>JARBWK010000012.1:8153842-8793955 GCA_030556195.1 Anolis apletophallus
TTGTCTTCAAGGTGTTGGCGTTTAAGGCCTTGTATGGTCTAGGGCTGGTGTATCTGAGGGACCGCCTCACCCCATATGTTCCCCCGAGATCACTACGTTCGGAAGAACAAAATTTCCTAGTAGTTCCATCCATGCATTCCCTGCGCTTGTCTACAACCAGATCAAGATCCTTTTTCCGTAGTGGCACCGTCGCTATGGAACTCAATGCCTGAAGACGTCCGTGCTATTACGGAATTGGGCCCATTCCGGAGAGCCTGTAAAACGACCCTTTTCAGGCAGGCCTTTAACCTAAATGGCTCCTGAGGAAATTCCTCAAACCTTGATTCCTATGTGGCTTGTTGTTTTGATGTGCTGTTTTATATGGTTGTTATTATTAAATTGAAATGTTGCTGGTTTTAGTAATTGATTTTATGTAAACCGCCCCGAGCCTGCTGGAAGGAGCGGCATATAAAAAGCAGACAATAAATAAATAAAATAAAAATAAATAAATAATTAAAATAACACAATACCTGTCCGCAAGCAGCACATATTTGATCCATCAGTTTTTCCATGTTAGTCCACAGAGCTGCTCTAAAGGCTGCAGTATTTCCTGGCGTTGGCATAGTCGCTCGCCCAGGGACCACCTAAAGGTATTTAAAGAAAAATGTGTTGTTTAAAGCCCATACCTACACCATGATTATCGAGGAATTAACAAGCTTGCTCAGCTCCTCTAGAATGCCTTAAGTGCTTAAGTTCTTATCATAGACACTGAACTACAATTAGTTCTAGGCTTTCTGACTTAAACATTTGAATATATAAAAATATAGTATTTTAAAGCAATCTGTGACCAGCTTGTGGCCTTCCAGATATTAATTAGACAACAACTACAAAGAGCCGAATATTATCATTATTCTAAAACTAGTACAAAGTAGGAGGGAAACAAAGAAGCCTCCATTCAGCAAGATAAAGGCCCCTTCCACACAGCTGTATAAAATCCACATTGAACTGGATTATATGGCATTGTGGACTCAGATAATTCAGTTCAAAGTAGACATAGCAGATCATCTATGGGTTATATGGCTGTGCAGAAGGGCCCAAAGTGGCCAAAGTGTTGGAATTTGCACAAAGGAGACCTGGGTTTAACCCCCAGGCAGCAGTGAAGCTCATTGGATAGTCTTGGGTAAGTCATTAACCTCAGTGGATTATTTATTGATTTATTTACGCTATTTATACCCTGCCCATATCAGCCTGAAGGCGACTCAGGGCAGCGAACAAGTCGGCACAATTCTATGCCATATAAAATACATACGTTAGCAAATAAAAACATCTTAAAACATTTAAAAGCATAAAAACAACAAGTAATAAGAACATTTAAAACTAGGTCTTCGTGTTCAGTCCTCATCTGTTTCATCGTCATACCCGTTCCTAGGTCATTTTCCAAATGTAGGTCTGTTTAAATTATACTGCAGTTCCAAAGACTCCGTCGAAAAGCCATGTTTTCAGTTTCTTCCGAAATGTCAGTAGGGAGGGGGCCGATCTAGTATCCCTAGGTAGGGAGTTCCACAGCCGAGGGGCCACCACAGAGAAGGCCCTATCTCTCGTCCCCACCAGGCGTGCTTGAGAAGCAGGCGGGATCGAGAGAAGGCCTCCGACGACAATCTCAAGTTTCTGGTGGGTTCATAGGAGCTGATGTCTTTGGATAGATAAGCTGACCATCATTATAATGTTACGATGGTCTTTTTCCTCCCATCCTGTTAATAATAATAATAATAATACACTTTATTTGTATTCCGCTCTTCTCACCCCGAAGGGGACTCAGAGCGGATTACAAAGAACCCCAACTCCACCTACCAATTGATGGGGTCAAAGCTTTCCGAGACAAACCAGGAAAGGGATCTTGGGGTTTTGGTGGACAGCTCAATGAAGATGTCAACCCAGTCTTGCGCAGCAGCAGTGAAAAAGCAAATTCTATGCTTGGCATGATCAGGAAGGGAATCGAAAATAGGTCGGCAAATGTTGTATTACCTCTCTACAAATCTATGGTAAGGCCACATTTGGAGTACTGTGTACAATTCTGGTCTCCGCACCTCAAGAAGGATATAACGGAACTGGAAAAGGTACAGAAAAGGGCAACAAGAATGATCCAAGGGATGGAACGGCTCCCTTATGAAACCAGGTTGCAACGCCTTGGTCTTTTCAGCCTTGAAAGACGGCGTTTAAGAGGTGACTTGATCGAAGTGTATAAAATCATGCATGGGATAGAAAAAGGTGAATAAAGAAAAATATTTTCTTTTGTCACAAAACACTAGGACTAGAGGGCACTCCCTGAAGCTCCAAGGTAGGAAAATTAGGACTAATAAAGGGAAATATTTCTTCACCCAGAGGGTCATTGGGTTATGGAATTCACTTCCAGAGGAGGTTGTGACAGCTGTCAGCCTGAACAACTTCAAGGCAGGATTCGACTGATTCATGGATACCAAGTGTATCGGTAGTTATTGAAAAGGACATTCAAGTGCCACCTCGGAGTTGGTTGAGGTAGGCAGGATATCCCTGGGTACTGGTTGTGGGGGTCGGGAGCAGGTTAGGTTTTGCCCCTCCCTTCTGCTCGAGATCCCCGTGTACAACTAGGGGCCACTGTGTGATACAGAATGCTGGACTAGATGGGCTGAGGCCCGATTCAGCATGGCTCTTCTTATGTTCTTATGTTCTTACAGGTACACATACTTAACAGACAATCCCTGTCGTTTCCACATACACAACATATAGATGAACAGAGGCAAACTCTGGCCACCAGGGGGAGCTCATCTCTCAGCGTTCCCAGCATCCCTTGTTGTTCCTTCCGCATTCCTCAGCGTTCCTGGAGTTCTTTAATGGCCTCATAATTCAGTCAAAATTTGCCTCCCCACTTAATGTGGTACCTTTATCTCCTACTTGACAGATGCAACTGTCTTTCGGGCTGCAAAGGTCGGCAGCAGGCTACACTTAAAGGTCGAGCACCCACCTCGACTGGGGCAGGCCTTGAACTCATGACCTACTGGTTAGAGAGATCTTATGCAGCTGACACTTAGCCAGCTGCACCACATTCCCGGTGCTAAATGATGTTGAGCCATCATTTCCATTTTGCGGAAGAACATGTACATAGAACATGTAAATAGTGGTACTTAGTAAATATAATGCATTAAGCTACACCAGCTGTTGCCATGGTTTGGAACCTAAATAGAAAGATAGTATCATACTGGAAATAGTAGGCTTTAAAATGACTTGGAAATGAGCCGATCTATTTACCTCAATGTGACTTTTTTTCTTTACAACTTGCAGTATCATCACATAAAAAAGAAAACAACTTAGCAAACAGTCAAGTATGGTAAAGACTAATAGAACACGAAGAACTACGCAATATTCCATTTATGGGGGAACTTGTCAAATTACCAAGCATAGTTCCTACAATAAAAACATTCATACCACATTCCTCCCCCATAAAAAGCAAAGTACCTCTAGCCACTGTTTGAGAGGGTTGAGTCAAAACTTTAATATCCAAGGCATTGCTGATGTTCTCTTCCAAGGTTGCACAATATCCATCCACAACATTCGTAATTGTGACTTTCAAAGTACCAAGGTTATAGAAAACTTGAAGGGCTGTACCTACTTGCGTAGGATTCTAGACAAGACAACAAAAGAAAACAGAAAATGGAGAAAGTGGTGGTAAGTATACTAAATAAATAAATAAATATTATTTATAAATAAATAAATAAATAATAAAGCAACTTGATCCTCAATGAGAGAAATTATTATTTATTTATTATTTAAAACTTTTATACCCCGGCCTTCTCACCTCCGAAGAGGGACTCAGACCGGCAAACAGCAAGTATTCAATGCTAACATTTAAAATCTAAAATCTAAAATTTAAAAACATCATAAATTCACAATAAAGAGAGCGAGAGCAGGGCCTCTCCAGACGATCTTAGCACTCTTGACGGTTCATAGGGGAGAATACGTTCTGACAGGTAAACTGGGCCGGAACCGTATAGGGTTTTGTAGGTCAACACCAGCACTCCGAATTGTGCTCGGAAGCTAATTGGCAGCCAGTGGAGCTGGCGCAGCAGGGGAGTTGTGCGCTCCCTATAGTAGTCTGGCTGCTGAGCGCTGGATTAATTGCAGCTTCTGGGCAGTCTTCATAGGCAACCCCACGTAAAGAGCATTGCAGTAGTCTATACGAGATGTAACCAGAGCGTGGACCACTGTGGCCAAGTCTGACTTCCCAAGATACGGGCGCAGCTGGCGCACAAGCCTGAGCTGTGCAAAAGCTCCCCTGGCCACCACCGAGACCTGGGGTTCCAGGCTCAGCGATGAGTCCAGGATCACTCCCAGACTGCGAACATGCGCCTTCAGGGGGAGTGTAACCCCGTCAAGCACAGGTTGTAACCCTATACCCTGTTCGGCCTTACGACTGACCAGGCGTACCTCTGTCTTGTCTGGATTTAGTTTCAATTTGTTAGCCCTCATCCAGTTTGTTACAGCGGCCAAGCACCGGTTCAGGACTTGAACAGCCTCCTTAGTAGCAGGTGGGAAGGAGTGACACAGTTGGACATCATCTGCGTAAAGATGACACCGCACCCCGAAACTCCAGATGATCTCCCCCAACGGCTTCATGTATATGTTGAACAATGTAATGGGTGATAAGACTAGCAATGGCTACTATCTAAAACCTCACCAACTGTATGCTACCACCCTTATCAACTGCTGGAGAACACAAAGAGGAAGGTACTACTGAGCTCATAGGATTTTGGCACAGATAACTGGAACAATAACATATTCATACAATTAAGAATATTACTCAAAATTGAGAGTCTTGTGCAATAGTATGTTAAGTAGATGGAGGGGCTCATCAAGATACATCCGTGAACCATATCATATTAGTAATGTTATACTACAGTCTTTCTTTTTAATGTGACAATAAAGCAGTGCCATCGGACAATAGTCATTTACATATTGACTGTATGATCATGAAACTCTGACAAGTTTCATTAATTTTTCCGCTAATGCCAATGCCTTTCAGTACTTATATCAATGATATATTTGCATTCCTCTTCACAGTGTTTGTTTTTTAATCATGGCTTGTCCAGCTGCGACCGACATAAATGTCAACATTTCTTTAAATAGGATTAACTCTGCATGTTCTGAAACAAGCAGAGATGAAAGATAGATCGCAAATGATAACACAGTTTGGAATAAAATCTTTCAAGCGTATTTTAATATCTACACAGGTCTTTATGATTATGTTTCCCTCTCCAGAATTATGGTGATGTTGTGCCATATACTTGTCTCCTGCGGCATCAGAGTCCTTCTCCCACCACCAACGGCCGCTCTGGGGTCAGAGTAAAGAAGGGAGCAGAGAAGACAGTTCCATCTTGTCTCTTGCAACATCAGAGCTCCCCCAGCAACTATATAATATTATAATAAGATATAATAATAAGATATAAAAATTGTATATTACGTTACATGTAATATTACTAATAATATTGCGATATAATTTGTTATAATCTATATATATAAAAGGGAAGTGGTCGTGCAACGGGGCAAATGCACGCCAAAACTACATTTCCCACACACACAACAAAACCCAGGGCCACTCATCCCCACCCCGAGGTACATCACCCACCCACTAAAACACCCCAAACAACACAACACCCCCAAAACATCCCCCAAAAAACAACATTGACAAGTATGCGCAAACAACCCCACACACAACATGGCCGCCATAAAACCATCACAAGAACATCCAACGCCATGCCCCCCTCCTCCACCGCTTACCAAACATTCCTGACACCAAGGAAACCAGATCCACCACGCCGCCCCCGGACCACACCAGCACGGACACCGCATGCCACCCAACACCAACATCCTGGGAGGACGGCGCCAAGGTCCCGCCCGCACGACCCTCCACTAGGAGAGCCAACGAAACGGCGAGGGAGAACAGCGCACCCACGGGACTACAACTCCCAGAAGGCTCCGCGCGGCTCACTCGGAAGAAGGGCGGAGGCAGCACCGGAAAGAGCCCACAATGCCCGCGCAGAGCATTCTGGGAGCCGTAGTCCCCTGGCCGGACACGCCTTCTCCGCCATCTCCAAGGACTTTCCGGACCAGCCTCAGGCGACCACCGCCATGCCCGCTTCCTCCGCACCCTCCGCTGCCTCCTCCCGTCCTCCCCCGGGGATGGGGCTGGGGGGGAAGCCGCGCCATCTCTCTCCCTGCGGCCTCCTCTTCGTGGGTAGTGGCGAAGAGCCCTCTGCCGCCTCTCTTCCGCTGCCCGAGGAGGAGACCGCAGGGAGAGGGGTTGCCCGGTTCCCCTTCGGCCTCCTCTTCGGGCAGCGGAAGAGAGGCGGCAAAGGGCTCTCCGCCGCTACCCGCCGCCTCCTGATGCCCGGGGACGAGGCCGAGGGGGAGCCGCACCGTCTCTTTCCCTGCGGCCTCCTCTTCGGCCAGCGGAAGGGAGGCGGCGGCCGGCGTGGGAGAGCCCTCAACCGCCTCTCCTCCACTGCCCGAGGAGAGGGCCACGACGGAGGGAGATCGAGCGGTTCCCCATCGCCCTCCTCTTCGGCCTCCTCCTCTACACACACACACACACACACACACAAACATATACACAACAACAAATAAACACAAACATACAAACAAATATAAATACACAACTACATACAAACACATATATCTACACACCTATACATACACATCCACAACAATACATACACATATATACACACACATATCAGCACCTCTCCATATACACACATACATACATATACATACACAAACACACACATATATATACACGTACTCAAACACAAAAAACCCAGATGAATACACACAAATATATACACACATACCAAGAACTACATACACACACACATACACACACACACATATATATACACACACAAATAAACACAAACCAATACCTGCACACAAACATACACACAACCCCCCCAAAAAAAACCACACATACAACTATAAACACACATACACACACATATATATACACACAACAAACATGCTCACATCATTTCCACAACTTACATACCCTGACATTCTCACATCACCAACATAGGGCACAGCAACGCGTGCCGGGTACAGCTAGTATAATATGTAATTGTTGTACTGTGACAATGACATAGTATGTTGTACTTGATATTATAGTGTTGTAGTAGAGCCTGAGGCTCTTGCTGCTCCTGGTAGTAGAGAGTTGGGTGGGGCTGATTCTTCAGCATCTAGCAGTAGTATGGAACTGGATGGGGCTGCTGATAGCCATTCTGTGCATCAGAGGGAAGCAAAAGGCTTACTCGTTAACAAAGTGCAGAGGAGATCTCTCAGTGCAAAAGAATAAGGCAAATACTTACAGAGCCTACTGATGATGAGTCTTTTGAGGGCTTCCCTGGGGAGGATGGGAGTCAGAGTGAAGGGAATACTTCGGATGAAGAGCCAGAGATAGACTGGGCCAGGATGCGGGAGGTTCAGGCTGTGTGCGAGGAACCCACAAGCAGTGACACCTTTTTGGGGTTCTCTGATGACAAAGATGGCCCTCAGGCTATCCTGATGACTGCTGGGGAGGCCTAAGTCTTGACAGGAGATGGAAGACATGGAGAGGGTCTGCAGCTGCTGAGGAAATAGCAGCTGAGCCTGCTAATGATGGGGCGTTGTCAAGCTTGGGTGGGTCCAAGATGGAATACTAATAAAATGTGGGCTTTGGGTTGCTTCACTTTGGGGCTGGCAAGGTGTTGCATTTGGGACTTGTGACTCTGAAGTGCTGTGTCTGGTATCCTGTATTTTGATTCCTGTACGGAGTAACGTGAGTTGGGAAATCTGCTTTGTTCTTCAGGGCTGGAATGCTGCTGCTCCAGCTGGGGTTGTGGGAAGAGTTTGAGGGATTTCTTTGTTGTACTTTTATGTTTAGTTGCTGCTGCTGCCCGTACCACGTTTGGCATGGTTTGAAATCCTTTGAACTACTGTGAGTGCCAGATGCTGACTGCCTGCAAGAATGGGGTATAATATGGAGGGGGGTAGAATGTGGGGTGTTTGCAGGGGTTACGTTGTGTAATTATTCCCCCTGCATTAGCTGCTGCTGGACCTTGATTTGCCTCCTTCCCTCTGTTTGACCTGGTTTCCGTGACTACGCCTGATGCTCAACCCTTAGGACGGCCCATCCGTGACTACTCAGGACTCCATTTTGACTCTGTATTTGATCTTGCTCCTTTTGTGTTTTTCCTGTATGTTGATGCTTACAAAGACTGTTTGTTTTATGCCAAGTTAGGCTACTCTCTTTAAGTTAATTTACACTGACTTGCAAGTATCTTTAGTTTTAAGTGCTTTCTAAGCATGGTGATTTGTGGACAATACACTATTTTTCACACCTACTTGGGACTGGCTGTTTAATTGGCGTCTGCTGTGACATACTAGTATAATATAGTATGGTATAATATATTGTGTATACATATAATATTGATAATGTTGTAATGTAATGCAATATATTACCACTAATAATAATATGATACTATAACTATACATTTTGTGTTACATGCAATATTACTAATATTGCGATATAATTGCTATAGTTCAATGTGATATTGTTATAGTACAATGTAATATTGATGTCGAACTGTGGCAATAATTATAGTTCATTGTATTTGCATTTTGCTTGTGAGCCGCTCTGATATAACCAAGTATAAGGGTAGTTTTTCAGCCCCTTTTAAGGCTGAAAAAGCTCCCCTCAGCTTATACTCAAATGAGGGTCCTGGCGGGAAGGCATTGTGAGGCCTCTCACAAAATATAACAGAGGGAGGAATCTTTAAGAGATTTGAAGCCATCAGTGTTATTGGAATTAGAGTTTACCCTCCATATCCACAGACTCAACCATCCCCAGCTTCAAAATATTTCATCCAAAAGAGCAAGCCTTGCAAATAGTGGGACTTGAGCATTCACAGCTTTCATATCCACAGGGGTATGGGAGTCTTGGAGTCAAGTATGGGAGTCTTTGAGTCAAACTCAGCAGATACCAACGACCCACTCTATAGTCATCGCTGATACAGCCCAAACAAGGAGTCTACCCATTGCCATAACAGCAGAACTGTTTGAGTGTCAATAAATCTCTAGACTGCAAAGAATACCAAAATGAGTCTCATTTGTAAGCCATATGATCACAACCTTAAATTCCCAGGAAAACAAAACAGCAAACAAATGTTGTGTTCATCAGCTATGTAAGTTTGGATTTGGTTCAGACTATGTCTTCACCTTAAAATTGGTACATTTTGCTCTACCCAGGCCCATAGCCAGGATTTTGATTGGGGGGCTGAGTTTGATTGGGGGAGGGCTGAGTCTGAGTGAGAGAGGGTCTACCCTACCAAACCTTTTGTATAGTTATTTCAATAACCCCATGCATATGTGATATATTGAGCATGGTGATCAGATCATGATATGAATACACAAAACAGTTTAAATAATGTACCAGTAAGGCCTTCTCGAGGACCACCCTGAGAATTTCAGGGGGGGGGCTAAAGCACCTCAACCCCCCCCCCCCCGGCTACATGCCTACCCTACCTGAAACATTCCAGCCACTCACCAATGTCTACGGTAAAGCTCAAAATTCAAAAATCTTTTATAAATTTTCATAATTACGTTTATAATCATGCAGGCCCTTTTCTCAATAGCAAATAAAGCAGTTGAGTAGACTGTAGTCCAGGGGTCAGGAACCTTTTTGACTCAGAGAGCCATAAAGCAAAATATTTGGAAATTTATTTCAGTGAGAGCCATATAATATATAATATATATTTTAAGACTGAATTCAAGTACATATGAGTCTATACGTACATACTATGAGAAAAGGATTCCCCCGGCAGAATGACAAGACACTTCAGACCTGGCTCTGCAAAAGGCATGCTCAGGACTCTGGGAAGGAAGAGAAGACAGAAGGAAGGGGGGAAAGAAAGAAAGATAGATAGAAAGAGGAAATAAAGGAGGGGAGGGGAGGGGAAGAAAGAAAAGAACAAACTATGGAAAAGGAAGAAAAGAAAAGCAGGAGAGAGACAAGGAGGGGAAAAGTAAGAAGGAAATGGGAAGGGAGGAAAGGAAAGGGTGGGGAAAAGAAAGGAAAGGGAGTGAGGAAAAAGTAAAATAATGAAAGGAAAAGAAGAAAAGAAAGAAGGGGAGAAAGAGGGAAGTGAAAAGAAAGGAAGGAGAAGCAAAGGAAGACTTGGGGGGGAAAGAATAGAAGAGGAAGAAAGGAAAAAGGAAGAGGGCGGGAGAATGGAGGAAAGAAGGAAGGAGAGAGAGGGAGAGAAAAGGAAGGAGAGAAGGAAAGGGTGAAGGGGAGAAAGGAAGGAAGAGGAAGGAAGGAAGGAAGAGGGAGAATGGAGGGAAGGGGAGAGAGGGAGGGAAAAGGAAGGAGAGAAGGAGAAAGAAAGGGTGAAGGGGGAGAAAGAAAGGAAGGGAGAGGAAGGAAGGAAGGAAGGAAGGAAGAGGGAGAATGGAGAATGTGTCACTCCTCCCTGCTGCATGCTGGGAAACCGAGGCCCGGGCTGCTCTGGAGAGCCAAATACAATCATGAAAAGAGCCACATCTGGCTCCTGAGCCACAAGTTCCTGACCCCTGCTGTAGTCTCTACTAATAGAGCAGTCCCCACCTATGTCTGTACCAAAATGGAGAAAACCTCAATGAATTTGCCGAGAGTTGCTCTCAGTTAAGTCTTACCAACTGATGAATACATTTACCTCCAAATAACAAATGGCTTCTGTGATCTTTGGACTTTACAAGAACTGTTTTACAATGAAACTCCACGTAAGCTCTCTCTCTCTCTGAATTGACAAGCAAGGTCACTGCTACACGTTTAACCCAAAGTGCTTTGAATTGCCAGAACAAATTCATTTCAATGTATTGTTTCCCAATGAAAAACATCCTTGTAAATGCAAGCTTCATAGAATCCGCGAGTCAACACAACTAATGTATGGGCACTGCATTCACAATAGCACAGTGTAGATTTTCTTTGTAGTCTTCATACCTGCAATACAGCTAGTCTTTTCGTTCATAATTCAATCATTACAATAGCTAAAAAGATGGGCTCCATGTGATACATTCCCTCCAGGAATTCTCAGTGTTTGGGAATACAGGAATATAAGGAAGACCTAGATTAATTATCTATATGCTGCTGTGAGTGAAAACAAAAAAAATCCCTATGTTGAGAGTAGCAAAAGCAGCAGTAGTGAAAAGTGATATGCTATCACTTTTTTTGTGCTTGCCACAAATGAATATAGTAAAATACGCCGTCTCCATATAGGGACACAGCTGGCATAGCAGCCGAAGAAGATAAAAGGCACTTTTAATAACCAACACCACCTGTGCTTCCATGATGATAAGCCTAATAAAATGCACAGTCTGCCCACTGATTCTTTCAGGGGAAGGGAAAACTCATCCAAAATCGATATCACATTGTTCTCCAAATATTTCTTATCAGCAGTACCTTCATCTCATGGAGATGAAGTCTCAATTTGAGAGATGATACAATCTCCCTAGGACTGGCAGGAGAAAGAGGAGGGTTGAGTTGCATGTCCTCCAGGCTTGTGCATGGATTTGGAGTGCTCGGTTCCCTACGGCAGTGTTTCCCAACCTTTTTTGAGCCACGGCACACTTTTTACATTTGCAAAATCCTGGGGCACACCAACAACCAAACTGACACAAAATGACACTCTAACACAGTAATACATATAGTTAATATGTTTTTTAAATGTATTTATGCACTCAGTGTGAAACCTGGACGTATTTCCATGAACTCAACATAGATATCCTGGCAGGAATGGCAGAAAGACACAAAGTTCCCACACAGAACTCCCATAACCAAGAGAAAATGCTATAAGAGTTTGGTGAGCACTGACATTGGGTTTTGGAGCTGTAGTTCACCTATATCCAGAGAGCACTGTGGACTCAAACCATGTTGGATCAGGACCAAACTTGACATGAATACTCAATATGCCCAAATATGAAGGCAGATGGAGTTCAGGGGAAATAGACCTTGACATTTGGGAGTTGTAGTTGCTGGGATTTATAGTTCCCCTACAATCAAAGAGCATTCTGAACCCCACCAATAGAACTCGGCCAAACTTCAAACACAGAACCCCCAGGAGGCAAGAGGAGGTCTCTACTTGGGGAAAGGGAGGTGGGCCTTCCCAATGCATGGAGAGGGAGAGACCTACCCATTGGTAGGGAGGGGGGTTGTTTGTAATTTTGTGCCTTTATAGAGGTAGGTTTCTTAAGGTTTTTATACTTCAACACACTAGACTCTTGGAGGTTCTAATTTCCCACGGCACACCTGATGATCTCTCACGGCACACTGGTTGGGAAACACTGCCCTACGGCCAATCGGTTTATTCGACCTGGTCCAATGGACATAACAGTAAGGGCCCAGTCATCACGGTTTTTTGTCTGTTATGGGACCATGTGGCAGTCAATCACGGCTCCTCCTCCCCTATTTGGCATCATGCGGGACACGAAGAGGCTGGCTGCCATGTGCTACTCGCACGAGGTTTCCCTCTGAGCCCTGTCTGTTGGGCCAATCTAAATAGAAGAATGGCATGACATGTCTTATGCACAGCTTCCTTAACCCCGTTGCTCAAACCCAGACTTCCTTGAAAGGAAGAAAGGAAAGGGTCCCATGAAGAGTGCTTCCTTAACCCCGTTGCTCAAACCCAGACTCCCTTGAAGGCAAGAAAGGAAAGGGTCCCAGGAAGGATGCTTCCTTAACCCTGTTACTGAAACCCAGACTCCTTCCTTGGAGGCTTGTATATTAATAACTGGCTTGGGGACCCGGCGGTGCCCGGGTTATTTGAGGAAGGCATTGTGTGCCATAGTTCGTCATTGGTGTGGGCCACAGTGCTCTAAGGAAGTGAATTAAAGTACTGCAAGTCCCATCATCCATGGTCCATCCTTCCTCAAACTGCACCAGGATGTAGGGTGCATCTGGGGGGGGGGGGGTCCTGTGTGCCAAGTTTGGTCTTGTTCTGTCATTGTTGGGAGCCTAGTCAGGAAAATCAAGTTGAGGAAGCCTAACAATATCCCATGAGTTGAGGCCTAGTCAGGAAAATCAAGTTAAGGAAGCCTTGTTGTCAATTTTGGGCCTTGTCTGTGATTTATAGGGGCTGCAGTGTTGTTTGGGAAGTGAATGAGGTGAAGGTACTGCAAATCCCATTATTCGTGGCCCATCCTGCCCTAAACCACACCAGGTTGTGAAGTGGGCCATTGGTCCCTTGTTTGCCATGTTTGGTCCTGATCCGTCATTGCTGTGGGCCGCAGTGGCTGAGTGCCTGAGGCCTTTTTCTTTCCCTCTGAATCACCTTAGAAGTGTATTGGGTGATGGTACTGAACATTCCATTTCCAACAGAAAAAACTGTCAACTGGCTAACTTCAACTCCAGCCATTTATGCCTGCCTCAGACCCTTTCCTTTCCTCTCTGTGCTGTGTTGGAATGTTGGGTGGCTGGCCAGTCAGAGCCATTTATGCAAATAATCCCGGAGTGGCAGCCAATCGAAACGCTGCCACATATTCCTCCCACCGCTCGGCCGCAAACACTGACTTTTATTATATACATAGATAGATAATAATAATAATAATCTTTATTTATAACCCGCCCCCATCTCCCCAATGGGGACACGGGGCGGCTCACATGAGGCCAAGCCCAAACAACAAATAACAATAAAATAAAATCAAAAACATCAGCAATAAACACAACAAAAAACATACATATAAATAAAAGCAAAATACAACAAGTTATCTAAACTCACAGAGACAGGGCGGACCACAGGCAACATATAAAATGTTAAAATCTCAGGGTGAGATAAGCGGAATAGCATCCTTTACGGGGGGAAACATCCTTTATGGGGGGAGGGGGGATTGACTCCAAGAACGGGGGCATTGAGGAGAGCAATGATACAAATTAAATAGCTACTCTCCAAAGTCACAGCGGAAAAGCCAAGTTTTCAGGTGTTTTTTAAAGGTCTCCAGAGTGGGGGCTTTCCTAATCTCTCCGTGCAAGGAATTCCAGAGTCAGGGGGCCACATAGGAGAAGGCCCTCTCCCTTGTGCCCACCACACGAGTCTGTGAGACTGGCAGGGGCGACAGGAAGGCCTCCACCGAGGAGCAGAGGGTTTGAGGTGGTTCATGGAAGGAGATCCGGTCACGAAGGTAGGCGGGTCCCGAACCGTTTAGGACTTTATAGGTGATCACCTGTACCTTGAATTGGGACCAGAAAATAGACGGCAGCCAGTGAAGCTCTTTAAACAGGGGGTTGACCGCACCCTGTAACTTGCCCCAGTTATTAATCTGGCTGCTGATCGTTGGACAAGTTTCTGGGCCGTCTTCAAGGGTAGCCCCACGTAAAGTGCATTGCAGTAATCCAGTCTAGAGGTAACCAATGCGTGGACCACCGTGGACAAGTCAGACTTTGCGAGGTATGGTTGCAATTGGCGCACGGGTTTTAACTGTGCGAAGGCCCTCCCGGCCACCGCCGACACTTGCGCATCAAGCGTCAGCGCTGAATCCAGTAGGATCCCCAAACTGCGGACCTGTGACTTCAGAGGGAGTGTAACCCTGTCCGGCACAGGTTGCCACCCAATCCCCCGGTCAGACGAACGACTGACCTGGAGGACCTCTGTCTTATCAGGCTTTTAAACAGAGGCTGCATTTAGGGTTGCCATTTTTTGATATAAGAAATAAGGGACATTTATGGGATTTTTCACAAAAATAAGGGACACTTCATTAAAAACTTGGAACTCAAACATTAGGTAGAAATAGTTTTATTAACAGAATAAGATAATGATTGAAACTCACAAAAGAAACTGACTTACACCCTCTTAATAAACAGGACATGGTATGTTTCTGCATGCTTTGTCATGCAGAAAAAACATTATTAGAACTACTGTACCTAATTTTCTCCATCTGTATTTAGTCCTTGACTTTGCTGACTTTAACAGTGCGCTGTCTAAACATTAAAATAAAATAAATTTTATAAGACAGTACATCTTCGTGATTATTATGTCAATAGTTAATTGTATAGTATAGTATGGGATACACAGCATTGTATAGTATTGGGATGCACAGCTAGGCCTATTTTAAGAGTAACTCTCAAGCAACCAGAAACTATCTTTATCCAACATGATCCAACATTCCCCTTGGCTAACGGTTAATTAGTCTACTGTACTTTGAAAAAGTCCTGTATCGCCTCTTCCTTCCAACGGGGACGCAGGCTGCCCTGCGAGTTGGAATCCCCGGGCAGGCATTGCCGTGGAAACCACAGCGCACAGCTTCCTCTGGTCAACCCCGCCCAGTCCTGTCCTGCTAGTCAAAAATAAGGGACAGGGCCTGAAAATAAGGGACACAAATTTTAGGGCCAAAATAAGGGACGCCCCTTAGAATAAGGGACATATGGCAACCCTAGCTGCATTGGATGGCTATCTGTCAGGAGTACTTTGTGCTTTTCCTGCATGGCAGGGGGGTTGGACTAGATGGCCCATGTGGTCTCCTCCAACTCTATTACTTGATTATTCTATGATTCCAAGTAACAAAGAAGGAAAATTGGATGGTCACAGCCCAGCCCTTCACTCTGCCCCAAATGGCACATCAGCTACTAGGTGGAGCAAGAAGGAACACTAGCTTTACAGGACTAAAGGGCTTGACATTCTAATCTGGACCATAGGTGCTTTAGGGCTCAGCAAACAAATTACTATTTGACACCATTCTATATTCCACACCAGGATTCATTTTTATGTCCTATCCTCCTCTTTTTCTGTCAATTACTTTCTAATCCCAGCTCTTCAATTGCATCCCAGCTCTTCCTCCACTGCTTAGCAACAGGCCACATGACACACTTCCTCCAATCCTACCAGCCCTTCCTTCCCTACTTAATCTGCCGAAGAAATAGATAACAAATGCGAACATTCTCAAAATAATTAACGCATAAAAGCACAGGGTTAACTTCAGCATCGATTGGGAAAGGTAGTGAGTTAAACCACATAGTTAATAATATAACAAAATTATCAACTAGTTATTTCAAAACGCTCTGACTTCACAAGAAATCTACGTAATCCAATGTATATCTATGTAGTAAAGGAGGTGCCAATGTAGCCATAAACTCCCAAGCTGCCCTAGACATAGCCAGGATGTTTAAATGCTGATTAGTCAATGTTCGTTGCTTATTATAGACACTATTAAACAATATAAACAAACAATGCTCCAAAGGGCTACGGCAGACCTCAAAGAAGAAGAAGACGGCATATATATACGCTATCGTACTGATGGTATCTTGTTCAACTTAAGCCGTCTGAGGGCTCGCACTAAGACATATCTAGTCCGTGAGCTGCTTTTTGCTGACGATGCTGCCCTTGTCGCCCATTCAGAAGCAGCCCTGCAGCGCTTAACATCCTGCTTTGCAACAGCTGCAGAGATGTTTGGACTGGAAGTCAGCTTGAAGAAAACAGAAGTTCTCTACCAGCCCACACCACAGGAATAATACCACCATCCCCATGTCAGCATAGGCAAATCTGTGCTTAAGCCCTTCAGCAGTTCACCTAGCTGAGAAGCATCATCTCTTCAGACGCCAAGATTGATAAAGAGATAGATCACAGATTATCAAAGGCATATAGTACATTCTGTAGGCTTTACAAAAGAGTCTGGAGTAACAAACACCTGAGGCAAAGCACCAAAATCAGTCTGTACAGAGCTATCGTACTGTCTATTCTCCTATATGGGTCTGAAACATGGGTCACCTATCGCCAACACCTACGACTCCTCAAATACTTTCATCAGCGCTGTCTTCGCTCAATCCTAAATATTCACTGGACTGACTTTGTGACGAATGTTGCTGTCCTTGAGCAAGCAGGGATCACCAGCGTTGAGGCCATGCTATTGAGAACACAGCTGCGCTGGGCAGGGCACGTCTCTAGGATGGAGGACCACCGCCTCCCAAAAATACTACTCTATGGTGAACTCACCACGGGTCAGCGCAAGAGAGGCGCCCCCCAAAAGAGATATAAGGACTCCCTGAAACAACATCTCAGGCTCGGCCAGATTGATCACCAACAATGGTCCACCCTGGCCTCACATCGGGAGGCATGGAGATGCACTATCCACAATGCTGCGGCCTTTTTCGAGTCTCGAATGAGTCTCGAAGAGAATCGACAACACAGAAAGAACCGCAACTTGGAAACAACATCACCCAAAGAGACTTTCTGCAACTGGACTTGCCTATCTCAGATTGGCCTTCTTAGTCATCAACGCGCTTGTAGAAAGTGTGGGATGAGTCCTTCCTGAATCTTCGTTCGCGAAGAAAAGCCAAGAGATCAAACAATACAGGTAGTTTTACATACCATTTCAATTAATATTTATGGGGAAAAGATAAAGCCGAGTTTCACATTCGCATGCTTTTTGCCCGATGAATCATCAATATGGAATACAAAATGTAATCTTGTCCATGTGGCATACATTTCAGCAAGAACACTTCTGCCTCAATATACAATTATTCAGAATTTAATGAGCAGCCTGGAGAGAAAACAAGATGGAGAACCTATAGGTCTAAAGGGGATTATGCAGAAGAAGAAATAACTAAAATCAGATTATCAACCCAAGGGAAGAAAAGGAAAAAAAAATTATATTATGCTTCCTTTGCAGGACCTCAGGTTCATCAGACACAGTTTTGACTCTGGAGTACACAGATGGTATCCATTAATGCTGGGCATGTATTCATAGCTCAACTAATTTCATTATTTCAGAACCTGTTAACAATCAAGCAGTCCACAGCACAACACACAAATGGAATTATAAAGACCGGGGAAAATGATTTAACACAATGTGTCTTATCAGGAAGGGACTGGCTTTAACCATTAACCGTGTTATTTTTGAAATGAGTCAGGAAAATACGAAGGGTGGCAGATTAAACAGCTGAGATAAACGATGCAGGAAGATGGGTGAAATTCCACTTTTATTCTTTTTGTCCTAGTGCAGTGTTTCCCAACCTTTTTTGAGCCGTGGCACACTTTTTACATTTGCAAAATCCTGGGGCACACCACCAACCAAAATGACACAAAATGACACTCTAACACAGTAATACATATAGTTAACATGTTTTTAAAATGTATTTATACACTCAGTGTGAAACCTGGGCCTGTTTCCATGAACACAACACAGATATCCTGGCAGGAATGGCAGAAAGACACCAACTTCCCACACAGAACTCCCATAACCAAGAGAAAATGCTATAAGAGTTTGGTGGTCATTGACCTTGAGTTTTGGAGTTGTAGTTCACCTATATCCAGAGAGCACTGTGGACTCAAACAATGTTGGATCAGGACCAAACTTGACATGAATACTCAATATGCCCAAATATGAACGCAGATGGAATTTGGGAAAAATAGACCTTGACATTTGGGAGTTGTAGTTGCTGGGATTTATAGTTCCCCTACAATCAAAGAGCATTCTGAACCCCACCAATGATAGAAGTGGGCCAAAATTCCCACACAGAACCCCCAGGAAGCAAGAGGAGGTCTCTACTTGGGGAAAGGGAGAGGGCCTTCCCAATGCATGGAGAGGGAGAGACCAAGTAGACAACGGGTGGGGAGGGGGGGTGTTTGTAATTTTGTGCCTTTATCGAGGTAGGTTTCTTAGGGTTTTTATACTTCAACACACTAGACTCTCCCCCCCCCCCTTCCTGGAGGTTCCAATTTCCCACGGCACACCTGATGATGGCTCACGGCACACTAGTGTGCCCCGGCACACTGGTTGAGAAACACTGTCCTAGTGAGTCAGGAAGTTTGCATACATCTTATGTAAATACAGTACAGACAGATTATGAAGCTGTACCACATCTTGATAAGCTGCTGGATCAGTCAGAATTAGCTAGTGCAGGGTATCAGTAGCTACTATTACTATATAGCAGAGGTGCTCATTAGGTAGCTCGCGATCGACCAGTCGATCCCAAGCCCATATGGGGCGCTCCTGCCCTGTGTGTGCACACCCCGTGCACACGCGCTCCTGCCACGACCTTCCACCCCCGCGGGGCTTTTTCCGCCAATGAGGCCTCTAGTGGGCAGGCCCTGGCGCTCGTCTCTTGCCACGGTGTGGTGACGGGACCACCCATTGGCTGCTCCTGGGAGAGGCGGGAGCAAGGGATAGGATGCGAGGCTGCGGGAGGGAGAGAGAGTGTGTGAGAATGAGAGAGAAGACCTCGCCGGAGGAGGATGGTCCCCGCAGTGGGGCTGCAGCTGACGAGCGCGCCCTCGATGCCGGTGAGTGAAGCCTGGACGGAGTCCAGTGACGCCGAGGGCCGAGGCGAGAGAGAGACAGGGTGGAGCGCGAGGCGGGGCCCCGTCCAGGCTTCACTCATCGGCGTCGAGGGCGCACTCGTCAGCTGCAGCCCCATCACGGGGACCATCCTCCTTCAGCGAGGTCTTCTCTCTCACTCACACACACACTCCCTCCCTCCCTCCCACAGCCTCGCATCCTATCCCTGTGCGCGCCTTCGCCTTTCTATCGCCTCCCCCCCAGGAGCAACCAATGGGCGGCCACGTCACCACACCATGTCAAGAGACGAGTGCCAGGGCCCGCCCACTAAAGTCTCATTGTCGGAAGAGGTCCCGCGTGGGCGGAAGGTGGCGTCGGGAGCGCGCCAGCGTCGGGAGCGCGCATGCATCGGAGGAGCGCGTGCCAGGTAGATCTTTGCGACTTGGTTGTTATAAAAGTAGCTCGCATGCTGAAAAGGTGTGGGCATCCCTGTTATATAGCATTCGATCCCATGGATTTGTGCTGTTTTGGATAATTGGTCCAAGATACTTGGGGGAGTACAGAACAGTATGTATGTTGCCATACTCTTCCACCAGAAAAACAAGTTTAAGACATCATGAAAGCATCCCTGGTCAAAGCACTGGCACCTCTTAGACCAGGGGTAGGGAACCTTTTTGACTCAGAGAGCCATGAAAGCAAAATATTTGGAAATTTATTTCAGTGAGAGCCATATAATATATTTCAAGACTGAATTCAACTAATTGCAGTGGTGTGGATTTATAGTTCACCAGGCATCAAAGAACATTCTGAGCTCCACCAACAATAGGATTCAACCAAACTTGGCACACAGGACTTCCATGACCAACAGAAAATGCAGGAGGAGGTTGGGGGAGGCATGTACAATAAATTAGATTTACAGTACCTTCAATCGCTTCAGCTCCATCGGCCCCTGGGTGTGTGCTCCCTGAACAACGCCTCTTCCCCCCGCGTGCTTGCAACGCCGGGGAGCATCCCCCTCCCAGCGTTGGAATTGTAAACCTTCCAACCCCGGTGGGGGCAAGCGGTGAAGGCTGCCCGGATAGCTTTGGCCATGTGGGGGCCTTGCGCGCACCCCTTGTCCCTTCTGAGCCCAGCGGGGGAGAGAGGTGAGTGGCCTTAGCCATGTGGAGGGCCTTGCGCTCACCCCTCATCCCTTAGGGGCGAAAGGTGAGCAGCGTGCTTTCTCTCGCGCACGCCTTTGCCTCCAAGCTCCTCCTCCTGACTCCCTGTATCCTGTGGGAAGAAGAGGAGTCAACCAGGAGCGCCTGGCTGTTTGGCTTGCACAGGAGCCAGCAGCCATTTTGGAGAGGCAGAGGGGGTGGGGCCCACCGAGGCAGCTTCGCAACCCCTGGAAAATGGCCCAGCGACCCCCTTGTTGAGAACCACTGAAGTAGAGGCTAGCCTTGAGCGAAGGTTCTCAGTTTCTGCTTAACGCGCGGAAGGAGAGAACTGAAATCTGCGAACCAGATGCAATCATCAAAAGAGCCACACCTGGCTCACAAGCCATAGGTTCCCGACCCCTGTCTTAGACTATGCAATGATACGTGCCAGAGACCGTCACAATGTGCTTATGTACTTTGCTGATGATTGCTGAACAGTACGGTGGCCATCAAGATCTCCCCCAAATTCAAACTCCAAGGAAAAAAAGATACGATGTAAAATGCCCTTCAAGAGCCCTCAAACGAGCCCTTCTCCAAACAACACTCAAGGACTTAAAGCTAACCTTAAAAACTGTGAATAGAGACCGAGAACTGGGAAGCCCTGGCCTTAGAGCAGTGTTTCCCAACCAGTGTGCCGTGGCACACTAGTGTGCTGTGAGCGATCATCAGGTGTGCCGTGGGAAATTGGAACCTCCAATACCCTTTCTTCCCCCTCCTGCCGAACACTTTTTCTTCTCCACTTGGTCTCCCTTCTTCCCAGCCTCGTTCTGCTCGCTTTGCCTCGCTTTGCTCTGGGGCGAGTTTGCACAGTAGCGCCCGCATAGGTTACGTCTTCCTCCCTACCCCCTCCCCTCCTGAAAACGCTCGCGCTGCCCCCTCAGATCAAAATGGCGGCAGAAGCAGCAGTGTAGAAGAAAAAGTGTTTGGCAGGAGGGGGAAGAAAGGGTGCGAAGGGGAAGGGGGAGGAAGAGGTCTCTGTCAAAAGCTGGCATGGGCAAACTTGGGCCTTCCAGGTGTTTTGGACTCCAACTCCCACTATTAAGAGCAGCCTCAGGCTCTTTTCCTTTCCCCCCCTCAGCCATTTAAGCAGGAAAAGGCCCCAGGCTGTTAGGAATGGTGGAAATTGAAGTCCAAAGCACCCAGAGGGCCGAAGTTTTCCCATGCCTGTTTTAGGGACCTTAAAGTGGTGAGCCTCCTTCCAACATTGTGATTCTGGATAGAAAACAAACAACAACAAAACATAACATTGTTTGAGTCCACAGTGCTCTCTGGGTGTAGGTGAACTACAACTTCCAAACTCAAGGTCAATTCCCAAGCAAACCCTTTCAGTACTTTCTGTTGGTAATGAGAGTTCAATATGCCAAGTTTGGTTCAATTCCATTGTTGCAAGAGTTCAGGATGCTCTTTGATTGTGTGTTAACTATAAATCCCAGAAACTGTAACTCCCAAATGTCACGGTCTATTTTCTCCAAACTCCATCTGTCTTCACATTTGGGCATATTGAGTATTCATGCCAAGTTTGGTCCTGATCCAACATTGTTTCAGTCCACAGTGCTGTCTGGATATAGGTGAACTACAACTCCAAAACCCAAGGTCAATGCCCACCAAACTCTTATAGTATTTTCTCTTGGTTATGGGAGTTCTGTGTGTGAACTTTGTGTCTTTCTGCCATTCCTGCCAGGATATCCATGCTGTTTTCATCAAAACAGGTCCAGGTTTCACACTGAGTGTATAAATACATTTAAAAACATATTAACAATATGTGTTACTGCGTTAGAGTATCATTTTGGTTGGTGATGTGCCCCAGGATTTTGTAAATGGAAAAAATGTGCCACAGCTCAAAAAAAGGTTGAAAAACACTGCCTTAGAGCATTGCAACTGGAGGTCAGCTGTTACCAACAGTGTTGTTGGTTTTAAAGAGG
This sequence comes from Anolis apletophallus, assembly GCA_030556195.1. Taxonomy (NCBI): domain Eukaryota; kingdom Metazoa; phylum Chordata; class Lepidosauria; order Squamata; family Anolidae; genus Anolis; species Anolis apletophallus. Next base: position 8,176,248 of record JARBWK010000012.1, read on the forward strand.
AATTAATGGAAGGCAAAGGGGAGAAATGTGTCAAGAGGAAGACGCATCAAGCCAACTTTTGTCAGGACTGCCTTCCATTTGGAAATCATTGTGAAAGAACATGTGGATCCGGAATAGGTCTCTACAGTCACTTACGGACCCACCACCAAGACTCTATACATGGACGGCAATCATACTCAGCCACAAGTGATAGCCCCTGATGATGATGCTATCCAAAACTAACAAAAATGGACTAGAGTTACACTTTAAAAATGTACCTGTTCCGACTTAAATTCAACTTAAGAACAAACCTATGGAGCTTATGGTATCATGTTCACAATCTGGGGACTGCCTGTACTAATAATGCTTCTTTTTGGTATTGGAGTGAAGAATTGTATTTTCTTCTTTATGAAAGTACATTGAAACAAGAAGGAATTTTTCAGCCTCATGGGGAAGTGCAGACCAGTATTTGCAAATGTCTGATTATCTCATCACTAAATGCTTAGTTCTAATTTTGTGTTCATGAGTCACAGACACCTACTAACTCAGACATACAAACCATTCCGATCTATCTTTGTTAAAAAGTGACATTGGTTGGTTTTAATGCAATGGAGAATCCCACTAACCTAAAAACGTACATCACCAACAGAAGGAGAACTCACCCTTTTATTTACAACTACAACAACAGCAGCAGCAACAACAACAAAACAACAGTTCTTACATGCCTCTCCTTGTGGCTCGAGACAGGTTACAACATATATAAAATGCACGTATTAAAACAGATTTCTACAAAATACATATATTAAAATAAATAAAATGATTAAAATATAGCTTAATCATAGTGTGTCTACTATATAGAGTGAAATCAAGTCTTATCAAGTCTCGTTGTTTGGTTTGGTATTGTGATATGGCCTAAGGGCTAATCAATAAACTTTAATGACTAGTGGACACAAGGCGCAAGTTTAAAATTAATGATTAAAACTGGCTGGGTAGGCCTGCTCGGATACTGTTGTAGTTGAGCCTGAGGCTGAGAGAGAGAGAGGAGTCTGTAGTTAGAAACACAAAACGGTCTACTCGTGAGCAAGAGTCGGACCAGGAGCAAGAAAGGAAGAGATTAAGGCAAATACTTAGCGATTCTTCTGGGGATGAAACGTTTCTGGCTATTTCGGAGGATGATGGGAGTGGGGTTGAGGAGCAGGCACTGGGAGGTTGGGATGAGGGGTCACAAGAACTGAAGGTGACTCTAGTGAGATGAATTGGACTGATGTGCAACAGATACGAGATATCTGCTTGGAACCCACCAGCAGTGATTCGTTTGCGGGGTTCACGGGAGATGGGGAATGGGGTAATGGAAATGAGACTCATGGGGACTGCTGGGGAGAGTTAGATCGCCGCAGGAGACTTATTGCCTGGCGCGAGAGACAAAAGGGCAGCACGGGCGGGGATGCTGGCAGCTGAGAGAGATGGGGAAGGGGCGTTAGCGCAATTAAGCCTCGAGGAGGACTGAATAAAGGGGGTTTGCAATTAACCATTGGTTGCAGCTGGCAAGGCGTTGTTCTTGTGATCCAGACCATTACCTCCTGTTCTGGATCGCTGCTGGACTGATCGTTTGACTGGCTGTGGATGTGGAATTCTGGACATTTATATTGTATTTCGTGGGTTTCCGCATCTTTGTTTCCTGTCTTCGGCTGCTCCACCTTAAATCCCTTCTGTGCTAGATTCTGCTGCTTCCTTGTGTTGGATTCTGGATTGACCTGACTTCGCTGCTTTGTTTGCATTCCTTCTGGCTTGACTAAAGGTCTGTTTGACGCTTCTACTTCATTTACATTTACATTCTGCCTGGCTGGTTGTGAACCTGGACTGGCTGTGCACTCTCTTTCAGCCTTGGTTTGTTTCTGATACGATAAATAAATAAAAAATCTTCAAAGATGCCTCATTTTTTGTTTTACGTGCCATTCTTTAGTGATCAGGTTAAAATGTTTTTAACTAGTATTGAATCATAGCAATAGGATTGATAGTTAAGCAAGCAAAGTACTGTACTCTCAAAGTCATATCATATCTGGAGTCAAATGGGGATGTTTTCATCCTAGCAAACTAAAACTGAAATAAGACCAAGTGGTATAAATATTTTAACGAGAAACCATGTCCCACCAGTTGCTAAGGGTATATAGTTGCCATTAAACAACAAATTGAGAACCATGTGGATTACAGTCTCACAGTCATACAATTCAGCTGTGTTATAAAACAGGGCTGTCCAACTGGCGGCCCGGGGGCCGTATACCGCCCCCAGCCCCTTCCCTACGGCCCCCTAAGCTTTTTAATAAAAAAATAAAAAAGATTCCTAAAAAATCCCCCCAAAATGTGCTCATGCACGCGGTTTTGCCCGCTTTGGGAGGGTGGGGGGAGCCCCCCGTGGCTCCTCCCTCTCTCCCAAAGCGTCACGCCAGCTTTGGGCGAGGGGGTGGAGCCATGGGGAGCCTCCTCGCGGCTTCGCCCTCTCCCCCAAAGCATCACAACAGCTGTTGGGATGCTTTGGGCGAGGGGGCGGAGCCGCGGAAGGCTCCTCGCGGCTTCGCCCTCTCCCCCAAAGCGTCACAACAGCTGTTGTGATGCTTTGGGCGAGGGGCGGAGCCGCGGAAGGCTCCTCGCGGCTTCGCCCTCTCCCCCAAAGCATCACAACAGCTGTTGTGATGCTTTGGGCGAGGGGGCAAAGCCGTGGAAGGCTCCCCGTGGCTCCTCCTTCTCTCCCAAAGCATCACAACAGCCTCGAAAGCAGGCGAAATCGCCCGCTTCCAAGGCTATTGTGACGGTTTGGGAGAGGGGGAGGAGCTGCGTGGCCGGGGGCGTGGCCGAGTGCCCCCCAGGTGATCACTCACCAGAAGTCTGGCCCTTGCGCCGGCAGAAGTTGGACAGCCCTGTTATAAAAGACAGAATTTCTTTTCTTGAATTTACACACTCGGGGGGGGGGGCAATTACCGGCCCTCCAGGTGTTTTGGACTTCAACTCCCAGAAATCTTAGCCAGTTTACCAGCTGTTAGGATTTCTGGGAGTTGAAGTCCAAAACACCTGGAGGGCCGGTAATTGCCCACCCCTGATCTAGACTCTTTCCCACCTATATATGTTGATTCCAGTATATGGATAGCTAAATCAGCTGTTGCTGAAGACTTACAGTTATCTGTTGTGATCCAGACCACCTTAAGAAGCCAGGCACAGTAAAGTTAGCAGTTAGAGTTTATTTGAAAGAGTCCCAAACTTCCTCACTGTGACTCAAATGAGCCTAGAGGCACAGCAAACTGGTAAGAAATCCAACAGAAAGTAAACGCCTGATTCTGACTTCTTCACAACAGAAATAAGGCTGAAAGAGAGTGCACAGCCAGTCCAGGTTCACAACCAGCCAGGCAGAAGTGGCAGGCAAAAACCAGGAACCTCAAGCCATGGCTGATACCGAATGAGGGACTCCCCCCTGGGCACACAAAAGACTGGGCGACCTGGAAGGCACTGAACAAACTGTGTTCTGGCACCACGAGATGCAGAACCAATCTTACGAAATGGGGCCATAAAGTGGAGTCCACAACGTGCAAGTGTGGAGAAGAGCAAACCACAGACCACCTATTACAATGCAATCTGAGCCCTGCCACATGCACAATGTAGGACCTCCTTATAGCAACACCAGAGGCACTCCAAGTGGCCAGCTACTGGTCAAAGGACATTTAATATAATGCCAAGTTTTTAATCTTTGTGTTTTTTAATACATTACAACCGCTCCAGAGAACAATTGGAGGAGCAGCGGCTTTGGAGTGCCTGCCATCCCTGGAGGCGATCCGGGCCTGCAGCGGGAGCAGTCGGCGAGCTGCAGCACCTGATCGCCCTGGCGACCTGGAAGACTTGACTGTCTTCCAGTTCACCAGGGCGATCACCCACCGCAGCTCACCGACTAGTCCCGCTGCAGGCCCGGATCACCTCATGGGATGGCAGGCACTCCATGGCAGGGCGATCAGCTGGGGATCGGCTGGGGGTGAGAGCGGGCGGAGGCCTGCAGCCTCCGATCGTCTGCTGCTCTGCTCTGCTGCAGTGGTTGCTGGGCCCACTTTGTTATCCTCTGGGCTGGGTCCACTGGGCCATTCCATCTTGGGATCCTTCCTCTCTTGAGGATGTCAGCCTCCATCTTGGTTCACACCTTGTCTTTTTGAATTTCATTTTATTTTAGTGGTTTTTATTATTATTTTATAATAATAATTTTATAATAATAATATAATAAATAATATATTATAATTTCAATATATTATAATGTCTATATATATACTATAATATAATAATTATGATATTGATACTAAAATATATGAATATTTCTTGATATTGTAAGGTTCTGTCAATTAGAGCAAAGTGTGCTCTAATCTTAGACCCTTCCAATACTGGTAATCCCGGCCAGGTGCGACCTTGAAGGCTGGAGCAGTGCAGAGAGAGCCTTGAGCTATGGGCCACACCACACCAACATGGGAAGCACTGCCTTGTGTTATGCTGACTCAGGGAGAGATGACTGAGCAGCCATTGGGCGATTGGGCTTATGACATTAACTCTGTGACCCCTGGGGTCATGCCCCAATGGACTACTGGGATTGCTGAATCATTTGGATCTGATGCAACCTCTGTTAAGCATTGCATGCTAGGGGGGGGTTGGGTCTTTGGGATGATGGACAGATGGTGGAGGCGGAGACTGTATATAAACTGTGTTGGGGGCGGGGTGAAGCCAGATCTGGCTTCACAGGCAATGATACCTGGAATAAACTTGTAGGATCAAGCTGCTGTTTGTGCGTCGTCCTTACAGAGGTCTTTTCAAGAAAATCCAGCGTTCATTACAGAAAAGCCAGATCTGCAAAAGCCTGTCATGGAGAAATCCATCGAGGGCTTATCCAATGAGATGCCATCCGCAAAGTCCAGACCCATGATGGAGGTGGAATGGGTGAGTCCTGAGGAGTTCTGGGACAGTGACTCGGATGAGGACGATTCGTGGGCCCCAAGTGAGGTGGAGCAGCAGCAGGCTAGAAGGATCCTGCAAGGCTTGTTCCCTCATTGGGTGATGGAGGAATCGTTGGAGGGCGCCCCTTCTTGGGAGAAGGAGGAGGAAGATGCGCCCAGAGAACCGGAGGAGCGCAGGAGCGCTTGCCAGGCGGTGGAGCACAAGAGTGCTCGTCTGGTGGACATCCAGGCGGTGGAGCACAGGAGTGCTCGTCTGGTGCGTGCCAGGGATGGTCAGGTGGACCTGGCAGAAGAGGGGAGAGAGACCCCAGAACCTGAGTTAGCCAAGGTGACTGTGCCAAGGGAAGGGCCAGTTTGGAAGGCTGAAGAGACTGGGCAGGAGAGAGCTCAGTTTCCCATAGGGACCAGAGATGAGGCGGTCCGGGAATGGCAGCAAGTTTGTTGGAGGCTGCAAGCATTGCAGAAAGCTCTTCGTTGTGGGCATCACGATGTGAGTGAACTGGAGAAGGAGATGGAGGTGTTACTGGAGAGAGTGGGTAGGCTCCAGGAATGGATGGATCTCACAGACGAAGAGGAGGGACGCTTTGATGATGCCGAAGAAGAAGTCCAGCCAGAGGCAGGGAAAAGGTATGAAGCTGTTTTACCAGAGAAATTTGTGTGGACGGCCGAAAATACTGAAGAGTGCCATGCGGAGATGGAAGTCAAGCTTCCTGTAGGAGAAACTGCAGAGGAATGCCTGTCCTTTGAAGTCCCCGTCGGCAGTAAAGGGGAAAGCGAGACTGCTTTAACTTCAGAGGCTGCATTACCGGAGAGGAAGAAAGGAGAAGAGAGTCCCTTTCGCACGATGGAAGGAATGTTGGAGCCAGGGAGTGGGCAAGAGGCTTCTTGTGTTGTGGAAGAAAAGGAGGAACCCTTCCTGCAAAGTGTTGGAATTGCGATTGCCTGGTCTGCAACGTTACTTTTTCTGGGCTTGGAAGGTGGGAGTGCAGCAGAAAGAGGCCAGGTTCTTTGTGCAGAAAAGCTGTTCTCTGAAGTGGTGGAGGAAGATCAGTCTGGCAAAGTTACAGAGATGATTAAGCTGCCGAAAGATAAGATTGGAGTGCTGCCCAGCCTGGAAAGTGAAACTACCAAGAAAGGAGGAAGTGTGGGGAAGGCTTCTTGGCTGGAGAAGTTTGAAAAGTGGCCCGGAGGTGTTGAAGAGAGAAGGGAAGTGAAGCCTGTTCCCATTACTATGGAGCCTGGCCAAGATGATTCCTCCCTAGAAGCAAGCCAACCTCTGGAGTGTGGCGAGACTCTTTGGGAGCTGGAGGTCCCGGAGGGAGGTGAGCTGGAATGCAAGAGTGATGGGCCGGCTGTGTTAGCAAAGCAACATGCTGAAGTGGAGGAGGCTGATTATGCTTTGAAGGAAAAGGAGTTGCCGGGATCCAAGGCTTCGGAGGAGAGTGTTGCTGTTTTGGCGTTGGCTGAGGAGGAAGAGCTATGGAAGGTGGCCTCTTCAGTTGGAATGCCCGCCGAGTGTCAACTAGCAGATATTCCTCAGGAGGAGCAAGAGGCAGCCGGGAGAAGTGGAGCTGTGGAGTTGCTAAATGGAGATTTCCAGTGCGGGTCAGCTGTGGAAAAGGAGAACGAGCAGTTGGCGAGATCCCGGATGGCTGATCCTGTGCTGAATGAAACCTTAGGGTTATTTGGTCACTCGGGGGGAGGATGGAATAAGGTGTTGTTAGAAGGTGTTGTTCCAGAGAAGATTTTGGTGCCTGAACTATGGAAGAAACCCTTTGATGAACTTGGCAATGTGCTGAACTTGGGTTTGGTGCTTGAACTATGGAAGAAACCTCTTGATGAACTTTGCAATGTACTGAACTTGAAACTTCTAAAAATTGAATTACATTCTAGCCTGTTGGTTATGACTGAGGTAACTTTGGGAGGTGGCATGGTGAAAGGAATGTTTATATGTTGCCTAATTGTGGTCATTTGGGGAGAGAAAGTGTTCTGGAAAGCAGATGTAACATGAACGGGATACTATGCTTAGATCAGACAGGAATTGATGGTGCAGAACTGGGATTATATGACACTGGGATTTTGTGTATTAGATAAAGTAATGTGCCTAATGTATTTTATAGAATGCATTTAAATGCTTATGTCTCATTTATTATTGGAGGGATTGTTGTGTTGAATTAGGGATGCTGGTGATGTTTATGTAATGCTCTCATGTCTTAGAAATGTTAGATGGGGAAGGTATTATGTATGTATATTTTATGTTCGTGTTTGTGGTAGGTTCCGAGATTTAGAAGGATGGATACAGCCTTTGTTGGGATCTGCAATGAGGTTAATTGTGGCAGGAAGGTTGTGTTGGTGGAGGATAGGTTTTGGAGTTGATTTGATGATAGTATTGCCTCCTGTTGAATTGGCCAGGAGGAGGGTTATTTCGAGTTATAGTAGCTATTAGGTATAGGGGTTGGTTATGCGCAGATGGCCGTGCCTGCGTTTGGTATTGGAATATTCAGTTTAGAGGATAGGTTTTAGAGTTAGATTAGAAGTTGTGGTGTTATTAGTGTTTTAACTTTGATTGTGGCATAAGGATAAGTTAATAAAGAGTTTGTGGTGCCTTCCTTGAGAAGAGGGGTTGGCGAGACTGCCCAGTTGATTTGTTCCTGGGTTGTTGTGTTGATTTAGGTGTGTGGGTGTTCATCGCTTGGTTGGATGGTTGATTTCAATGCGATGGTTAGGATGGGCTAGAAGGGGTGTTATAGTTTTCCTAGGTGCGTTTCCCTGTGTGAGGGGATGTTATAGGTTGTTCAGTAGAATTAAGTGCTAGGATTGTGTGTTAGAATTGACATTGGATGTGTGGATTTTATGTAGATGTTCCCTTGTGTGGGAGCAGATGATGGATGGAGGGTTTAGATGACTGAGTTTGGTCGCAGGGAGATTGGTATGTGCCTCTTGATAAGGTAGCAAGGGTATGAGATTTCTGTTAATAGAGTACTTGACACAGTTGAGTGGTCCTGTGTGGCTGGTTGAATAGTTAAAGTTTGTTTGTAGTAGGGATTCATGGTGGTCCTAGGCCTCGTGGCTGGGTGCCAAGAGGAGTTAGGTCAAAGGATAGTTTGGGAGAAGTGTGGATGTTCATTCATTTAGTGTTTATTGTGCGGAAAGTTGTAATTTGGATAATAGTGTGGCCTCCTGCTTGTGCAGTGGGGAGAGTTGTAGTTTCCCAAGTGCCTTCTGCCAGGGTAGTAGGATAGTGTTGCTGCCGGAGCAGTAAGGGTAGTGGGTTTCTGTTGTGTACTTGCGAAGCACAGTTGAATTGGTCCTGTGTGAGGATGTGGCATATTAGAGGTTTTGGTTTTGAAAGAATGTTTGGATGCAGATGTTCCTGCCTGCATTCTGGTGGCAGTTAGTGGTTATTGGGAGTTATGAGCTGTAGAATCCTGATTGTGTGTGATAGGGATGGTGGTGTAATTTTGTCCCTGAGGCCTCCTGCTTTGGGCAGTAGAGGATTTTGAGAGTTATGGGACTTGGAGTGTTGATTGTGTGGTAGTAGGTGCGCAGTTGATTTGTTCCTGTGCATTGGACTGTGGGGATTTGTAGTAATAAGTAGTTGCATGGGAAGTGTGGTTCTGTGATCCCTTTGCTATGGTAGTAAAGGGATGGGGGTGTTTTAGGTTTTAGTAAGTGAGGGTAGAATTTAACCTTGAACAAGCTGAGCGTTTGGTAGAGATGTGCCTGGTTATCTGAGTGTGGGGAGTTCGGGTTTATTTAAGATATGGACAGCAAGGCTTTGTTCTAGTGGGTAGATTGTGGAGCAAGGTCTTGATTTTTGTGTTTGGTGTTAGAATAGGATTTAGATGATAAGTTAATTGGTATGTTCAAATCCTCTTTCTCTCAGGGGAGGAGAGGGTATTTTGTAAGGTTCTGTCAATTAGAGCAAAGTGTGCTCTAATCTTAGACCCTTCCAATACTGGTAATCCCGGCCAGGTGCGACCTTGAAGGCTGGAGCAGTGCAGAGAGAGAGCCTTGAGCTATGGGCCACACCACACCAACATGGGAAGCACTGCCTTGTGTTATGCTGACTCAGGGAGAGATGACTGAGCAGCGAGGATCAAGCTGCTGTTTGTGCGTCGTCCTTACAGAGGTCTTTTCAAGAAAATCCAGCGTTCATTACAGATATATTAATATGTTAATATTAATGATGTGTAATATATATTAAATATAGTAAATAAATAAACAAACAAATAAATTTTGTAGATTAGAATGTAGTTCAGCCTTTAGGTGCGGCCCTATATAATATTTTTTGGCTCTCGTGTGGACCCTTGGAAAAAATAATTGCCCACCCCTGCTTAAGAGTATAAACCAGTAAAAGATGCAGTGGAAAAATGACATAATCTATCTAAGATTATTTCCGATACTAAATTCATGGATCACTGGTCCTCAGGGCACAAGTCATTGCACCGTTGCCATGGTTGATAAAAGCAGATTGAATTATTTAAGTCCAGCTTGTAATACACCAGATGGGCAATTTAACGTATGTTAAAAACCCTGTTGTTTAACTCTGCAAGAAAAGTGTGTGCATACTGGTGTGTGGGGGGTGGGGTGGGGTTTATCAAGTCCTTTATCCACACAGTATGTTCCTATCCTTTTACTTCTTCTGTAGCTATATTGTCAGAGTTGATGCTGGAGATTTGGCAAGTATATTATATTTAAAAGAGACTATGATTCCCTTTAGTTTGAAATGCTGTTGTCGTGACACGCGGCTGCGGTACGTACTTGCAACAGTCACTGCTTTCGCCTTCTCTGGTTCTATTTTAAAAAATGTAACTTGTAGCAACAATAACAACAACTGAAAAGCCCAATTAAATTGCATGGCAGACTTCTCTGTGAAAAACACCGAAAGATCACCAGGGAAAGACAGGACAATTATTTCAAAAATGCCAGCACAAAAGGAGAGACTGTACACAATTTCCTATTATTTAAAAAAGGGAAATTTCAAAGATCCCACACATTTTCATGATGTTTCTAACACACTAGTAACAAAGCCTGAGTGAAAAATACATTTCTCTAAAAGCAGGGACAGCAAAATGATGACTTGGGCAATAAAAATGACGGGATTGGGTCAATTTTATGTTTGAACTACAGCAGGGCTGTCCAACAGGCGGCCTATGCCCTCACACCAAGTCTGTTTAAAATTAAAACTGGCAGATGTGTTGTCCTTTCTACCTGGTGGACTGCAGAGCGCTTGCTGAAAAGGCTAGGTGGTCTGGCAACCCAAAAAAACACTCCAAATTAAAGTTGAAAATCAAACTTTATTTAGTAACAAAGTCTTTGCAGGACTTGGCACAGCTTTATGGTTGCAAAAAAAAAAACAGACTGGAAATGCCTTGGGTTGTTGCTCAAAAGATTCCTACTGCTTCCCCTTGGATGGCAGGAAACCCGATATTTCCCACCCTGGTCCTAGGTGTTTGGTTGAAGGAACCACTCCTTCCCCCCTCTAAACCTAAGACCAGTCCAAAGGTGACCTAAAGCTGGGCTGGTAACCAGATGTCTATCCTATACAGCATGCAAAGCCAGTCTCTGCAAGGTACCATAAACCTATCTGGCTCCAGCAGTCCCCCAGCTATTGGTCAAGCAAATAGCAATCAGCACTCAGCAAACAGGTCAGCATGCAGGTTAGCACCCAGTACTTACGGTGACCCTTTCGGAGCCAATCCTGGCTGGCCAAAAACACATCTGAATTCCTTCCCTCTCTGAAAGGAACTGCAACACTTTCTAAAATGGAGGCCAATCCCCAGGAAGAAAAAGGGACGGACACCAACTAAAAAAATACAATTGCAGAGCTTTAGGCGGCAAATTCTGCACCAGGCTGCAACCCTGCTAATAATTAACAGGCAGGGTGTCAGTGTGCCTGGAACAGTCCCAGGAAAAATGCAAAAGGAAAAATGCTGCCTTTTTAAACAAAACTATGGGGCAATGCATATGAAACGTCTGGAGGGCGGAACACGGCCCGCGGGCCGTACATGGCCCCCCAGCCTGTTGGACACAGCCCCCGCTACCCCCCTGAAAGATTATATATATATATATATATATATATATATTTTAAAAAAATATATATTTTTAAAAATGGCAGCCGGGGGGGGGGGTGAGGTGGGGCAGGGAGAAGGAAGGGAGCCAGCTCCTCCTCCCTGCACCGCCCCCTCCATCCCTCTCTCCACGCTGCCCTTCCTAGGGCGGGGGAGCCGCCGAAAAGGAGCAGTAGGCGGCACCAAGGGCGGCGCGTCAGAGGCCTGGCGTGACGCGCCGCCCTTGGTGCCGCCTACTGCTAGGAAGGGCGGGGGAGCCGGCTGCCTTCTTCCTCCTTTGCCCCTCCTCCTTCTCCCCGCTTGCGCCGCCGCCCGGGATCCGTGTAGCGGCGCACCCGGGGGGAAAGAGGAGAGGCTTCGGAGGAAGGATGCAGCCGACTGCCTTCTTCCTCCATAGCCCCTCCTCCTTCTCCTCGCTTGTGCCGCCGCTCGCGATCCGAGCAGCGGCGCACCCGGGGAGAAGGAGGGGCTACGTGAGCGAGTGGCCCCGCCCCCCGTGAGCGGCCTCGCCCCGTCCCTCATGAGCGGCCCCGCCCCCACTCACTGATCACCTCCGGCCCCCCAGGTGATCAGTGACACTTCTTCCGGCCCTTGGGCCCGAAGAAGTTGGACAGCCCTGAGCTACAGTATAACTAGTCGATATAATTTTTAGAAGCTTGCAAATTCAGTCCTAATAATTGTTGGCTTATATTTGAAGAACTAATCGTTATAATAATGACATATTTAAGAAGTAACATTTTAAATTGTGCATTGTGAGTTCATTACTAGGTATTTATTAGATTATTATTCTGAAATGTGTTTTTGTGTTTTAATTATTCTGTAACCCACCTCTCCATTGGCACCCGCTTGTTGCGGGGGAGAGGCTTGCGTACCCTAATGAAGTTGTGAGCTATGCTGGCGGTGGCATAATATTCACCGGTAGGGGCTCCCATGCCAGACAGGTCACAACTGAAGGGTCTGACAAAGAGCGTCAAAGGGCAGGATGGACTCTCTAGCCTTTTGGCAACCATCCTAGGAGAAGGAAAACTCTAAATTCAAAACCGGGCAGATGGTGCTTGTCTAACCCTGTAAGGTCAACCATCTAAGAGAAGGAAACTCAAATCAAACCTACGACCTGAGGATCTCGCTGCCACCATCCTAAGCTTGCTAGGCCCTGGCAGGCGAATCTTTGGTTTAAAGGGTGAGGCCAGTTCTGTGCTCCTCCAGAAACATCCATTGCACAGGCTCGAAGGACACATCCAACCTCCGAATCATCAACAGCTCCCCTGGTGGCCAAAAGCTGGAATGTTAAATAGCCTCTGAGTGTCTGTCTATATATGTTGTGTGTATATGATATTGAATGTTTGCCTTGTATATATGTACATTGTAATCCGCCCTGAGTCCCCTGCGGGGCGGAATATTTATTTATTTATTTATTATTCGGTTTTATATTCCGCTCCTCCCTGCAGGCGGAATATTAAAATACACAATAAAACATACAGTAAAATTCAGTAAAACGCATAAATACTATAAATATAAATACTGCAAATAAATAAATAAATAAATAAAAGAATAACAAACCCACACCTATTTCCATTGTTTGGTTAAACATTCCACAAAATTTCCTAGGGTTCCCACCCCACCATTTGGAACATGCATTTAGCAGAACAAACCTAAAATGTAATGTCTGATCTTCCAGATCAGGTTGAACAACTTAATTGTACTTGTTGTATGCAATTGTATGTAAAACTGACAGGGATTGTCTCCCGTATGTGTGATGTAATCCGCTTTGAGTCCCCTTCGGGGTGAGAAGAGCGGAATATAAATAAAGTGTATTATTAATGGGTGGGAAGGTACAAATCTCCACTAGACTTTTCACAGGCTGCACTTCCATCTCACAAAAAACACAAATACTTTTATTTCTTTACATCAGAAAATGGCAATGGATCATACTCTCCCCTCTATTATTTAGCATCTACATACGACCACTTGCTCAGCTAGTACGTAGCTTTGGGCTGGAGTGTCACCAGATAATTTCCATCTCTGCTTTGAAGCCGTTACTGGATGGCTGCAAGCCAGTAGGTTGAAGATAAATCCAGCGAAGACGGAGATCCTCTGGCTGGGTCGTCCGGGCGGTGGGGATGGCCAGCTTCTGGCCCTGGATGGCATGGCGTTATGCCCGTCATCTTCAGTAAAGAGCCTTGGAGTTCTCCTGGATCCCCTGCTGTCAATGGAGGCTCAGGTCTCCGCTGTCAGCAGAGTGGCGTTTTTCCATCTTCGTCAGGCTTGGAGGCTGGCCCCTTACTTATCCCGACATGACCTGGCCACAGTGATCCAAGCTACGGTCATCTCATGGTTAGTCTACTGTAATGCTCTCTACATTGGTCTGCCTCTGTTGGTGACCCAGAAACTCAAGCTAGTGCAGAACACCGCAGCTCGGTTGCTCGCAGGTGCCCCTCCGAGCTGCCACATTACACCAATTCTGCAGGAACTGCACTGGCTTCCTATCAAGTATCGGATCACCTTCAAAGTGCTAGTTTTAACTTTTAGGGCCTTGTATGGTCTGGGGTCAGTGTACCTGAGGGACCGCTTAATCCTATACTGTCCCACGAGATCACTTAGATCCGAAGAGAGGAACCTTTTACTCGTGCCAAATGTTAAACAGTACCATCTAACCTCAACGCGGAGGAGGGCGTTTTCCATCATCGCCCCGGTCATCTGGAACGCATTGCCCCAGGAGGTTAGGGCCTTACGCAATCTATTGGCTTTTCGGAAGGCCTGCAAGTCTGTTTTTTTCCGGCAGGCCTTTGAGCTGTGAATAATATGCTATATTTTTAAAAAATTGTATCCTTTTTCTGGAATCGTTTTATTCTGTGTTTTAATGCCATTGTAGGTTGTGATTTTATGTCGATGTAAGCCGCCCCGAGCCACTGGGAGTAGTGGCTAAGAAATCTAATAAATAATAACAATAATTTCCTACTGTCATTTTGAAAGGCACTGCGAAGGAAAATTGAGATAATGTGAGGTTAGTACAGGCTTCTGGGGTGGAGTTTTCATACATTTAGAGGGCAAACATTTCCCAGAAAGAATACAAATAATCTTTTTTTTAAAAAAATGTTTGGGGCTGAATTTTTTGGTGAGAACTTTTGGGAGATTTCAGAGGCCACAAACGGGAGGTTCTGGGGCACATGTGACCCATGGATCACACAATGCTCACTGCCATTTCTGATGAAAAAAAACAAAACAAAACATGACCTAAACCCATTTCCGTCATGTTTCAAACCTGGAGTCTGTTCTGAAATCACTTTGGTGACCTTGACAGATGATACCCAGAATATTAAGACATGCAAGTTGAACAGCTCTTAGGTAAAACCAAATTAGTATAACATCCAATATTTATTTAAAAGACTTTTGCGGTGCAGAAGGCTTGACACTTCTGAGTTAAGACTTGACACGCTTCATAGCTCCAATTAAACTGAAACCAGTCGACCGTCTTCAAAGATGGTTTTCCCTTAGGACGGCTCGCAGTTGAAACTCAAAAGATCTTCATAGCCTTTGGCGATGAAACATAGCAGACAGTACAGCCTGAGACAGAGCTTGATTCATGATTCACTAAGAACTTTAGAGATGAGCAATGAACAGATTCTTCCCACAGTGAAAGCTGCCTTAACCTGGGTTTTACAATAAGCTGATCCAAAACAGAGGAGACCAGCTAATGAAATTTCTCTCTCCCATTAAAGTAGTCCCTTGGGCAATTTTAGTTACTGTAGGTTTGATAATTCTTTTCTGGAGAAGGAAACTGCTGCAGAGGGAATGCCTTGTGATGAAGACATATCTATAGAAACTTGGGGTGAGTTGCACAAACTAGCACAACACCTAGGGACAGCAAATACAGAAAATATCCACGATAATTCAGCCAAACTGCATTTATCAATATCAGTCCTATAGAAGCCTATCGGTAACTATTAACATAGAAATATGGTACCGTACTCACGTATCCCAAAAGTTCCAGAAAAGTCCCGTTATTGGCAATATGGTGGAAGCAATGGAGTTACCGTATATTACAGTTCCTAATGTATAGGGTTATATTTATATGTTATATTTAAGAGATGCTGGATACTGTTACCTGAGGTTTCCACTTGCTGATGTATTGCGTCCTCAAGACTCCAACACCTATTTTATAACACCTTTAGGCCTTGATAAAGATCCCTAGAGGATCGAAACGTGTGAGGAGTTCTAAGTATTAACATCGGTGTTCATTGGAGGTTGGGATATTTACCCTTATATGGATTTGTTGGATGTGACGCTCTCAAATTCACCTTGTATTGGAATTACAACCTTGGTTTACCTCAGTATTTACGTCTATATTTAGATGGCTTTAATTTGCCACATGGATAGTTTGTGAACAACTTTGGGTCCTTTGCCTATTTTATTGGATTTACTCACGACAGAGGCGGAACCAGCAATGCTGGGAGGATTTCCCCTCCTTATAAACTTTCCCGCACATCCCAGTCTGAACGTTAATTATCTTGTATTCTTACCCTGAAAACCCTGTCCTGGACTATTTTGGACTTTGCACTATACATTAGGAACTGTAATATACGGTAACTCAATTGGTTCCACCATATCACCAATAACGGGACTTTTCTGGAACTTTTGGGATACGTGAGTACGGTACCATATTTCTATGTTAATGGTTACCGATAGGCTTCTATAGGACTGATATTGATAAATGCATTTTGGCTGAATTCTCGTGGATATTTTCTGTATCTGCTTGCCCTAGGTGTTGTGCTTGTGATGAAGACATGTCATAGCTCTCCATCTGGATTCTAACCTCTACTGTGGGCCTTTCCCAGTCTCAGCAGCATTTTGCTCGCCTTCATGTTAAGTCTTTGCTCTAATAAAAGCTATCAAATCCAGCTAAATCATAAACCAGTGGTCCTTCTCCTGTGGGTTCCTAGGTGTTTTGGCCTACAACTCCCAGAAATCCCAGCCAGTTTATCACATGTTAGGATTTCTGGTAGGTGAAGGCCAAAACATCTGGAGAGGGACCCACAGGTTGAGAACCACTGTCATAAATGAATATGCCCATTATATGAGGAAGAAAACCAGTTGAGGCTTCAAGAACAGGTAATAGCAGTGTTGTACGGTCAGTACAGTTTCTCCTTCAAAATTTGTTTGGATTTGAAGATACCCAATGTGGCTGCTTAACAGGGGAATCCTAGCCTAGAGGGAGTTAGGCTTTATTTTCGGAAGTGTTTATTTTCTTTCAACACTAAATAATTGGAATTTGACACCTACTATACACACTACCTGTTATCTCTCTGTATTTATCTCAACCTGACAATATCTAAGATTCTGAAGAAACACACTATGTTGTGCTTCCTTGCAATGGAAACACTTGATACCAATGGTGAAGTAAATTTTATTGTCCCTGGCATAACTTCGATGTGATGGAAACTGATTTCAACATGACGCTGAGGCTGCAATTGTATGTTTTTAATTGTTATTATATGTTTTTTTTCTGGGGGGGGGGGGTTGACTTGTTGCTGTGTTGTATTGAGGGCAGAGACTGCCTGTGTAAACCGTCCCGAGTCGCCTTCGGGCTGAGAGGGGCGGTATAGAAACATGACAAATAAATAAATAAATAAACTTCGCGAATGAAGATTCTTAGGAAGGACTCATCCCACGCTTTTTACAAGCGTGTTGGTGACTAAAAAGGCCAATCTGAGATAGGCAAGTCTGGTTGCAGAAAGCACAGCAGGAAGTCTCCTTGGGTGATGTTGTTTCCAAGTTGCGGTTCTTTCTGCGTTGGCGTTTCTCTTCGAGACCCGTTTGGCATTACTTCTCAAAAGAGGCCGCAACATTGTGGATAGTGCATCTCCATGCCTCCCGATGTGAGGCCAGGGTGGACCATTGTTGGGGATCAATCTGGCCAAGCCTGAGATGTTGTTTCAGGGAGTCCTTATATCTCTTCTTCGGGGCGCCTCTCTTGCTCTGACCCATGGTGAGTTCACCATAGAGTAGTATCTTTGGGAGGCGGTGGTCCTCCATCCTAGAGACGTACCCTGCCCAAACCAGCTGTGTTTTCAATAGCATGGCCTCAATGCTGGTGATCCCTGCTTACTCAAGGACAGCAACATTCATTACATAGTCAGTCCAGTGTACATTTAGGATTGAGCAAAGACAGCGCTGACGAAAGCGTTCGAGGAGTCGTAGGTGTTGGCGATAGGTGACCCATGTTTCAGACCCATAAAGGAGACTAGACAGCACTGATTTTTGTGCTTTGCCTCAGGTGTTTGTTACATGAGATCTTTTGTGAAGCCTTCCGAAAGCACTCTATGCCTTTGCTAATCTGTGATCTATCTCTTTATCAATCTTGGCGTCTGAAGTGATGATGCTTCCCAGGTAGGTGAACTGCTGAACGGACTTAAGCACAGATTTGCCTGTGCTGACGTGGGGATGATGATGTTCTTCCTGTGGTGCAGGCTGGTAGAGGACTTCCGTTTTCTTCAGGCTGACTTCCAGCCCAAACAGCTCTGCAGCTGTTGCAAAGCAGGATGTGAGGCGCTGCATGGCTGCTTCTGAATGGGCGACAAGGGCAGCATCGTCAGCAAAAAGCAGCTCACGGACTAGATAATTTAGAGTCTTAGAGCGAGCCCTCAGACAGCTTAAGTTGACCAAGCTACCAACAGTACGAAAGTGTATATATATGCCGACTTCTTTAAAATATATAAAAATGAGAAAAAGACTAAAAATAACAGGATCTATTTTTACCTTTGGTTTTTCTACACCAGGGGTGCTCATTATGGTGATTGGGAGCACCTAGGTGATCTTCGGCCCTCTTCCAGGTGATCTTTGGGCCTCACCAGCTGGATGGCGCGCTCCTGCCATGCGCGCGCACATGCGCTCCCGCCGCCGCCTTTGCGGGGCTTCTTTTGCCAAAATGAGGCTTTAGTGGGCGGGCCTTGGCGCTCGTCTTGCCACGCACGGTGTGGTGACATGACCGCCCATTGGTTGCTGCTGGGGGGGCAGGAGCAAGGTGAAGGCGCACGCACGGATAGGATGCGAGGCTGTGGGAGGGATGGAGGAAATGTGTGTGTGTGTGAGAGTGAGAGAGAGAGAGAGCCAAGGAGAGAAGAGAGAAATCCGGATAACTTTTTCGGATCCTTTTGGCAGGCTGGCAGGCGGGCGCTGGAAGGAGAGAGGGAGAGAGAGAGAGAGAGAGAGAAGGAGGCGAAGGAGGCCGGGCAAAGTGGGGCAAAGCCAAGCAAGCCCCGCCGCAAACCCTGCTGCTACCCTCGGGACTCCCATTCCAAGCCGAGACCTGGGCGAGCGAGCTGTGTGGGGCTGCTTTCTTTCCTTGGCTGGGGGCGAGGAGGGAGGGCTCCGCCGTTTTCCTGGGGCTGAACCCGAGGAGGAGGGGGCTGCGGGGATGGAGACTCCACTTGCTGCTGCTTGTGCCCTCGCCGCCTTTCTCCGCCTCGCCCTCGAAGGAGAAAGGCAGTGAGGGCCCATGGGAGAGAGAGAGAGAGAGAGAGAGAGAGAGAGAGAGGTGGCTCTTCAGAGCCGGCTAGGAAAAGCCACCCCCCCCTCTCTCTCTCTCTCCCCCATGGGCATGGACTGCCACTAGTGGGAGGGGTCCTCCTTCCTGCCAGCTGTCCACTTGGGTGTCCTTTCTGAGTGACATCCTCGAAAGGAAGGAAGGGCACCCCCCCCCCCCCGCTGCATCTGTCACTTTGGGGAAGCACCCCTTCCACTCTTCCTTCTCCTGCCCAGGTAAGGAAGCCACGAGGGAGGAGGGGGGGGAGGCTGCCGTGGGGAGGCTCCAGCCTCACGTGGGTCCCTCTTTCGGTTGAGTTTCCCAGCCCAGGCAGCAGCCAGGCGGCCCCTCTTCCCAGCCCTGCGCCTTCCGAGCCGCCACCGAAGCCATATCTGGCCAGAGCGCTGGCGGGTGCGCCTATAAATACCCTCCTGCTGCGTGCGTGGGAGGGGCCTGCTGAGCACACAAGAAGCAGGATGGGATGGGGACTTCCTGCTTCGCGAAAGCACGCAGCAGGAAGGAGGAAGGCAACGAAGACATTAAGAGAGAGAGCGCACGCAGGCAAGGAGGATCCCCCTCCCAGGTGCGCGCGGCGGCGAGTTCATGGGCAGGCAAGAAAGAAGCCCCGCGCGGACGGAAGGCTGCAGTAGGAGCGTGCACAACAGGTGATCTTTTCAACTTGATTGTTCATATAGTAGCTCCCATGATGAAAAAGTGTGGGCACCCTGCTCTACACCATTACAATAATTCCCTTGAAATTACAATGCCAATACTTTAGAAGAGTGATAAATAGTCTCTTCTCTCATCTTTTTCTCCTTGAGTAACTACTGCAGGTAATTTATTTTACCCTTAAATGTAACCAATTATAAAGCGAGTAAAGATATTTCAAAAGTAGATTAATATTGGTCTAGGTTGAAATCTTCCAGTTAATGTTTTGGTGTTATTCTCTCCTTCTAGAATGGCCTTGCCACCATTTTGTTCTCGCACATGTATAAACGAGACATCTAACAAAGTTTAAACTGCTTTACTGCAGTGAAATATTTATTAACAAGGATCATCTGTTATTTTAACCAGACAAGGCTTCAAGCCAGATTCATGTTACTATGTGGAGGTGGACATTAATGATGGGCTGCTATGATTCATGGGACTCAACTCATTTTGTCTTTTAATCACAGAAAATATTTAGTTGGTAAATAAAGAAGCTTGATGCAGTTCAATACATATAGTGATAAACAAATGAAACATATCAATTACTCACTCACAATAAATTTGTTATAAATTTCATAACAAAATCACATAGGGTGTGCATCTGAAATTAGAATTATGTTGTTCACACAATTATTCTTTCAGAATAATAAATACAAATATGAAATATAAATAAAAGAGATTCTCTTTTTTAAAAAATAAAAAGGTTGGACATAGCTGAGATATAAGGACTCCCTGAAACAACATCTCAGATTGATCACCAACAATGGTCCACCCTGGCCTCACATCGGGAGGCGTGGAGACGCACTATCCATAATGCTGCGGCCTCTTTCGAGAAGATATGCAAACATGAGAAGAAACTGTGGCGCAGCTGGCTGGGAGTCAGCTGCATAAGATCTATACTCACCAGAAGGTCATGAGTTCGAAGCCTGCCTGGGTCGGGGTGAGCTCTCGACCAAATTGTGTAGCCTGTTGTCGACCTTTGCAACCCGAAAGACAGTTGCATCTCTCAAGTAGGAAATTTAAGGTACCACTTTGTGGGGAGGCTAATTTAACTGATTTACGAGGCCATAAAATCTCCAGGAAGTATGTCACAGAATGAAGCAATGCGACAGCTCCCCCTGGTGGCCAGAAGCTGGAATGTTAAATTGCCTCTGAGTGTCTGTCTATATATGTTGTATGTCTATGGCATTGAATGTTTGCCTGTATATGTACACTGTAATCTGCCCTGAGTCCCCTGCGGGGTGGGAAGGCAGAATATAAGCGATGTAAATAAATAAATAAATAAATAAATAAATAAATATAAAGATCTCCTTTTTTTTTAAACCACACTGTCCCTCTCTCTTTCTCTTTGTTGCATCTGCGACCTACTTTGCAGAGGACATACAGAAGCAGCCCTGCAGCACCTAACATCCTGCTTTGCAGCAGCTGCAGAGCTGTTTGGGCTGGAAGTCAGCCTGAAGAAAAGGGAAGTTCTCTACCAGCCCGCACCACAGGAAGAACACCACCATCCCCACATCAGCATAGGCACATCTGTGCTTAAGTCCGTTCAGCAGTTCACCTACCTGGGAAGCATCATCTCTTCAGATGCCAAGATTGATAAAGAGATAGATCCCAGATTAGCAAAGGCATAGAGTGCATTCAGAAGGCTTCACAAAAGAATCTGGAGTAACATGCACCTGAGGCAAAGCACCAAAATCAGTGTGTACAGAGCTATCGTACTGTCTGTTCTCTTATATGTGTCTGAAACATGGGTCACCTATCGCCAACACCTTTTTTTTGAACAGTCATAATAAATAACCATAAAGGAAGAGCAGCAGTCTTGAAGTCGCTTTTCAACATTTGGAATACGTAGGTCACTTGGTGACAGTTTTCTGCGCTAAGGGAAGAAAATGTGCCTTCATTTCTAAAATAGATCGATTGTTTTTCAATTTGCAATTCTCTATACATTTGCAAATACAAGCATGCCTTCTTTTTTAATGGTCTCAAAATGGGCCTCTCCATACATCTATGCCGTGTGACTGTAATAAATAGCCTTTATCTACGCAAAATGCAACATTTTAAAAAAAAGATTTTGGTAGTGTGGAAGTTCAGATGCAAGATCCACTGAAATATATTCTACTTATACTTCAAGACTCAAATATCCTATCATCTGTTCCTATGGAAACTGAAAAGATATTGTAGGTTGTATCACTATTGGCCGATTACGCTTCAGAGAAATGTGTAGTTCATTTTAAACCCTGCTTTGGAAGAAATATATTTCGGTAGCTAATGTGAGTCCTTGTTCTTAATGCCCATACACAGCATCTCACTTTCATTAAGATGAAAGCTTTATACATTTCTGAGTATAACAGTAACAAACAAATCTTACTACATCTGGTTAAGCCCCTGTGAACAGTATTATTAAAGCTCTTGGTAGAACTACATGGGCAGAGTCTTAAGGAGACGTCTTGCTAGCAACTCTCATTGGAAGGATGGGATTTATTTCTAAATCAACATGGCGAGGATCAGGATATAGATATGTTTTTCGAAACTATTTTAGCAGTGTGTAGAATGATTCGCTTTGTGGGTATAAGCAGCATCTCTGCATGTGAAGAGGAAGCATGAACATTGGTCTGTTCCAGCTAGACTGTGAAAAAAATATTGGGAGTCCCCGTGAGCAACAAGTTAAACATGAGCCAACAATGTTATATGGCAGCTAAAAAAGCCAATGGGATTTTGGCAGCTTGGGAGTGATCCTGGACTCATCGATGAGCCTGGAACCAGGGGCGGTCTAAGGTTATTTTATATAGTAAGCAAACATTATTTGGCGCCCCCTTGTCTCCATCCCCTCTCCCTTTGCCTCCGCCCCCTGCCTACTTGGATGGGCGCTGCCGCGCCGGCCGCGCCGCCATAGCAGACCTCCCTGCTGCTAGCCTGCTGCCTGCAGGAGCTTCTGAGCATGCACGGACATTTTCGCGCATGCCCAAAACTGCCGGAGCTGAAGTTCAGCTCCGGAGGTTCTGTGCATGCGTGAAAATGTCCACGCATGCTCAGAAGCTTCTGCAGACAGGAGNAGGGAGGTTTGCTACGGCAGCGCCGCAGGCGCCGATCCCTGCTGCTGCCTGCAGCAGCTTCTGGTATCTTGCGGACATTTTCGCGCATGCCCAGAACTGCCGGAGCTGAAGTTCAGCTGCGGAGGTTCTGTGCATGTGTGAAAATGTCCACGCATTCTCAGAAGCTTCTGCAGAGAGCAGCAGGGAGGTTTGCTACGGCAGCGCGGCAGGCGCCGATCCCTGCTGCTGCCTGCAGCAGCTTCTGGCTATCTTGCGGACATTTTCGCGCATGCCCAGAACTGCCGGAGCTGAAGTTCAGC
Source organism: Anolis apletophallus (assembly GCA_030556195.1). NCBI lineage: Eukaryota > Metazoa > Chordata > Lepidosauria > Squamata > Anolidae > Anolis > Anolis apletophallus. Next base: position 8,198,859 of record JARBWK010000012.1, read on the forward strand.
TCGGAGGTTCTGGACATGCACGAAAAATGTCAGCGCATGCTCAGAAGCTGCTGCAGACAGCAGCAGGGAGGTTTGCTACGGCGGCGCGGCCGGCGTGGCGGCGCCCATCCAACATGGTGCCCCACGCGGCCGCGTAGTTTGCTTACATGGACGGACCGCCCCTGCCTGGAACCCCAGGTCTCGGCGGTGGCCAGGGGAGCTTTTGCACAGTTAAGACTAGTGCGCCAGCTGTGCCCGTACCTTGAGAAGTCTGATCTGGCTACGGTTGTCCACGCTCTGGTCACATCCCAAATAGGGGTCAAAATGATGTAAATGATGTAAATAAAAAAATAATGTTTTTATTTTATTGATGTGTATTTATATGGCATCGAATTGTGCCGACTGTTCGCCGCCCTGAGTTGCCTTCAGACTGATATGGGTGGGGTAAAAATGATGTAAATAAAATAAATAAATAAATTAGACATGTTCCAGGGATGCTTCTAAATTCAAAAGAAGGACATGGTGTGTAGATGATCTGTACCCACCGTAGGACAATTACAATGAGACAGAGGACCCACTAAGGAAAATATCAGATTAGTACAGACACATGCACGCATGCACAAAGAAGCACTCTCTCATACACATGTATGTATATTCAGCAAGCGTTCACATGCTGTGGTTGTTCAACTATGCTACTACTAAACAGAGGTCATTTCATGCTGAAGTAGAGGCCAGATCCAATTCTAACCAGGGAGATGTAAGAAAAATGTAAGAAAAAAATAGGATAGACTCATTATTCCATTCATTACACAGGAACAATAATTCATCATGCGGTAAATAGTCCTGAACTAACAGGATCAGAGGATAACAAGCATATCATTCAGGTCAGAACAACTGCTACAAAGTATAAATTCTAGAAGGGTCCTGTATAGAATATCTGGATCTTCTGTTATTCTCCGGGCAATAAACTCTTTGATTGAAAGTATCCTTATGGGAATTGTTAGCCAAATAAACTATCTAGTCTGAGAGCTGCTTTTTGCTGACGATGCTGCCCTTGTCACCTATACAGAAGAAGTTCTGCAGCGCCTAACGTCCTGCTTTGCAACAGCCGCAGAGCCGTTTGGGCTGGAAGTCAGCCTGAAGAAAATGGAAGTTCTCTACCAGCCCACAACACAGGAAGAACACCACCATCCCCACGTCAGCATAGGCAAATCTGTGCTTAAGTCAGTTCAGCAGTTCACCTACCTGGGAAGCATCATCTCTTCAGACGCCAGGATTGATAAAGAGATAGATCACAGATTAGCAAAGGCATAGAGTGCATTCGGAAGGCTTCACAAAAGAGTCTGGAGTAACAAACACCTGAGGCAAAGCACCAAAATCATTGTGTACAGAGCTATCATACTGTCTGTTCTCCTATATGGGTCTGAAACATGGGTCACCTATCGCCAACACCTACGACTCCTCGAACACTTTCATCAGCGCTGTATTCACTCAATCCTAAATGTAAACTGGACTGACTATGTGACTAATGTCGCTGTCCTTGAGCAGGCAGGGATCACCAACATTGAGGCCATGCTATTGAGAACACAGCTGCGCTGGGCAGGGCACGTCTCTAGGATGGAGGACCACCGCCTCCCAAAGATACTTTCTATGGTGAACTCGCCACGGGTCAACGCAAGAGAGGCGCCCCAAAAAAGAGATATAAGGACCCCTGAAACAACATCTCAGGCTTGGCCAGATTGATCATAAAAAATGGTCCACGCTGGCCTCATATCGGGAGGCATGGAGATGCACTATCCATAATGACGCAGCCTCTTTTGAGAAGTCACGCCGAACGTGTCTCGAAGAGAAACGACAACGCAGAAAGAACCGCAACTTGGTAACAACATCACCCAAGGAGACTTTCTGATGTGCTTTTCTGCAACCGGACTTGTCTATTTCGGATTGGCCTTCTTAGTCATCAACGCGCTTGTAGAAAGCGTGGGATGAGTCCTTCCCGAATCTTCGTTCGCGAAGAAAAGCCAAGAGCCAAATAAGAATAATTCATTACAATTGTTGCTTAATGAGCAAGCTGCTGCCGACATTCTCAATGGTGTCAAGGTTAAGTGACAGTTAACCAAGAGTTCACAAAGGTGTAATGCGCTAAATGTTACATCTTTTAAAGCAAGAGCGTAAGGATGGTGGATGTTAACGAGTACTTTTTTTTTGCTATTGAGTCTCTATTCAGTAGTACAATTTATTTTAATCCAAGTCTTCTCAGACTTTATTAAGTGTTCTATTCTCTTCAAGAGGACAATAAGCAGCTTAGCAGTAGGTCCAAATTAAGAGACGCCTATTGTATGGCCTAGAGAAAGATGTATAATAGCCACGGCGTCACAAGGACAGAAAAGTGCTTCGTTGATAATAGGCCAAGCGCTATTCTGGTGCGTCTCAGCCTTTACATGGCTGAATTGGGCTTGAGTCCTGGCCAATTATATTGATTGCTAAAATGTGAAGTTTAGTCAAGCATACATTGTGTGCTTCGTTCTTTTAAGGAGACTGTAGACTGCTCAGAGAGATATGGAATGAGCTGCGTTATAGAAGCTGGAAAATTTATTATTTACATCATTTATATTCCGCCCTTCTCACCAGGCCCGGATTACCCATAGGGCCAACAAGGCCATGGCCTAGGGGCGCGAGCCGAGGTGGGCGCAGATCATGCCCCCCCCCCCAAATCGTGCTGTGATTGGCTCCTGCCACCTGGTACTCAAAAGGAAGGAAGGCAGGAGGGAGGAAGGAAGGGGGGCTCCCTCCTCGGCGCCCTGCAGACAATACAGCCAGGAGCCAGCCCCCACGTGACCCGGCAGAGGGCGCACCACATGACCAGGGCTCCACATGAGGCGGCAGCAGCAGCATGAGGAGGAAGAGGAGGCGCATGCCCCACGGCTGAGAGGCTGGCGGCGCCGCCGCAGCCCCCGCGGCCTTGAAGGCGGCTCTGCAGCCTCGCGCTGGGTGCGCGGAGGGCAGCAGCTGCAGAGAGTCAGGGCCTTCCTCCGCCTCAGGAGCCAATCACGACCAGCATGGGCTGAAGGAAGAGGCCTCTTCCAAGGAAAAGACTCCGAGGAGGTCTCTTCCTTCAGCCCATGCTGGTCGCGATTGGCTCTTGAGGCGGAGGAAGGCCCCGACTCTCTGCAGCCACTGCCCTCCGCGCACCCAGTGCAAGGCCGCAAAGCTGCTTTTGAGGTCACGGGGCTGCCGGGAAGCGGCAGCGGCACTAGCCTCTTAGCCGCGGGGAATGCTGGGACCCGTAGTTATTTGGGATCGCCGGGCGCGCGTTCCCGGCATGGGGAGGAGTCTCAGCGGTGAGTGGATGTCGGGGGAAATGTCGGGGGAGAAGAGGAGGAAGGGCTGAGGGGAAGCAGGGGGTAATGGGGATAGGCCTCTCTAATGCGGCGGCGTGAGGTGGGGGGGGGCATAATTCCTAACTGTGCCCTAGGACACCAAAAGGTGTTGATCCGGGCCAGCTTCTCACCCCACAGGGGACTCAGGCCGGATCACTATGCACATATACAGGCAAACATTCAATGCCATAGACATATGTGGAGAAAGGCTGTTTCAATACCGTGGCAGGGCAGGCTATCCCACCGCTGCCACCAATTAATGTGGAGAAAGGCTGTTTTAATACCTTGCTGCCACCAAGTATTGTGGTGAGGGCTCGCCTTAGTCTCTAGGCTGGGCAAAGTGTCAGAGAACTTTTGTATCTAAAGACAGAAGAGGTTTCTCTTCTTTTACGCTGTCACCATTTAACCCAGGGAGGTTTGAAACACCGGGAGGCAGGACTTGTTGAACAAGAGAACAAAGTTTATTTTATCAACTTGTGAGAGATTCACAGGCACTTTTGCGTAATGGTTACAATAAAACATTGGAGCGTGTGGTTACTTAAAAAACTTGCACAAAGCTTGAAACAAGTTACAATCAATGTAGCACCCCAGATATTACTGTGCTAAGGTAATATCTGCTGACTACAACTACCTGACTCTGCTTCCTCTCAGAGTCCTAAAAACCCAGCACAAAGCTGCTAACTCTCTCAAGAGCCTAACTCACTCTGACCTATTCTGTCAGAGACCAACCATCAACTCCCTCCAGAGTTCCGTGGCCTCCCTAACTGCCTAACTGCTCACCAACTGTCAGTTTTCAAAGTTCCAACTGACATTTCTCCTGGTGCCTGTCCCAAGCTCAGCCTAAACTGGGAAACCTAACCTTAAAATGGCCGTTCATCCAAAACAGACCATTAAATGGCCAACCCACCAAAAAGGGCTTTTTCCCACTGAGCTTCCTCTGGCCCAAAACACAGGCAATTCGTCACAACATACAACATATATAGACAGACAACGAGCTACACAATTGGTCGAGAGCTCACCCCGACCCGGGCAGGCCACGAACTCATGACCTTTTGGTCAGTAGAGATCTTATGCAGCTGACACCAAGCCAGCTGCGCCACATTTCTTTAAATATGGGAATGAATGAAATACAAGTTAATGAATGCAATACAAAATGTACAGAATTAAATTAATTCGTCAGAATCCACGTTTAGGATTAAAATATGGTATTATCTTTTTAAAATGTACATCTCTTTTCTCCTATTCCATCTTTATATAAATTGCATATTACATGTGTGTTTTTTAAAAGCAGCTTTCCATTTAAATGTCAGCATATTAATATTTATTAAAATATTATATAGTGTCAAACACTGGTTATAAGAGCAGCATTACTTGAAGAAAATGCATTTTTCCTCTACCACTGAAATCATTCTTGCTCTCAGATTCGTAAATAACATGTTGCAGAAGAGAAAGAGAGATACATGGGCGTTATGTGTTTTTATGAGGGCCATCTCTAAGACAAAGCACCATAACTATAAAACCAAAAACAGGAAAACAGCATGATATAAAACTCTACTCAACCATTATTCAACATTGCCAATTCTGATGCCTTGATTATTCAATTTTTCGCACCAAATCCTCTAAAAAATGTGAGCTTGTGATTATATAATTATACTAGCCGTGCCCTGCCATGCGTTGCTTGTTTGCCAAAGGAAAGGAAGGAAGAAAGGCAAGAGGGAAGGAAGCTGGAGTGCAGCGAGGGAGAGGGGGCGGGTCCAGAGTGGGGGGTGGGGCCTCTCATTGCCCCTCCACCACATCCCCCTCCCTTGTATGCCAAAGGGAAAGAAGGAAGGAATGCAAGAGGGAAAGTGCAGCGAGAGAAAGGGGGCGGGGCCAGAGTGGGACAACAGAGGATCTGTATTTTGTTAATTTAATTAATTTTGAGGGGTTCTTTGGGGGGATGTTTACTGTTGGTCACACCTTGCGTTGTGAGACATTTCGGTGCCAAATTCGGTGGGTATTGGCCCAGTAATTTTTTTTGTTTTTAAGGTATTCACGGAAACGTTAAGAACCACTGATGGTTCTCAACCTGTGGGTCCCCAGGTGTTTTGGCCTAAAATTCCCAGAAATCCCAGCCAGTTTACTAGCTGTTAGGGTTTCTGGGCGTTGAAGGCCAAAACATCTGGGGACCCACAGGTAGAAAACCATTGATCTACACCAGGGGTGCTCATTAGGTTGATCGCGATCTACTGGTCGATTGCGTAGGGCGTACTGGTCAATCGCAGGCAGGGTGGGAGGAACGCTCAGTTCCGCCCTGGAGGCTCCCGACGTTGCCCAAGTGCTGCCAGCCAGTCAGCGTGGCAGTGGCATGACCGGCGTCGCTGGTGTGTATGCCTCCCATGCCATTTCCGCCGCCGCCATGACGTCATGTGCGCCGTTTTCCCTACCATTTCGGCGAGAACGAGAGGGCGCGTAGGTCCTGCCCCCAAGGCCTCCCCCGGCTGCCTCATGGTCTCACCAGAAGAAGGGCGCGGGGGAGAGGCGCGGCCAGAGGCGGCTCCAACTGCGGCTGCTGCAGCATGGACTGGAACTCGGAGCTGCCTGTTGGTAAGCCAGTGAAGGGGCTTCCTCTTTTCTCCCTCCCTGTCATCCCCCTCGCTCTCTTTCCTTCCTTCCTTCCTTCCTTCCTTCTTCCCTTTCTTCCTTCCCTTTCCTTCCTTCCCTACTTCCCATCCTTTCTTCCTTCCCTTCTTTCCTTCCCTCCCTTCCTCTCTCTCCCCCTCTTTTCCCTTCCTTCCTTCCTCATCTCCTTTCTTCTTTTCCTTCCTTTCTCCCCTCCTTCTTGCCTTGCCTTCTTTCCTTCCTGTTTTCTCCCTCCCTCATACCTTCCTTCCTTCCTTTCCTTCCTCTCTGCCTTGAACATTTCCTGTTGGTTGTGGGGGTTCTGTGTGGGAAGTTTGCCCCAATTCTGTTGTTGTTGGGGTTCAGAATGCTCTTTGATTGTAGGTGAACAATAAATCCCAGCAACTACAACTCCCAAATGACAAAATCAATTTTTTTTTAGTGACGGTCACTCCTTGTAGGTGTCTTGTGGCCAAATTTGGCAGCAATTCGTCCAGTAGTAAGAAATCAGTTTGTGTGTGTCAACTGTAAAATAGGATGTGTGGAAGGGCCCTGGGTTATCTGAGGTCCTTTCCACACAGTTGAATAAAATCCCATGTTATCTGCTTTGAATCAGATTATATGGCAGTGTGGACTCAGAAAACCCAGTTCAAAGCAGATATTGTGTTATATGTTTCACGTTTTTGTAGTGGGTAGGTAGATCATTTTGACTTGGTTGTTTTATAAGTAGCTCGCATGCTGAAAAAGTGTGAGCACCCCTGATCTACACAAATCTGTTAGCAACAAACTAGTGTTTCCATTGGACTTTGTAGAAAATTCTTCAGCTGTACACCACAAGCAAGCATAGCAAGCATCACAAATGCTGATTTATTATAAGTAAATATTTGTATTTTAGATACATATATACCTGGGGTTACGTAATTTTTTTCTCAGGCAGAATGGGTTTTGCAAGTGGAAAAAGCTTAAGAAGCCCCGCTCTGAACTAGACCACAAAGCAAATTGCCTACTAAATCTTTATGGAAGTCAGGGAAGACAGCCCAGCAGTACTTCATCATGACACTCTTCATTTTACTCAAGATACAATTAAATACTAATAAAGTTCTTCCAGATCATCCCTGAGTTGATTGAAAGCAAGTCACTGGCCCTGCACAGCAGGCGTGCATGCTAATAATTTCTTGATTATTTTGATATACTCTCTGACAAGGCTGTCAATTGTTTAGATGGAACCAGATTAATTTTCCAGGGCCTCACTTGTCAGTTGGACTTCAGTATTTAATAGAGGGACAGGAAAAAAGTTGAGCAAGGTCAGATGTGTTGCAATGAAAGGATACAAACAAGAGGAAACGTTTCAGATGGCTAATATGTTCTACATATTTTGCAGTATTTGTGGGGAGCAGGATTGGGGGCATTAGAATAAATAGACATTCTGTGCCTAGGAGAGCCAAATCCAGTATTTATAGTCAGAAAAATTAAACACATCTGCATCTAGAACCGTCATTCCCAAAATGGGCGCTGGAGCGAGTGGGGGGGTAATGGCCACAGGTGCATTTGGGGGGCGATGAATCACTGTAAGGGGGCGGTGAAAGCATGGCTGAAATCACTGGGTTGCTGTAGTGCAGCGATTCTCAACTTGGGGATCGCGGTCCCAAGAGGGGTTGATTGGCCATTTAGGAGAGGTTGCGAGGCCCTCTTCTTTGGCCCCGCCCCCTTCGCTTCATACTGGAGAACAATAACAGTGATTTTCAGTGTTCGGAAATTGGGTTGGAACTTTCTATGACAAAATCTTCTAAATGTATAACAAACAAACTAAATATATAACAATCAGGGCCGGCCTCGCCCATTCCGCAGCCTACGCGGTCGCGTAGGGCGATGGTACCTGGGAAGGGCGAGTGAACTGGGAGGGGGCGCGCGCGCCGCCCGCCCGCCGCTGCGCTCCGCAGCCAGCTGCGCCGCTGCCACCGGGCGGGCGCGGCTGGGCGGGACACCTCGCGGCCAGGCAGGACGCCACTGCGCATGCGCGGCCGGGACGCCGCCGTGTGTGCGCGCCACTGCTCGGGATGCACTCGCGCGGCCGGGCAGGACGCCAGCGCGCATGCGCGAGGGCGTCCAGGAGCCACCGGGGGGGCCCGTAAAAATAAGGTTTGCCTACCCCCCCGGGAGAGGTGAGGCCGCCCCTGATAACAATATATCTCAGGGCGAAAGAGAGAAACATGCCAAGAGGAAGGCATGTCAAGCCAACCCCGACCGAGACCACCTTCCACCTGGAAACCAATGCCCTCACTGCGGGAGAAGATACAGTTCGAGAATAGGGCTCCACAGCCACCTACGGACCCACCAGAACACTGGACTTGGAAGACTATCCTACTTGAGCAACAAGGGATCACCTAAGTAGGTAAGGTACATCTGCCCTTGGGGCCAATCCAGAATATTGCAACTTCAGATCAGCCCTGCATTAAGTGGCCCGTGTAGATGGGTCCTCTCTGATGGGTAGGTGCTTACTCCATCTAGTAAATTATCAGCACTGAAAGTAGTTTCAGACCAATGTGGCGGAAGACAACAAACATTTGTTAGAGCCCACTCCTCTACATCCTCAGCAAGGAATTGACAAGAGCTAAATAAAGCTTCTGTTCAATAACCCATCCATGTAGTAGAAGCACAAATGTAATAATAAGCATGTTTATTTATTTATTTAAAACTTTTATATACCGATCTTCTTAACCTCCAAAGAGGGACTCAGGCCGGTTAACAGCAAGGATTCAATGCCAAATACAATTTAAAACATCATAAAAACAATAAAAGATTAAAATACAAGTAGAATAAATACATATAAATACATATAAACCAGGTTGCCAAGATAAAAAACATGTCCAATTTCGGTCCGCATATATCATCGATACTTAGTCTATTATTAAACTCAGAATGCTTCTTTCCAGATCCAGGATTTCAACAGTTTCCTGAAGGTCAGGAGGGAGGGGGCAGATCTAATCTCAGTTGGGAGGGAGTTCCACAGCCAAGGGGCCACCACAGAAAAGGCCCTGTCTCTCGTCCTCACCAGCCGCGATTGCTAATGTGGCGGGACCGAGAGCAGGGCCCCTCTAGAAGACCTTAACGGCCTTGATGGTTCGTAAGGGAGAATAGGTTCGGACAGGTAAACTGCTGCAATCCACCTTATCCAGTATTAGGTAGTAATGTCAAGTCTACAAGATGTTATCAAACATAACTATATCTACTTTTGCACATCTTATTGAAAACACCTTGAGTCAGTTCTGGGAGAAAGGTAGGATAACAAATAAAACTTGATACTAATATAAAAAGGCAAGGAAATAGTGGTCTTGTGACACTTTAAGACTGAACAATTTCTTTCAGAACAAGCCTTTGTTTGCTTAAGGTTCACTTTTTCACATTGTCTCTGAAGAAGTGGGGTGTCATTCATATAGGTTATCTATGTATATAATAAAAGTCAGTGTTTGCGGAAGTGCGGAGGGAGGAATATGTGGCAGCATTTCAAATGGTTGCCACTGAGGGCTTATTTGCATAATGCCTCTGACTGGCCAACCACCAACATTCCACCACTCCAAGGAGGCAGAGAGGGGGTTGGCCGCCTCTGAGGGAGAATTTGCATACGGACTCTTGATTGGCCAGCCACCACCAACATTCCGACACTCTTAGGAGGCAGAGAGGGAAGGCAGCAGAGAGGGGATTGGTTGCCACTGAGGGAGATTTTGCATACAGGCTCATGATTGGCCAGCCACCACCAACATTCCAACACTCAAGGAGGCAAAGAGAAAAAATGGAAAGGCCCTCAGGCTGTCAGGAATGGCTCCCACTGTGGTTTCGGATCGGCCAGCCTTTACAAACTTGGCACACAGAGCCCCCATGACTCACTCTGCATCCTACTTTAGTTTGGAGAAGGGCGTACCACGGATGATGGGACTTGCAGTACCTTCATTCACTTCCTGAAAACAATGCGACCCTCATCCAATGACCAATGCAGAGCAAACATGGCACACAGAGCCCCCATGATCCACTCCACATCCTGGTGCAGTTGTGAGGAGGACATACCACAGATGATGGGACTTGCAGTACCTTCATTCACTTTCTGAAAACAATGTGACCCTCATCCAATGACCAATGCAGACCAAACATGGGACACAGAGCCCCCATGACCCACTCCACATCCTGGTGCAGTTGTGAGGACATACCACAGATGATGGGACTTGCAGTACCTTCTTTCACTTTCTGAAAACAATGCGACCGTCATCCAATGATCAATACAGACCAAACTTAGCACACAGAGCCCCCATGACCCACTCTGCATCCTGGTGCAGTTTGCAGGAGGATGAACCATGGATGATGGGACTTGGGGCACCTTCACTCACTTTCAGAGACTGCTGCGAACCTACTCCAATAACTGAACTAGACCAAACTTGGCACACAAAGCCCCCATGACCCACTGTACATTCTGCTGCAGTTTGTAGGAAGGTGGACCATGGATGATGGGACTTCCAGTACCTTCACTCACTTCCTGAAAACAATGTGACCCTCTTCAATGACCAATAAAGACCAAACTTGGCACAAAGAGCCCCTATGACCCTCTCTACATCCAGATGATGGGACTTGCAGTACCTTCAGTAAGTTCATGATACCACTGCTTCTCCCAATAATGATGGATCACGGTTAAACTCGGCAGACAGACCCTGCATGACCCACTCTACATCCTGGTGGTGTTTGGAGGAGGATGGACCATGAACGATGGGATTTGCAGTACCGTCACTAACTTCCTGAGAGCACTGCGAGCCACATAAATAACAGATAAAGACCAACCTTGTCACACAATGCCTTTCTCAAATTACCCAGGCAGCGCTGGGTCCCCAAGCTCATGCTGAAATAAATGTATTCATTTAAAAGGTGTTAGCCTACATATACACCAACATTAGCCTGCAAAACCACTAATTTATTTCTATACATCCAATTCCACCAATCGAAGTATTTCACTATAGCTAAAGAAGCAAATCATTTATCTCATTTTGAGAGGTTTTGTATTTCATCCATCTTTCAATCTAATTTTGAAAGAAAGTCAAAAGATACTTTACCTGAGTTTCGATTCCTTGCTCAAGCAGCCGTTTAGCCTGGTTTTCAACCTCAAGTCGAGCTCTTGCAATAAACAGCAGGTCATTTTCAATTACTTCTATTCCAGAGAGATCTATTCCTTGAGAAAGGTAATCTGTAAAAGCAACCGCATTTTGATATATTGTCAAAAGAAGTCTGAAAACAACATAAATTGAAAAAGCTAAAGCTTACAAATAGTATTTGATGTCACAATGTCGAAGAACACAAGGATATAAGAACATAAGAACATAAGAAGAGCCATGCTGAATCGGACCTCAGCCCATCTAGTCCAGCATTCTGTATCACACAGTGGCCCACCAGTTGTACACGGGGATCTCGAGCAGAAGGGAGGGCAAAACCCTGACCTGCTCCCGACCCCAACAACCAGTACCCAGGGAAATCCTGCCTACCTCAACCAACTCCGAGGTGGCACTTGAATGTCCTTTTCAGTAACTACTGATACACTTGGTATCCATGAATCTGTCTAATCCTGCCTTGAAGTTGTTCAGGCTGACCGCTGTCACAACCTCCTCTGGAAGTGAGTTCCATAACCCAATGACCCTCTGGGTGAAGAAATATTTCCCTTTATTAGTCCTAATTTTCCTACCTTGGAGCTTCAGGGAGTGCCCTCTAGTCCTAGTGTTTTGTGACAAAGAAAATAGTTTTTCTTTATTCACCTTTTCTATCCCATGCATGATTTTATACACTTCGATCAAGTCACCTCTTAAACGCCGTCTTTCAAGGCTGAAAAGACCAAGGCGTTGCAACCTGATTGCGTAAGGGAGCTGCTCCATCCCTTGGATCATTCTTGTTGCCCTTTTCTGTACCTTTTCCAGTTCCGTTATATCCTTCTTAAGGTGCGGAGACCAGAATTGTACACAGTACTCCAAATGTGGCCTTACCATCGATTTGTAGAGAGGTAATTCAACATTTGCTGACCTATTTTCGATTCCCTTTCTGATCATGCCTAGCATAGAATTTGCTTTTTTCACTGCTGCTGCGCACTGGGTTGACATCTTCATTGAGCTGTCCACCAAGACCCCAAGATCCCTTTCCTGGTTTGTCTCGGAAAGCTTTGACCCCATCAATTTGTAGGTGTAGTTGGGGTTCTTTGCCCCGATGTGCATGACTTTACACTTGTTTAGGTTAAAATGCATTTGCCACTTTGTTGCCCATTCACTCAATATGTCTTTGCATAACTGTTTCGCGAAAGAAGAAAGGGAGGCGGGCAGCAAAATTTGAATTTCTCCCAGCAGCAGGTTTAAATGCATTTACTGCTTTCCATTAAGACATGGTGCATCCAGACTAAATGAAAAGTCCCAGATGTTGTTTCTATACTTCCCAACTTTGCGTGTGTGTGTGTGTGCTTGCCTTAAAGCAGTGTTTTTCAACCTTTTTTGAGCCGCGGCACATTTTTTACATTTACAAAATCCTGGGGCACACCACCAACCAAAATGACACAAAATGACACTCTAACACAGTCATACATATAGTTAATATATTTTAAAATGTATTTATACACTCAGTGTGAAACCTGGGCCTGTTTCGATGAACACAACATATACAGGTCCTTCTCAAAAAAATTAGCATATAGTGCTAAAGTTCATTATTTTCCATAATGTAATGATAAAAATTAAACTTTCATATATTTTCGATTCATTGCACACCAACTGAAATATTTCAGGTCTTTCTTTGTTTTAATACTGATGATTTTGGCATACATATCTCAAAAAATTAGCATATTCCATTCGACCAAATATGCTAATTTTTTGAGACAGTATTTTTGGGTTTTTCAGGAGCTGTGTGCCAAAATCATCAGTACAAAACAAAAAAAGACCTGAAATATTTCAGTTGGTGTGCAATATATGAAAGTTTCATTTGTATCATTACATTATGGAAAACAATGAACTTTAGCACTAAATGCTAATTTTTTGAGAAGGACCTGTATATGACTTCCTCTCACATATTTATACATGGCTATCATGTCTTCTCTCAGCCTTCTCTTCTTCAGGCTAAACATGCCCAGCTCTTCAAGCCGCTCCTCATAGAGCTTGTTCTCCAGACCTTTGTGAAATTTCACCCTGAGTGAAACTTGCTTCCAGTTAACTATGGATGTCATGAAGCTGTTATAAACAGTTCCTTGAGGGGGCAACTCTCGAAAAATCCAGTAAAACAGTTAAAAAAAACAATTTCCAAGCGGAGAGGCTCAATTTGTTTCTTGGAAACCTGTGAGGGGGCTTCTAGGAGTGGGGAGAGTGCCAATTTCCCACAGGACACCTGATGACCGCTAACGGGACACTAGTGTGCCACTGTACGCTGGTTGGGAAACACTGCCTTAAAGTCACCTGTTGACTCATGAAAACCTCATGAATTTTATATTTTTTTTTAGCCAGACCATTCTTTTTTTCTGAAATAAACTACAGCATCTGCTATTTGTTGACAGTCTCTCATCAAGTACTAATAATCCCAGCCAGCTCACCAGACTTTAGGAATTGTGGGAGATGAAGTCCAAAACATCTAGAGGAGCAGAGTTTAAGAAACACTGCTTTAGCGCACTTGGTGGGAACACGGGAGAGGGCCTTTTTGGTGCCTGCTCCCAGACTGTGAAACTGCCTCCTAAGAGAAACCCAGGATGGCCCTATCACTACTGGGAAAGTGGCGCAGCTGGCTAAGTGTCAGCTGCATAAGATCTCTCTGACCTGTAGGTCATGAGTTCGAGGCCTGCCCGGGTCAGGATGGGTGCCCGACCTTAAGTGTAGCTTGCTGTCGGCCTTTGCAGCCTGAAAGAAAGTTGCATCTGTCAAGTAGGAGATAAAGGTACCACATTAAGTGGGGAGGCAAATTTTGACTGAATTATGAGGCCATAAAGAACTCCAGGAATCGCTGAAAGGAATGCGGAAGAACAACAAGGGACGCTGGAAAATGCTGAGAGAGATGAGGAGTGCGTCAGCTCCCCTGGTGGCCGGAAGTTTGCCTCTTTGTTCGTCTTTGTTTGTCTATGTTCGTCAATATATGTGTATGTTGAACTGCAGGGATTGTCTGCAAGTATATGTACTGTAATCCGCTCTGAGTCCCCTTTGGGGTGAGAAGAGCGGAATATAAATGAAGTAAATAAATAAATAATAAATAAATACTGGCCTTCCACAAGCAGGTCAAGACGTTTTTATGTCTGTAGGAGTTTAGGGAAGGGGTGAGCTTTGGGGAGATTGGGTGAGATTGGGGAAAAATGAGTTATAAAGGCCATTTTACTATATTTACTGTATTTTAGTTCTGTTTTCATCACACTGTTATTTAATTTTAACTTTTGTACTACACCTTTTAAACTTGTTTAGTGCAGAGTGTTAGCCACCTTGAGTCCCCACAGAGAGAAAGGTGGGGGATAAATAAATTATTATTATTATTATCCCTACTATTGTTAAGTGTATCTAGGTCCTTGCTATCTAATTCAACCTAGGAAGCTGGTATATGGTCACTCCCTATCCTCCCTTCCCATTTCCTTCTTTCTTTTCCCCTCCTTGTCTCTCTCCTGCTTTTCTTTTCTTCCTTTTCCATAGTTCGTTCATCTTTTATTTCTTCCTCTGCCCCTCTTTTTTGCTTTTCTCTTTCCATCCTTCCTTTTCCCTCCCTCTCTCCCCTTCCTTCTTTCCTCCATTTTCCTTCCCTCCCTCTTCCTTCCTTCCTTCCTTCCTCTTCTATTCTTTTTCCCCAAGTCTTCATTTTCCTCTCCTTCCTTTCTTTTCACTTCCCTCTCTCCTCTTCTTTCTATTCCCTTCATTATTTTACTTTTTCCTTACTCACTTTTCTTTCTTTTCCCCTCCCTTTCCTTTCCTCCCTTCCCATTTCCTTCTTTTCCCCCTCCTTGTCTCTCTCCTGCTTTTCTTTTCTTCCTTTTCCATAGTTCGTTTGTCTTTTATTTCTTCCTCTCCCTCTTTTTTTCTTTTCTCTTTCCCTCCCTCTCTCCTTCCTTCTTTCCTCCATTCTCCTTCCCTCCCTCCCTCTTCCTTCCTTCCTTCCTCTTCTATTCCTTTTCCCCAAGTCTTTCTTTTCCTCTCCTTCCTTTCTTTTCACTTCCCTCTCTCTCCCCTTCTTTCTTTTCCCTTCACTATTTTACTTTTTCCTTACTTCCTTTCTTTTCTTTTCCCCACCCTTTCCTTTCCTCCCTTCCCATTTTCTTCTTTTTTCCCCTCCTTGTCTCTCTCCTGCTTTTCTTTTCTTCCTTTTCCATAGTTCGTTCGTCTTTTATTTCTTCCTCTCCCCCTCTTTTTTTCTCTTTCCCTCCCTCTCTCCCCTTCCTTCTTTCCTCCATTCTCCTCCCCTCCCTCTTCCTTCCTTCCTTCCTTCCTCTTCTATTCTTTTCCCCCAAGTCTTCCTTTTCCTCTCCTTCCTTTCTTTTCACTTCCATCTCTCTCCCCTTCTTTCTTTTCCCTTCACTATTTTACTTTTTCCTCACTTCCTTTCTTTTCCCCTCCCTTTCCTTTCCTCCCTTCCCATTTCCTTCTTTTTTCCCCTCCTTGTCTCTCTCCTGCTTTTCTTTTCTTCCTTTTCCATACTTCGTTCGTCTTTTATTTCTTCCTCTCCCCCTTTTTTTCTCTTTCCCTCCCTCTCTCCCCTTCCTTCTTTCCTCCATTCTCCTCCCCTCCCTCTTCCTTCCTTCCTTCCTTCCTTCCTTCCTTCCTCTTCTATTCTTTTTCCCCAAGTCTTCCTTTTCCTCTCCTTCCTTTCTTTTCACTTCCATCTCTCTCCCCTTCTTTCTTTTCCCTTCACTATTTTACTTTTTCCTTACTTCCTTTCTTTTCTTTTCCCCACCCTTTCCTTTCCTCCCTTCCCATTTCCTTCTTTTTTTCCCTCCTTGTCTCTCTCCTGTTTTTCTTTTCTTCCTTTTCCATAGTTCATTCTTTTCTTTCTTCCTCTTCCCCTCCCTCCTTTATTTCCTCTTTCTTTCTTTCTTTCATTCATTCATTCTTTCTTTCTTTCCCCCTTCCTTCCTTCCGTCTTCTCTTCCTTCCCTGAGTCCTGAGCATGCCTTTTGCAGAGCCAGGTCTGAAGTGTCCCCTCATTCTGCCGGGGGGAATCCTTTTCTCATAGTATGTACGTATAGACTCACATTTAGTTGAATTCAGTCTTAAAATATATTATATATATTATATGGCTCTCACTGAAATAAATTTCCAAATATTTTGCTTTCATGGCTCTCCGGGTCAAAAAGGTTCCTGACCCCTGTTCTAAATGGTTCTAAAGTACTTACAAAACTAAAGTTCTGGTGGTGAACACTAGGTGGCGCTGGTGCTTTGCTTCTAGAGTGTTGCTAAAGTTCTGGTGGTGAACACTAGGTGGCGCTGGTGCTTTGCTTCTACAGTGTTGCTAAAGTTCTGGTGGTGAACACTAGGTGGGGCTGGTGCTTTGCTTCTACCGTGTTGCTAAAGTTCTGGTGGTGAACATTTCAGAACTCTAACAAAACTTTCAAAATTTCATTATAAATGGCAGTTCCTAATTGGTTCTGTCTTAAAAATCGCCAATAATGAAATAATAATAAGAAAGTTTTGAAAGTTTTGTTAGAGTTCTGGAATGTTCACCACCAGAACTTTAGCAAATTTCATTGTTTGGATTGTCTTCCTCCACTTGGGTTCTTTTTCGCATAGAAAAATGGACACAAACGCAAACGTTTTCAAGGAATACAATTAGATAGTTCAATCCCAATTCTCCACTTTAATTCCAAATGGAAATATTATGATCCAGCATTTGGGGCGTGAAAATAATATCCTCTTGGTGAACGGCTCTTAAATGGATGATAACTGCATATTGCTTGCTGTTCTGAAGGCTGTGAAGTGCATCGGAGAAGATAGAATAAATGGCTTTTAAACTAGTAAAGACGATGAGAAGTACCTCTTCCCGGAAGCGTATCGTGACTACATCTCTTCATACTACAGATAATAAAATGTTAAAAGTCTTTGCCATTCCCTGATATTAATACTCTGTACTTCACCAGACAGTGAGACCTGTGTCTGCAAATGAATTTTGTGCTTCCGCAAATCGCAACAGAACCATAAACTGTCTTCGAAATGAAATGTTTCCCGCTGATGAAAAACATGGCAATTGCACCAATCTCATTGCATTTTCAGTTTCACTTCTTTATAATAAGCAATGAGATAGAGCGTGTATCAAATTCTATACTATTCCTAGTATTTCTGCGCAGGTCTCATCACTATTTGCTCATTCTCAAATGTTCTCATTATTATTTCTTGTTGTTGTTTTCCTAAAAATTGTGGAGATTTGCCTTAAAAGCACTGTTTTCAGGCAGCCAGGTGTGCTCTTTGTATAGTATTGCCATCTTCTAAACCAGGGGCGGGCAACCTACGGCCCGCAGGCCGTATCCGGCCCGGCAGCCGGTTCTGTGCGACCCAGGAGAAGGGCATCGGGGGCGGGGCCAAGAGGAAGGGGTGTCGCTGCCGCCATCCCATCGCGGGCTCTATGGGGCCTGTGTTGGCAGAAAGGCGGAGGAGCGGCGGCTTTGGAGTGCTCGCCATCCTGCGTCACTCACAGGGCACACACACCACGTGCCCTCTCCCCTCGCCCTCTCGCCTCGCCCACGCACCCTCTTGCCCACTCCGGCTTTCCCAGTGCCAGCAACAGCAAGGCCAGGCAGGGGAGCTTGCCTCTCCTGCCTGGCCTTGCTGTCGCCAGCGCTAGTAGAGCCAGAGTGGGTGAGAGGGCGCACTGACAAGAGGGCGAGGCGAGTGGGCAGGGAGAGCGGCAGGTGAGCGAGCGGGGTGAGAGGGCGAGGCAGGCAGGCAAGCAGAGCGACCGATGGAGAGAGAGGGAGGGGGAGAAGAGGAGGAGGCCAGGGAGGGAGGGAGCAAGCACCGCTGCCGCCGCCGAGCATCCTTAATAAGTGAACTATACATCCCAGCAACTCCAACTCCCATATGTCTATTTTCCCCAAATTTCCCCAGTGTTTGGGCATATTGAGGATTCGTGCCAAGTTTGGTCCTGAGTTTCCCATCCTTTCAATGGGGTTTGATCTCTTCCCTTTCCATCGCGAATCTCAAAGGCTCGCTGCCAGGAGGCTTTTAGAAAGGTGGGAACAGGAAGTCATCGAGAGGGAAGGGACCCCAGGGCTATCCAGCCCAACCCCCAGGGATACACAATCAAAGCACCCCCGACTGATAGCCATCAAGCCTCTGCATCAAACTCTCCAGAGAAGAGCACTACAAGGAAGCATTATTTTATTTTAGTGGTTTTTATTATTGTTGTATAATAATTTTAAAATAATAAAATAATAAATAATATAATATGTTATATTATATTATGTCAATATATTATAATGTCTATATATATACTACTAGCTGTACCCGGCACGCGTTGCTGTGCCCTATTTAGGAGATGCGAGAAAGTCTGAGTATGTAAGGGTTGGAATTGATGTTACTTATGGTCTTGGTGGGGTCATGGCTGTGTTGTTGTGGGTTGCTCTGGTGGGTGGGATGTTGAAGTCCTGTGGAGTTGTCTGTGTGTGGTGTTCCTGGCGTTCTGCAGAGCTTGTGGATATACAATGTTTTTTGTCTTTCCGTCTGCTGTGTTGATGTAGAGGTTCTGTGGTTTCCCAACTCTGGAGCACGCTACGTAGAGTTGTCCGTGGGAGAAGCATTCTGTGTCAAGGTCTATGCCACAGATTTGTAGTGTTTGTCCTTGAGCCTTGTTTATGGTGATGGCAAAAGCTAGTCTAGTGCAGTATATTTCTGTTCTGGCGTTCGTTCTGCCCTTTTTTGTGTGATGTATGTATAATGTAGCGTTGCGAGTGTGTCGTCCGATGCTGTTCTTTTTAGGAGCCATGGCTTGTCTTTTGGGTCTGCTTATGCCTGTGTGGAAGGAAGGAATGACATACAAATGGGTTGAGCTGTAGACGCAAGGTTGTGTTATGTGCGTATTGTGTTGTGTGTAGGTATTACTTTTGTGTTATTCTGGGTATGTGTTTGTCAGTGGTGCCTGTGTCCCTGGTGCCCTATTTGTCTCCCTCCTAGATCTTGACCGTGGCAGTTTAACCCTCAACTGAAATCACTCGGCATTCTAAGTGGCTTTGCCCACCGTTACTATGGTAACTGAAGTTGGCCAATGGGTTTCGCTGGCTGCCGCGGAGGATGCTGGGAAATGTAGGGGGTTTTTTTTGTATCGTTGTTTTGGGGGCCTTATAGGTTTTTGGGGGGGAAGTTTCTTTGCTAAAAACCTTCCTTGCCTGAGGCCTATTTGTGTTGGCAAGTTTGGTGTCTCTGCCTTGGAAGGTTTCTCTGTCTCTGTCAGTCGTTCGACGACGGGACCTCCTTTATATAATAGATAATATAATAATTATGATATTAATACTAATAATATATGAATATTTCTTGATATATTAATATGTTAATATTAACGATGTGTAATATATAGTAAATATAGTAAGTGAATAAATAAATAAATAATGTAGATTAGCATGTAGTTCCGCCTTTAGGTGCGGCCCTCCATAATATTTTTTGGCTCTCGTCTGGCCCCTTGGAAAAAATAATTTCCACCCCTGTTCTAAACATTATAATTATATTATTTAGCAATCTAGCCAGTCTGTTTTGGGTTAATAGGATAGTTTCTCAACTTTTTTGTTAGTTGGGTCCAAAACAAGTTAACCAAGATAATTAAATCAAACTGGCTGATACAGTATTCTGCTACCTTCAGTGGTTGACAGTTCATTTCAAGGACCAATTCAAGGTGCTAAATTTCGTTCAAAATAAGCTGGTGCCATAGATACTGCAACTTTGAAAAGTACCGTGTTCCCTCACTTATTGCTGGGGTTAGGTTCCAGGACCTCCCACAATAAGTGAAAAACCACGATGTAGTTATGCTCTATTTCAGTGTTTCCCAACCGCTGTGACGTGGCACAGTATTTTGCCGTGACGGACCTCCTGCTGTGCCACGAGAAAAGCTCTCTGCCCCCCTTCCTCCCCCCCTCCTGCCAAACTCCTGCTACTTGGGGGAGGAGGAGGAAGGGCCGGGCGGCGGCGAAGAAAAAGAAGAAGGGGCCAGGGCACCGCCTCCTTCGGCCGTTTCCCCAGACAGCCTCCAATCCGCCATGACTCCCGCCCCTCGCTCGCTGAAGCCGCGCGGAGGAGGAAGCCGGGGGGAGGGGGTGGGGCATAGCACAGCCTGGCTCTGCCCCCTCCCCCGGCTTCTGCTCTCCCACAGCTTCTCCAGCCTTGAGGGGACAGTGCCAAGAAATAAGAAAAGTAAGTCTTACTGTGAAATCAGGCTTAGGCCTAGCCAGGAGAATCAAGTGGAGGAAGTGCTGCTATGTGTGGAGGGCGAGGCCTAGTTGGTAAAAGTAGCTAAAGGAAGCCTGTTTGTAAAGTAGTATCTGTGAGAGCTTTGAGAATAGGGAAGCAGGAATGGTGGCCAATCAGAGCCGGTGTAGCAAATGCTCACTCTGTGGCAACCAATCATGGTGTTTGAGGCAATGGTGGCCAATCAGAGGCGGTTTAGCAATGAGGCAATGGTGGCCAATCAGAGGCGATGTAGCAAATTTTGGTTCTGTGGGAACCAAACATGATGTTTGAATGTAGGGAGTGGGACTTTAGAGGCCGGGAGCCAATCAGAACACTGGCACATACAATCATACAAACATACATACAAACATTCCGCTTCATTGTATATAGAGATAGAGATAGATAGATAGATAGATAGATAGATAGATAGATAGATATAGAGGGGGGGGGGATGAAACTCTTATAAAAGGTTAGTTTAACCTGTGGCTTGATAGTAAAACCGAATTACCATGTTGTGAAACAATGCATGTCTAAAAAGTGTGTCACTAACACAAAAAGTTTGAAAAGCTCTGCCATAGAGCCATGCTGGAAGATCTTGAAATTCCTAGAGAGAACATATTAACCAAATCTGCAAATATAAAATCAACAGAAGTGAAACTTTGTAACTGTGGAAGAATGACTGTAATGGGGATGACATCAGAACCAAAGGACTTTTCCAATCCTTATTTTTCTGTAATTTGAAGGATGTGTAAAAAAAAAATGCTCCAGGGAAATCCTGTTGCACTCCAGACAGATAAGAGTCTCAAGGATTTGCGGAAAATCCACTATTGTTCCTTTCCACTCCTCTGAATAAGTACAAAGAAAAGTTTAAACACTGCATTCATAGATTATTGGGCCTTTGGGGTATTTTGATGCAAGGCACGGTAGATGTGCTTTTGATTTGTTTACTTTTTTATCCTATAGGCTTGCCAGCCTTCTCAACAGGCTCCCAGAACAATTGTTTGGCATATGTGATTAAGAAGTCAGCTTGCTGTGCATTCAATTTGTTTACAACACATTCAGTTCTAAGAAGATCATTACATGACCCCCCCCCCTGGGGGGGGGGCACACACAGGTTAGAATAGTATTCAGCTAAGCCTTTTCTTAATTTCTTCATCTGACTGAGGAAATTCTTGAACCATCTCTCCCCACCCCTTGTATCATGCAAGGGAAATTATGCGTCACTACAAACACACTCTTACATTTCATAATAGGACTCTAATAATGCCTGGAGGTCCAGTAAACACTAGAAACACTAGAAATTCCTGACGGCGCAAGGCAATGATGAATTCAAGCCCATCACAGCAACACCTCCAAAATCAACAGATTAAAACACATTCTGAAATTAGAGTAGGTAATGGAACATGATCTGAAATTCGAATAGATGTTATACATGTTTCCAGAATCTGCCACCCAAGGGGAATTTTATTGTCTGTATTAATGGGAAACACAAACCACCAGATACCTTAAAGTCCACAGGTTGATCATAAACAAACATGAAGAAAATCCATGACTTGGACTGGATCCCATCTTGTATGTTTTTATCATGTACTGCAGGCCTTAAAAAATTCTGGAGTATACGGGGTAGGAACGGGAAAGCTTGGATGATTCAAAATGTCCAGCACAAGAGGTATACAGCAAGGGTGCCCACACTTTTTCAGCCTGCGAGCTACTTTTAAGAAAACCAAGTCCCTGCAGCTCCTGGACAAGAGGCAGGGCGGAGGCCCCGCGAGTTCTCCCGCTGCCGCCTTCCTTCGCCTGCACGGCTTCTTCCTTCTTGGCCGGCTGTCAATCACGACACCCCTCAGGAGGCCGAGCCCTCAAAGGCCGGGCCGGGCCTGGCTCTTTTCCGCCATTGAGGCTGACTCCCAAACTCCTGCTTCTTCCCCCTTGGGCCGCTTCGGCCTCCTCCTCCGTCGCCGCCCTGCCCTTCCCTTCCCAGCCTGCACCTCAAGGGCTCTGCGCTCTACCTCCGTCCGCCTCTCTCCCTTGGCCAAGCTGAAGGTCTCTTGCCTCTGTTTCCACCCAGCGCGCATGAGCCAATGCTCGAAGCACTCTCCAAAGCAGAGGAAGGCAGTGCCAGGAGAGCATGCGGCGGCGGCGGGAGCACGTGCACGGCGGTGGGAGTAGAAGATCGGCCTCAAATGGTCTCGGGATCGACTCGTCGATCACGATCGACTTCCTGAGCAGCCCTGGTATACAGTCTAAATTTTGATCAAGGAAGAGACTGATAGAAAGTCAGAGTATAGACAATTGAGAGCAAGGGATATTCACTATCATTACATGTATAAGCCATTTGCTAGCCAATGACATTTCACTTGCACTGCAACTCCCTTTACAGTGGTTCTCAAACTGTGCTCCAGGGAGCCCGCAAGAGGTGTTCAGGGGTTCTGTGGGTGCCCCACCTCCTCTGGGGTTTATACTGCTGCTGTTATTACAAAGGTGTGATGGCCATCTGTTGGTGGGGTTTGATTGTGTTTTTTCTGCATGGCAGAAGGGGTTTCGACTGGATGGCCCCAGGGGTCTTCCACTGAAATACTGTTAAGTTTATGTTGCTTAAAATTTTTATTCATTTTAAATATTGTATTATTGCACTGTGTGAATTATTTCACACAAATACTCTCCTATATACTAGCTTGGGGACCCGGCGCTGCCCGGGTTATTTGAGAAAGGCATTGTGTGCCCAGGGTGGTCCTTATGAGATGTTTACGTGGCTTGCAGTGGTCTCAGGAAGTTAGTGAAGGTACTTCAAGTCCCATCATCCATGGTCCATCCCCCTTCAACCGGCACCAGGATGTAGAGTGGGTCATGAGGGCTCTGTGTGTCAGGTTTGGTCTTGATCAGTCATTGGATTAGGTTTGCAGCAGTTTTGGGAAGTGAGTGAAGGTACTTCAAGTCCCATCATGCATGGTCTGCCCTCCTCCAAGCTGCACCAGGATGTAAAGTGGGTCATGGAGGCTCTATGTGCCTAGTTTGTTCTTTTTTGGTAATGGAGGAGGGCACAGTGGTCTCAGAAAGTGAGTGAAGGTACTTCAAGTCCTATCATCCGTGGTCCGTCCCACTCAAAACTGCAGCAGGATGTAGAGTGGGCCATGGGTACTCTGTGTGCCAAGTTTGAGCCTGGTATGTGATTTGTAGGGGCTTCAATGTTCTGTGGGAAATGAATCGGGTGAAGGTACTGCAAATCCCATCATTTGTGGCCCATCCTTCCCTACACTGCACCAGGTTGTAAAGTGGGCCATTGGGCATCTGTGTGCCAAGTGTGGTCCTGATCCTTCTATGGTGTGGGCCTCAGTGCTCTAAGCAAATGAGTTTAAGTACTGCAAGTCCCGTCATCCATGATCCATCCTCCCTCATACTGCACCAGGCTGTAGAGTGGGTCTTGAGGGTTCTGTGTGCCAAGTTTGGTCTTGTTCTCTCATTGTTTGGGGTCGCAAAGGGGTCGCAAGGTGTTTTGGTCTGAAACTCCCACTATGCCTGACTGCCTCAGGCCTTTTCCTTACCCCCTCTGCCACTTTAGAGCGTCGGAATGTTCGTGTTGGCGACTGCCTCAGGCCTTTGCCTTATCCTCCTCTGCCAGTTTAGAGGGTTGGAATGTTCGTGTTGGCTGGCCAATAGAGGCATTATGCAAATACTCCCTCACTGGCAACCAATCATGTTGTCAGAATGTAGAGGCCTGGAGCCAATCAGAACGCTGCCACATACATACACACACATAGACACATACATACAAACAAACATTCTGCTTTATTATATATAGAGATACACACACACACACAGATATATAAACATTTCTTGGGGCTCCACAAGAAACTTTTGCATTAAAAAGGGCTCTACGGTGGAAAAAGTTTGAGAACCCCTGCCCTAGGAAACTAATCTTGCTGTCCTGGGAGTGTAGTTTAACATCAGTTGGGAGTGCTATAGGGAAACAGTTGGAGTGCTGTAGGGAAACATTTGTAAGACTACTTGCTAAATTGTTTCACATATTACGGACTATAGCACAATGCAGATTAGTAGCATTCATATTTATTTATTTATTTATTTTTTAATTTTTTTATTTACATCATTTATATTCTGCCCTTCTCACCCCGCAGGGGACTCAGGGCGGATCACAATGCACATATACAGGCAAACAGTCAATGCCATTTGACATACAACATATATAAACAGACATCGAGGCAATTTAACATTCCAGCTTCTGGCCACCAGGAGGAGCTGTCGCATTCCTGCAATCTTTTTTGTGTATTTCCTGGAGATGTTACGGCCTCATAAATCAGTTAAATTTAGCCTCCCCACACAAAGTGGTACCTAAATTTCCTACTTGACAGATGCAACTGTCTTTTGGGTTGCAAAGGTCGACAACGAGCTACACAATTGGTTGAGAGCTCACACCGACCCAGGCAGGACTCGAACTTATGACCTTCTGATCAGTAAGGATCTTATGCAGCTGACACCCAGCCAGCTGCGCCACATTCCCGGTGCAATTTGCAGCCTGGGAAAAGCACAGGACTTCGGCTATCTTAAAGAAAAGACATTTTTTGTCATTAGAATTGCAATATTCTTTTCTAAACCACTTTTAAAAATCTATCAGCAAAGCTGCCCTTTAACAGCCTATGTATTTTAAATCAAAACTTCAAAGGTAGTTACATAACAAGCTATACGGAGGCAGATAAGGTTAATATCCATTCAGCAGATTGCAATATCAATTCAGCAGGTTGAAAGATAAATCTGTTTTCTGAGTCGGCATCTACTCAGGTTTCCCACTAACGTACAGCTTTATCCTTCTACATGTTATACATATCAGAAACAGTATACCCTTAACATCTATTAAGGACTCGGATGGGATGCAAAGTGAAAACAAGAATAGTTCACCGTGAGTAATTCGCAAACAATTACCTTGATCCAGGGATACTTTCATACCAACAGAAACACTACTGCTGAGGCAAGACTGGGCTGATCTGCCATACATACTCTGTTCCTAAACAGGTGGTCTTGATTTAGACAACACTTCAGAAATGTATGCCACATAGTGCAAAGAGTATTCCTTGCCGAACCCCCCAAAAGATACTAAGTAAATTCTGGACAAGTTTCTTTTCTTTGAGTTATTGAGAGTCATGTTTCAAGTATACCCAGTCAAAGTTTTGCAAAATTTCTTTTCTGGGAGTACCGCTCCCAGGATTGTAGGAGAAGCAGTGTCGTGATCTAGACCAGTGTTTTTCAACCTTTTTTGAGCCGCGGCACATTTTATACATTTACAAAATCCTGGGGCACATCACCAACCAAAATGACACAAAATGACACTCTAACACAGTAATACATATTGTTAATATGTTTTTAAATGTATTTATACACTCAGTGTGAAACCGGGCCTGTTTCGATGAACACAACACAGATATCCTGGCAGGAATGGCAGAAAGACACAAACTTCCCACACAGAACTCCCATAACCAGGAGAAAATACTATAAGAGTTTGTTGGGCATTGACCTTGGGCTTTGGAGTTGTAGTTCACCTAAACCCAGAGAGCACTGTGGACTCAAACAATGTTGGATCAGGACCAAACTTGGCATGAATACTCAATATGCCCAAATGTGAACACAGATGGAGTTTGGGGAAAATAGACCTTGACATTTGGGAGTTACAGTTTCTGGGATTTATAGTTAACACACAATCAAAGAGCATCCTGAACTCTTGCAACAATGGAATTGAACCAAACTTGGCATATTGAACTCTCATTACCAACATAAAGTACTGGAAGGGTTTGCTTGGGAATTGACCTTGAGTTTGGAAGTTGTAGTTCACCTACACCCAGAGAGCACTGTGGACTCAAACAATGTTATGTTATGTTGTTGTTTGTTTTCTATCCAGAATCACAATGTTGGAAGGAGGCTCACCACTTTAAGGTCCCTAAAACAGGCATGGGAAAACTTCGGCCCTCTGGGTGCTTTGGACTTCAACTCCCACCATTCCTAACAGCCTGAGGCCCTTTCCTGCTTAAATGGCTGAGGGGGGAAAAAGGAAAAGAGCCTGAGGCTGCTAGGAATGGTGGGAGTTAAGAGTCCAAAACACCTGGAAGGTCCAAGTTTGCCCATGCCAGCTTTCGACAGAGACCTCTTCCTCCCCCTTCACATCCTTTCTTCCCCCTCCTGCCGAACACTTATTTTTTCTTCTACACTGCCGCTTCGGCTGCAAAATTGTGCCCAAGGGGGCAGCATGAGCGTGTCCAGGAGGGGAGGGGGAGGGAGGAAGACGTGACCCATGCGGGCGCTACTGCACAAACTCGCCCCAGAGCAAAGCGAGGCAAAGCGAGCAGAGCGAGGCTGGGAAGAAGGGAGCCCGAGTGGAGAAGAAAAAGTGTTTGTCGGGGGAGAGAAAGGGTATTGGAGGTTCCAATTTCCCAAGGCACACCTGATGATCGCTCATGGCACACTAGTGAGCCACGGCACACTGGTTGGGAAACACTAACATAGATAATCCATTTCGCCTAGGTTCCGATTTAATTGCGAACCTTTCACATATGCCATATGTAAGTCCGTCTGTACTATTGCTCATTTCTAAGACTTATAACTTAGAAACTATTAGGAAACGGCACAATTGCTTCTACGTCTGTTGTCCTTTTTAATGGCAAATGGATATGCAACTCGAGGAAGAAATAGACCGATGGAAGCAGATATGAAAGAGTAGCAGCTTTGAAATTAGATCTCTAAGAAATATCCATTGTAAGAACAAGAGAAGGAAATCGAAAACAAAGCAATAAAAGAAGCAGGAGATATTCAAATAAGGGAAAACTAAACCCAGCTTGTACAGCCTGGACTTAGCAAACAGGAGTCATACGTAACTTGTCACTTTCCACTTCAACAGTTCCCTCCTCCAGATATTCTAGCAGTCTTTATTACTTGCTAATATCCCATGCCCACTATGTTCCCACTCAAACCTTCTGAAGAACATCTAAAAGAATGATAAACAAAGCACCTCAACAAAGCTTTTATATAAAATTCCAGGCTGCAAGCAGATATTACTCAGAACGTAGGAAAGGTCCTTATATGGCAGATAGATCTCTTCATCTTCACCTCAGAGGCATTCTTCCCAAAACCATTCATAGGGATATTAATGTGGAAGGGAGCAGTTTCTCTGTATGTGTATAAGCCCCTCCACTCATAATTTTTGTTGAGTGGGGGACTCAGGGCGGCTAAAAAAAAGGGACCGGGAAGTGGCGCAGCTGGCTAAGTGTCAGCTGCATAATTTATTTATTTACTAGCTAAGGACCCAGCGGTGCCCCGGTTATTTGAGGAAGGCATTGTGTGCCAAGGTTGGTTCCTATTAGATGTTTATGTGGCTTGCAGTGGTCTCAAGAAATTAGTGAAGGTACTGCGAGACCCATTGGCCATGGCCCATCCCCCTCCAAGCAGCACCAGGATGTAGAGTGGGTCATGGGGGCTGTGTGTGTCACATTTGGTCTTGATTATTCGCTGGATGAGGGTTGCAGCGGTCTCTGGAAGTGAGGGAAGGAAGTGGAAGTCCCATCATCCATGGTCCCCCGTTCTCCAAACTGCACCAGGATGTAGAGTGGGTCATGGGGGCTCTGTGTGCCAAGTGTGGTCTTGATCCGTCATTGGATGAGGGTCACAGTGGTCTCAGAAAGTGAGTGAAGGTACTTCAACTCCCATCATCCGTGGTCCGTCCCACTCAAAACTGCACCAGGATGTAGAGTGGGTCATGGGTACTCTGTATGCCAAGTTCGGGCCTCGTCTCTGATTTGTAGGGGCTCCAATGTTCTGTGGGAAATGAATTGGGCAAATCCCATCATTTGTGAGCCATCGTGCCGTAAACCGCAGCAGGTTTGTAAAGTGGGCCATTGGGCCTCTGTGTGCCAAGTTTGGTGTGGGCCACAGTGCTCTAAGGAAGTGAATTGAAGTACTGCAAGTCCCATCATCCATGGTCTATCCTCCCTCAAACTGCAGCAGGATGTAGGGTGCACCTTGGGGGGTCTGGGTGCCAAGTTTGGTCTTGTTCTGTCATTGTTGGGGGCGTAGTCAGGGAAATCAAGTTGAGGAAGCCTAACAATATCCCATGAGCTGAGGCCTAGTCAGGAAAATCAAGTTAAGGAAGCCTTGCTGTCAATTTTGGGCCTGGCCTGTGGTTTATAGTGGCTACAGTGTTGTTTGGGAAGAGAATGAGGTGGAGGTACTGCAAATCCCATCATTCCACTTTGCTGGAAGGATGTCTGTCTATTTTGGGGCCTAGCTTGTAATGGTAGTAATGCTCTCAGTACATCAGGAAACCCTCTCACTGCAGTGATATCCTCACAGAAAATGAACATTCCATTACCAACGGAAAAAACTGTTAACTGGCTAACTGTCTTCCTGCCTGAGGCCTTTCCTTTTCCCTCTGAGTCACCTCAGTGGCAAGCAATCCCCTCTGTCTGGGGCCGTAGAATGTTGGGGTTTTGAGGCTGGCCAATTACAGTCATTTATGCAAATAATTCCACAGTGGTAGCCAATCGAAACGCTGGCACATATTCCTCCCGTCGCTCGGCCGCACCACTGCCCGCAAACACTGACTTTTATTATATGTAATAGATTTACTTTGCTTCTATACTGCCCCTCTCAGCCCGAAGGTGACTCGAAGCGGTAAGATCTCTCTGACCTGTAGGTCATGAGTTTGAGGCCTGCCCAGGTCGGGGTGGGTGCCCGACCTTAAGTGTAGCCTGCTGTTGACCTTTGCAGCCCGAAAGACAGTTGCATCTGTCAAGTAGGAGATAAAGGTACCACATTAAGTGGGGAGGCAAATTTTGACTGATTTATGAAGCCATAAGAATTCCAGGAGTCGCTGAAGATTGCGGAAGAACAACAAGGGATGCTGGAAAAAACGCTGAGAGAGATGAGGAGTGCGTCAGCTCCCCCTGGTGGCCAGAAGTTTGCCAGAAGTTTGCCTCTTTGTTCGTCTATGTTCGTCAATATATGTCTAAAAATATGTCTATATATGTTGAACTGCAGGGATTGTCTGCAAGTATGTGTACTGTAATCCACTCTGAGTCCCCTTCGGGGTGAGAAGAGCGGAATATAAATGAAGTAAATAAACAATTCGATGGCGCATACACAGGAGACAAAACAACAACACGTCATAAAATACTACAAAAGATTAAAACAATCAAATATCAATAATTAACCACATGATCCCTGTTCCGTACTCATAGGCTGTCCAAGCCAAATCCACAGTCGGCCTCCACAATCCTGTCATTATTCAATTGTCCGTCCACTGCCCCACATCAACCAAACATCCAGTCCCAAAGCCACGTCTTTAACTTTTTTCTAAAAGAAAGGAGGGAAGAAGTTGATCTTATTTTGCTGGGGAGCGAGTTCCACAGGCGAGGGGCCACCACCGAGAAGGCCCTGTCTCACATCCCCAACAACCGTGTTTGCGACGAAGATGGGATCGAGAGCAGGGCCTCCCCGGAAGATCATAAATTTCGAGGTGAGACATAAGGGGAAATACGTTCGGACAAGTAAGCTGGGCCAGAACCATAGAGGGCTTTAGAGGTCAAAACCAGCACTTTGAATTCTGCTCATAATTGGATAGGTAGCCAATGGAGCTGGCACGACGGAGGAGTGGTATGCTCCCTGTATGTCGCTCCAGTTAGTAACCTGGCTGCTGACCGCTGGACTACTTGAAGTTTCCGAACAGTCTTCAAAGGCAGCCTTACGTAGAGTGCATTGCAGTAGTATATTCAGGATGTAACAAGAGCGTGGACCACCATGGCCAGATCAGACTTCCAAAGGTACGGGTACAGCTGGCGCACAAGTTTTAACTGTGCAAAAGCTCTCCCGGCCACCGCCGAGACCTGAGGTTTCAGGCTCAGCAATGAGTCCAGGATCACTCCCAAGCTGCAAACCTGCGTCTTCAAAGGGAGTGTGACCCCATCCAACACAGGCTGCAACCATATGCCCTGTTTGGCCTTTCGACTGACCAGGAGGACCTCTGTTTTGTCTGGATTAAGTTTCAATTTGCTAGCCCTCATCCAGTCCGACACAGCAGCCAAGCACCGGTTCAAAGTCTGGACAGCCTCCTTAGTGACAGATGGGAAGGAGTGACAGATCTGGACGTCATCTGCATAAAGATGACATCGCATTCCGAAACTCCGGAGGATCTCCCCCAGCGGCTTCATGTAGATGTTAAACAACATCTACATTTGTTTATGTCTACAACAGTCTACAACATTTACAACAGTCTACAACATTGGACAAGATGAAAAGATAAAAATCTAACGAATCAGATTCCCTAATTTAGCTCAAAGCTACGATTCTTTCTAAGCAAAGAATGGTTATGGGATAATGTATATGACAGTGATATTTTTCTCATACGTCCATACGAAAAGCCGAATTTGGGGGAAAGGCATGTATGATCAGTTCCATGTCAAATGTGTTGTGCTGCTCTTAGACAAGATAGTTTCTGCATACAATATTGATAATTTTTAATTTCTTGTTTGTTTAGTTTAGTTTATGCCCTGCCTTTCTCTCAGCATGCAATTCAAGGTGGCATACAGCATTTTAAAAACAAAATGCAACTAAAAAAACCTTCATAGTACAAAGGTTAAAACACAGTTTAACCAAAAAAAAAGTTGAAACAGTTTTAAAAATGCATTGGAATCATAATAAAACAGAAACACAATACTCCTCATTAAAACGCCCAGCTGCTGCAATGTATTAAAACTAAATCCCTCCATAAATAGAATAGTCTTTACTTACCAGCAGAAAAAAAAACCAGAGAAGAAACCAAACAACTTCCCAAAAAGTGAGTTTCACAACTTGGGAGCCATTTATATCAGCAACACCAGGACTGTGGAGCAAGTTGGCTGGAAGTCAGCTACATTAGATCACTACTGCCCGGAAGGTCATGAGTTTGAAGCCTGCCCGGGTCGGGGTGAGCTCTTGGGGCCGCTGGCGGGCATGCGCAACACCCAGGAACATGGCGGAGGAGGCGAGGCATCCTATCCCTGCGCGTGACTTTGCCTTGCTTCCCCCCCCCCCCAGCAGCAACCAATGGGCGGTCACATCACCACACCATGCGTGGCAAGAGATGAGTGCCAGGGCCCGCCCACTAAAGTCTCATTTTGGCAAAAGAAGCCCAGCGCAGGCGGAAGGCAGCGGCGGGAACGCGCGGGATGCACACGGGATGCACACGCGCAGAAGCACCCCATCCGGCTGCAAGCTACCTCACAAGGACTTGGGATCGACTAGTCGATCGCGATCGACTTCCTGAGCACCCCTGGTCAAAACCAACATGGTGTACCTGTTAGTTTATACACACACACACACAGAGTCTTTGAGTTACAAACACCTGACTTACATATGACTTATTATGAAACAGGGTGAGGTAATAGGAAGTGAGAGGAAATCTACCCTTGGGAAGGGAAATTCATACATCTTTGCTGCAGGGGTTAACCCTTCTCTTTTTACGATCCAAAACTTTTTTAAAAAATGGCTGGAGTTACACTTTAAAATGTACCTGTTCTGACTTACATACAAATTCAACTTAACCCGCAGACTGCTCGTACAACAAAACACCGAAAAAAAGAAACAAGAAAATATACAGATGAGTCAGGATGCAATAAAAAAGAAATAGGAGGAGTTATAAAACGAATCCCTCAAATAAACAATTTATGATATCAAATTGTTACAAAAACAATTTTTAATTATTACGTTGGCTACGGTTGAAAAGAAGATGAGATATGGTAAATGGAAATAGTTTGTGTAGGAAAATAAATCATAGCAAATAAACTAGAGAGAGAAATTAATATCGAAGGTTGGAGTTTGAGAGGAAGAACTGACTGACCAAAACAAGATTAAGAAGATTGTTTATAAACATTATGCATGGCTTTACAGAGCTTCATAGTCTCCTGAAGATGAAATAGAAAAATATCTAGAAAAACAAGATCTTCAAACAAAAAATGAAAAGCACTGAACGAGATTAGAAGAACAGATAACTACGTCAGAAGATATTGAGGCTCTAAAGCAGTGTTTTTCAACCTTCTTTGAGATGCGGCACATTTTTTACATTTACAAAATCATGGGGCACACCACCAACCAAAATGACACAAAATCTGGGAGTTACAGTTTCTGGGATTTATAATTAACACACAATCAAAGATCATCCTGAACTCTTGCAACAATGGAATTGAACCAAACTTAGCATATTGAGCTCTCATTACCAACAGAAAGTACTGAAAGGGTTTGCTTGGAAATTGACCTTGAGTTTGGAAGTTGTAGTTCACCTACACCCAGAGAGCACTGTGGACTCAAACAATGTTATGTTGTTGTTTGTTTTCTATCCAGAATCACAATGTTGGAAGGAGGCTCACCACTTTAAGGTCCCTAAAACAGGCATGGGAAAACTTCGGCCCTCAACTCCCACCATTCCTAACAGCCTGAGGCCCTTTCCTGCTTAAATGGCTGAGGGGGTGGGGAGGAAAAGAGCCTGAGGCTGCTAGGAATGGTGGGAGTTGGAGTCCAAAACACCTGGAAGGTCCAAGTTTGCCCATGCCAGCTTTCGACAGAGACCTCTTCCTCCCCTTCCCCTTCGCGCCCTTTCTTCCCCCTCCTGCCAAACACTTACTTTTTCTTCTCCACTCGGGCTCCCTTCTTCCCAGCCTCGCTCTGCTCGCTTTGCCTTGCTTTGCTCACGCTGCTGCTCCTGCCGCCATTTTGATCTGAGGGGGCAGCGTGAGCATGTTCAGGAGGGGAGGGGGGAGGAAGACGTGGGTCGAGTGTGCGCAGCAGTGCCCGCAAGGGTCACGTCTTCCTCCCTCCCCTCCTGAACACGCTCACGCTGCCCCCTTGGATCAAAATGGCGGCAGAAGCGGCAGCGTGAGCAAAACGAGGCAAAGCGAGGCTGGGAAGAAGGGCGCCCGAGTGGAGAAGAAAACATGTTCGGCAGGAGGGGGAAGAAAGGGTATTGGAGGTTCCAATTTCCAACGGCACACCTGATGATCGCTCACGGCACACTAGTGTGCCGCAGCACACCGGTTGGGAAACACTGCTCTAAAGAATATGAAGTTTGATGAGGCACCAGGCCTACTTGGACTGTCTGCAGAGTGTTATAAGATTTTATAAGTTCAATTTATTGTGCCATTACAGATATTTTTGTAACAGGCTAATATAATTTTAATTCTTAAAAAAGCACCACAATCTAAAAGATACAAAAACTATATGCCAATACCTTTGTTGAACAATTACTACAAAAGATTTGCTGACATTTTAGCAGAATGAGTGAAAAAAGTTTTACAAGCTCTATTGCATGACGATCAAGTAGGAGCTCTACCAAAGATTCCAGCTTTCGACAGAGACCTCTTCCTCCCCCTCCCCCTTCGCGCCCTTTCTTCCCCCTCCTGCCGAACACTTACTTTTTCTTCTACACTGCCGCTTCTGCCGCCATTTTGATCCGAGGGGGCAGCGTGAGCGTGTTCAGGAGGGGGGGGGGAGGAAGACGTGACCCGTGCAGGCGCTACTGCGCAGACTCGCCCCAGAGCAAAGCGAGGCAAAGCGAGCAGAGCGAGGCTGGGAAGAAGGGAGCCCGAGTGGAGAAGAAAAAGTGTTCGGCAGGAGGGGGAAGAAAGGGTATTGGAGGTTCCAATTTCCCACGGCACACCTGATGATCGCTCACGGCACACTAGTGTGCCACGGCACACTGGTTGGGAAACACTGAACTAAACCATGCAAAATACCGAAATGTACTAGACAGAGATGTCCTCTTCCACCATTGTTGTTTTTAATGTTGCTTGAGCTTTTAAATAGCGTAACGGGTGCTGACTAAGATATAAGAGGAGTTAAGGTTTTAAATTTAAAATGTTTGCTGATGATTTTGTGATTTTTTAGAAGATCAGTTGCATTCTGGTAGATCACCATGTTGGATAGCCATAGAATATATGAGTGGTCACAGCTAAGAGCAGAAGGAAAAAACTAGTGATGGTCTGCCACTTTTTGGGTTTTTTTCTTGTAGTAGATTTTTCTAGACACCAGTCTTATCTTGTCAATGTTTTTGATGTCATTGGATGTTGAGAAATATGTCCTCTTGTGGATTTGAGCACACACAGTTGTACCTGGCCGCTCTAAACAGGTTCAAGTCCCCAGGGCCAGATCTTTGAGAGTTCTTGGAGAATGGAAGAAGTCCCAGCAGATTGGAGGAGGGCAAATGTGGTCTCAATCTTCAAGAAGGGAAAAAGGATGACCCAAACAATTACCGTCTGGTAATACCAGGCAAGCTTCTGGAAAAGATTGTTAAGGAAGTGGTCTACAAACACTTAGAAACAAATGCGGTCATCGCTAATAGTCGACACGGATTTATCAAAAACAAGTCATGCCAGACTAATCTGATCTCTTTTTTTCGATAGAGTTACAAACTGGGTAGTTGCAGGGAATGCCGTGGATGTAGCGTACCTGGATTTCAGTAAGGCCTTCAACAAGGTCTCCCATGACCTTCTGGCAAACAAACTAGTCCAATGTGGTCTAGGCAAAACCACGGTTAGGTGGATCTGTAATTGGTTAAGCAAACAAACCCAGAGGGTGATTCTCACCAATGCTTCCTCTTCATCCTGGAAAGAAGTTACGAGAAGAGGGCCGGGGGGGGTTCTGTCTTGGGCCCGCTCCTGTTCAACATCTTTATTAATGACTTAGATCAGGGCTGCCCAACTGGCGCCCCGGGGGCCATATCCGCCCCCCCAGCCCCTTCCCTATGGCCCCCTAAACTTTTTAATAAAAATTAAAAAAAATAATTTTTTTTAAATCCAAAAAAAAGTGCGCATGCGCACGGTTTTGCCCGCTTTGGGAGGGCGGGGGGAGCCCCCCGTGGCTCCTCCCTCTCTCCCAAAGCGTCACGCCAGCTTTGGGCGAGGGGGCGGAGCCATGGGGAGCCTCCTCGCGGCTTCGCCTCTCCCCCAAAGCGTCACAACAGCTGTTGTGATGCTTTGGGTAAGGGGGCGGAGCCGCGGAAGCCTCCTCGCGGCTTCGCCCCTCCCCCAAAGTGTCACAACAGCTGTTGGGATGCTTTGGGCGAGGGGGCGGAGCCGCGGAAGCCTCCTTGCGGCTTCGCCCTCTCCCCAAAGCGTCACAACAGCTGTTGTGATGCTTTGGGCGAGGGGGCGGAGCCTCGGAGCTCTCCTCGCGGCCGCCCTCTCCCCAAAGCGTCACAACAGCTGTTGGGATGCTTTGGGCGAGGGGGCCGAGCCGCGGGAGGCTCCTCGCGACTTCGCCCTCTCCCCAAAGCGTCACAACAGCTGTTGTGATGCTTTGGGCGCGGGCGGCCGTGGAAGGCTCCCCGTGGCTCCTCCTTCTCTCCCAAAGCGTCACAACAGCCTCGGAAGCAGGCGAAATCGCCCGCTTCCAAGGCTATTGTGACGCTTTGGGAGAGGAGGCGGAGCTGCGTGGCCGGGGGCGTGGCCAGGGGTGTGGCCGAGTGGCCCCCAGGTGATCACTCACCAGAAGTCCGGCCCTTGCGCCGGCAGAAGTTGGACAGCCCTGACTTAGATGAAGGGTTAGAAGGCAGGATCATCAAGTTTGCAGATGACACCAAATTGGGAGGGAGAGCCAATACTCCAGAAGACAGGAACAGAATTCAAAACGATCTTAACAGATTAGACAGATGGGCAGAAACTAACAAAATGAAGCCAATGGGATTTTGGCCTGCATCAATAGGAGTATGGTGTCTAGATCCAGAGAAGTCATGCTATCCCTCTATTCTGCCTTGGTTAAACCGCACCTGGAATATTGTGTCCAATTCTGGGCACCACACTTGAAGAAAGGTATTGACAAGCTGGAATGCGTCCAGAGGTGGGCAACTAAAATGACCAAGGGTCTGGAGAACAAGCCCTGTGAGGAGCAGCTTAAAGAGCGGGGCACGTTTACCTGGAAGAAGAGAAGGCTGAGAGGAGACATGATAGCCATGTATAAATATGTGAGGGGAAGTCATAGGGAGGAGGGAGCCAGCTTGTTTTCTGCTGCCCTGGGGACTAGGACGCGGAACAATGGCTTCAAACTGCAGGAAAGGACATTCCATCTGAACATTAGAAAGAACATTCTGACTGTGAGAGCTGTTCAGTAGTGGAACTCTCTGCCCCGGAGTGTGATGGAGACTCCTTCTTTGGAGGCTTTTAAACAGAGGCTGGATAGCCATCTGTCGGGGGTGCTTTGAATGCAATTTTCCTGCTTCTTGGCAGGGGGTTGGACTGGATGGCCCATATGGTCTCTTCCAACTCTATGATTCTATTGTAAACTAGCTTGGGCACCCAACACTGCCCGGGTTATTTGAGAAAGGCATTTTGTACCAAGGTTGGTCCTTATCAGTTGTTTATGTGGCTTGCAGTGGTCTCAGGAAGTGAGGGAAGGTGCTGGGAGTCCCATCGTCCATGGTCCATCCTCCTCCAAAGTGCACCAGGATGTAGAGTGGGTCATGGGGATTATGTGTGGCAAATTTTGTCTTGCTCAGTTATTGGATGAGGGTTGCAGCAGTCTTGGAAGTGAGTGGAGGTACTTCAAGTCCCATCATCCATGGCCCATCCTCCTCAATACTATACCAGGATGTAGAATGAGTCATGGGGGCTCTGTGTGCCAAGTTTGGTCTTGATCAGTTTTTGGATGAGGTTGGCAGCGGTCTTGTGAAGTGAGTGGAGGTACTTCAAGTCCCATCATCCGTGGTCCACCCTCCTCCGAACTGCACCAGGATGTAAAATGGATCATGGGGGCTTTGTGTGCCAAGTGTGGTCATGATCATGCACTGAATGAGGGTCGCAGCGGGATCTGTCTTGACACAGTATCACAGTAACTGAGGCCTAGTCAGGAAAAGCAAGTTTAGGAAGCCTTACTGTTATTTCAGTCCTTACACAGTATCCCAGTAACTTTGGCCTAGTCATGATAATCTAGTTGAGGAAGTGTTACTGTCAATTCAGGCCATACACAGGATCCCATGATTGGCGGCCTAATCTGGAGTATCAAGTTAAGGCAGCCTTACTGTTAACTCAGTCCTTGCATAGTAGCCCAGTCACTGAGGCCTAGTCCAGAAAATGAAGTTTAGAAAGCCTGACTGTTAATTCAGCCAGGCCCTTTATGGAGTAACTGAGGCCGAGTCCAGAAAAATCTAGTGTTAATTCAGTCAGGCCCTTTCTTTTACCCTCTCTGGCAGCGTTCTCAGGAGGTGGGTGGAGGTACTTCAAGTCCCATCATCCATGGTTCGTCCTATTTGAAACTGCACCAGGATGTAGAATGGGTCAGGTGGGCTCTGTGTGTCTGCCTCAGGCCCTTTCCTTTCTCTGCTGCCTAGGAGTCTTGGTAATGTTGAGAGGCTGGCCATTCAAAGCCGTTATGCAAATAATCCCAGAGTGGCAGCCAATCGAAATGCTAGTACATATTCCTCCCGTCGCTCGGCCCACCCGCCCACCGCCCGCAAACAA
This sequence comes from Anolis apletophallus, assembly GCA_030556195.1. Lineage (NCBI taxonomy): Eukaryota > Metazoa > Chordata > Lepidosauria > Squamata > Anolidae > Anolis > Anolis apletophallus. Next base: position 8,236,680 of record JARBWK010000012.1, read on the forward strand.
TGACTTTTATTATATGTAATAGATAGATTATAGATGTATTAGTATGTCCTGGTAGAAGCTTGAAGCCTGTAATGGTGATACGGTCTTTCAATATAGCATTGATTGTCCAATGTGCAGCTAATAGGGTGGGCACTGTTGAAACTATGGTCGAACTTCTCAAGTGATTCCATACCAAAATTCAAATGACAAACATGTCATCAATGTACCACAGGTAGAAGAGCTCTTTGAGTGCTAGAGCTGAGAAAGCATTGTTCCATTCCAGTCATAAAGATGTTTGCAGAATGTAATGCCAAGCTAGCAGTCTCATTAATTTGAATGGGGCACATGGTCTTTCCAAAAGTGCAGTAGTAAAAATGACAGGGTTTAGTAGGTACTAGCTGAACCCGGCACGCGTTGCTGTGCCCTATTTAGGAGATGTGAGTACGTCTGGGTATGTAAGTGTTGGAAATGATGTGGCTATGTGTGCTGTGTGTGTATATATGTGTATGTATGTGTGTGTATATGTATGTGTAGTTATATGTGTTTGTCTATGTATGTGTATGTGTGTGTATGCGTATGTATATGTGTTTGTGTATGTATATGTATGTGTGTGTATATATGTGTATGTTTGTGTGTGTGTTTTTATATGTGTATATATGTGTAGTTGTTTATGTGTATGTATTTGTGTATATTTATATATGTCTATGTGTTTATGTGTGTTTTTATGTGGGTGTGTATGTTTATGTATGTGTTTGTGTACATATGTGTATGTTTATATATGTGTGTGTATATTTGTGAATGTGTGTATATATGTGTATGTGTATTTGTTTTTTGTGTGTTTGTATATATGTGTGTGTATATATGTATATATATATATGTGTGTGTATGTGGTTGTGTATATATGTATATGTGTATATATGTTGATATTATATATGTTTGTATGTGTGTATATATGTGTATGTGTGTGTATTTGTTTTTTGTGTGTCTGTATATATGTGTGTGTGTATGTGGTTGTGTATGTATGTGTGTGTATATGTGTATATATGTTGATGTGTATATATGTGTGTGTATATATGTGTGTGTATGTGTGTGTTGGTGTTGTTTTGTGTAGGGGTTTTATGGGGTTTTTTTTGTTTTGTTATGGTTGTATATTAGTATGTGTTTTGTAATCTTGCCTGCGTCTTCCATGTCCTTCTGTTGTTTGCTCTTTTTCCTCCTCTCTGTCTTTGTGTGTGTGTGCCTGTTGTGTGGGCGTCGTCCGCCAGATTCGGGTGTAGGAATGGCTGGGAGACGGTGTAGGAGGCGGGTCTGGCCATGGGACTACACTTTCCAGAAGGCTTTGCGCCGGTGTTTGGGAAGGAAGGGGCGTGGCTATGGGACTACACTTCCCTGATGGCCCCGGGTCAACTTTGTTCTCAGTGAGCGGCGCAGAGCCTTCTGGGAAGTGTAGTCCCATGGCCAGGCCCGCTTTTTTATTTATGTGTTGGTTTGGGGATGCGGAAAGGGGGCCTGTGTGTGTTGGTTTGTGGGGCTTTCGGTTGGCGAGAAAGGGGGCGAGGGGGTCTTGTTCTGCGGGGGTTTGGGGATATAGGAAGGGGGCCGGGTGTGTTGTTTTGCCTTGCTTTGGGTGGTGAGAAGGGAGGAAACGTGTGTTGTTTTGGATGTGTTGGTTTTAGATCGTGGGAAGGTTCGCGGGGCTTCTTAAAAAAATATTTGGCATTGCGCATGCGTGGTGGCCGTGTTCGTCCGCAAGTGGTTCTGGGAATTGTAGTATTTTATGGTTGGAGGAGAGATAGCGTCGGCTCAGCGTTGGAGGGAGGTTTTTTTTTAAAAGGTAAGGAAAGTTTGGGATGCGCAAAGGGGGTCTGGGTGTGTTGTTTGCGGGGCTTTGGGTTGGTGGGAAAGGGGCGAGGGGTGTTTTGCGGGGGGTTTTGGGACGCGCAAAGGGGGTCTGGGTGTATTGTTTTGCGGTGCTTTGGGTGGGCGGAAAGGGGGGAGGGGGTGTTTTGCGGGGTTTTGGGACGTGCAAAGGGGTCTGGGTGTATTGTTTTGCGGGGCTTTTGGTTGGCGGGAAAGGGGAGGGGTGTTTTGCGGGGTTTTGGGGACGTGCAAAGGGGTCTGGGTGTATTGTTTGTGGGGCTTTTGGTTGGCGGGAAAGGGGGCGAGGGGGTGTTTTGCGGGGGTTTTGGGGACGTGCAAAGGGGGCCTGGGTGTGTTGTTTTGCGGGGCTTTGGGTTGGCGGGAAAGGGGGGAGGGGTGTTTTGCGGGGGTTTTGGGGACGCGCAAAGGGGGTCTGGGTGTATTGTTTTGTGGGGCTTTTGGTTGGCGGAAAGGGGGAGGGTGTTTGCGGGGTTTTGGGGACGTGCAAAGGGGGTCTGGGTGTATTGTTTTGCGGGGCTTTTGGTTGGCGGGAAAGGGGGCGCGGGGGTGTTTTGCGGGGTTTTGGGGACGCGCGCAAGGGGGTCTGGTGTATTGTTTTGTGGGGCTTTTGGTTGGCGGGGAAAGGGGCGAGGGTGTTTTGCGGGGTTTTGGGGACATGCAAGGGGCCTGGGTGTCTTGGTTTGCGGGGCTTTGGGTTGGCGGGAAAGGGGGCGAGGGGGTGTTGTTTTGCGTAGGTTTGGAGACGCGGGAAGGGGTTCCAGGGTGTGTTGTTTTCTGTTGCTTTGGGGACTTGGGAAGCGGGCGAGGGGGAAGGACGTGTGTAGCGGAAGGGCAGGCTTTGTGTGCGGCGTGTGGTACTGTGAAGCCTGGCGGGTCGCTGAGTTCTGGCTGCCGAGCGCGACCGTTCTAAACGCGCGCTGGCAGCGAAGAGGGAGGGAGGGGGGGTTTCTTTGGCCGTTTTGGAGGTCGTGTTTGGGGGTGTTGCGAGGTACGTAGGGCCGTTTTTTTGGCCGTTTAGGTACCTCGTGGTATGTTGCCATAGGCTGCCAAATTTGGTGTTTTTGCGGCTTATGGTTTCTTTGTCTCTTTGCCCTGTTGCACGACGTGAAGAAAAAAATATATATACATGGCAGGATATAGACCCATTTAGATTGTATTGTTGATGGCTTGTAGTGCAACCTTGTGTGGAATGTTGATCCAGACTGACTTCCACATCCGCAAAAGTTAGGTTGTCTTCTCTGGGAATCTGCAGATAGATTTTTGGTTTCTCAGAAAGTCCACTGGATCTGTCACATAGCTTGAGATACTGGTGGCATGTAAACTGATGCATCAATCAAAGGTTCTGATACTGTAGACCAGTGTTTCCCAACCTTTTTTGAGCCGCGGAACACTTTTTACATTTGCAAAATCCTGGGGCACACCACCAACCAAAATGACACAAAATGACATTCTAAAACAGGATTACATATAATTAATATGTTTTTTAAATGTATTTATACACTCAGTGTGAAACCTGGACCTGTTTCGATGAACACAACATAGATATCCAGGCAGGAATGGCAGAAAGACACAAACTTCCCACACAGAACTCCCATAACCAAGAGAAAATGCTGTAAGAGTTTGGTGGGCATTGACCTTGAGTTTTGGAGTTGTAGTTCACCTATATCCAGACAGCACTGTGGACTCAAACAATGTTGGATCAGGACCAAACTTGGCATGAATACTCAATATGCCCAAATATGAACGCAGATGGAGTTCAGAGGAAATAGACCTTGACATTTGGGAGTTGTAGTTGCTGGGATTTATAGTTCCCCCTACAATCAAAGAGCATTCTGAACCCCACCAATGATAGAATTGGGCCAAACGTCCCACACAGAACCCCCAGGAGGCGCGTGGGCTGCTTTAGGAGAGAGGGACGAGCCGCGGGGAGAGGCTCCCCCACAGCTCGTCCCTTCCTCCTAAAGCCGTAGCATGCCGGCTGCCTCAGAAGGCGAGCGGCCAAAATCGCCCTTCTGAGGAAACCGGCATGTCACAGCTTTAGGAGGAATGGAGGAGCCGCGGCATCGGCCGGGGTGGGGCTTTCTTTCCTCCTCCTCGCCGGCGGGGGCGGAGCTGGGGGGGGGCGGGGGCGGAGCCGGGGCGAAGGCAGACCCTTTGGCCAAAACTAAATACACAAACAGGAGTGATTGCTGATCAAGTGAAACAATCAATCTGAACACAGTAATGAAGTTTTCACAAATATATTGTATGACACAGTGGAGTAGGCAAAATATGAAACATAAATCCCCATTGTCGGGTTGCTACTCACACATGCGAAGGCAAACCTTATTACAGTCCTCAAAATGTTCAATGCGCATGGTGCTGCAGTTGTTCATGTGAAATAAGGTTGTCTGTGTGCGGCCGTTGAACACAAATTATAATCCAAACCCCGATGGGTTATTTGTAATCCAAACCCCGATGGGTTGTTTCATGGAAGCCACAAGGGCAGGGAGACCGGAGACAGAACGCTGGCTTCCAGGATGCGCGGCTCAGTAGCCTTCCGAAATTAACAGAGGGGGTTGCCAGGTTCGGTCTACATGGATTCTGGCCTGGCTTGGGCCCATGCGAAGCCGCCGCCGCTGCCACCATTGTTAGTGAGCCCTTTCCCCCTCCCCTCCCCTCGCACTCACCTATGCTAGGTGTCAATGGCGGATTTTTGGGGGTTGTTTTTTGGGGTCCTGCGAGGTATCTAGGGCGGGATTTTTGTGCCCTGTAGGTACCTCGTGGTATGTAGGAATGTGTTGGGGTTTTTTTGTGGTTCTGGGGCTTATCGTTTTGCTGCCTATTTGCCCCGTTGCACGACCACTCTCTTTTTATATATATAGAGAAGATGTTTACATGTGCTCCCCTTGCAATGAATCTATTCCTGTTGTCTCACCCTGAGTTTTTAACATTTTATCTTGTGCATGCGGCCCACATGTCATTGTGATTTCAGATATGTATTTGCATTTTTTAATTTTATTGATATGTTTGTATTTTTATTGTGTTATTGTTGATGTTTTTTATTTGTATTTATTTGTAATTCGTTGTTTGGGCTTGGCCTCATGTAGGCCGCCCCGAGTCCCCATTGGGAAGATGGTGGCGGGGTATAAATAGTTTATTATTATTATTTCTGGCAAAAACAACAAAACTCCTTAGTAATAACAAATCAAATAACTAATCGTTAGTTGTCCTTTCATGACACCCAGTGTCTGTTACTGAGGCAGTTGCTTCGCTTTGCCTAATTTCAGGACCAGCCCTGATGCACAGCCAGGGAATAAACTGAGACGCCTGTCTGTTACTTATTTTAAAAGGTAGAATCTGTTGAAGAAATTTGAGAAACATAATGCAAATAACATCAGGAAGGAAAGGAACATGTACCTGAATGAAGCTCTTGCAACCTTCTGTTGCAAAGACCTTACTGTTAGTAGAGTGAAGAGGTCGAATGAACAGGTCAATTGAGACTCAATAAAAGAAGCAATGATTTTGTATGAATGGCAAGAGTGAGCCCTTCCAAGCAATTGTAGCATTACAGTTCCAATGTCTCTCTCTCTCTCGGCATTACTTCGCGAATGAAGATTCTTAGGAAGGACTCATCCCACACTTTTTACAAGCGCGTTGATGACTAAAAAGGCCAATCTGAGATAGGCAAGTTTGGTTGCAGAAAGCACAGCAGAAAGTCTCCTTGGGTGATGTTGTTTCCAAGTTGCGGTTCTTTCTGCGTTGTCGTTTCTCTTTGCCGCAGCATTGTGGATAGTGCGTCTCCATGTCTCCCGATGTGAGGCCAGAGTGGACCATTGTTGGTGATCAATCTGGCCGAGCCTGAGATGTTGTTTCAGGAAGTCCTTATATCTCTTTTTGGGGGCGCCTCTCTTCCGCTGACCCATGGTGAGTTCACCATAGAGTAGTATCTTTGGGAGGCGGTGGTCCTCCATCCTAGAGACGTGCCCTGCCCAGCGCAGCTGTGTTCTCAATAGCATGGCTTCAATGCTGGTGATCCCTGCTTGCTCAAGGACAGCAACATTCGTCACATAGTCGGTCCAGTGTATATTTAGGATTGTGCGAAGACAGCGCTGATGAAAGCGTTCGAGGAGTCGTAGGTGTTGGCGATAGGTGACCCATGTTCCAGACCCATAGAGGAGAATAGGCAGCACGATAGCTCTGTACACACTGATTTTGGTGCTTTGCCTCAGGTGCTTGTTGCTCCAGACTCTTTTGTGGAGCCTTCCAAATGCACAATATGCCTTTGCTAATCTGTGATCTATCTCTTTGTCAATCTTGGTGTTTGAAGAGATGATGATTCCCAGGGAGGTGAACTGCTGAACGGACTTAAGCACAGAATTGCCTATGCTGACGTGAGGATGAACTAGAATAACGTGAGGATGAACTACAACTAGAATAAATCATGTTATCGCTATGTGGTGCAAAGGGATCCCATACCCTATAATTCTCCATAATGCACCAGGGACCTTTGCTAGAAAGCAATGAGAATATGAAAATGTGATCTCTGATACTCCCAAAATACATGTTATCTTTTCCCAACAGTAGATAGAAAAAGGAAGTGTGGTGGATGGAGAGAAAGGTGGTTATTCAAAATGTAAGCTTTGGGGAAATGTTTTCTATGGATAACCATCGCAAACTCCGAGGGACAGCATATACTGCCGCAGGGTTCCAATTACATTTGAAGACGCTGCACAAACAATAACAATAACAGAAATTAGCAAAGAGATTTAAGAGCAACTCATGAGCAATTCTAAGTGCCGTAGTTTAATTTTAGTCTGAAATGGCTAATTAATGCAATTCTGTTATTTTGATGAGTGTGGGGGGTGGTGACATGAGCGTATTCATTCACTGGATACATGGGGGAAGCAGGTGGTGAAAAAGAGCATTTAGGGACAAATAATGATTTCAGCTGGATAAAGCTTGTGCAGACATATTATCCCAAAACAAGGGGTTTAATTATGCGTTGGTTTGCCGTATGAAAGTGGTTTGAACTCTTTGGTACAGAACACTGTAAATACTGGGTACATATTGTGATTACAGAAAGAGGCAAGATATTTTTTTTACTGAGAGCATCAAACAGGACAGCAGCCAAAGGGCTCCTCCATCTTATATTAGTTTGAGAAAACAAATTGTTACTGTGTATTTCCCCCTTTACTCATCTAACAGTGCTGGAATTCACAAATGGTTTCTTCCTATAGCCGTGTTTTCCCAGCTTCTGGGCCCTTCCACACAGGCCCGGATTAACCAATTTTGGCGCCCTAGGCCACACTTTGGAATTACGCCCCCAAACCAACCTCTACCGCACCCCCACCCCTCCTCATGGCTCCGCGCACCTCCTTCTTCCTCCGCGCGCCCCGGGGGCAAGCCTTCCCTTCCTTCCTCCTCCTCCTTGCCATGCGCCCTGATTTCCGGAGTCAAGAAAGCCGGGCACGTGCCAAAGTGGTCTCCCGCTCGGTGGTGTGCTCGGACACTCGCGACCGCGAGGAGTACGACGACGGGGAGAAGCCCCTCCACGTCTACTACTGCCTCTGCGGGCAGATGGTTCTTGTCCTGGACTGCCAGCTGGAGAAGCTGCCCATGCGCCACAGGGACCGGTCTTGAGTGATCGACGCCGCCAAACATGCTCACAAGTTCTGCAACACCGAGGAAGAGGAGAATGTTTACCTGCGCAGGCCAGAAGGTATTGATCGGCAATACAGGAAAAAGTGTGGAAAGTGCGGACTGCTCCTGTTCTACCAGCACCAGCCGAATAATGTTCCGGTCACCTTCATTGTGGATGGGGCCGTGGTCAAGTTTGGGCAAGGCTTTGGCAAAACCAACATCTACAACCAGAAGCAAGAGGCCCCCAAGAAGGTGATGATGACCAAACGAACGAAGGACATGGGCAAATTCAGCTTAGTGACTGTTTCCACGATTGACGAAGAAGAGGAAGAAATTGAAGCGCGAGAAATTGCAGACTCGTACGCGCAGAACGCCAAAGTGATTGAGAAGCAGCTCGAGCGGAAGGGCATGAGCAAAAGGCGGCTGCAGGAGCTGGCTGAGCTGGAAGCAAAGGAGGCCAAAATGAAAGGCACCCTGATCGACAACCAGTTCAAATGAGAAGCTGAGTCACTCCTGTTTGAAAATCCGGGCGCATCCACTGCAAGGCGATTGCCTTACAGATTTTGTATTTTACCTATATAAACTTTTTTGAGACTTAAGAAATATGACTTCCTTTATTTTCATGTAAACATAACATTTGTCTTGCTAGGAGGCAAGCAAAAGTTTGCAGGGAAAAAAAATCCCTGTTAAGGTTTGGTTGGTTTAAAAAAAAAGAAAGAAAGCCGGGCACATTGCGGAGGAGGAGGAAGGGAAGCGCATGGCGAGGAGGAGGAGGAAGGAAGGGAAGGCTCGCCCCCGGAGCACGCAGAGGAAGAAAGAGGCGCGTGGATTTGCGAGGAGGGGGGGGAGCCAAGGAGGAGTGTAGAAAAGGGGGGCGCAGGGCGGGCGTAGATGGCGTGCAAGCGCAGAAGCACCCGAAGATCGACTTTTTAAAAATGGGGGGGGGTCCGGATCTGGCGCCCTTCATCGGCTGCGCCCCTAAGCCGTGGCCTAGTGTGGCCTTATGGGTGATCCGGGCCTGCTTCCACACTATACAAATATAGCACTATGATTCCACTTTAATTGCTATGGCAACAAACATGCTATGGAATCCCAGGATTTGGAATTTGATGAGGCACTAAGGATCTGTGGCTGAGAATTCTAAATCACAAGTTTGTATTAAAATGTTGCCATGACAATTAAAGTGGCATCACAGCTATAATGTGCAGTGTAAGGCACCACAAATCAGGATTAAGGTGGAAATAAGGAAGACTGTGATGGCGCAGCAAGCGCCACTTGGATGTAAAACTTTAAGTTGCAACCGTTTGCACTGTTGTATTGTGTTTCTGCAAACCTGTTTAGTTTTGCAAAGGTTTGGCTGCATTGATTGGTTCTTTACCCTGTCAATCATTGTTAACAGAGCCCAATTAAGTTCGTTCCGCCCCTTTTCCAGGGACTTGGAAATCTAGCCATTTCTTTACAGAGCTTTCCTGGATCTCTGAAGGACATATATGAAGGTTTGCCAGGGCCAGCCTTGGTCAAGCCACCTCTCAACCCAAGACAAAGACTTTCCCTGGGTCTCATGGAGAAAGCCCAACATACAGGACAGCTGGGACCTCTGAGGAGTCCCAGGCGCCTTCAAACTAGTCGGCTGGCATCCAGAGGAAGGTCCCATACCTTCAGTATAGATAGGCCAGCTGACTAGGGTCTCGAGTGTCCTTACCTCGAGACCATAAAGACAGAGAGGACTTGGAGAGCCATCTGGCTGAAGCTTCCAGGACCCAAGCAACTAAGAGACTGTAAAGTATTTTTCTTTATCCCTTTGGGGAACAAAGTAAAGTGCCTGAGCCAGATAACTCATGTTTTAAGCAATAAAGCCTGTTTTGAGTTATCTATAGTGTCCAGCTTGGTCCTGGGGAGCCCCAAGCCTCTAAAGGAGGGGTGCTCACACTTTTCCAGCATTCGAGCTACTTGTAAATTAACCAAGTCAAAAAGATCACCCACCTTATGTGCGACCGTGCGCTTTGCGCATGCACACGGCTTCCGCACACTGCACCTTGCGCGAGCGCGCGCATGCACCTTCCTCCGCAGGCCCAGCCTTCCTCTCTGCCCACCCCTCTCTCGTCCGGCTCCATGGCGGAACCGGGCGAGAGAGATGTGGGAGGAGCACCAGGCGGGGCCTGCGGAGGCCCAGCCTTCCTCTACGCTGCCCCTCTCGCGCCCGTCTTCATAGCGGAACCGGGCAGGAGAGAGAGGTGGGAGGAGCGCCTTGCCTCCCCTGCAAGCCTCTCCATCGCCGCCGGAGCCCTGCCTGGATCGGTGTGGCGGGGCTCCGGCAGCGAGAGGCCTGGGGAGGGGGCCTGGTGTGGCTCCCTTTCCGATCCGGGCAACAGGGAAAGGGAGTTGCGCCAGGCCTCGACTCCCCCGTAGGCCTCTCTATCGCTGCCGGAGTCCCGCCGTGCCGATCCGCGCATTGCGTCATCTACGGCCGCTCCCTCCTTTGCTCTTTGACGACTGAGTGGCCAGAGAAGGAGGGAGGGAGGGGGAAAGCAGAAGAGCAAAAGAGGGGGCAGGCGTGGATGACGCGATGACGCCCCCTATTTTGCCCTTCTGCATTCCCCCTCCCTCCTTCTCCAGCCACTCAGAGCCATCACAGAGCAAAGGAGGGGGCGACCATGGATGGCACGATGCGCGGCTGCCGCTCCACGTGCATGCGCAGAAGCGCCCCATCCTGCCTCTGGGACGAGTCATGCTCACTTGGAGCGTGCAGGCGGTGCGTGAAGAGGACCAACGATGGAGGAAATGCGATTGACCTGGTCAGGGCCTGAAGATCTACTGGATGAGGCCCAAAGATCGACCGATCGATTGCGATCGACTTAATGAGCAGCCCTGCTCTAAAGGAAGGCAAGAAGCAATCCCCCGGTAGAGAGAGTCTATGTCCTCGCCCTTCCTGAGTATATACAGACCAGGTGCGAAGGCGCAAAGACACTGAGAGAATAGTGACTATCCAAAGGCAAAGTAATTCGTAGTGATCTGAATGTGAGCTTTAAAAAAATCATGTCTTGGAAACAGTAATTCAACCCTTTCTGTTTCCAAAAATAATGGTGACCAGAATGTTGTGATGGTCAGGTGGAAAAGTAAAGGGGAGACATATGTAGTTCATGAGTGGCATGTTGCAAAGCATAAATACACAGTAACTACTGTGCATACTCGTGTATAATTTGACACCCCCCCCCCCAAAAAAACCAAACAGCCCTAAAAACCTAGGATGATAGATACACAGGCCAATAATAGAACAGGGACACAGTGTGAAAGCAGAAGGGAGAAGCTCTGGCTCCTTGCTTTGTTTAAGAGAAAGAAAGGCAACATTTCATCCTTCCTCACTGCCTTTTAGGACGTGGCTGGTGTTCATCAGCCCTATGGAAGAGCCATTTTGGGTGCTTGAAGTAGAGAGGAAGATGATTCTGTGAGCTCTCAAGATTTGGGGTTTGAAAACAAAAAAAAGAAGTAGAGAGAAGTGATGGCAGCCATCTATATATATAAAATCCTCCATGTCGTGCGGACAGTCTTAAAGACAAAGAAACCACACAAGGCAGACACACAAAAACAGCCCACATACCCAGAAAACCCTATGAGGTATGCATACCACACACAAAAAAACCCCAAAAAACCAACGGTCACAAATCCAAAAAAACAATCTGGACTAAAATCCCCATAATCCACTGCGCCAGACAACAAAATGGCGCATACGCCAGGCGCGCGCCACAGCTCCTCTCCTCCCCCCTCCCAAACTATACAAAAAAACACCTACCACGCGTGGGACCAACAGAACTCCAAACCGCCTTCTCCTTCCCGAGCAGAAGCCAGATAAGGAGAGAAGCCGCCGGAGCTCAAGCACGAGCAGGGATGTGCGCTGAGAGCGACGAAGAAGGCCCTGCCGGCAGCGGCGAGGAGGAAGCGGAGGAGGAGGAGGAAGAAGCAGCAGCAAGAGCAGCAGCGCAAGGAAGAGGGGAGCCGCCATGTCACCGCCGCCTCCTCCTCCCAGAGCCAGACTGGCCCCCTCCCTCCCCGCTGCCTCCGCCTCCTTGGGGCCTGAGCGAGGAGGAAGGAGGAGGAAGCGCCGCCGCCACCGCCGGGAGACATGAAGGGAAAGGAAGAGCCCAGAGGGGGAGGAGGCGGGCAGGCCTCGCTGCTGCTCCTGCCCCACGCTGTGCTCTTTCCGCCGTCCATCGAGGCCCCTGTGGCCTCAACAAGCGGCGGAGGGAGCCTGCTCTACTCAGCTAGTTTTTAATAAAAAGCTTTCTGCATCAGCTTCTCTGCAGAGACACTGCAGTGTCCATCTCAGCTGCAAACCTGCTACAGGGTTATTTGAGGAAGGCATTGTGTGCCAAGGTTGGTCCATATCAGTTGTTCATTTGGCTCGCAGTGGTTTCGGGAAGTGAGTGAAGGATTATGGACCATGGACCATAATCCATGGTCCATCCTCCTCCAAATTGCACCAGGATGTAGGGGGTTCTGTGTGCCAAATTTGGTCTTGATCAGTCATTGAATGATGGTCGCAGCAGTCTCAGGAAGTGAGTGGAGGTACTTCAAGTACCATCATCCATGGTCCATCCTCCTGAAAACTGCACCAGGGTGTAAAGTGGGTCATGGGGGCTCTATGTGCCAAGTTTGGTCTTGATCAGTCATTGAATGATGGTCGCAGTGGTCTCAGGAAGTGAGTAAAGGTACTGCAAGTCCCATCATCCATAATCCGTCCTCCCCCAAACTGCACCAGAATGTTGAGTTGGCCATGGGGGCACTCTTTGCCAAGTTTTGTCTTTATTGGTAATTGGATGAGTGTCGCTGTGGTCTCAGGGAGTGGAGGTACTTCAAGTACCATCATCCATGGTCCAACCTACTCGAAGCTGTACCAGCATGTAGTGTAGGTCATGGGAGCTCTGTGTGCCAAGTTTGGTCTTGATCAGTCATTGGATGAGGGTCCCAGCGGTCTCAGGAAGTGAGTGGAGGTACTTCAAGCCCCATCATCCATGCTCTGCTCTTCTCCAAACTGCACCAGGACATAGAGTGGGTCATGGGGACTCTGTGTGCCAAGTTTGATATTTATCGGTCTTCGTTGTAGGCCACAGTGGTCTCTGGGAAACAAAGCGCTTTGAAGTACTTCAAATCCCATAATCCGTGGTTCATCTTTCTCAAACTGCACCAGGACGTAAAGGGCATCATGGGGGTTAATTGTGCCAAGTTTGGTCCAGGTCCATCACCTGTGCTGCTCAGAGTAAGTGAGTGAAGGTACTGCAAGTCCTTCAAACTGCACCAGGATGTAGAGTGGGTCTTGGGGGGGTTCTGTGTGCCAAGTTTGGTTTGTTGTCTCATTGTTGGGGGCTGCAAAATGTTTTGGACTGAAACTCCCACCATGCCTGACTGCCTCAGGCCTTTCCCCCCCCCCCTCTGGCACTTTAGAGTCTCGGAATGTTCGTGTTGGCTGGCCAATGGGAGTCGTTTATGCAAATAATGCTGCCACATATCCTTCCGCCCTCCGGATACAAACATACATACATACAAACATTCTGCTTTATAAAGGTATAGAGATAGAGATAGAGATGGCCGACGCTGCTCCACTTTGAGTATTCAAAATGGTTCCCCCATTTTGATGTTGAACGTCCTGTTTTTTCTCCTCATTTATATTCCTTTACCTCTCTATATTTGGACAAATGCGAACATTTTAAAATCAGCAATGGAAATTACCTCCTCCAACCCTTGCATTGCAACCCTTCAAATAAACAGATCTTTCATTTTCTTTAGTTATTCCTAGTTATGTTCCCTTCATAAAATTTTAAAAGAAGAACAAAAGAGTTGTTTGTTACGTGTCCCTAACTTTGACCCTCCACTTACCTATGGGTAAGTGGAGCAAAATCCATAATTTTGGTACTAAAACCTGCCTTCAACTTGAACATGAGGTTGACTTACACACTACTATATATGAGAAATGAGGAGGAGTGATATCTATGGGTTTTTAAAAAGTATATTTCCCATGACAATACATTTTGACTGAAGAAATGCTATATTTTAAAATGTTTTTTTTACTCATGGGCTTCGAGTTCTCACAACTTTTTTTTTTTAAAAAAGACTGAAGAATACAGTAGATAGGTCTGTAAAAGAATCTTATGTGCAGCTCCATTTTCCCGAAGCTATAAATAGTTATCTGGAAAGCCTTAATGAGAAGCCAAACACAGGCAGTCACATTCTGCCTCTTCTCTCTCCTGTAAGCAGAAGAAAATCATACTACTGGGTGGAGGGAAACAGTACAGTGAGGCAACTGTATTGCTTGCTAGAAGAACCTGGTGAAAAGAAAACTTGTGTAAACATACTGCTCTGGAATCAAATAGGCACTCCGACACAACATAAGCTGATGCCCTCATGCTCCACACCCACATAAATTTAGTTTAATTTAAAAAATCCAGCCAGATAACAATGACTTTGAAAATAAATGCCAGAATATACTGAAATACAGACAAAGTTGATGTGCAGCTGGCAGTAGCTAGTAATGAAAAAACAGTGATGTAGATACACAGAAACAATATCTAGGTCTTTGAGAGAAGTCACTACGGAGCAGGCACCTCCCTACTCAGTCACTTATAATATTTTTGGGAGTTTCGATTTTTCATATAATAACTATACTCTGGGGTCTGCACCAGAATAACACAGGTTGTGCCAAATGTATCCATACACAGGAAAAATGAACAAACTCATATTATATTTCATATTATCTATTTTAATATTTTCAATATTTATATATTTTATACTTACAGATATACAACATGTAGTGTGTGTGTGTGTGTGTGTGTGTGTGTATATATATATATATATATATATATATATTCCACACCCACATACATTTAGTTTAGCCCTTTCCCAACCGTGACAGAGAGGTGTGGTGAAGTCATATTTATTTGTTACAGGTTTTAAATGTGGTTGATATTTATATATATGCAAGGGTAAAACTTGGCAAACCCTTAAAGGGTTAACGGAGAGATTAGCTGGCAGAACCTCCAAGGAGTTTCCATTACTGTGGAAACAGGAGGTGGATCCTGCAAGTGGCTTTAGAATCTTCGGATTCAAACTTCTACAGTTGGTTGTTGACAGCGAAAGCTGAAGGGTGTGTGGAGAATTAGGGAGTCTGTTTTAGCCAGCTATCAGCAGTTTTAAAAATACTCTGACTCTACTCTGAGAGAGAGAGAGAGAGAGAGAGAGAGAGAGAGAGAGAGAGAGAGTAGAAGTAAAGGCTGACTCTACTCTGAGAGAGAGTAGTAGTAAAGCTGTGTTTGAACTGCCAGGAGAGCAGTTGTTTTTAAGGACCAACAGAGTGTAAAAACTGCTGAGTTATTGGTTTTGGGAGTGCAGCTATACAGTAGCGAGCTGTATCTCCATAGTTAGTGTACTGTAACCTTAAGATATTTGCCTCTTGGAAGATATTGTAACCACTTAAGCTTTGAACTCTGAAACCTCCACGCTTAGAGCACTGTTTGAATAAACTTTACAGTTCTTTAATTAAGATATCTCTGCTCGTTGTTCCTTCACACACAAGCCTCAAAAACAAGTTCTTCCCAGTGGGTAGCCAGTATAGTATATGGTGGAAGCTAATGGAAATATAGAGAGAGTCCTCACATATTTTGGTGGCAACGATTCTGTCACAGTTTTGAGTTCGAATCCTCACAAGTGGACGCACGCTGAAAGTGTGTTTTTATACTCTCTGTAAGCCGTCCTGAGCCCTCGGGGAAAGACGGCACACAAAACTGAATAAATAAATAAATAAATAGTATTTCCTATCAGAATGGGGGGTGTGGGTGTAGGAATTAGACTGGCCCTCCTGGGCACTGCTCCCCTTAGAGGGGACACCAAACATTCTACCTTTTTTCCCTCCCTGTTAGAGGAGTAAGTGGGAGAAGCAAGCCATCCAGAAGATAATCCTCCCTTCTATGTGTAGAATCTGTGTTTTAATTTTTAAAGATAATTTGCCGGTGTAAAATGCTCTCTCACACTGTCTAGGTACTGTGGAGGTGTGATGTCTACTAACAAGTAAAAACTGAAAAACAAAAAGTAAAAATGTTTTAGTCATATACTTTTTTTCCCCCAGGAGATAAAACACAGACTCGGGAAGTTATTTACTGACAACCTTCATGATGGAGCAAACAATAATGAGACAAATTGATTCACAGAAAGTAATATCAGGAAGTCATCCAACCAAATACTCATCATTTGCGTCCCACCATAAGAGTGGGGCTCAAATAAATATAAAGAGGTACAAAGGCATGTGAAACAGGAGTGACCATGTTTGGGAAAGAGAATCTCACTGGAATGTATTGAACCAATGAGTTTTCTCAGACTAAACCTGACAGTTTGTGATCGTACTGGTTTGTGAGAAGGAAACCAAAGACAGGCACTTATGAACTTTCTTGAAAAAAGGGTGAAATAAAATATGCTAGCTAGCTAAATTAAACAAAATAAAGAGACACCTAATGCAGTAACCTAACTTTATAGATAAAATGTGAATTCCAGAATTTGGAAGGAAGAAAGAACAGATCAAACAAGCTATTTTTAGGATTTTTTTTAAACAGTTCCCTTTTCTAACTCAGAAGAAAAACATGTATCTGCTGCAAAGATATAAATGAAGCTTAGAAACTACGCTTATGCCCCAGAGAGAATAAACAAGCCTGACAAGTCTTCTGTGTCATAACTCCCAACACCTCTACAATACCCTCATCTGAAAAAGGAACTATCGCAAAATAAACCAGTGGAAATAAAATGTTTTGTTTGAAAAATGCAGAGATAGATTAATCAAAAAATTAAAAGCAGTAATATGGCAGGACTGTGGCATAATTGTCACATGCCAGAATTGTGAATTTTATTTATTTATTTATTTATTTACTTTATTTATATTCCGCTCTTCTCACCCCGAATAGGACTCAGAGCGGATTACAGGTACACATGCTTAGCAGACAATCCCTGCCGTTTCCACATACACACATATAGACAAACAGAGGCAAACTCTGGCCACCAGGGGGAGCTGACGCACTCCTCATCTCTCAGCGTTCCCAGAGTCCCTTGTTGTTCCTTCCGCATTCCTCAGCATTCCTGGAGTTCTTTAATGGCCTCATAATTCAGTCAAAATTTTCTCTGTTCCATCGTTCAGAACCAATGTTCTTGACACACACAAGATATCAAGATACTGACCTAAAATAGCTATACAACTCTAATATTTCTGCTTCATGACAGAAGGGATGAAACTATTAGAATGGGGGCCTTTGCTTAAAAAACAGAAGGGTATATCAAACAAAAGTTGGAGGAAACAGTCAAAATCTCACCCTTATTAGGCCCACTGGATCAATGACATTAAGTTAAATCTTGATTTCTAAGCTCCCACTGTTGTGATTGAGCCTTCAGCTACTACTACTAGTAGTATTGGGGAAGATGCTGGCTCAATAGCATCAAGCAATAGTATGGACTGGGGTGTGGCTCTGGGTGATCAAGAGGCTGCAGCTGGAAGGAAAAGGGCTGCTAGTGATTCTAGTGTGGAAGGACTGGAACAAAGGAAAAGAATTCGGCAAATACTTAGAGCACCTTCTGATTCAGACACTTTCCAGGGTTTCTCTGGGGAAGAAGAAATGGGGTCAGAGGAAAGTGATATGGAGTTAGATCCAACGTTGGTGCAGGAAGTAAGGGATGTGTGCAACGAAGAATCTACTTCGGACACGTTTTCTGGCTTTGACAGTGATTTATTCTGGCTTTCTGGGGGTTCAGAAACAGAGTGGGACTCTTTAAGCACACAACAGCGTTGGCAAGAGTAGAGACAAACACAGAGCACTGCAGCTGTAGGAAATACAGCAGCGGGGTACTCTTCAGAAGACAGTGATGTGTAAGTGCTATATAAGAAATGAGTTTTGGGAGCTGCCTTTGCGGCGGTCAAAGAGTTGATGTCTGGTTCTTGTCTCTGACTCTCTTGTGTTCCTGATATCAAGTACCTTGTTTCCTGATACTCATGAGTTATAGGCTATTTCTCCACTTTGTTTCTGGAGTGAGCTGCTGTGGCAGCTCTAACTGATGTTTGGCAAAGGTGAGGGGTTTGGAATTCAATGTGTGTTTTTCTGTTTAGTTATCTGCCGTGTGTCCCAGAGGCGGGGCTTGGTCTCCGCTGAGTTTATGTGAGTTCCTGCTACAGAACCTGGTATTGTATGAAATGGAGGGAGGCTGGCTGGCATTGTATTTTTATGGGGGCTATGATTTGTGCTATTCGTGTATACTCAGCTCCTGATTGCCTCAGACAATCTCCTCCTTTTCATCTGGCTTTCTCCTGTTTTGGATTTCTGGACCGGATTTTGTGACAACTCTACTGGACTCTCCCTACATACATCGCAGACATACGTCTACTGTTTGTTTTGGGCTGTATTGTTGTTTTTCCCTGGGATTTTTGAGAGTTTTTTGAGCCGAGTTGGCTACTTTTTTGTTCGTCCTTTCTCCAGTTGTTGTGCAATAAACTTTTTGTTATCCCCTTTTACTCCTGGGCTTGGCTTCTTGGTCACTGCATCACGACACCCACTGATTCAGTAAACAGGTTCTAATTTTGACTAACATTTAGTATCTGTTAAAAATAAGAGTCTGTTAATCACTATATAATGAAATAGATGATCTGTAATTTAAGAAATGTACTTTGATCAATCCATTTCGGAAACCAAAAATGGTATTTCCATGACAACTATAAAATATGGCTTCTTGTGCTCATACGTAATAAGCTAGGTTTGTGCTCAAGTGCTTTTTCAAACTTCATTCTAAAATTACCTCTTTACAACACAACTAAGCCATGAAAGACCAGAGTGGGAGATTTTTGAGTGAATTGCGTCTAACCTGATCATTATGCAATTATGTGCTGCTTCTGTACTGGATTGACTGAGCAACTAACTATAGCCCAGTTCCAGACAATGTGCTAATGTGAGGACAATGCGAGAAAATCTCATCTGGGCATGTTCAGAACAAAATGCAGAATCTAATCCAGGGGTCCTCAAACTTTTTAAACAGAGGGCCAGTTCACCATCCCTCAAATTGTTGGAGGGCCAGATTATAATTTTGAAAAAAAAGAATGAATTCCTATGCACATGGCACGTATTTTATTTGTAATGCAAAAAAACACTTAAAACAATACAATAATTAAAATGAAGAAATTTTTAACAAATATAAACTTATTAATATTTCAATAGGAAGTGTGGATCTGCTTTTGGCTGATGAGATAAGATTGTTGTTGTGTGCTTTCAAGTCGTTTCAGACTTAGGTTGGCTCTTGAGGGCCGGGTAAATGACCTTGGAGGGCCATAGCCGGCCCTCGGGCCTTAGTTTGCAGATCCCAGACCTAATCCTTCTAGAGACTTTATAGGGGGGAAAACCCTCTTTTTAGAAGAATGGATGGTTCATTGAACCTTACAGTTTAGCACATCATTAGACTCTCTGCATGATGAAGTTCTCTCATGTTCTATTTAAATGAAGCATTGACTAGGTCTACAATTAGAAGAACGAGCCTAACCTTCACCTGAACCACAGATATGGTATTTGCCCTTGGACAACTGCAAGAGAAATGTACACAGCAGAACAAAGGACTCTATGTAACATTTGTCGACCTCACCAAAGCCTTTGACACTGTGAGCAGAAAAGGTCTGTGGCAGATTCTGGAATGACCAGGATGTCCCCCCAAATTCCTCAAAATGATAATCCTGCTACATGAGGGCCAGCACAGTCAAGTCAGATACGGCGATGCTCTCTCAGAACCCTTTCTCATAACTAATGGAGTGAAGCAAGGTTGTGTTCTTGCACCAACCCTATTTACAATCTTCTTCAGCATGATGCTCCAAAGGGCTACGGCAGACCTCGAAGAAGCAAGACAGCATATATACTATCGTACTGATGGCAGCTTGTTCAACTTAAGCCGTCTGAGAGCTCGCACTAAGACTTTAAACTATCTAGTCCGTGAGCTGCTTTTTGCAGACGAAGCTGCTCTTGTTGCCCATTCAGAAGCCGCTTTGCAGCGCCTAACGTCCTGCTTTGCAACAGCTGCAGAGTTGTTTGGGCTGGAAGTCAGCCTGAAGGAAACGGAAGTTCTCTACCAGCCCGCACCACAGGAAGAACACCATCACCCCCACGTCAACATAGGCAAATCTGTGCTTAAGTCCGTTCAGCAGTTCACCTACTTGGGAAGCATCATCTCTTCAGACGTCAAGATTGATAAAGAGATAGATCACAGATTAGCAAAGGCATAGAGTGCATTCGGAAGGCTTCACAAAAGAGTCTGGAGTAACAAACACCTGAGGCAACCAATCAAAATCAGTGTGTACATAGCTATCGTACTGTCTATTCCCCTTTATGGGTCTAAAACATGGGTCACCTATCGCCAACACCTATAACTCCTCGAACGCTTTCACCAGCGCTGTCTTCACTCAATCCTAAATGTACACTGGACTATGTGACGAATGTTGCTGTCCTTGAGCAAGCAGGGATCTCCAGCATTGAGGTCATGCTATTGAAAACACAGCTGCACTGGGCAGGGCACGTCTCTAGGATGGAGGACCACCGCCTCCCAAAGATACTACTCTATGGTGAACTAGCCACGGGTCAGTGCAGGAGAGGCACCCCCAAAAAGAGATATAAGGACTCCCTGAAAAAACATCTCAGGCTCAGCCAGATTGATCACCCACAATGGTCCACCCTGGCCTCACATCGGGAGGCATGGAGACGCACTATCCACAATGCAGCGGCCTCTTTCGAGAAGACACGCCGAACGGGTCTCGAAGAGAAATGACATGCTCCACACTCTCCTCTTCCATTTTAGCCCTAAAAGAATGAGAAGCCTTTGCTAATGTTTTATATATGTTGCAATGCAATTCATTATCTGAACCTAAATCATGGTTAATCTAAACAATATTAATGAAAAGAAAACCAAGCTTCTGTAACCATGATTGGGAGATAACTGGTTTTGTTTTCTCCTGCCTGCATTGTTGGCAATATACTGCATTCCTGGGGGGTCCACAATGGATTACAAAAAAGGTTCCCTTTTATTAATACTATGCAATTGCGGTCATGATGGGACTCCTGAATGTCTCCTGGAGACATACTGGAGAAAGTGGAAAAGAAATCACACAAAGGGCAGATTACAGTGACAGTGCTAGATTTATTATTGGCTTGGCATACAGGTTGAACATCTCTTATCCAGAATTCCCAAATTTGAAATCCTCCAAAATGTCCACATGAATGGTTGGGATTGTGAAACCTTTGATTCCTGATTGTTCAGTGTACATAAACTGTGTTCAACGCACGGCATTATAAAGAGGTTGTATACAATTACCTTCAGCCTATGTGTATGAGGTGTGTGTGAAACATAAATGACTTTTAGTTTAGACCTGGGTTCCATCTCCGAGTTTATGCACATATACGGAAATATGCTTATTTTGACATCCAAAAAAATCCAAAATCCAATGCTTCTGGTCCTAAGCATTTGGAGTAAAGGATATGTAATCTGTATTACATATGCTGGTTCTCTGTTATCCTTTCATGACCTATACATTCATGGATTCTTGGTACTTCAATAGTTCTACCATGACTAAAAACTAATAACACTATTAAAACACTAATAAGTCTTTTAATACCTCGTTCATATCAACTCCTGTTCTGTTCTAATTAAATTCTGGCTCATACTGTTGAGCACGGATATGCTGTTGTGCCACAAAAAAGGACATGTCTTCAGCTGGTAAGCATTGCCGCGGTTTAGATGTTAGCAGGGGGGGTGAGATGCGTCCGCATCTCCTCCCCTGCTAACATCTATACCGCGCCAAGGCTTAGCACGGTTTAGATGTTAGCAAGGGGGGTGAGATGCGTCCGCATCTCCTCCCCTGCTAACATCTATACCGCGCCAAGGCTTAGCGAGGTATAGATGTTAGCAGGGGAGGAGATGCGGACGCATCTCAAACCCCCCCCCTGCTAACATCTATACCGCAGCAAGGCTTAGCGCGGTATAGATGTTAGCGGAGGGGGGGTGAGATACGGACGCATCTCCCCCCCCCTGCTAACATCTATACTGCGCTAAGGCTTAGCATGGTATAGATGTTAGCAGGGGAGGAGATGCGGACGCATCTCCCCCCTGCTAACATCTATACCGTGCTAAGGCCTAGTGCGGTATAGATGTTAGCAGGGGAGGAGATGCGTCCGCATCTCAAACCCCCCCCTGCTAACATCTATACCGCGCTAAGCCTTAGTGGGGGAGGGAAGGAGGGAGAGCAAGCACTCCCTTCTTCCCTCCCTGCGATGCTTCTGAGCTGGGGGGGGGGGAGGGAGGGAAGAGAGGAGCGCAAGCCCTCCATTCTAGCCTAGCCTCCCAGCTGGACTATTGAATAAACATGAAAATCGTTATTAATTACATTTCAATTACGAAATGAAGCCAAACTTTTTTGTAATAATGTCTATAACGACCAAGGGGCAGAAATCCCCCCCCCCAAAAAAATGAGTTTAGAATCAAATATTTTATGGATCAGCCACCCCTATTATTTAGGGCTCAGAGCATTAGAAAGGTTGAGAACTACTGCATTAATACATATATCTTTCTGTTTAATTGCGGTTACATTTTTTTAAAAATAATTTCTAGGGGGGTGGTGAGTAAATTTTTTCTGGAAATGGGACGGTAAGCCAAAAAAGTTTGGGAACCACTGGACTAGAACATAAATCAATGGATTGAAATTGCAGAAAGAAGGTTAGGAAGAATTTCGGGATCTTGAGAGCTGTTCAATAATTTAATGGAATGACTCAGAGGGTATGGATTCTTTATCATTACAAGTGTTCAATTGCCAGGTTCAATTGCCATATCTTAAAGCGTGTTTTGAAGAGGTATTCCTGAACCAAACAAAGGTTGGACTGGATGGTGATTGTGGTATTTTTGAACCATATGATCCTATGCTTCATAACACACTGTGTTACAGAGCAATTGTTTATTTGAAGAAATATGTGTTTTTAAAAGTTCATTATTTCAGAATCATTTATATTACAAGACTATAGCCAGATGAATCCTCTATAAACCTAGCTAAGATGGATGTGAAATTATGACACTCAACAGAGGAAAAAAAATTAAGTTAGGAATGAACATACATATATTATTTGGGGAAGAGAGTAGACTATAAAATACCCTTCCAGTATGTTAGAACAAAAACTAGTTTACAATCCTACTTTTAAATGAATGTTTGCCATGTATACATCTATGTGAATGACTACAAGAGCCGTCCACGGAGAAAACTTTGTAACTGTAACGTATTTGTAGAGCGAAAATATTCACAAAGATTATTTCAACTTCCGTTGCTTACATTTATTTGTCAAAACGAGATTAATTACAGCTTAATTCTGTAAATCTGTCTTTTTCTGGCTCCAGCAGCCAACAGCTGTGGTGCCATCCATTTTCCTTAAAAGCCTTACGGACATGAATTATGTTTATTTCACAAAATATGTATTGGAGAAACTTCACTTTATGTTAAAACAAAGCAAACTAGGCAACAGACACGCGGTATTCAGTATGAATGTACAGCTACTGACATTTGAAGAATATAGAGTGATAATGTTGCAAATAAATATGGATGAATAACTTCACAGATTTGAACTAAAGAGAAAACATGACGGATAGTTTTAATTACTTTTATTCGTCAGTTAACATACAAAAAAAATCTGGTTGCTTAAAGTAAAGTAAGGTGCAAATTTATCACCGACGGGTAAGTCACCATTTTAAAATGGGGTTCTGTCACTGAGTCCCATTTTAAAGCAGCTCTTGATTCTATGCTTTTTTTCAACCAGCAAAAAAATACATAAGTTTGGTTTTGTCATCTGTGCTCCACCACCAGAAAAAGCAGTTGCAGTTATTAGATTTGTGGTATATTATCTGCTACTTGGATCAAATGAAATGATATGACTATAGCCTCCACATTTTAACAATGTTTGTTAGCACAGTGTTTCCCAACCTTTTTTGAGCCACGGCACACTTTTTACATTTACAAAATCCTGGGGTGCCCCACCAACCAAAATGACACAAAATGACACTCTAACACAGTCATACATATAGTTAACATGTTTTTAAATGTATTTATACACTCAGTGTGAAACCTGCACCTGTTTCGATGAACACAATATAGATATCCTGGCAGGAATGGCAGAAAGACACTAATTTCCCACACAGAACTCCCATAACCAAGAGAAAATACTGTAAGAGTTTGGTGGGCATTGACCTTGAGTTTTGGAGTTGTAGTTCACCTATATCCAGAGAGCACTGTGGACTCAAACAATGTTGGATCAGGACCAAACTTGGCATGAATACTCAATATGCCCAAATGGGAACACAGATGGAGTTTGGGGAAATAGATCTTGACATTTGGGAGTTACAGTTTCTGGGATTTATAGTTAACACAATCAAAGAGCATCCTGAACTCTTGCAACAATGGAATTGAACCAAACTTGGCATATTGAACTCTCATTACCAACAGAAAGTACCGAAAGGGTTTGCTTGGGAATTGACCTTCAGTTTGGAAGTTGTAGTTCACCTACACCCAGAGAGCACTGTGGACTCAAACAATGTTATGTTATGAGGCTCACCACTTTAAGGTCCCCAAAACAGGCATGGGAAAACTTCGGCTCTCTGGGTGCTTTGGACTTCAATTCCCACCATACCTAACAGCCTGAGGTCCTTTCCTGCTTAAATGACTGAGAGGGGGGGAGGAAAAGGGCCTTAGGCTGCTAGGAATGGTGGGAGTTGGAGTCCAAAACACATGGAAGGTCCAAGTTTGCCCATGCCAGCTTTTGACAGAGACCTCTTCCCCCCCCTTCCCCTTCGCGCCCTTTCTTCCCCCTCCTGTTGAACACCTACTTTTTCTTCTTCACTGCCGCTTGATGCGAGGGGGCAACGTGAGCGTGTTCAGGTGGGGAGGGGGAGGGAGGAAGACGTGACCCGTGCGGGCGCTACTGCGCAGACCTGCCCCAGAGCAAAGCGAGGCAAAGCGAGCAGAGCGAGGCTGGGAAGAAGGGAGCCCGAGTGGAGAAGAAAAAGTGTTCGGCAGGAGGGGGAAGAAAGGGTATTGGAGGTTCCAATTTCCCACAGCACACGTGATGATTGCTCACAGCACACTAGTGTGCCACGGCGCACTGGTTGGTAAACACTGTGTTAGCACACACTGTGGCCTAGAGCTAGTGGATCAATGGTGTGCAGCAAACTCCCTTAGGAATTTTTTTGTCCTTGCTAATTACTGGTTTGTCTAAGTGTGGTGCACGACAGAGATGAGAGAACTTGGATGATAAATGTCTATATAATTCTTTAATTCACTACTGCCAAACACACACAGTTTGAGACTTGTAACTCTGTCCTAATTTTATTAGCACTTTTAGCTAACTGCTTATATATGGCCTCATGCACAGAAAGTGCCATTATAGTTTATCTAAATATAAAAGTACATTATACTGATTGGGAGTCTAACATGGTGTCCTTTTTTCAATGCTGATCAACACTCCAAAGCAGGGGTGCTCAGAATGGTGATCGGGATCACCAGGGTGATCTTCAGGCCTCATCCTGGTGATCTTCAGACCCCTGACCAGGCTTTTTGCTGTTGGTCCTCTTCACACGCCCCTGCATGCTGCAAAGAAGTCCTCTGTCGTTGCTCCTGCCCGCTCCCTGCTCGCGCGCCGCCTCCAAAAGCTCCATAGTCCAAGAGGCAGAATGGGCCCCCTCTTTTGGATTCCTACTCCTCCCTCCGTCCTTCTCCAGCCACTCAGAGTCGTAGGAGACCAAAGGGGGCGGGCCTGGATGACGCGATGCATGGCTGGCCTCGCATGCGTAGAAGCGCCCATTCTGCCTCTCTGACTTCTCGTGAGCTCTTGGAGGCGGCACGCATGCTGGCGGCGGGGAAATAGGCGCAACGATGGAGGAGAAGAAGAAGGACGCTTTGGGGTCATTTCCTTACCGCATCTCAAAGGTCGGAGTTTTTACTTTGGGGTGGGTGCTTGATTGTTCTGTGGCATGTCTCTTTGTTTATTTTTAATATTGAAAAATGGCCTTTTAGGTCCAAAGCCTCTCTGCTTGCTTTGTTCCTTGAGAAATATATGTTGGGGAATATGGAAATGTGGGAGAAATGGGGTGGTTGGATGTATTTATGCATGCCCCCTTGTTTACCTTGCTGAGTATTAAATGGCCTTGCAGTTCAAAAGCCTCTCTTCTTACATTCTGGCTGATAATATGTGTGGTCATATGGCAGTGTGGGAGAAATGGGGTGGTTGGATGTATTTTTATGCTCTGTTTTATATTGTTGCTATTAAATTGAAATGTTGATGTTTTATAACTTCATTTTATGTAAACTGCCCCGAGCCTGCTGGAAGGAGCGGTACATAAAAATGAATAATAAATATAAATAAATAAGAAAATAGTTATACGTTTTACATTTCTGGGTAGGTGATCTTTGGGACTTGGTTTTTTAATCAGTAGCTCCCATGCTGAAAAAGTGTGAGCACCCCTGCTCCAAAGCATCGAAATCAGCAGCCACGGACAGATGTGGCACCCAGCATCAAACATTGTAGGTTCATAAGCTGTAAATCAAAATAGTGTCCAAGAAAGTGGCAGCAGGGTCAGAAGACAATCCAATAGTCATAAAACAAATGCTTACGAGAGATGGACTGAAGTTGAATCTAGCAGTTTGCCTTGAGAAAATCACTTGTTTGTAAAGGCAGCCAGCTCAGACCATGGCCACATTCCCAGCAAAAAAGGAGTGCTGTGTTTTCCTTGAGGTTAGGAACGCGGCTTGTCACTATGTCTGTGGGACAGGATCTGGGCCGGAAGCGGACGTCTCCGCCTTTCTTGGGGATTTGGAAGATGATCTTTCTTCTAACCCCTCTTCCTGCTATGAATCTGGTTGTAAAAGGACTTGGCTGCTCTGACTTGGGTATGTCTGTTCTATCTGCTTTTTCTTCTAGGAAAGACAAACTTTTTGGGGGGGACGGGGGGCGACGACGACAAAAAGAATTAGCAGGCTGTCCAGCTTTCTGGGGGTGATGAAGTTCTTGATCCCAACCTGCCCATCCTATTTGTTTTAGTTCCAAACTGCTGTACAAGTTGAGCATTCCTCATCCAGAATTCCAAAATTCGAAATCCTTCAGAGTCCAAAATTGTTCACATGTGTGGCTGATTAAGTGTTTAGACTTGGATCCCATCTCTAAGACATTTCATCATGTATGTATAATGGAAACACTGACATTCCAAAATCCAAAATCCAAAGAATTTCAGGAAAAGGGCATTTAACTTGTACTATAATTCTATTCTGTGGCACTCATCTCAAGACTGTAGTTTTATCACTGCTCTGTTTAATTTAAGCTGTCTGAGGGCTCGTACTAAGACTCTAAACTATCTAGTCCGTGACTTGCTTTTTGCTGCTGATGCTGCCCTTGTCACCCATTCAGAAGCAGCCCTGCACCGCCTTATATCCTGCTTTGCAACAGCTGCAGAGCTGTTTGGGCTGGAAGTCAGGCTGAAGAAAACGGAAGTTCTCTACCAGCCCGCACTACAGGAAGAACACCATCATCCCCACGTCAGCATAGGCAAATCTGTGTTTAAGTCCGTCCAGCAGTTCACCTACCTAAGAAGCGTCATCTCTTCAGACGCCAAGATTGATAAAGAGATAGATCACAGATTAGCATAGGCATAGAGTGCTTTCGGAAGGCTTCACAAAAGAGTCTGGAGCAACAAACACCTGAGGCAAACCATCAAAATCAGTGTGTACAGAACTATCGTACTGTCTATTCTCCTTTATGGGTCTGAAACATGGGTCACCTATCGCCAACACTACGACTCCTCGAACGCTTTCATCAGCGCTGTCTTCACTCAATCTTAAATGTACACTGGACTGACTATGTGACAAATGTCGTTGAGCAAGCAGGGATCACCAGCACTGAGATCATGCTATTGAAAATACAGCTGCGCTGGGCAGGGCATGTCTCTAGGATGGAGGACCACTGCCTCCCAAAGATACTACTCTATGGTGAACTTGCCACGGGTCAACGCAGGAGAGGCACCCCAAAAAAGAGATATAAAGACTCCCTGAAACAACATCTCAGGCTCGGCCAGATTGATCACAAAAAATGGTCCACCCTGGCCTCACATCGGGAGGCATGGAGATGCATTATCCACAATGCTGCGGCCTCTTTCAAGAAGACACGCCGAACGAGTCTCAAAGAGAAACGACAATGCAGAAAGAACCGCAACTTGGAAACAACATCACCCAAGGAGACTTTCTGCTGTGCTTTCTGCAACCGGACTTGCCTATCTCAGATTGGCCTTTTTAGTCATCAACGTGCTTGTAAAAAGCATGGGATGAGTCCTTCCTAAGAATCTTGGTTCACGAAGTAATGGCAGAGTTTAATTTATGCTATTACAACTTGTGGGGAAGTTGGTTCATTATTATGGATTTATTACACTATGTAACAAAATTTGAAAAAAATCTGTTCCTGGTTTGAAAGTGTTATTCCTGTTTAATTGTGCAGTGCGGTGCTTAGTTTGAAAGTAGTTGTTATACTTTATTTATTTATTTATTTATTTCTTCGGTTTTATATTCCGCTCCTCCCTGCAGGCTCGGGGCGGATCACAATTACAAGCATATAATAAAACATACAATAAAAACATACAATAAAAACACGGTACATAACCAAGGTGGAACAGGTCTACAATTCTTTGACTGAGGCAGGGCGAGCCAATTACATTTGGGTTTAGCCAAACGCTAGCCTGAAAAAAGCCATCTTACATTCCCTTCGGAAGGGAAGGAATTCAGGGATTGCTCGAATGTGCTCAGGGAGCGAATTCAGAGTACTGGGCCGCAGCAGAGAAAGCTCTGTCTAGTGCTGAACAGATGGCAGGAGCGGGACGATGGAACAACCAGCAAATTTTGCTCTTCCGAGCACAGTGATCTCGGGAACGTGCGTGGGGTGGCGGTCCCTCAGGTACACAGGCCCAAAACCGTGCAAGGCCTTGAAGGTTAAAACCAGCACCTTGAAGGCAATCCGGTACTCAATGGGGAAGCCAGTGCAGTTGCCGGAGGATGGGAGTGATGTGCTCCCTCACTGGTGCTCCCACCAGCAAGCGAGCAGCGCATTCTGCACCAGCTTGAGTTTCGGATTGTCGACAAGGGAAGGCCAACGTAGGGCGTTACAGTAGTCCAGTCTCGAGATGACCATCGCTTGGATCACCGTGGCCAGGTCATCCCTGGACAGGTAGGGGGCCAGTCGCCTAGCCTGTCGTAGGTGTCAAACTGGACTCCTTGCTGACCATGGAGACCTGGGCCTCCATGGTCAGCAAGGAGTCCAATTTGAAACCCAAGCTCTTAACCAAGGTTGACGGGCTAAGTTGCTCGCCATCCAGGGTAGGCAACCGGCACTCATCCAGCCCAGGGCGACCGGGCCACAAGATCTCCGTCTTCGACGGATTCACCTTCAGCCGGCTGGCACGCAGCCATCCAGTCACGGCCTCCAGGCATTGATGGAAACAAGCGGGTACGGTATCCGGCCTGCCGTCCATTCTCAGCAAAAGCTGGGTGTCATCAGCGTACTGATAACACTCCAGACCAAAGTTGTGGGCCAGCTGGGCCAGGGGACGCATGTAGATGTTGAATAATCAGGGCGAGAGAATGGCCCCCTGGGGGACCCCACAACTTAATGGGAGCCTCCCGGAGACCTCCTCTCCCCTCTCCACACGCTGTCCCCGATCCTGGAGAAAGGAGGCCACCCATTTAGGGGCAGTCCCCCTGACTCCAGTCACGGCTAGGCGGTCGGCTAACAATGCATGATCTACGGTATCAAACGCTGCTGTCAGATCTAACAAAACAAGCAGGGCTTCAGTAACTTTGTTTTTTTGTGGCTACCACAAATTATGTTGAATTGGTTGAGTCTCAATGAGATATTCATTGAAAAACTATCGCAAAATGTGCTGCAGGATGTCCAGCAAAAGCAAAGTTTTGGCAGTTTCATAAACTAATTGGGAAATGACATTTATAACCCAGGAACAAAAATCATATTACATAGTGTTATGGGGGAGCAAAGGGAGGTTAAGTGCAATGCTCCCCATAATGGCCACCCAATACTTGGACCATGCCCCTTTATTTAACTGTAAACAAATAAAGTTGTTTCTGCCGTTCTCTAGCCCAAAGGCGACCCAAGGCAGCTTTACAACATAGGTTTAAATTACCGTACTAGACGACTTTTTAGGCCTGAAAAATCTTATTAAGAGTTGGGGGTCGTCGAGTACGCTGGGTATAAAATTAAAATATGTAATAATAATTAAAAGAAAAGAAAATCCAACTACCGTACCTTAGGAGGGAGGGAGGAGGAGGGCACAGGGAGGAGGAGCTGCAGGCTGAACTGCTATGGAGACTGGCTGGGTGTGATGGACTGCTGGGCTGTCCCCGCAGCCCCACTCACCTTGGGCCCAAGGAGGCGCCTTTAGATGATGACTCCCTCCGGCCCTGGGGCTGCGGCGTACTTGGGATGGGCTTGCTGAGGCACTCTGGGAGCCATAGTAGCCAGGAAACTATGGCTCCCAGGGTGCCTCAGCGAACCCACCCGGGCGCACCCCAGCCCGGGGCCGCAGCTCGCCTTTTCCTTTGACCGCTGGCGTGCGAGGCCTCGCCTTAGAGGGGCTGCTGCTCCTCTCGGACCCTCTGTTGCGGCGTCCAGGGAAACTCCAGACAGAGAGAGAAAGAGGGAGGAAAGGGAGCATAAGGAGCGCGCACATACTCCCGCGAGGAAAAAAGAGCGGGAGCGCGTAAGGCGAGCAGCTCTTGTCCTCGGTGCCCTATGCAGCCTCTCTCTCTCTCTGTGTCTCTCGCTGCTGTGACAATACAAAACCCCAAAAAGGAGAAAAAGAGGGAGGAAGGGAGGAAGCGGAGGGCGAGCTAGGGAGCAGGCAGGCCGCTGCAAGAGCTGGAGGGAGTCGTCCAAAGGTGCTTCCTTGCACCTTTGGATGACGACTCCCTGGGGTGGGCTTGCTGAAGCATTCTGGGAGCCGTGGCTCTGTCGCACTCCAGGCAAGACAGGGACCCTCTAGATGTAATCACACAACACCAGCACTTAAAATATAGTCATTTATTAAAAGCAGATAATATCAGCAATGCAATGAAGAATTAAAAGGTTCAAAGAAAACACATCTATAATCCAAACAGAAAGGTTTCAGGAGCCAAAAACAGTACAGGTGAATATAATCCAAACAGGATGGTTTTTAGGAGCAAAAGAGTCCAAGAAAATCCAATATAGTCCAAAAGAATCAAAATCCTAGAAAGCACAAACTAGAATGTCCAAGGCATAGCAGAAATCTTAAGTCCGTGAGCATGAATGCAATCCCAATTGCAAAAGAACCTTCTATGAATAGATGTTGCCAAGAACTAAAGCATTGCACAGCAAACCGTATCTAAATAGCCAAAACCAAACTGCTTTCGATTCTCTTAATTGGCTGTCCAGGCCCAGAAGCAAACAGCCTTGGAATTGCTCATTAAAATTCCTTCGCTGCGGCTTCTCTGCTGGCTGAACTATCAACACAGGCGCTAACATCATCTCTCTTAGTTCTAACAGACAGATTCCCATAAGAACGAAGCTCAGGAAAATTCCCATCCCATTGCAAAGAAGCCCTCTGCACAGAGGCCCTTGCAGCCAAAGAAGTTACAAACCCAACAGGCTCCCAAAATCCCGGGTGCGCTGCGACTTGAGGCTGCGGGGAGTTGTGGTCCGAGGGCGCTTCCTTGGGCAAGCCCAGTGGCCTTCGGAGGAGGTGGGCGGTGGGGGCCGCTGGGACAGCCCAGCAGGCCATCGCCCCCAGTCATCACTCCATGGAATGCGGAGTCGTCTTAAATGGCGAGTATATCCCTAACTCTGTACTTTGTGTTTAAAAGTTGGGGGGTCGTCTTATAGCCCCAGTCGCCTTGTATTCCGGAATATACAGTAGGTTTAAAAGGGTAGTGAGTTTTTAAAACTAATTCAAACACAGCAATTCACTAGTTCAATTAAGCATAAATAAATATGCTTGATCTAACTAAACAGAAATATTTTTGCAACACTTAAATCCATTCTGCTGCCAGTATCCATTAAAATGTTGAGGCTTTGATCCAGCTAATACTTCTGATAATCAAGCCTCTTTTTTTAAAAAAACAAAAAAAAACGTTGTGCCAGCTTCAGCTGTTCATTTAACACCTTTTTGGATCTGGTTCACAGAATATTCCACAAAAATAACACAACTATATACAGTGATTATTGTGTTATTTTACTAAACACAAAAAGAAAACCACAAGTACGTGTTAATCAGAGAAAGGCTTACCACAGCTAAATTTGTATTATTATTTAGTTTTCTGTTAAAAGCATCTATCCCAAGCTCCAAGTGGATCATAAGGGTTAAAAAGCCTTGTATGAATTAAATTTCAGTCATTGGAAGAGTCTGTAGAGCAGGGCTGCCCAGGAAGTTGAACGCGATCGACCAGTCGATCCCAGGACCAAAGGAAGTCGATCCCAGCTGAATGGGGCGCTTCTCAGAGAGGGGCAGAGCTAAGCCACAACAAGCCCCGCCCCCCAGCTTCGGCACTCCCAGCAGCTGCTCCAGGTTTGTGGAGGGCAGGGCCAAGCCAGCCTTGTGCTAGCTATGCCACCACTGGCTTGGCATTGCCATCCTCAAGCCTGGAGAAGCTGCTGGGAGCTCCAAAGCCAGAGGGGAGGGGGTGGGGCTTGGTGTGGCCTGGCTCCGCCCCCTGTGGCTTCTGCTCTACCAGCAGCTTCTCCAGGCTTGAGGATGGCAGTGCCAAGCCAGCCTTGTGCTAGCTATGTCACCACTGGTTTGGCATTGCCATCCTCAAGCCTGGAGAAGCTGCTGGGAGCTCCAAAGCCAGAGGGGAAAGGGTGGGGCTTGGTGTGGTCTGGCTCCGCCCCCTGTGGCTTCCGCTCTACCAGCAGCTTCTCCAGGCTTGAGGATGGCAGTGCCAAGCCAGTGATG
Organism: Anolis apletophallus; assembly: GCA_030556195.1. Lineage (NCBI taxonomy): Eukaryota > Metazoa > Chordata > Lepidosauria > Squamata > Anolidae > Anolis > Anolis apletophallus. The sequence goes on from JARBWK010000012.1 coordinate 8,269,197, forward strand.
GCATAGCTAGCACAAGGCTGGCTTGGCCCTGCCATCCTCAAGCCTGGAGGAGCTGCTGGGAGCTCCAAAGCTAGAGGGGGCGGGGGCGGGGCTTGGCATGGCCTGGCTCCGCCCCCTGTGGCTTCTGCTCTACCAGCAGCTTCTCCAGGCTGGAGGATGGCAGTGCCAAGCCAGTGATGGCATAGCTAGCACAAGACTGGCTTGGCCCTGCCCTCCTCAAGGCTGGAGCAGCTGCTGGTAGAGCTGAAGCCAGAGGGGGTGGAGCCAGGCCACGCCAAGCCCCGCCCCCTCCCCTCTCCACCCTTGAGGAGGTAGGTAGATCTTTCTGACTTTGTTTTAATATAAGTAGCTCGCATGCTGAAAAAGTGTGGGCACCCCTGCTGTAGAGGCCTTAGCACAAAGCACTCCACACTAGATAAAAATGTCAGTGTATACATTTGGGGAGCCTACGTTACAAGGTCGGGGCTGTTTTCCAATACAGTATTGTTCAGTAATTCACTAAGAGCAAAACATTCAATACTGAATACTGACCTCTATGAAATCTGGAGACAAAGCTTTGCTTAAAAAAAATAAAACACTCCTCAAAGAATAATGCAACTTTGTCAATGTAATTGTACTACAAGCCTGTAAATCAAATAATATATATCTAAAATATTTGTGTTTCACAAGAGGTGATAATTCCATTGACAGAGTAGAGGGTACTTTCAAAACAATTGAAAATGTCACAGAAAAGACAAAAAAAATGTGATAATTTGTGACAATGGACATTGAAAACTACTGAAAATACTTGTGTCTCATGTTGTATTATCCAGCATATCTATAAAACATAATTACATACTCTACTGCCCATTTTTCATAAAACATCTAACTTAGACAATAATATGACTCATTAAGTAGTGGAACATTAGCTGCCCTTTGTCATTTCAATCAAAATCCCATAAAATGTTAGCTTTCACACAGTGTTTTATTCAATATGCCAACCTAAGTATCTTCTTCATATACTAATTTTCCATATGTACAGTGAGATTCCTTGCAATCTCCAAACTGTAGTCTGAAATCCTGACTTCACATATGTCTGGATGGGATCTGAAATGGAAGTTCCTAACAAGAGATCTTGGTATCACAGTGGACCACCATTGACAGAAAAACTGAAATTTAGGGTGCGTCAACTACAATAAAGGTCAAGGCATTGACAATATAATTGACAGTATCATAATTATTATTTATTTACTATTTTTTTATACCGCCCCTCTCAGCCCGAAGGCGACTTGAGGCGGTGAACAAACGGCAACAGGTGCCCATATACAATACATCACAAGATAAAAACAGTCATATAAAAACATATAAAATTAACAGTTAAAAACTACAAAATACAAATCTCAGCTCCACAACCTTAAAATCGGTTTCCATTTCGTCGTCATAGTAATCCTTGATCTCAATTAAAGTTCGTCTGCAAATGCTTGCTCGAAAAGCCAAGTCTTGACTTTCTTACAAAATGTCAGGAGGGAGGGGGCCGATCTGATGTCACTAGGAAGGGAGTTCCAAAGCTGAGGAGCCACCACTGAGAAGGCCCTGTCTCTCGTCCCCGCCAGGCGCGCCTGCAAAGCAGGCGGGACTGAAAGCAGGGCCTCTCCAGATGATCTTAAGCATCTTGATGGTTCATAGGGAGAGATGCGTTCAAACAGGTAAGTTGGACCAGAACAGTTTAGAGCTTTAAAGGACAAAAACCAGCACTTTGTATTGTTCCCGATAGCAAACTGGTAGACAGTGGATTTGGCACAACAGGGGAATTGTGCGCTCCCTGAGTGCCGCTCCTGTTATCAACCTGGCTGCTGTCCGTTCGACCAATTGAAGCTTCCGAACAGTCTTCAAAGGCAGCCCCACGTAGAGAGCGTTGCAGTAATCTATACGGGATGTAACCAGAGCATGGACTACCATGGCCAAGTCAGACTTCCCAAGGTATGGGCGCAGCTGGCGCACAAGTTTAATTGTGTGAATGCTCCCCTGGTCACCGCCGAAACCTAGGGTTCCAGGCTCAGAGATGAGTCCAGGATCACACCCAGACTGCGAACTTGCCTCTTCAGGAAGAGTGTGACCCCGTCCAAATGCCTGTTCAAACAGTCAGGTCTTAACTTTCTTTCGAAATGTTAGGAGGGAGGGGGCCGATGTAATGTCCCTAGGGAGGGTTTGCCAAAGCCGAGGGGCCACCACTGAAAAGGCCCTGCCTCTCGTCCCCGCATTAAGGTGTGGCAGCAATTGGATTAAAGTCAGTTCCAGTTGCAGGCTAAAAAAAATACTGCGGAAAAGAAAGCAACACAATGGCGACATGACAGAGGATCCTCCGTACGATTAAAAATTAAAGTTTAAGGAATATAATCGTGTAGGAAAAGAGTGACAAAAAGTCAGACTAAAAGATGGCATCTCCACATTTAGAAGCAGTGTACTGTGTAGATCTGGCCTAAGGCTCGTTTTGTTATTGAGCGCAGAAACAAATGTAATTATATAATAAGCCAAAACATTCTTCAAAAAACTGCAGTGTCCTGTCCGACTTTTCTGTATGGATCCAATTGCACATGTAAACCATTAGCTCATATGTTTAAGATAGGAAAGTAAAGTAAAAGATTAGCAAAATACTCCCCCCCCAACCACTGCATTGGCTTAAATTATAGAGGAAAGTATTCCCTTTAAAACATGGGCACTAGTTTTGGGGAGCCTACAAACGTCTAGAGTAGACCAGGGGTAGAGAACCTATGGCTCGGGAGCCAGATGTGGCTCTTTTCATGATTGCATCTGGCTCTCCAGACCAGCCTAGGCCTCGGTTTCCCAGCATGCAGTAGGGAGAAGTGACGCAAATTTTCCCTCTCTTTTTCTTTCATTCTTTTTCCTCACTCCCTACCTACCCTCTTTCCTCCCTCCCTCTTTGTTCCTTCCTACCTCTTCCATTCTTTCCTTCTCTCCTTCTTCTTCCCTCCCTCTCTCCCCTTCTTTCTTTCCTCCATTCTCCCTCTTCCTTCCTTCCTTTCTTCCCTTCACCCTTTCCTTCTTCTCTCCTTCCTTTTCCCTCCCTCTCTCTCCCCTTCCTTCTTTCCTCCATTCTCCCTCTTCCTCCCTCTTCCCCCTTTCTTTCTCCCCTTCTCCCTTTCATTCTCCTTCTCTCCTTCCTTTTCCCTCCCTCTCCTCTTCCTTCTTTCCTCCATTCTCCCTCCCTCTGCCTTCCTTCCTTCTCCTTCCTTTCTTTTCACTTCCCTCTCTCCCCTTCTTTCTTTTCTTCTTTTCCCTTCATTATTTTTTCCTTACTCCATTTCTTTTCTTTTCCCCACCCTTTCCTTTCCTCCCTTCCCATTTCCTTCTTTCGTTCCCCCTCCTTGTCTCTCTCCTGCTTTTCTTTTCTTCCTTTTCCATAGTTCGTTCTTCTTTTCTTTCTTCCTCTCCCCCTCCCTCTTTTATTTCCTCTGTCTTTCTTTCCCCCTTCCTTCCTTCCGCCTTCTCTTCCTTCCCAGAGTCCTGAGCATGCCTTTTGCAGAGCCAGGTCTGAAGTGTCCCGTCCTTCTGCCGGGGGAATCCTTTTCTCATAGTATGTACGTATATTCTCACATTTCGTTGAATTCAGTCTTAAAATATATTATATAGATCACTGTTTCCCAACCTTTTTTGAGCTGCGGCACACATTTTACATTTACAAAATCCTGGGGCACACCACCAACCAAAATGACACAAAATGACACTCTATTATTTATTTATTTATTTACTTTGCTTCTAGACCGCCTCTCTCAACCCGAAGGCGACTCGATGCGGTGTACAAATAGCAGGAACTGCTCAAGACAAACAAATCAACAATCATCAATACAATTTCAACATATACAATTTAACATTTAATGTTAAAAACACAATATCAGCGTCTCATTATTAAGTCGATTTCCAGTTGCATCGTCGTCGTTCCTTAGGTCTCTATTTGATAATCATACTTCATTTGCAAATGCCCGGTCAAATAGCCAGGTCTTGACCTTCCTCCGAAATGTCAGGAGGGAGGGGGCTAATCTGATGTCATTTGGAACTGAAAAGGCTCTGTCTCTCGTCCCCACCAATTGCGCCTGCGAAGAAGGCGGGACCGAGAGCAGGGCCTCTCCGGATGATCTTAAGCATCTTGAAGGTTCATAAAGAGATGCGTTCGGACATGTAAGTTGGACCAGAACCGTTAAGGGCTTTAAAGGCTAAAGCCAGCACTTTGAATTGTGCCCGGTAGCAAACTGGTAGCCAGTGGAGCTGGCGCAACAGAGGTGTTGTACGCTCCCCGAGTGCCGCTCCTGTTATCAATCTGGTTGCTGTAAGAAAGAGGAAGGGTGTCCTCAAAGCAGCCCGAAAACAAAGTACGAACTGGAAAGCGGGTTGCTGTAGCACACAAATGTTCCAATTTATTAAGCATTCAATTAAGTTGTCAAAACAATATCTCTTCCCAACCCGCTTTCCAGTTCGTACTTTGTTGTCCGTTGGACCAGTTGAAGCTTCCGAACAGTCTTCAAAGGCAGTCCCACATAGAGTGCGTTGCAGTAATCTATACGGGATGTAACCAGAGCGTGGACTACCGTGGCCAAGTCAGACTTCCCAAGGTACAGGCGCAGTTGGCGCACAAGTTTTAACTGTGCAAATGCTCCCCTGGTCACCGCCGAAACCTGGGGCTCCAGGCTCAGCGATGAGTCCAGGATCACACCCAAACTGCGAACCTGCGTCTTCAGGGGGAGTGTAACCCCGTCCAACACAGGCTGTAACCCTATGCCCTGATCGGCCTTTCGACTGACCAGGAGTGCCTCTGTCTTGTCTGGATTCAATTTCAATTTGTTCGCCCTCATCTAGTCCGACACAGCGGCCAAGCACCGGTTCAGGACCAAAACAGCCTCCTTAGTAGCAGGTGGGAAGGAGTGACAGAGTTGGAGGTCATCTGCGTACAGATAACACCGCACCCCGAAACTCCTGATGATCTCCTCCAGCGGCTTCATGTAGATGTTAAACAACATGGGAGATAGTATTGAGCCCTGAGGAACCCCACAAGACAATGGTTGAGGGGTTGAACAGGTATCTCCCAGTAACACCTTCTGAGATCGGCCATCCAGGAAGGACCGGAGCCACTGCAGAACAGTACCTCCAAGGCCCATCTCTGCAAGGTGTCCCAGAAGGATACCGTGGTCAACGGTATCGAAGGCCGCTGAGAGGTCCAGCAGAACCAACAGGGACACACTCCCCTGTCCAGCTCCCGGCGTAGATCATCCACTAAGGCGACCAAGGCTGTCTCGGTACCATGCCCCGGCCTAAAACCAGACTGTGCCGGATCCAGATAATCCGTGTCTTCCAAGAATACTTGGAGTTGTGAGGCAACCACACGTTCCAAGACTTTGCCCAAAAAGGGAAGATTGGAAACAGGCCGATAGTTGACGAATTGAGTGGGTTCCAGTGATGGTTTCTTCAACAGCAGTTTTATAACAGCTTGTTTTAAGCTCGCTGGAATGTTGCCTTCCCGAAGGGAGGCATTAACCACCACCTTTACCCACTCGGCCAATCCCCCTCTGGCCTCCTTTAGAAGCCAGGATGGGCAGGGGTCTAGGATGCATGTGGTCGCTCTCATCCCTCCGAGTATCTTGTCCACATCCTCGGGTTTCACCAATTGAAATTGATCCATCAAAACTTGACAAGCAGGTGCTCCAGCTACACTCTAACACAGTAATAGATTACTGCAACGCACTCTACGTGGGGCTGCCTTTGAAGACAGTTCGGAAATTGCAATTAGTCCAGCGGGCGGCAGCCAGATTGCTAACGGGAGCTACATACAGGGAGCATACCACCCCCCTGTTGTATCAGCTCCACTGGCTGCCTGTCCAATTCCGGGCTCAATTCAAAGTGCTGGTTTTGACCTTTAAAGCTCTATACGGTTCTGGCCCAGCTTACTTGTCTGAACGCATCAGCCGCTATGTCCCACCTCGTAATCTAAGATCATCCGGGAGGCCCTGCTCTCGCTCCCGCCACGTCTCAGATGAGGCTGGTGGGGACGAGGATAGGGCCTTCTCGGTGGTGGCTCCCCGCCTGTGGAATGCGCTTCCTATTGATGTACGATCCACCACATCCCTCCTGGCCTTCAGGAAAAAAGTAAAATCCTGGCTGTGGGACCAGGCATTCGTACACCAGCACAAGGCAGCATTTTAGATTGGTTTTTAATGAAAGTGGGTGATTATGGCCAATGTTTTTATGGACTGAACATTGTTTTAATCCAGAGTGAATGTGTATGGTGCCAATGTAGTTGTATTTTAATGTATTTTAATGTATTTTAATTGTTGAAGTGTTTTGGGGTTTACATTGTTATGTGGGCATCGAATTGTGCCGTACTGTAAGCCGCTCTGAGTCCCCTCTTGGGGGTTGAGAAGAGCGGGGTAAAATCCCGAAATAAATAAATAAATAAATAAATAAATAAAACATACAGTTATTATGTTTTTAAATGTATTTATACACTGAGAGTAAAACCTGGGCCTGTTTCGATGAACACAACATAGATATCCTGGCAGGAATGGCAGAAAGACACAAACTTCCCACACAGAACTCCCATAACCAAGAGAAACTACTATAAGAGTTTGGTGGGCATTGACCTTGAGTTTTGGAGTTGTAGTTCACCTATATCCAGAGAGCACCCTGGACTCAAACAATGTTGGATCAGGACCAAGCTTGGCATGAATACTCAATATGCCCAAATATGAACACAGATGGAGTTTGGGGAAAATAGACCTTGACATTTGGGAGTTACAGTTTCTGGGATTTATAGTTAACACACAATCAAAGAGCATCCTGAACTCTTGCAACAATTGAAATTGAACCAAACTTGGCATATTGAACTCTCATTACCAACAGAAAGTACTGAAAGGGTTTGCTTGGGAATTGACCTTGAGTTTGGAAGTTGTAGTTCACCTACATCCAGGGAGCACTGTGGACTCAAATAATGATGGATCTGGATCACACTTGGCATGAATACTCAATATGCCCAACTATGAACACACATGGAGTGCCTTTATCGATGTAGGTTTCTTAGGGCTTTTATACTTCAACACACTAGACTCTCCCCCCCTCCCCTCCTGGAGGTCCCATTTTTCCACGGCACACCTGATGATTGCTCACGGCACACTAGTGTGCTCCAGCACACTGGTTGGGAAACACTGATATAGATTATATGGCTCTCACTGAAATAAATGTCCAAATATTTTGCTTTCGTGGCTCTCTGAGTCAAAAAGATTCCCGACCCCTGGTCTAGACCAACAATACGCATATCTGTTTTACTGAGCAAGCATATTTACTGAGAGTGATAAAACCAGAAGGGTCAGGGGATTGGTACAGGTTCTCAGAAGACATAACAGTTCTCACTATTGCCAAGGGATTCACCAGAAAAAAAAAAGCTGATACAAGAGTGGACATTCCTAAACATGTAGGAGGTTATGATTCTGGGTGACTGTTCTTTAGCCAATTTTCCATTTCTATGAAAATCTGGCACTAACGATCTAATGATCAAAGGGAATAATAAAATTAAGCACTAAAAACTGCTTTCAACGACTACCCACTTATATTTGTAGAAGAAGATGTCCCTGGAGCAAGTTTACTTTGTTCACTTTAAAACTAGCCATCTTATACACCCTTTCCCTTTTATATAATTTCTGCATGTACTACAATGCAACCTGAGGCCTGCCACGTGCACAACGGAGGACCTTCTCGCAGCGACACCAGAGGCACTCCAAGTGGCCAGCTTCTGGTCAAAGGACATTTAGCATATTGCCACGTTTTTTAAAACGACCAGCCACATAACACCTGTATTGCGGGAGCTGCACTGGTTACCAGTGGAACACCGGATCACCTTCAAAGTGCTGGTACTGACCTTTAAGGCCTTGAACGGTCTGGGGCCAGTGTACCTTAGGACAGTGTTTCCCAACCAGTGTGCCATAAGCGATCATCAGGTGTGCCGTGGGAAATTGGAACCTCCAATCCCCTTTCTTCCCCCTCCTGCCGAACACTTTTTCTTCTCCACTCGGGCTCCCTTCTTCCCAGCCTCGCTCTGTTTGCTTTGCCTCGCTTTGCTCTGGGGCAGGTCTGCGCAGTAGCGCCCGCACGGGTCACGTCTTCCTCCCTCCCCCCTCTTCTCCTGAACACGCTCACGCTGCCCCCTCGGATCAAAATGGCGGCAGAAGCGGCAGTGTAGAAGAAAAAGTAAGTGTTCGGCAGGAGGGGAAGAGAGAGCGCAAAGGGGAAGGGGGAGGAAGAGGTCTCTGTCGAAAGCTGGCATGGGCAAACTTGGACCTTCCAGGTGTCTTGGACTTCAACTCCCACCATTCCTAGCAGCCTCAGGCCCCCCTCAGCCACTCAAGCAGGAAAGGGCCTCAGGCTGTTAGGAATGGTGGGAGTTGAAGTCCAAAGCACCCAGAGGGCCAAAGTTTTCCCATGTCTGTTTTAGGGACCTTAAAGTGCCTCCTTGAAATACAACTTCCAAACTCAAGGTCAATTCCCAAGCAAACCCTTTCAGTACTTTCTGTTGGTAATGAGAGTTCAATATGCCAAGTTTGTTTCAATTTCATTGTTGCAAGAGTTCAGGATGCTCTTTGATTGTGTGTTAACTATAAATCCCAGAAACTGTAACTCCCAAATGTCAAGGTCAATTTTCCCCAAACTCCATCTTTGTTCACATTTGGGCATATTGAGTATTCATGCCAAGTTTGGTCCTGATCCAACATTGTTTGAGTCCACAGTTCTCTCTGGATATAGGTAAACTACAACTCCAAAACTCAAGGTCAATGCCCACCAAACTCTTATAGCATTTTTTCTTTGGTTATGGGAGTTCTGTGTGGGAAGTTTGTGTCTTTCTGCCATTCCTGCCAGGATATCTATGTTGTGTTCATCGAAACAGGCCCAGGTTTCACACTGAGTTTATAAAAACATTTAAAAACATATTAACTATATGTATTACTGTGTTAGAGTGTCATTTTGTGTCCTTTTGGTTGGTGGTGTGCCCCAGGATTTTGCAAATGTAAAAAATGTGCCGTGGCTCAAGAAAGGTTGAAAAACACTGCCTTAGGGACTGCCTTATCCCATACTGTCCCGCTAGGCCACTACGTTCAGAGGTGGGTCGACTTCTAGAGGTGCCCAGCGTTAAAATATACCATCTGACGGCCACAGGAAGGAGGGCCTTCTCAATAATTGCCCCCACCCTGTGGAACGCACTGCCTTCCGGAGTCCGTGTCCTTACGGACTTAGTGGCATTCCGGAAGGCGTGCAAAACCCTCCTGTTTCGGCAGGCCTTTGGGTATTAATGCTGAGATTTGTAGGCTACTCCGCCTCCTTGCGTTGTGTATTCCGATGTAGTTACACACACCTGTGCCACTGGCTTGCTGTGTATCGTACTTACTGTATTTTACTGTGTTTTTAATGTGTTTTATGGTGTTTTTATTCTGTTTTTAATCCTGAATTTTGGTGTAAGTCACCCCGAGCCACCCGGGAATGGCGACTCACAAATTTGAATAATAAAATAAATAAATAAATAAAATTTTGTGTTTTTAATGCATTTTAATGGTACCCTCAACTTGCTTCTGACATAAGTAAAATATACTTTTCCAATACTTACAGCTGTGATCCAAAGATGAAACTATTTATGCTTGCATATTAGATGACAGGTCTATCTCTGCATTTTTCAGACACGCCCCCCCCCCCACGCGAAATCTCAGGGTGGTCCGCAAGAAGGCCTCACTCGTACATTATTTAAACCACTGATTCTCAAAGGGGGCGGTACCTCCCCGTAGTGGGTGATGAGGCAATCCAAGGGGGTGGTGGGAGGCTCAGGGGAATTTGGGGGGCAGTGAACCCCTTTAAGGGGGCGGTGAACGATTGGGGGTTCTGTGTGCCAAGTTGGCTCAATTCCATTGTTGGTGGAGTTCAAAATGCTCTTTGATTGTAGGTGAACTATAAATCCCAACAACTACAACTCCCAAATGAGAAGGGCTATTTTCTCAAAACTCCACCAGTGTTCAAAATTGGGCATATTGAGTTTTTGTGCCAAATTTCATCCAAATCCATAGTTGTTTGGGTTCATAGTGCTCTCCAAATGTAGGTGAACTATATCTCCCCTAAATCATTGCCAATTCCTCCCAAACTCCTCCAGTATTTTCTGTTGGTCATGGGGGGTCTCTGTGCCAAGTTTGGTCCAGTTCTGTAATTTGTGGGGGTCTCAGTGGTCTGTGGAAGTCAGAGCTGAATCGATTGAAGGTACTGCAAATCCCATCATCCGTTGTCCATCCTCCCCCAAACATATTGTTTTTGTGATTAATCACTATGCTTTAATTATGTTCAATTTGTAACAATGAAAATACATCCTGCATATTAGATGTTTACATTAGAATTCATAGGAGTAGCAAAATTATGTATGAAGTAGCAACAAAAATATGGTTGGGGGTCACCACAACATGAGGAACCTTATTTAGGGGTCACGGCATTAGAAAGGTTGAGAACCACTGCATTGATACATATATCTTTCTGTTTAATTGCTATTAAATTTTTTAAAAAATAATTTCTAGGGGGGCGGTGAGTAAAAAAAATTCAGAAAAGGGGGCGGTAGGCCAAAAAAGTTTGGGAACCACTGATTTGAACTGTTATGTTTATTCATATCATGATCTGATCACAATGTTCAATATTTCCCATATGCATGAGGGTATTGGGATAACGATACAAAAGGTTTGATAGGGTAGACCAGTGTTTTTCAACCTTTCTTGAGCCACGGCACATTTTTTGCATGTACAAAATCCTGGGGCACACCACCAACCAAAATGACACAAAATGACACTCTAACACAGTAATACATATAGTTAATATTTTTTTAAATGTATTTATACACTCAGTGTGAAACCTGGGCCTGTTTCAATGAACACAACATAGATATCCTGGCAGGAATGGCAGAGAGACACAAATTTCCCACACAGAACTCCCATAACCAAGAGAAAATACTATAAGAGTTTGGTGGGCATTGACCTTGAGTTTTGGAGTTGTAGTTCACCTATATCCAGAGAGCACTGTGGACTCAAACAATGTTGAATCAGGACCAAACTTGGCATGAATACTCAATATGCCCAAATGTGAACACAGATGGAGTTTGTAGTAAATAGACCTTGACATTTGGGAGTTACAGTTTCTGGGATTTATAGTTAACACACAATCAAAGAGCATCCTGAACTCCTGCAGCAATGGAATTGAACCAGACTTGGCATATTGAACTCTCATTACCAACAGAAAGTACTGAAAGGGTTTGCTGGGGAATTGACCTTGAGTTTGGAAGTTGTAGTTCACCTACATCCATGGAGCACTGTGGACTCAAATAATGATGGATCTGGACGCACTTGGCATGAATACTCAATATGCCCAACTATGAACACACAAAGTGGCAAATGCATTTTAACCTAAACAAGTGTAAAGTCATGCACATCGGGGCAAAGAACCCCAAATACACTTATCAACTGATGGGATCAAAGCTTTCTGAGACAAACCAGGAAAGGGATCTCGGGGTTTTGGTGGACAGCTCAATGAAGATGTCAACCCAGTGCGCTGCAGCAGTGAAAAAGCAAATTCTATGCTTGGCATGATCAGGAAGGGAATCGAAAATAGGTCGGCAAATGTTGTATTACCTCTCTACAAATCTATGGTGAGGCCACATCTGGAGTACTGTGTACAATTCTGGTCTCCGCACCTCAAGAAGGATATAACGGAACTGGAAAAGGTACAAGAAGGGCAACAAAAATGATCCAAGGGATGGAGCGGCTCCCTTATGAAACCAGGTTGCAACGCCTTGGTCTTTTCAGCCTTGAAAGACGGCGTTTAAGAGGTGACTTGGTCGAAGTGTATAAAATCATGCATGGGATAGAAAAGGTGAATAAAGAAAATATTTTCTCTGTCACACAACACTAGGACTAGGGGGCACTCCCTGAAGCTCCAAGGTAGGAAAGTTAGGACTAATAAAGGGAAATATTTCTTCACCCAGAGGGTCATTGGGTCATGGAACTCACTTCCAGAGGAGGTTGTGACAGCGGTCAGCCTGGACAGCTTCAAGGCAGGATTAGACAGATTCATGGATACCAAGGGAATCAGTAGCTACTGAAATGGACATCCAAGTGCCACCTCTGTGTTGATGGAGGCAGGCAGGATTTTCCCAGGTACTGGTTGTGGGGGTCGGGAGCAGGTGAGGGTTTTGCCCTCCTTTCTGCTAGAGATCCCTGTGTACAACTAGTGGGCCACTGTGTGACACAGAATGCTGGACTAGATGGGCTGAGGCCCGATTCAGCATGGCTCTTCTTATGTTCTTATGAGTGCCTTTAGCAAGGTAGGTTTTTTGGGTTTTTATACTTCAACACACTAGACTCTCCCCCCTCCCCTCCTGGAGGTTCCAATTTCCCACGGCACACCTGATGATCGCTCACGGCACACTACTGTGCCTCGGCACACTGGTTGGGAAACACTGGGGTACACCCTCTCTCACTCAGACTCGCCCCCCCTCCCCCGAATCAAAATCCTGGCTACGGCCCTGCAACCACCTATAACATTTTTATTGATAAATGGGCAAATATTACACACTATTTATATGAATATAAAAATGCAAAGTTAACCAAAAAAAAGAGTTTAAGACCAGAATCTCAGGAGGACAGGCCTTGATGTCACCACCAAAAAAAGAGAAATAAACAGTCTTCATGGGATTATATTGTGCGAAGTTTGTTGCATTTCTCAATGCTAATAATCAAACTTTATACAATAGTATTTGTCTAAACTTTCGCTGACCAATTATACAAATTAAATTATGACTTACCAAAAATAAGAATGACAATGAAGGAATCATTTTAACTAATATGAATGTAAACGGTTCTGGTCCAGCTTATCTCTCCGAACGCATCTCTCCCTATGAACCATCCAGGTGCTTAAGATCGACTGAGGAGGCCCTGCTCTCGGTCTTGCCTTCTTCGCAGACCCGATTGGCGGGGACGAGAGACAGAGCCTTCTCAGCAGTGGCCCCTCGGCTATGGAACACCCTCCCTAGGGACATTAGATTGCGTCCCCTCCCCCCTAACATTCCGGAAGAAAGTCAAGACCTGGTTGTTTGAGCAGGCTTTCACAGAGGAAATGTAATTATGGAAGTGAGACCTATGGAACGATGACGATGCAACGAAAACCGATTCCAATAAGGAGATGCTGAGATTTGCATTTTATATTCTTAACTGTGAATTTCTGCTTTTGTATGGTGTTTTCATTGATTGTTATGAATTTATCTGTGGGCATTCGTTTGCCATTGTACACCGCCTCAAGACGCCTTCGGGCGGAGAGGGGCGGTATAAAAGTATAGTAAATAAATAAATAAATGGTTTCCCCTAATATTAGCATTCCAAAACTGCAATTTCCAATGTTTTATATAATGAAGACAGATTATATAAAGAAAGTGTCAAAAGATGACCTGCATGTAAAAGATAACAGGTAAGACTGGGTGCCAGCAGTTGCTGAGCCTGGACATCCATCCGTGGTAGACACAGAACAAAGACCCCAAAATAGAAAGTATGTATTCTTCTCTATAGGTCTGAAACATGGCTCACCTATCGCCAACACCTACGACTCAGCGCTGTCTTCGCACAATCCTAAATATACACTGGACTGACTATGTGACGAATGTTGCTGTCCTTGAGCAAGCAGGGATCACCAGCATTGAGGCCACGCTATTGAGAACACAGCTGCGCTGGGCAGGGCACATCTCTAGGATGGAGGACCACCACCTCCCAAAGATACTACTCTATGGTGAACTCGCCACGGGTCAGCGCAAGAGAGGCGCTCCCCAAAAGAGATATAAGGACTCCCTGAAACAACATCTCAGGCTCGGCCAGATTGATCACCAACAATGGTCCACCCTGGCCTCACATCGGGAGGCATGGAGACGCACTATCCACAATGCTGCGGCCTCTTTCGAGAAGACACGCCAAATGGGTCTCGAAGAGAAACGACAACGCAGAAAGAACCGCAACTTGGAAACAACATCACCCAAGGAGACTTTCTGCTGTGCTTTCTGCAACCGAACTTGCCTATCTCAGATTGGCCTTTTTAGTCATCAACGCGCTTGTAAAAAGCATGGGATGAGTCCTTCCTAAGAATCTTCGTTCGCGAAGTAATGCTGAGAGAGATTGGGATAAGGATACAAAAGGTTTGGTAGGGTAGACCCTCTCTCACTCAGACTCAGCCCACCCCCCACCCCCAAATCAAAATCCTGGCTACGGCCGTGAATAGAGGCACCCCTTCACCTATTTACCCTCTCTACTGTGATTTCATGTAGCACACACAGTATTGTACAACCCTGAAAATATCTATCTATGTATATCTATGTATATCTATGTATATATAAATAAAAGTCAGTGTTTGCGGGCGGTGGGTGGGTGGTGCGACCGAGCAAATATGTGCCAGCGTTTTGATTGGCTGCAACTGTCGGATTATTTGCATAAATGGCTGTGACTGGCCAGCCTCCCAACATTCCAACACAGCACAGAGAGGAAAGGGAAGGGCCTGAGGCAGGCATAAATGGCTGGAGTTGAAGTTAGCCAGTTGACAGTTTTTTCTGTTGGAAATGGAATGTTCAGTACCTTCACCCAATACACTTCTAAGGTGACTCAGAGGGAAAGCAAAAGGCCTCAGGCAGTCAGCCACTGCGGCCCACAGCAATGACGGATCAGGACCAAACATAGCAAATAGGGGCCCATAGGCCCACTACACAACCTGGTGTGATTTAGGGCAGGATGGGCCACGAATGTTGGGATTTGCAGTACCTTCACCTCATTCACTTCCCAAACAACACTGCAGCCCCTATAAATCACAGACCAGGCCCAAACTTGGCACACAGAGTACCCATGACCCACTCTACATCCTGGTGCAGTTTTGAGTGGGACAGACCACGGATGATGGGATTTGAAGTACCTTCACTCACTTTCTGAGACTGCTGCAACACTCATCCTGAGACTTCCAGTACCTTCCCTCACTTCCAGACACCACTGCAACCCTCATCCGGAGAATGATCAAGACAAAATGTGACACACACAGCCCCCATGACCCACTCAACATCCTGGTGCTGTTTGGAGGGGGATGCACCATGGCCCCTCGCAGTACCTTCACTAAGTTCCTGAAACCACTGCAAGCCACATAAACATCTAATAGGAAACAACCTTGGCACACAATACCTTCCTCAAATAACCCGGGCACCGCCGGGTCCTCAGCTAGTACTGTATAAAATGACAACTACAGCCAATATCCTTTAAAAATTGAAGAAATTACACATACATTACCTTTTTTATATATATAAGCCCTTTTAAAAAGAACCCACTTCTTAAAAAGCAAAAAAATTACATTCACTCCCGTATGCATGAAGCACTGTTTAAGCCCAACATCACTGACCAATCAAAATTAGTGAATGCACTGCATCTCTCTGCAGTGAAGGGAAGCGACAAGGTAGGCTGTCATTCTGCACAAGCTGCCCAGAAGCAGGTCTCCTAAGCAGCAAAGCTGCTCCGGTTCAGATCGGCCGAACCGTTATGCCGTCTCCGGAGACACGAAGCCTTCAGTATGTCAAATTACTTTCATTATGCATTTGCAGATGCTTATTGATTCTACGGTCGGAAGTGGGAGACTGCAGCAGGCTCCGAGAGCAGCACTGCATGCCGTATGCATGAGCACGACGCTGAAACAATGGCACAGCACAAATACAAATATTCATTAAGATCCTGTTTCGGAGTGATGCTTTTCACCCTCTTTCCTCTCTATTCTGCTAACAAGTGAGAAAAAAGATTTTTATTTTTTTTAAAGCATTGAATCCCTCCAAACGGGACCTGCTCCACCAGCTTCAGGAATTTATTCAATCCTCAGTAAAGGTAAGACACAATCTTTACGACTGTACATCTCTCGGAAAATATGT
Source organism: Anolis apletophallus (assembly GCA_030556195.1). Taxonomy (NCBI): domain Eukaryota; kingdom Metazoa; phylum Chordata; class Lepidosauria; order Squamata; family Anolidae; genus Anolis; species Anolis apletophallus. The sequence goes on from JARBWK010000012.1 coordinate 8,285,182, forward strand.
TTGCGAAGCTTTCTGGTTCTATTGAAAATTCTGCTTTGACTTTCTGTTCTTTTGTTTTATGGCACACACTGTGTTATATCATTCATATTTTTTTTATTCCATTTAAAAGCATCAAATCCTTTCCAACTGCATTATCTGCAAATAATGCATAAGATGTAGAAGATTATCAGGTTTGTGTCAAAAGAGCTCTTACGAGATGGCGCGGCTTAAAGTTCCAGCAGATTTTTGTTTTCTCAAAAGAGCTAAAATGGGTTTTGTCAGGACCATTACAAAAAAATATCAGACAGCCACAGCCACATATGCAGCAAATACATCCAAATATTCCGTAAGGGATGTTTCTTTCTGGGAGATGGGTTAAACGACTAATTCCCAATTTTTGTCATCGGGGAAAAATCAGGTTCTTTTTTATGCGACTCTGTGAAATGCTTTGGTATCGGAAGTATGTTTGAAGAACGTGATGTAAATAAGCTCACGGAAAGTACAAAATTCTAAAGGCGTGTGCAAATTAGGGTAGCTATCATCAGGCAAGTAGCCGGGGCTTGGGGTCTTCAGCCCCCCCCCTCGAAATTCTCAGGGTGGTCCACGGGACGGTCTTATTGGTACATTATTTAAACTGTTATGTTTATTCATATCATAACCTGATCACCATGCTCAATATATCTCATATGCATGGGGGTATTGGGATAACGATACAGTAAGTGTGCAAATTAGGATAGCTATCATCAAGCATGTAGCTGGGGGGGCGCTTGGGGGTTTCAGCCCCCCTCCGAAATTCTCAGGGTGGTCCACGAGAAGGCCTTACTGGTACATTATTTAAACTGTTATGTTTATTCATATCATGATCTGATCACCATGCTCAATATATCTCATATGCATGGGGGTGTTATTGGGATAACGATACAGTAAGTGTGCAAATTAGGATAGCTATCATCAGGCATGTAGCTGGGGGGGCGCTTGGGGGCTTCACCCCCCCCCCCCCGAAATTCTCAGGGTGGTCCGTGAGAAGGCCTTACTGGTACATTATTTAAACTGTTTATGTGTATTCATATCATGACCTGATCACCATGCTCAATATATCCCATATGCATGGGGGTATTGGGATAACGATACAGTAAGTGTGCAACTTAGGGTAGCTATCATCAGGCATGTAGCCGGGGGGCTTGGGGGCTTCAGCCCCCCACCTACGAAATTCTCAGGGTGGTCCACGGGAAGGCCTTATTGGTACATTATTTAAACTGTTTATGTTTATCCATATCATGACCTGATCACCATGCCCAATATATCCCAAATAATGGGGGTATTGGGATAACGATACAAAAGGTTTGGTAGTGTAGACCCTCTCTCACTCAGACTCATCCCCCCGAATCAAACTCACCCCACCCCCCACTCCCAATCAAAATCCTGGCTACGGCCCTGGCTATCATCCTCATGAAGCAGCTGAGGTTCTTACATGGTCACATGAAATCAAGGCAGTAGTGTATAACTAGTCTTTCGTTAAAGCTATATTTCATAGAATCTACTAATGCACTGAATTTGCTTTTGTATTACTGCTATCTTCTTTTGATATGTTTTAATACCTCAAATCAAAATACAGCTAGATGAAAAAGGGGTGGGGGATTTACCACGTTGAGGAACAGTTACCGCTGCATACTTCCTGCACAGAACGTTTTGACGTTGTCTCACCAGACTACACCAGACGAAAATATTTTATTTACAGTATATTATTTAAGGATCCCTATTTTTAACAAGTTTCTTTTTTTCCTTTTCCATGGCACACAGCATCCAATTCGGTTTGGTTACTGATGACACGAAGAATCCAGTTGCCCGGGGAAATATTCCTTGCAGATTGTCCTACAAGCTTCGGGATGTGCTTATGATATATGCTTTCGAACGGAGGATTTAGGGGGGAAATTATGGAGTTCTATATTAGCCCTCAAATGTTGTGTGATGCACTTGTGTACACAGATGACTAAAAAAGACACCTGCTCCAATGAAAGAAGATTTATTGCGAAAGGGAAAATGGCGAGCATCTCCTGCAAGTGGATTTACAATGCAAAACCAGGATTGTGGATATGGCCGACGAATGGAGGAACATTAGGAAAGAATTCCCTGAAAGAATGTCTGGATAACACCAACGAGCGAAAATTGCTTGAATAAAACCGGAATGGCTCTGCAGAACGTTATTTGTAAAAATGGCCAAAGTTGAAGGAAACGATCATAAATAGGCTGATGATCATGGCTTCAAAGGAAAACATGAAAACCGGATTATTACAACAAAACAGTAATTTCTACGACAAATCCGCAACTCGGGAGTAATGAGCAACTTATAACTCCAGACTATTGACTGGAGATGAATAAAATCAGTACATACCTATAACAAAAGGATATATGGTGAATTAAACTGGTTTCGATTTTTATTTTGCTATTACAAAGAGTGGGGGGAGAAGGATGGTGCCAAGCAACACAGAAGAGGAAAGGAACTACGAACCACCGAGAGCAGTGCTACTATCCACGGATGGATTAAAAGATCGTTCTTTTTCATCGGGTTCTGCTCCGTGGAAACGTATTAGGAAATTAAATGTTTTTGTTTACTCTGCTGCCGAGGTGCTGGAGCAAAAGGAAAACTAAAATATTCTGCCAGGCAGGAAACGGATCGCAGCCATCTCTCTGTTGCCAGGTGAAAACGCATGTCAAAATCTGTCAGTGACACCATGGATGAATTTATGACAAGCTGCTCCTGTGAGCTGAAGGGCCCTTGAGGCAACTGAAAACAGGTAGGTCACGGGCGGCATGAGCCCAACCTCAGTTTAACATTTCCAGAAGGAGCCCAGCTCTAGAGATGTGTGTCGTTTTAATTACCTTCCCATTTGAACCGTTCTGCAAGTGTCTAACTAATCTTATGAAGACCTGGTATTTAATGTGTCTGTCTAAAAGTTAGCACATGCATTTCCCCCCATTTTTGCAAGATTTCAGTTTGCATTCGTCTTTAAGAATTAGCTTGGATATGGTTTCAGTTTATCAACCATGGAAAGTCGTAGCCGGGGGCTTGAGGGGCTCCCCCCCCCGAAATTCTCAGGGTGGTCCACGAGAAGGCCTTACTGGTACATTATTTAAACTGTTATGTGTATTCATATCGTGATCCAATCACCATGCTCAATATATCTCATATGCATGGGGGTATTGGGATAACGACACAAAAGGTTTGCTAGGGTAGACCCTCACTCACTCAGACTCAGCTCCCCCTCCCCTGAAATTCTCAGGGTGGTCCACGAAAAGGCCTTACTGGTACATTATTTAAACTGTTACTTGTATTCATATCGTGATCCGATCACCATGCTCAATATATCTCATATGCATGGGGGTATTGGGATAACGATACAAAAGGTTTGCTAGGGTAGACCCTCACTCACTCAGACTCAGCCCCCCCCCCCTGAAATTCTCAGGGTGGTCCACGAGAAGGCCTTACTGGTACATTATTTAAACTGTTATGTGTATTCATATCGTGATCCGATCACCATGCTCAATATATCTCATATGCATGGGGGTATTGGGATAACGATACAGAAGGTTTGCTAGGGTAGACCCTCACTCACTCAGACTCAACCCCCCCTGAAATTCTCAGGGTGGTCCACGGGAAGGCCTTCCTGGTACCTTATTTACACTGTTATGTATATTCATATCGTGATCCGATCACCATGCTCAATATATCCCATATGCATGGGGGTATTGGGATAACGATGCAAAAGGAAATTCTTGCTAGGCCTTACTGGTAGACCCTCACTCACTCAGACTCAGCCCCCTTGAAATTCTCAGGGTGGTCATCGCGAAGGCCTTACTGGTACATTATTTAAACTGTTATGTTTATTCATATCATGATCCGATCACCATGCTCAATATATCCCATATGCATGGGGGTATTGGGATAACGATGCAAAAGGTTTGCTAGGGTAGACCCTCACTCACTCAGACTCAGCCCCCCCCCTGGAAATTCTCAGGGTGGTCTGCGAGAAGGCCTTACTGGTACATAATTTAAACTGTTATGTTTATTCATATCATGATCCGATCACCATGCTCAATATATCCCATATGCATGGGGGGATTGGGATAACGATACAAAAGGTTTGCTAGGGTAGACCCTCTCTCACTCAGACTCAGCCCCCCGAATCAAAATCCTGGCTACGGTACTGCAACCATGAGTCCGAATTACTCTTAATACAGGCTTGTGCCTTAAGATACACACAATATATCGACAGAATTTATTTATTTATTTCGATTTCTGACCGCCACTCCTGGGGGCTCGAGGCGGTTTACATACAAGATAGAATAAAACATTATCTGGTAAAACAAGAAAATTAAAAAGTTCCCAACATCACTCAGAAGCCTGCCTGAATAAATTAGTCTTGCATATGAATTGTCATATAAGCCATTCCATGTTTTCATGGGATGGTCGGTTGTGTTTTTATGCTGCAATTTACAAAATAAGTTATTTTCTTTAAATAAATATGTCTGCTAATTACCGAAGAAGTGAAAAAGCTTCCAACAGAAAGGACTGGGTTTTTTTTTTTTGCAATTTCATTGAGACAATTTTTAACTTTTCAAAGTTCATTTTATGAAAAACAGGCAAATGACGGTAATGAAGCCATCAAAAGTATGTTTTATGATGAAATCCCTTTCAAGTGGCAATTCTGTACACTTACTTAAGAGTAAACCCTACTGAACACAGTGGAACTTCGTAGTAAATGCACAGAATGACACTGTCAGAACGTCTACGGCAAAGAAGGCTCCGTTTTCAGAAACGGCTCAAATCCCCCCAAATACAATGTTGAGGGTGTGGTCACAGCATAAGTCATAGCACTGCAATTACTGCTATTCCACTGAATTGTGTTCTCCATATAATACTACCCCATAAATCATCAACATACAAATCCAATTGAAGTCAAATTCATTGTCATAAGTATGAATCTCACTTAATGAGGTAACAAAAAATTTTGGGATCCGGTCCTCTTACTACAGGCACATTAGTAACTCAACAAAAAGAACCCATTTTTGCTAGAACCTCCTGGAATGGAAAATACTAAAGAAATTCAATACATTTATTATATGCTGAAATAATGTCATAATTCATAGGGTAATGCGCATTCACCTACACACTCTTTAAATAAATACACTTGGTTGCCTTATTATGTACTCATGCAAAAAAGACTATGTGCCATGACACTCAAAAACACACAATTTCCAGTGCAGCTATAACAGTAAAATTGATGCCATGTGGTTTATTGCCAATATGCAATAATTCAGAATAAGGTTATTAACCTGAACTTGTTAGAAAAGTAAAAAGTAATGTTTATCTTTTTGACACAGTAAACCTCCCCAGCCCCCAAAGCACACACATTATAGAAAGTTGTCATAGTTTTGCACAAATCATGGAAACTAAAGTTATACATACATTCAGTTTTGTAACACAAATTTATTTATTTATTTATTTATTCGGATTTATATGCCGCCACTCCCCGAAGGCTCAGAGCGGCTCACAAAGCGTGAACAATTACATTAAAAGATAGATAACCCAAATTTAAGTAAATTAACAAGATTCGAACGCCTGTCGGAATAAGTTTGTTTTTTACAAGCTCTGCGGAAAGCTGGTAAGTCCCGCAGGGCTCGAACTTCCGACAGAAGAGTGTTCCAAAGAGATGGCGCCACAACCGTAAAGGCTTTGCGCCTACTCGCTGTTAACCTGGGGGTTGTTTTTGACCCTTTGCTGTCTATGGAGGCCCAGGTCTCCACTGTCAGCAAAACCGCCTTTTTCCACCTGCAACAGGCTGGGCGGCTGGCCCCCTACTTATCTAGAGATGACCTAGCCACAGTTATCCAAGCCACGGTCATCTCAAGGATAGACTACTGTAACGCCCTTTACATTGGCCTGCCCTTGTCAGTGATCCGGAAGCTTAAGCTCGTCCAGAACACCGCTGCTCAACTCCTTGCTGGAGTGCCGGCGAGAAGCCACATAACTTCCATCTTACAGCAGCTTCATTGGCTCCCGGTCGAGCACCGGATCACTTTCAAGGTGATGGTGTTAACCTTCAAGGCCTTATATGGTCTGGGGCCGATGTATCTGAGGGACTGTCTCACCCCCATCAACCCTAGAGATCACTCTGCTCTGAAGGTCTGAATCTCCTCGAGGTGCCTAGTGTCAAGACCATCCATCTGGCCTCGACCCGACGTAAGGCTTTCTCTGTGGTGGCTCCAACTATCTGGAATACTCTGCCAGCTGACGTGCGTGCCCTGCAAGACCCCCTTGCCTTTCGCAGGGCCTGTAAAACCTATCTCTTCAAACTGGCATTTAGTTGCTGATTTTTGTAACCCTGCAGAGTTAGTGTTAGTTTAAATTTAGAATAGTTTATCTGATGTTTTTATCTGTCTTATGCTTGTGATTGTGAGCCGCTCCGAGCCTTCGGGGAGTGGCGGCATACAAGAACGATAAATAAATAAATAAATAAATAAATAAATATAACCAAAAGGTCTTGAAACTGGGGATTTCCAGTAGATCCTCCGAACGAAGTGATCTCTGGGGTTGGTAAGGGGTGAGACGGTCCCTCAGGTACACTGGCACTGGGCCATATAAGGCCTTGAAGGTAATAACCATCACCTTGAAGGTGATCCGGTGTCTTTTTTTTTTTTACATATTTTGTTTTATAAACAGTGTCTTTTTTAAAACCACCCAAAATTCCTGCAAAGTAAGCACAACACATTTCCTGCGTGTTAACCAAAGCTTCCCCCCCCCCTCTGTAGATGTGCCAATTATTAAAATATTCTAGAATCAAGCAGCTTTATCTCTTCTCTCTCATATTTCAGGGCAAAACAAACTTCCAACCAAAGAATGTGTTTCTCTTCCATTCCAGAAGTCAACATGCAGTCTGAATCTAACATTACAGTTCGAGATGCCATTGACGACATCAACACCAATATGTACCAGCCACTGTCTTATCCATTAAGCTTTCAAGTGTCTCTCACTGGATTTCTGATGTTGGAAATCGTATTGGGACTTGGCAGCAACCTCACTGTATTGGTACTTTACTGCATGAAATCCAACTTAATCAATTCTGTCAGCAACATTATTACAATGAACCTTCATGTTCTCGACGTAATAATTTGCATGGGATGTATTCCTCTAACTATAGTTATTCTTTTTCTTTCACTGGAGAATAACTCGGCGCTCATCTGCTGCTTCCATGAAGCTTGTGTGTCCTTTGCCAGCGTTTCCACCGCAATCAATGTCTTTGCGATTACTCTGGACAGATATGACATCTCCGTGAAACCTGCCAATCGTATTTTGACAATGGGAAGGGCTGTGATGCTCATGACATCGATATGGGTTGTGTCCTTTTTCTCCTTTTTGATTCCATTCATTGAAGTCAATTTCTTCAGCCTTCACAGTGCAAATACTTGGGAAAACAAGACACTCTTGTGCGTCAGTGCAAACGAATACCACACAGAACTAGGAATGTACTACCACCTTTTAGTACAAATCCCAATCTTCTTCTTCACAGTCATAGTAATGCTAATTACATATAGCAAAATACTCCAGGCACTTAATATCCGAATAGGGACAAGATTTTCCACGGGACAAAAGAAAAAAGCAAGGAAGAAAAAAACAATTTCTTTGTCTACACAACACGAAACCACTGATGTATCGCAAAGCAGTGGAGGGAGAAACGTCGTCTTTGGGGTGAGGACTTCTGTTTCCGTGATAATTGCTCTACGACGGGCTGTAAAGAGACATCGCGAACGGCGGGAAAGACAGAAGCGAGTCTTCAGAATGTCATTACTAATCATTTCGACTTTTCTTCTCTGCTGGACACCAATTACAGTTTTAAATACGACAATTTTATGTTTGGGCCCAAGTGACCTTTTGGTAAAGCTGAGATTATGTTTTCTAGTCATGGCATATGGAACCACCATCTTCCACCCTCTACTATACGCATTCACTAGGCAAAAATTTCAAAAGGTTTTGAAAAGTAAAATGAAAAAACGCGTAGTTTCGATAGTAGAAGCCGACCCTATCCCAAACAATGCTGTAATCCACAACTCATGGATAGAGCCTAAGAGGAACAAGACCATTACTTTCGAAGGCAATGAAGTAAGGCAGAAGTGTTTAGTACCTCAGGTTGTCACAGACTAGATTTTAATATTCATTATCTTTGAAGAATAACTATGTGGAAAAGATGAATTAAATTGCCAAATGAAAAATTTCCAAAAGAAAAGAATGGATTGGATAGATTATAATTGTTTGACACGTGTTGAATAGATTAGGCCTGTATATTCTATTTCTGCATTAGTCAAGTTGTGCGTTGCATGGCAGTTTGTTAGAGTAACATCATGGGTATATTTTGTCAATATTATGTCCTCCAATATACATCTAAGTAAATATTTTCTTAAAAAATAGCCTTAAAACAGTGTACACTTTTTAAAAAAAAAAAACCAAAAACTTGAGTTTCTGTACATATATCGAGCTTTGTTTTTAAGCTTTCTGCGACAGTCATAGTTGATGGGGAAGCTGCATGACATTAAGGTTTCGTTGGCTCTGTTCTTATACAACCTTTTGCAATGGATTCCAAACTTGCAACCAGAATCAGAAGCCTGATATTACGATTACATGTTTAGTGCACAACAGGGATGTTTACTCTTAACAACAAATATACACACGTTTTAAGCCAAGGCAATAAGTGCCCTTGCAAACAGTTTTCACTTGAACAATCTTATAGGAGATTATGAAGGAAACATAAAGCAAAACACTGTTGTACATCTTTAAAACTCAATTTAAGCTCACTGTGGGGCAGTGAGGCACTCTACGCACAAAACTAATAAGTGAGGCTATCTCCTAACGCTCAAGAAAAACAGTGAGAAGGATATCTGCATAAGATATATCAAGATGCAAAAACATTCAAAATCTCATAGTGTATCACAATACATCTATTACATATAATAAAAGTCAGTGTTTGCGGGCGGTGGGTGGTGCGACCGAGCAACGGGAGGAATATGTGCCAGCGTTTCGATTGGCTGCCACTCTGGGATTATTTGCATAAATGGCTATTGACTGGCCAGCCTCAAAACTCCAAAATTCTACAGCCCCAGACAGAGGGGATTGGTTACCACTAAAATGGTATTTGCATAAAGGGCTCCGATTGGCCAACAACATTCCAACATTCTAAGGTAACTCAGAGGGAAAGGGAAAGGCTTCAAGCAGTCAGACACTGCGGCCCACAGCAATGACGGATCAGGACCAAACTTGGCAAACAGGGGCCCACAGGTCCACTTCACAACCTGGTATGATTTAGGGCAGGATGGGCCACGAATGATGGGATTTGCACTACCTTCACTTCAATCACTTCCCAAACAACACTGTAGCCCCTATAAATAACAGACCAGGCCCAAAATTGACAGCAAGGCTTCCTTAACTTGATTTTCCTGACTAGGCCTCAGCACATGGGATACCGTTAGGCTCCCTCAACTTGATTTTCCCGACTAGGCCCCCGGGACTCGCAGTACCTTCACTAAGTTCTTGAGACCACTGCAAGCCACATAAACATCTAATAGGAACCAACCTTGGCACACAATGCTTTCCTCAAATAACCCGGGCACCGCCGGGTCCTCAGCTAGTCTATAATAAATATAATCATCATAATAAGCAGTAACAATAACAACAATAATATAGTATGCATAAAGTCGGTAGAAATACACAGCAATATACAGTCAATACAATTGATATGAGTCAAAGTTCCGTTGTAGTGGTTTATATTCCCATATAATCCGATATATAATATTGTGTAAAGGCAGTGCCAATATATCATATTATATACAAATCCTCTGGGTTTGAACCATATTTATAATGTATTGGCGCTGCCTTTACACAATATTATATATCGGATTATACGGGAATATAAACCGCTACAATGGAACTTTTGACTCATATCAATTGTATTGACTGTCTATTGCTGTGTATTTCTACGGACCTTATGCATACTATCTATTATATAAAGGGGTTCCCGTCATGGAACGACCGTCCCAAACAGAGAAACCTTACAACGCAGAAACACCAAACTTGCCAACAGAAATAGGCCTCAAGCAAGGTACGTTTGTAGCCAAGAAACTTTCCCCCCCAAAACCTAAAAGGCCCCCAAAACAACGAGTTAAAAAAACCTACATTTCCCAGCATCCTCCGGGGCTGCCAACGACTCTCCCAGCCTCTAGATTCTGACAACATGATTGGCTGCCAATAAGGGCGGATTTGCATAACTCCTGTACTGGCCAGCCAACATGAACATTCCAACCCATAATAAACTGTCAGAGGAGGATAAGGCAAAGGGCTGAGGCACAAACACAAACACCCAATTCACTTCCCACAGAAAATTTACACCCCTACAAATCACAGACCACGCCCAAAATTGACAGTAAGCCTTCATTAACTTAATTTCCCTGACTAGGCCTCACTTAATGGAATGCTGTTTACGCTCTGAATTGACAGTAAGGCTTCATTAACTTGCTGTTCCTGACTAGGCCTCAGCTCATGGGACATTGTGTATGGCCTGAATTGACAGTAACCTACCTTGGCACACAGAGCCCCTATGACCCACGCTACATTCTACTACAGTTTGGAGGAGGCTGGACCATGGATTATGGGACTTGAAGTACCTCCATGGATAATGGGATTTGTAGTACTTCAAAACCCATCATTCCCCACAGACCACTGTGGCCCAGAACCAAGACCGATAAAGACCAAACTTGGCACACAATGCCCCCCATGACACACACTCCATCCGACTGCAGTTTAGAGGAGGACACACCATGGATAATGGGATTTCAAGTACCTCCACTCACTTCCAAAGTACCCCACCCACACAAGCATCAACCTCTACATCAACACAGCAGACGGAAAGACAAAAAACATTGTATATCCACAAGCTATGCAGAACGCCAGCAACACCACACACCAACAACTCCCCAGGACTTCAACATCCCACCCACCAGAACAACCCACAACAACACAGCCAGGGCCCCAACAACACCATAACTAACAACAATTCCAACCTTTACATACTCAGACTTTCTCCTAAATAGGGTACAGCAACGCGTGCCGGGTACAGCTAGTATGTATACTATATTGTTACTGTTTATTATGATGATTATATTTATTATAGATGTATTGTGATACACTATGAGATTTTGAATGTTTTTGCATCTTGATATATCTTATACAGATATCCTTCTCACTGTTTTTCAGCAGTGAGGCATTCCTCAAGCACATATTCACCAATGTTACAGTATAGAAACAGTGAGTTTCTCATGCACTGATTAAGTGCATGTTCCCATATTCGTAGTTACCCAGGATTAGAATTTAAAGTTGTTCACCTATATCCCATGGTTATAATCTCAGACTTTCCAAAGTCACTGTATAGTTCTGAAAAATAACAACACCTTTTGTGGGATATAATCAAAATGGCTCAAGAACTCAAGTTATGTAATCAACAAATGAAGTGTACTGCCTCGTTTTCATCATAAATTACTAATCAGCTAAGCAAGCCCTAAATGATAATCATTCTAATTTTATAATAACCTTTTCTTCCTTCTCACCTTTTCTGAACTGTAGTGTGGGATCAAGCTGTCAGATTGCTAACAACTTATTTGCACAAATGCATCACTGGACAGAACCACAAGTATTACAAACAATCTATTCAAACCACATCTTCCACGTTTGATATTTTCCCCAGAGAAAGTATTCAAGGGAGTTGCATTTTCCTAAATCTCAAACAAGCAAGACAGTGTACCCAGGATCTAATATAGCAATTACAGTTTGGGATATTTTTTGGAACAGAGTTAGCGGCACACACTGGAGGAGGTGCACAACCTATGGCCCTCCCGGAGTTTTGGACTTCAGTTTCCAGAATTGCTGACCATTGGACAAGTTGGATTGGGCTTCTGGGAATTGGAGTCCCAATCCCCTGGAGGACCACAGGTTGTGCAACACTGCACTGGAGCAATAATGAACGACGGTTCTCCTTTATAACATTACCTACGCCTTCACTCTACATTGGGAGGAGAGAACTCTGACATTTATATTTACCATTCTGTTCATAATAGGTCCTTCTTGCACTAAAATACCACACAGAATGGACAAGTGAAATGAAATTCTTTTACATAAATTGTAAAAAAAACCTTTAAAACAAATCTGGCATTACTTCGCGAACGAAGATTCTTGGGAAGGACTCATCCCACGCTTTCTACAAGTGTGTTGATGACTAAGGAGGTTGGATGTGTCCTTCGAGCCTGTGCAATGGATTTTTCTGGGGGGGCCTAGCAAGCTTGGACGATGGCAGCGAGGTCCTCAGGTCGTAGGTTTGATTATTTATTTTATTTATTACTAGCTGAGGACCCGGCGGTGCCCGGGTTATTTGAGGAAGGCATTGTGTGCCAAGGTTGGTTCCTATTAGATGTGTATGTGGCTTGCAGTGGTCTCAGGAAGTTAGTGAAGGTACTGCAAGTCCCATTGGCCATGGTCCATCCCCTCCCAACAGGACAGGATGTAGAGTGGGTCATGAGGGCTTTGTGTGCCAAGTTTGGTCTTCATTAGTCATTGAATGAGGGTCGCAGCAGTCTTGGGAAGTGAGGGGAGGTACTTCAAGTCCCATCATTCGTGGTCCATCCTCCTCAATACTGCACCAGAATGTAGAATGAGTCATGGGGGCTCTGTGTGCCAAGTTTGGTCTTGATCAGTGTTTGGATGAGGTTGGCAATGGTCTGGTGAAATGAGTGGAGGTACTTCTAGTCCCATCATCCCTGGTCCGCCCTCCGAACTGCATCAGGACGTCCATTGGGTCATGGGGGCTTTTTGTGCCAAGTGTGGTCATGATTATGCACTGGATGAGGGTCGCAGCAGGCTTGGGAAGTGAATGGAGGTACTTGAAATCCCATCCTTCATGGTCCATCCTCCTCTAAACTGCAGTAGGATGAAGTGTGAGACATGGGGGTACTGTGTGCCAAGTTTGGTCTTGTGGTTCAGGGCCGCCTTGGTCTATGGGGAATGAAGAGTTTGAAAGTACTACAAATCTCATAACCTGTGATGGTACTTCAAGTCCCATCATCCATGGTCCTCCCTACTCCAAACTGCAGTAGAATGAACCATGGGTCATAGGGGCTCAGTGTGCCAAGCTTGGTTACTGTTAATTCAGGCCATACACAATGTCCCATTAACTGAGGCCTAGTCAGGGAAATCAAGTTAATGAAGCCGTACTGTAAATTTTGGGCCTGGTCTGTGATTTGTAGGGGCTACCGTGTTTTTTGGGAAGTGCAGTGGGATGCAAATCCCATCATTCGTGGCCCATCCTGCCCTAAACTCTCTTTTGGGGCCTGTAATGTTCTGGCCTGTTCTGCTGGTAATTGGTAACTTTAAAAGGCGGAATGGCAGGCAGCCATTTTCTAAAAGCTGAGGGGGAGGAGAAAACAGGATTCCATTTTGTTTTCACAGAGCCAAGTGGGAGGAATGTTGATGGTGCATTTTTCCCTCAGTAGGAAGAAATCCTGTTGTTTGAATGTAGAGGCCTGGATTCTGGGATGCTGGCTAATCTGTGGCTATCAATGCCCTCTGTCTGGTGCCTTAGAATGTTGGAGTGCCAAGGCTGGCCAATCAAAGGACTTTATGCAAATAGCTGGCACTTAGAATTTTGGCGTGGCGAGGCTGGCCAATCAAAGAACTTTATGCAAATAGCTGGCACTTAGAATTTTGGAGTGCCAAGGCTGGCCAATCAAAGGACTTTATGCAAATAGCTGCCACATATCGCTGTGGCCTGTGAAAGTGGCTGCCACATATCCGCCCTTCCGCCCTCCCGCCCTCCTGCCCTCTGCACACATACATACAAACATTCCGCTTTATAAAGGTATACAGATTTCGATTTGTATACCGCCCTTTCCATGTTGGCTCAGAACGGTTTACAACATATCGAACTAAGCAATGAGGCAAAAAACATATAACAGTAAAAATTACAGACAGAATAACAACATTCCACTACAACCAGAGAGGGTTACAGGTTGAATGCTTGCCGGAATAACGTCATTTTACAAGCTTTCCGGAAGGCCGGTAGCTCATTAATTGATCGTACTTCTGGCGGTAAATTGTTCCACAGGTATGGGGCTACCGCGGAAAAGGCTCTCTGCCTGGTAGACGATAGATGTACAGTTCGTAGGGAGGGAATATGTAGAAGATTGGGATCTTCGGATCGAAGGGATCTCTGTGGAACATATGGGAGTATCAAATCAAAAACTTTATTACGGTCACAGACCAGCTCAAAGCGGGCATAGGCGCCCTAAGAGGAGAAGGACAACTCCCCAGTAAACAGTTATTTAAAATCAGACTAGTAATCAATATAGAAATATATTTTAAGAGACAGGATATTGTTCCCTTATGGTGTCAATCATCACCCGTCTGATATTAAGGGCAGCAGCACAGAACTTAGCAACACTGTAAGTCATTGCGGTGTTAGAGTCCGAAAGCAGCAGGGTGGAATAACATCTTTCACTGCACCCCGGGTACTTTAAAAGCCATGGTCCAATGAGATTGGATCTAAGATCTCTGTAGAACATGCATTGAAGAAGCATGTGCTCAGTTGTTTCCACATCACCAGACCCACAGGGGCATAGTCTCTGCTTGAAGGGGGTCTTCTGATACCTCCCCTCCAATACAGCCGATGGGAGGGCATGGCATCTTGCCAGGGTAAAAGCCCTCCGGTGTTTGGGCACCTCCAGGTCTGTTAGGTATGCCATGGGGGCAGTGAGGTATCCATATGGGAGTAGACGAACCCTCAGATACACCAGCCCCAAACCATACAAGGCCTTGAAGGTCAAAACCAGCACTTTGAAGATAATCCGGTGCTCAATTGGTAGCCGGTGCAGGCGCTGCAAGGTTGGTGTAATATGAACCATGGCCGGCACTCCAGCCAGGAGTCTTGCTGCAGCGTTCTGCGCCAGCTTGAGCTTCTGGATGACTGACAAAGGAAGGCCAATGTAGATTAGCGTTACCTTCTCTTAGATCAGGGATGCCCACACTTTATCAGCATGCGAGCAGAAAGATCTACCTACCTCCTCAAGGCTGGAGAGGGGAGGGGCAGGGGAGGGGCTTGGCGGAAGCCACAGGGGGCGGAGCCAGTCCGAACCAAGGCCCACTCCCTCCCCTCCGGCTTCGGCGATCCCAGCAGCTTCTCCAGGCTTGAGGATGGCAATGCCAAGCCAGTGGTGACATAGCTAGCACAAGGCTGGCTTGGCATTGCCATCCTCAAGCCTGGAGAAGCTGCTGGTAGAGCAGAAGCCAGAGGGCGGCGGAGCTAGGCTGCGCCAAGCCCCTCCCCCTCCCCTCTGGCTTTGGAGCTCCCAGCAGCTTCTCCAGGCTTGAGGATGGCAGTGCCAAACCAGCCTTGTGCTAGCTATGCCACCACTGGCTTGGCTTTGCCATCCTCAAGCCTGGAGAAGCTGCTGGGAGTGCCGAAGCCTGGGGAGGAGGCAGGGCTTGGCACAGCCTGGCCCCGCCCCCCTCTGAGAAGCACCCCATTAGGCTGGAATCGACCTCCTTTGGTCCCGGGATCGACTGGTCGATCGCGATCGACTTCCTAGGCAGCCCTGTCTTAGATGGTTGACCTTACAGGATTAGACGAGTACCATCTGCCCGGGTTTGAAATCAGAGTTTTCCTTCTCTTAGGATGGTTGCCAAAAGGTTAGAGAGCCCATCCCGCCCATTGACGCTCTTTGTCAGACCCTTCAGTTGTGACCTGCCTGGCATGGGGGGCCCTACCCATGACAATTATGCCACCACTAGCATAGCTCACAACTTCATTAGGGTACGCAAGCCTCTCCCCCGCAACAAGGGGGCGCCAATGGAGAAATAACTCCATTGTGAGTTATTTCTATGATAAAAATCCAACTTTCATTCACCAGTATCAATATCTAACTCAAACATACCCAACATGTGTCACCTTGTCATTGTCACCTTAGAGCACCTGATGTTTTCAGATCCAGAGAAAATATTTGGAGGTGGTACTATTACAACTAGAGTTTAGATTCATCCAAATTTATTTATTTATTTATTATTCGGGCTTCTATGCCGCCGACTCCCTGAGGCTTGCAGCGGCTTACAGTAGCCGAAGATCACAGTAAAATACAGGCAATAAGCAGTTAAAAACAATTAAAAACAACAGCAGTACAGTAATTAATAACACAGTTAAAACAATGAACAGCACATCATCCTCAGAAGAACGAATAGATGGCGGGGCATGGGCAGGACTTACTCACCAAAGGCCTGCTTAAACATAGCCCGAGTTCCGGCCGGGAGGGCGTTCCACAGCGTAAGTGCTATGACAGAGAACGCCCTCCGGCGGGTAGCAGTCAGCCATGCGAGTTTAGCTGAAGGTATCTCCAGGAGATTGGAGTCCTCAGACCGAAGTGATCTCGGAGGGCAATATGGGGTGAGACGGTCCCTCAAATACGCTGGCCCCAGGCCGTGTAAGGCCTTAAAGGTGAGGACCAACACTTTGAAGGTGATCCGGTGCTCAATTGGCAGCCAGTGCAGATCCTGCAAAACAGGTGTTATGTGGGCGCCAGCTGGCGTGCCAGACAGAAGCCGGGCGGCAGTGTTCTGCACTAGCCTGAGCTTCCGGGTCACCGACAGAGGAAGGCCAACGTGAGCGCGTTGCAGTAATCCAGCCTTGAGATGACTGTGGCTTGGATCACCGTGGCCAGATCGTTCCGGGAGAGATAGGGGGCCAGCCTCCTTGCCTGTCGCAGATGAAAAAAATTCAGAAATGGGAAGGTCTGATCCATCACCAGTGTTTTCCATGAACATCAAAAGAGGATACTTTTACCAGGCTTCCTCTTCACTCACTTTACATTAAGTTTTAAGATGAGTGTAGAAACCCTTATCAAATTCATGGGGTCACAATAATTCAAAAGGCAGCTTGAAGACACAGAAATGTCACTGAGAGCATTTTGGGTCGTTCCACTGGAGACTGGTCAAGATGCCACGTGGCGGTGATGGAGTCTTTTGTTCGACTTACATGAAAGGGCTCCCAAAGCAATGAACAAATAAAACCAATTTTAAAAACACAAAAATAAGGCCCTTTTGAAGCAAATTAAAATACTCTTTAAAAATGCCCACATGTAATCCAAAAGCAATCCTGTAATCCAGTTTTGAAATTGTTAAAAAATCAGCACTAGGGTTCAATGGCATCAATATCCCAATTGAAGTCCAAAGTGACATTCCATCTAAGATTGACAGGTGACCACTTTGAGAGCTTGAAAAGAATACTAATGTGAAAAGGCTCAGATTAGTCCACATGCTCTATGCCAGTGTTTCCCAACCTTTTTTGAGCCGCGGCACACTTTTTACATTTGCAAAATCCTGGGGCACACCACCAACCAAAAGGACACAAAATGACACTCTAACACAGTAATACGTATAGTAAATATGTTTTTAAAATGTATTTATACACTCAGTGTGAAACCTGGACCTGTTTCGATATCCTGGCAGGAATGGCAGAAAGACACAAACTTCCCACACAGAACTCCCATAACCAAGAGAAAATACTAGAAGAGTTTGGTGGGCATCGACCTTGAGTTTTGGAGTTGTAGTTCACCTATATCCAGAGAGCACTGTGGACTCAAACAATGTTGGATCAGGACCAAACCTGGCATGAATACTCAATATGCCCAAATATGAACGCAGATGGAGTTCAGGGGAAATAGACCTTGACATTTGGGAGTTGTAGTTGCTGGGATTTATAGTTCCCCTACAATCAAAGAGCATTCTGAACCCCACCAATGATAGAACTGGGCCAAACTTCCCACACAGAACCCCCAGGAGGCAAGAGGAGGTCGCTACTTGGGGAAAGTGAGGCGGGCCTTCCCAATGCATGGAGAGGGAGAGACCAAGTAGACAACGGGTGGGGAGGGGGGGGGTATTTGTAATTTTGTGCCTTTATCGAGGTAGGTTTCTTAGAGTTTTTATACTTCAACACACTAGACGCCCCCCCCCCCCTCCTGGAGGTTCCAATTTCCCATGGCACACCTGATGATGGCTTATGGCACACTAGTGTGCCCCGGCACACTGGTTGGGAAACACTGCTCTATGCCATGTATTTTCAAGTAAGACTCTACTGTTGCAAAGCAGATCTGCTAATGGTTTTCAAAGGGTCTCTCAAGAAAGACGAAAAACCAAATCCTTTGTTTTTATGAGACAGATTCACCTTCAGTTTTTTTAAAAGAAGCAATACTAACATCATAGATCACAGGAAGGGAGAGGCACAATCCTACACAGTTACTTTCAGTTTTATGCGGTGCTTTACAGGGCAGTATGACTGAATGCAGATGCCGGGAACCATGCAATATCTGCTTAAAAGCTTCCTTATTTATACTCCATAAATCCAAAGGACAGGATGTTCTTTGATCACATAGTAGCCTCTGCCTACTTGCTGAGGCCCAGTTTTACCTCTACTCTGCTTCCCTATATGCTCTGCAGAAGGACAGTAACCAGTTGCAAACAATCACTTTTCCAAGCAGTAGATCAGTGTTTTTCAACCTTTTTTGAGCCGCGGCACATTTTTTACATTTACAAAATCCTGGGGCACACCACCAACCAAAATGACACAAAATGACACTCTAACACAGTAATACATATAGTTAATATGTTTTTAAAAGTATTTATACACTCAGTGTGAAACCTGGGCCTGTTTCGATGAACACAACATAGATATCCTGGCAGGAATGGCAGAAAGACACAAACTTCCCACACAGAACTCCCATAACCAAGAGAAAATACTATAAGAGTTTGGTGGGCATTGACCTTGAGTTTTGGAGTTGTAGTTCACCTATATCCAGAGAGCACTGTGGACTGAAACAATGTTGGATCAGGACCAAACTTGGCATGAGTACTCACTATGCCCAAATGTGAACACAGGTGGAGTTTGGGGAAAATAGACCTTGATATTTGGGAGTTACAGTTACTGGGATTTATAGTTAACACACAATCAAAGAGCATCCTGAACTCTTGCAACAATGGAATTGAACCAAACTTGGCATATTGAACTCTCATTAACAACAGAAAGTACCGAAAGGGTTTGCTTGGGAATTGACCTTGAGTTTGGAAGTTGTAGTTCACCTACACCCAGAGAGCACTGTGGACTCAAACAATGTTATGTTATGATGTTGATTGTTTTCTATCCAGAATCACAATGTTGGAAGGAGGCTCACCACTTTAAGGTCCCTAAAACAGGCATGGGAAAACTTTGGCCCTCTGGGTGCTTTGGACTTCAACTCCCACCATTCCTAACAGCCTGAGGCCTTTTCCTGCTTAAGTGGCTGGGGGGGGGGGAAGGAAAAGGGCCTGAGGCTGCTAGGAATGGTGGGAGTTAGAGTCCAAAACACCTGGAAGGTCCAAGTTTGCCCATGCCAGTTTCGACAGAGACCTTTTCCTCCCCCTTCGCGCCCTTTCTTCCCCCTCCTGCCCAACACTTACTTTTTCTTCTCCACTCGGGCTCCCTTCTTCAGGAGGGGAGGGGGGAGGAAGGAAGCCGTGACCCGTGTGGGCGCTACTGCGCAGATTCACCCCACATCTTCCTCCCTCCCCCCTCCCCTCCTGAACACGCTCACGCTGCCCCCTCGGATCAAAACGGCAGCAGCGTGAGCAAAGCGAGGCAAAGCGAGCAGAGTGTTGGCTGGGAAGAAGGGAGCACGAGTGGAGAAGTAAAAGTATTCGGCAGGAGGGGGAAGAAAGGGTATTGGAGGTTCCAATTTTTCACGGCACACCTGATGATTGCTCACGGCACACTAGTGTGCCACGGCACACTGGTTGGGAAACACTGCAGTAGAAATATCATAACGTAAGCTTTTGTGAGCCATTTGAATCCTATCCAAATTTCAACATGAAAACGTGCTGTCTTCCTCAACAAAGTCTAAGTGCCAGAATAACCTCAACACAATTTGAATCTAATGATGAAATGATATGGTCTCAGATTGTTCAATGTTCGGGGGATTTCTTGTCAAGTCCTGAAAGCTCTGACAAACCTGGTTTGGTGATGGACTGTGTTTGGCTTCATTCATCGCAACATGTGCATTGCAACCTATGGAGCACTCCACTGCCTATATGGCAAGGTGTCCAGCTAAAAAGACAATTGCTAAGCAATAACACAAATTATTATTAATGATATTTGGTAGGCAAGTTCCACTGCTAGCATGAAGTTGGAAACAGGAGGAGGCAATGCATCTGAGTATTATGTGTTTAAGCACACATCATATTTACATAATTAAAATATCTAGCCAGGGTGAGAGCAAGTAGAGCTCACGGACATTGTTTAGAACAGTGTTTCTCAACCAGTGTGCCGTGGCACACTAGTGTGCCGTGAGCGATCATCAGGTGTGCCGCGAGAAAAGCTTTTTGCCCCCCTTCCTTCCCCCCTCCTCCTGCCGAACTCCTGCTGCTTGTGGAGGGAGGAGGAAGGGCTGCGCGGCAGTGAAGAAAAAGAAGAAGGGGCCAGGGCGCCGCCTCCTCCGGCCGTTTCCCCAGCCAACCTCCAATCCGCCACGACTCCCGTTCCTCACTCGCTGAAGCCGCGTGGCGGAGGAGCCCCGCCCACTGAAGCCCGTC
This sequence comes from Anolis apletophallus, assembly GCA_030556195.1. Classification (NCBI taxonomy): domain Eukaryota; kingdom Metazoa; phylum Chordata; class Lepidosauria; order Squamata; family Anolidae; genus Anolis; species Anolis apletophallus. The sequence continues at coordinate 8,305,856 of JARBWK010000012.1, forward strand.
CACCGCTCATGCTCCTCCTCCGCACGGCTTCAGCGAGCGAGGGGCAGGAGTCATGGCGGAGAGCAGCGCCGGGGACGGCGGCCATGACTCCCGCCCCTCGCTCGCACTGTCCCCTCAAGGCTGGAGAAGTTGTGGGAGAGCTGAAGCTCGGGGGAGGGGCGGGGCACAGCACAGCCTGGCTCCGCCCCTCCCCTGGCTTTTGCTCTCCCACAGCTTCTCCAGCCTTGAGGGGACAGTGTCAAGCCAGCATTGTGCTGGCGCTGCCACCGCTGGCTTGGCACTACCCTCTCAAGGCTGGAGAAGCTGTGGGAGAGCTGAAGCCGAGGGGAGGGGACGGGGCATGGCATGGCATGGCTCATCCCCCGGCTTCGGCACTCCCAGCAGCTGCTCCCAGCAGGCCACCATCCCCCAACCGTTCTTTACTGTGTTAGAGTGTCATTTTGTGTCATTTTGGTTGGTGGTGTGCTCCTGGATTTTTTTAATGTTAAAAGTGTGCCGCGGCTCAAAAAAGGTTGGGAAACACTGGTTTAGAAATAGGACTTTACTAGGCACATAAAACAGTAATTCCACTAGGTTAATAAAATAACATATTTACTCGAGTGTAATGTTTACCTTTTTTGGCTAAACTACATTGCCAAACTTGAGGTGCGCATTAGATTTGATGGTGCATTAGAATCGCGCACATAAAACCTCCTGCATCAAAAGGCCCGGAGGACCTGGAACACCCGAGGCTGGACAGGGAGGCAGAAGGCATAAAGGTGCTGTTCCTGGTGTTGGAGGCAGCCTAACGACTTCGTGGTGCCAAGAGGAGGAGGAGGGGCGCCCAGCACGATAAAATGATAAAAACCCTGGATGAGATAGGAGTAGGAGATAGCAAATGAGGGGGCCCCAAAAAAATTAAGAAGTGGAGACAGACTTTCATTTTAGGATGGGGGAAAGTGCAACATAGGGGAACACTATGGATGGAGCAACACAACTGGAGGGGATGGTAATTCTTCAAAGGCACAACGGAAAAAGCCAGGTCTTTGGATTTTTCAGATTTTATTTCCATATAGCAGAAACCATTCAACTCTATTCACACCCTGCTCATGGAAATAATAAAGGGTATCTAGAGTTTTAAAAAGATTAAATTAGTGCAGTGTTTCCCAACCTTTTTTGAGCTGCAGCACACTTTTTACATTTGCAAAATCCTGGGGCACACCACCAACCAAAATGACACAAAATGACACTCTAACACAGTCATACATATAGTTCATATGTTTTTAAATGTATTTATACACTCAGTGTGAAACCTGGGCCTGTTTCAATGAACACAACATAGATATCCTGGCAAGAATGGCAGAAAGACACAAACTTCCCACACAGAACTCCCATAACCAAGAGAAAATGCTATAAGAGTTTGGTGGGCATTGACCTTGAGTTTTGGAGTTGTAGTTCACCTATATCCAGAGAGCACTGTGGACTCAAACAATGTTGGATCAGGACCAAACTTGACATGAATACTCAATATGCCCAAATATGAACGCAGATGGAGTTCAGGGGAAATAGACCTTGACATTTGGGAGTTGTAGTTGCTGGGATTTATAGTTCCCCTACAATCAAAGAGCATTCTGAACCCCACCAATGATAGAACTGGGCCAAACTTCCCCCACACAGAACCCCAGGAGGCAAGAGGAGGTCTCTACTTGGGGAAATGGAGGCGGGCCTTCCCAATGCATGGAAAGGGAGAGACCAAGTAGACAACAGGTGGGGAGGGGGGTGTTCGTAATTGTGTGCCTTTATTGAGGTAGGTTTCTTAGGGTTTTTATACTTCAACACACTAGACCAGGGATGGGCAATTACCGGCCCTCCAGGTGTTTTGGACTTCAACTTCCAGAAATCCTAACAGCTGGTAAACTGGCTAGGATTTCTGGGAGTTGAAGTCCAAAACACCTGGAGGGCCGGTAATTGCCCACCCCTGCACTAGACTCTCCCCCCCCCCCCCCCGGAGGTCCCAATTTTCCACGGCACACCTGATGATCACTCTCGGCACACTAGTGTGCCCCGGCACACTGGTTGAGAAACACTGAATTAGTGCATGCTGCTGACAAAAGAATTGTAATATTTCTAGCTAATTTGATTGATAGGCTCGGGAGGGGAAGTGGTAATTCAGTAGTTATTCAAATGTTTCTTCCAAATGCAATATACATGCATACAAACCCATATAGGCATACATCCATACACACAAATTAAGATAATGGTTTAAATTAGGTTCTGTGCTCATAAATAGCAAGCTGTTCATAATTATCTAGTCTTTTCTATGACAACAGCAAGGAAAATGTTATCTCTCTGACTACTCTTTTCTATAAAAAAAATACTATATTATAATCATGATTTTTAGTATGGATCTTTAAATAAGGACCCCCTGTCTTAGAAATACAGCATGAGAAGAAATGCTCACACAAAGATCCTGTTCACAGCAGAGTCATCCAAAAATGTTACAATATACTACCTATATGTTCTAGGGTGGACAACATTTTCTCCAAGATATCTTCCACAACCAAGCTATGGATTCTAAATCGCCAAGGTATGCACACAAACACTTCTACTTAGTATTCATACGGCAAATCACAAGTCACTCTTAAAGTTTTCGTAAATTTGGGGATCAGCTTCTCACGTAGTTCACAGATAGATCAGAAGTCCTTTTTTGGATCTTAGTTTATGCATGTCACCCACATCCACATACATTTATCCAAAGAATGCTGGTGACAGTAATAATAATAATAATAATAATAATAATAATCTTTATTTGTAACCTGCTCCCTCTCCCCAATGGGGACTCGGGGCGGCTCACATGAGGCCAAACCCAAACAAACAACAAATTACAATAAAAAAATCAAACATCAACAGTTAATGCAATGAAAATGCATACCTATAAATAAATAAAAAATATACAACTGAATATCTAAAAGCACAAAGGTAGGGCGGCCCGCAGGCACACAGAGAAAATGTTACAAACTCGGAGTGAGATAAGCCGAATAGCATCCTTTACTGGGGGGTGGACCAGACACGGGGGCATTGAGGAAAACAATGGTAGAAATTACATAACTACTCTCCAAAGGCACAGCGGAAAAGCCAGGTTTTCATGTGTTTTTTTAAAGGTTTCTAAAGTGGGGGCTTTCCTAATCTCTCTGGGCAAGAAATTCCAGAGTCGGGGGCCACAGTACTTCAAGAACCTGGCTAAACTGTAGGAAACAAAGGGTGGTAATAAACGGACATTTCTCTGGGTGGAAAGAGGTGAGAAGTGGCGTACCCCAAGGTTCAGTTTTGGGTCCGTTACTTTTTAATTTATTCATTAATGACCTGGATGTAGGAGTGAATTCTGAGGTAGCAAAGTTTGCAGACGACACTAAATTGTTCAGGGTAGTTAAAAATGAAACTGATTGTAAAGAGCTCCAGAAAGATCTCTCGAAATTGAGTGAATGGGCAACAAAGTGGCAAATGCATTTTAACCTAAACAAGTGTAAAGTCATGCACATCGGGGCAAAGAACCCCAAATACACCTACAAATTGATGGGGTCAAAGCTTTCCGAGACAAACCAGGAAAGGGATCTTGGGGTTTTGGTGGACAGCTCAATGAAGATGTCAACCCAGTGCGCAGCAGCAGTGAAAAAAGCAAATTCTATGCTAGGCATGATCAGAAAGGGAATCGAAAATAGGTCAGCAAATGTTGAATTGCCTCTCTACAAATCTATGGTGAGGCCACATTTGGAGTACTGTGTACAATTCTGGTCTCCGCACCTTAAGAAGGATATATAAAGGAACTGGAAAAGGTACAAAGAAGGGCAACAAAAATGATCCAAGGGATGGAGCGGCTCCCTTATGAAACCAGGTTGCAACGCCTTGGTCTTTTCAGCCTTGAAAGACGGCGTTTAAGAAGTGACTTGATCGAAGTGTATAAAATCATGCATGGGATAGAAAAGGTGAATAAAGAAAAATTATTTTCTTTGTCACAAAACACTAGGACTAGAGGGCACTCCCTGAAGCTCCAAGGTAGGAAAATTAGGACTAATAAAGGGAAATATTTCTTCACCCAGAGGGTCATTGGGTTATGGAACTCACTTCCAGAGGAGGTCATGACAGCTGTCAGCCTGGACAGCTTCAAGGCAGGATTAGACAGATTCATGGATACCAAGTGTATCGGTAGTTACTGAAAAGGACATTCAAGTGCCACCTCGGAGTTGGTTGAGGTAGGCAGGATTTCCCTGGGTACTGGTTGTGGGGGGTCGGGAGCAGGTCAGGGTTTTGCCCTCCCTTCTGCTCGAGATCCCCGTGTACCACTGTGTGATACAGAATGCTGGACTAGATGGGCTGAGGCCCGATTCAGCATGGCTCTTCTTATGTTCTTATGTTAAGAAGTGATGGAAAAACATTACATTTTGATGATACATCATATTTCAAGTTATGATGGTAAAGCATTACATTTTATTATTTTTTTAAAAAAATAAGTTTCATTTTATAAACAGGCATCACTTTTAAGATTCTTAACAGACCTGCCTTCAGATGATACATTACTTAAAAAACCTAACATTCCCGGTCATCCGTCTCTTTAAATGTTTGATAAATGTGTTGTGTTTGTCGTATCATTAATTCATTTCAGCATTGCTTTTGCCTCAGCAATTCGGGAGTCACTCCGGGCGAAAGGGAACAATGCCTGCATCAGATAGCATGTCCTTGTTCCTCTTATCAGTCAGATTAAGGAAACAGTTGATCGCTCTTCAGTTATCTCCCCACCATCTTTAATTTAAATTTCCTGTCCTTCCATGATGGATGGATTTAACCTGATAGTGTAAAGCCAGTATTTTACTACCCAACAATATTATTTTCAGAATATTCCCAAGCTCGGCTGGCTGTGCAGATTTCTGAGGAATAGCACTCTCTCAGGCATTTCAGTTCGGAAGTATAAACATGACTGACTTACTGCCAGGTAATTGTGCCCAGGAACGGCAGCTTAAAGCCAAATTTGCATTGTAACTCAGAAAAGGGTTGTCAATCATATCTCAAATTAAATAACCAATATATTAATGAGTCTTTTGCCTCATTCACACTGCCTTTCACCGTGGAACTAAACAAAAAAGGCAAGCACATAGAGCAAGGTCAGACTGTATTTTTAAAATGCAACAACTGGACAGGATGGCATGGCCCTATTCTTCACAAAAGAGCTTGTCCCTACAATACTCGATCCATAACACAACTACAACCCTTCACTGCTTCTCTGGTAGTCTGTAGATTTTTAGAAGATAGTGTTTGCTTTATTCTACACCCTAAATGCCATAGACCAGGGGTGCTCAGTAGGTAGATCGCGATCTACTGGTAGATCGCGTAGGGCATCCTGGTAGATCGCAGGCAGGGCGGGAGGAAGGCTCAGTCCCACCCCGCAGGCTCCCGCCGCTGTCCAGGTGCAGAAGGAGGTTGGACTGGATGGCCCTTGGAGATATCTTCCTATCCTACGAACCCATTATTATTATTATTGTTATTATTATTATCAGAGGCTGAATGGCCATCTGTGAGGAATGCTTTGATTGTGTTTTTCCCTTATGGCAGAAGGAGGTTGGACTGGATGGCCCTTGGAGGTCTCCTTCTACTCTAGGAACCTATTGTTGTTGTTACTATTATTAGTAGTAGTAGTAGCAGCAGCAGAGGCTAAATGAATATTATCATCATCATTATCTATCTATCTATGTATATAATAAAAGAGAATGTTTGCGGTGGGAGGTGCGGGCGGCGGGAGGTGCGGAGGAATATGTGGCAGCGTTTCGATTGGTTGCCACTGTGGGATTATTTGCATAACGCCTCTGATTGGCCAGCCTCCCAACATTCCAATACTCCTAGGCAGCAGAGAGAGGAAGGGAAAGGGCCTGGTTTGGGCAGTTAGCCAGTTGACCGTTTTTTCCGTTGGAAATGGAATGTTCAGTACCTTCACCCAATACACTTCACAAAAAACACAAATCACAGAATAGGCCCAAAATTGACAGTAAGGCTTCATTAACTTGATTTTCCTGACAAGGCCTCACTTAATGGGATACTGTTTAAGGCATGAATTGACAGTAAGGCTTCATTAACATAGCAGGGGTCGGGAACATATGGCTCGCAAGTCGGGTGTGGCTCTTTTGTTGATTGCATCTGGCTCCCAGGGTCCTCCAAGGAAGAGGAGGAAGAGGCGGGGGGAGCCTCGGCTTGGCTTCTTTGGCAGCGGCTTCAGCCTCAGAGAGGGCCAAGCCGAGGCTCACTCTCTTCCTCTTCCTCCTCCCAGGGTCCTCCAAGGAAGAGGAGGAGGAGGAAGGCGCAGGGGGAGCCTCGGCTTGGTTTCTTTGGCGGCGACTTCAGCCTCGGAAAGGGCCAAGCCGAGGCTCACTCTCTTCCTCTTCCTCCTCCCAGGGTCCCCCAAGGAAGAGGACGAGGAGGAAGAGGCGGGGGGAGCCTCGGCTTGGCTTCTTTGGCGGCAACCGGCATCAGCAAAGGCCAAGCCGAGGCTCACTCTCTTCCTCTCCTCCCAGGGCCCCCAAGGAAGAGGACGAGGAGGAAGAGGTGGGGGGAGCCTCGGCTTGGCTTCTTTGGCGGCGACCGGCATCGGAAAGGGCCAAGCCGAGGCTCGCTCTCTTCCTCCTCCCAGGGTCCTTCAAGGAAGAGGAGGAGGAGGAAGAGGCGGGGGGGAGCCTTGGTTTGGCCTCTTTAGCGGTGGCTTCGGCTTTATTTACACACTGCTCTCTTGCCCGTATTGTTTGAGGATTGCTTCAGCATTGGTCTTGGTCTATGGATTCTTCAGTTGGACATACGCACCGTCATTCTGCCGGGGGAAACCTTTTTCTCATAGTATGTACGTATATACTCACATTTAGTTGAATTCAATCTTAAAATATATAAAACTAGCTGTACCCGGCACGCGTTGCTGTGCCCTATTTAGGAGATGTGAGATGTAAGGGTTGGAAATGATGTTACTTACGGTCTTGGTGGGGTCATGTAGGCATGAATTGTGCACTTTCTATGTGTGCTCCAAATGATGTCATCTGGAAGCATGAGTTGTATTGTCTTATATAGCAGAGGAAGTGTTTTGATTCTGGAGTGTCTCCACTCAGCAAAGTCTGTAGTGGTTGTGGAGGAGTGGCAAGTGGTGGTAGAGAGACTTTACCGGCTAGGCAGCCCATTCCTGGTGTTTCTGCTGGGTATTTCAGGGCTTTGCAGTGTGTGCAGATGTGCGTTAGGGTGCCAATGTCGGCCTCTGGCGCCATGCTGTAGTCTTCTGCAGCGTTGTATCTGAAGGCTAGGTGGTGCAATTGGTTGTGGTGTTTTTGAAGTTTGTTTTCTGTGTTGCGACGTCGTGTTTCTGCGCTCCTTGCGCGCTGCTGTTGTGTTGCATTTCTGCGTCTTTGTTCTTGTCGCTTCTTCTTGTCGTGCAGTTCTTTGCATTTGGTTCTCAGCTGTGCGTCGTGCAGTGACCTGTTGTCTGTGTCTCTGCTGCGCAGTGTGTTTCTGTTCTGGCGTTTGTTCTGCTCTTTTTTGTTTGATGTATGTAGCATTGTGAGTGTGTCGTCCGATGCTGTTATTTTTATAAGGCATGGCTTGTCTTTTGGGTCAGTTTATGTCTGTGTGGAAGGAAGGAATGGTTTTAGTTTGTGGTGTTTGTAGGTGTTGTGTGTACGGGGTCCCGTTAGGTTGGTGGGATGGGTTGTGATTGGAAGTTGTGTTGTGTTGTGTGGGTAGGAATTTGCTGGAGAATTGCTCCCTCAGAGTTTGGTTTTGGCAGTTTAACCCTCAAACACCAACTGAAATCTCTCAGCATTCTATCCTAGCCTTGGATGGCTCTTGCCAGCGTTGCTATGGTTACAGCAGTTATGCAAATCCACCCTTATTGGCAGCCAATCATGTTGTTCAGAATGTAGAGGCTGGGTGAGTCGTTGGCTGCCCCGGAGGATACTGGGAAATGTAGTTTTATTTTTACTCGTTGTTTTGGGGGCCTTTTAGGTTTTGGGGGGGAAAGTTTCTTTGCTACAAATGTACCTTGCTTGAGGCCTATTTCTGTTGGCAAGTATTGTTTTTCTGCGTTGTATGGTTTCTTTGTTTGAGGTATACATCACATGACGTGAACCCATTTATAGAATAGATATATTATATGGCTCTCACTGAAATAAATTTCCAAATATTTTGCTTTCATGGCTCTCTGAGTCAAAAAGGTTCCCGACCCCTGCTATATAGCCATAATCAGATGGCCATGCCGCCTCTGCTTAAAAACCTCCAGAAAAGGAGACTCCACCAGACTCTGAGGCAGCAGAGGTCTGAAACAATCTGAAGGCACACAACAACAATCCTAATTGACTTGACTCTCTCATCAGCCAAAAGCAGGCTCACACTTCCCATTGAAACATTGGTACGTTTAAGTTGGTTAAAATTGTTCTTCAGTTTTATTTCTGTCATGGGGTTTTTGTTTTTGCACTACAAATAAGACATATGCAGTGCGCATAGGATTATAGGATGAAGGACTATGAAGCGGCCCCTGGTTTTAAAAGTTTGGACAGCCCTAAGGGAAAGACAACTCCGGCTTTCCAAAGATTAACAAGGGAGTTAATTGGCAGAATTTCACGGGTGCAAGTAAGACTCTTCTAATCATATCGTCTTAAGAGCAATAATACTCTTTAAGATTCCCGAGCAGCAGCTGCCAAATCAAGTATAACATTGGCAAATAATGTGTATCATATTATTAACTTAAAATACCCAAAACTTATTACAGCCTTTCACTATCTTGATGCCCTCGAACTCCTGCCAACTCCAGGTGTAATGGCCTATAGTGAGAGAAGATGGAAGTTAAAGTCTAAAACAGGGCTGTCCAACTGGTGGCCCTGGGGCCGTACACGGCCCCCCAGCCTGTTGGCTCCGGCCCCAGCTATGCCCCCGGCCGCCATTTTTAAAATTTTTTAAAAAAATTTTAAATGGCGGCTGGGGGGGGGGGAGGGGGGGCGGTGCAGGGAGGAGGAGTGAGCCAGCTCCTCCTCCCTGCACCGCCCCTCTGTCCTTCTCTCCGTGCCGCCACTGCGAGTTCGAGACAAGGGGCGGTGCAGGGAGGAGGAGCCAGGTAGAGAGGAGGCGTGCCTAAAGAGGAGGAAGGCAAGCGCTTGCTTTCCTCCTCTTCAGGCACGGGCTTCTCCGTTCTGTCTCCCACCGGCGCCGGTGGAAGAGGCAGAACTGGGAGGGGGCTGGCGTGACACTAGGAGGAAGGAGAAGCCACGGAGGGCTCCCTTGGCTTTGCCTTCCCTCTAAGGGTCACGCCAGCCTCAGAAGCGAAATCGCCGCTTCTGAGGCTGGCGTGACACTTTAGGAGGAGGGACCGGGGGCGGGGCTGGGGGGGCGGGGGCGGGACAGAGCGGCCCCCCAGGTCTTCAGTGACTGGAAGTCCGGCCCTAGGTCCAGTAGAAGTTGGACAGCACTGGTCTAAAACATCTGGAGGGGTTTGGGGAAGGCTGACCTCTGGAGAGAGCAAAAATCCGCTCTTCAGTTCTTGAGTTTCTTAAGAGATGAGAAATTCATTAATACACGACTGGTTGGAGAATTGCCCCCTCCTTATTTTAAACCCGTCATTCCCAAAGTGGGCGGAACCACCCCCTAGGGGGTGCTGGAGTGATTCAGGGGGGCGGTGACGGCCACAGGCGCATTTGGGGGGCGATAATTCACTGTAAGGGTGGTGAACAATTGGCCATTTAGGAGGGGTCGCGAGGCCCTCTTCCTTGGCCCGGCCCCCTTTGCTTTGACCCCCGGCCCCACACGCTGTGCAGTGTGAAGACTGCAGTGCAAAGGCCTCTGCGTCCTCCTCCTCCTCCGACACCGGCGGAGCCTCCCCCGCCCCGGCGGAGGTGACAGCGGAGGGTACAGGAGAGCCCAAGGCTTCCGCGGGGAGAGCAGGCCTCGCTTCGTCCCCCTCAGAGCCCTCTCCGGAGGCGGCACGGCGAGCAGCACTAGCGTCGCGGCCATGCAGGCCAACGGGGCGGGAACCGGCGCACCTCCGCCACATACATCTCCCTTAAATCACTGTCAATTCCTCCCAAACCCTCCAGTATTTTCTATTGGTCATGGGGGTTCTGTGTGCCAAGTTTGATCCAGGTCTGTCATTCATGGGACCTTGGCTGTGGGAGTCAGAGCTGAATTGGTCGAAGGTACTACAAATCCCATCATCCGTTGTCCATGCTCCCCCAAACATATTGTTTCTGTGATTAATCACTATGCCTTAATTATGTTCAATTTGTAACAATGAAAATACATCCTGCATATTAGATATTTACATTAGAATTCGTAGGAGTAACAAAATTATTTATGAAGTAGCAACAAAAATATGGTTGGGGGTCACCACAACACGAGGAACCTTATTTAGGGCTCACGGCATTAGAAAGGTTGAGAACCACTGCATTAATACATATAACTTTCTGTTTAATTGCTATTAAATTATTTAAAAAATTAATTTCTAAGGGGATGGTGAGTAATTTTTTTTCTGGAAAGGGGCGGTAGGCCAAAAACGTTTGGGAACCACTGGTTTAAACCTTTCAGTTTAAAAAAGTGTAACACCTGTGAATCAATTTCCTAATCAGGACAATTACATGAATGGTGCAGATGAATTTTTAAGAGTGTTTCGCTCTAGGATCGATGTCTCTCAGCATTACTTCGCAAACGAAGATTCAGGAAGGACTCATCCCACGCTTTTTACAAGCGCGTTGATGACTAAAAAGGCCAATCTGAGATAGGCAAGTTCAGTTGCAGAAAGCACAGCAGAAAGTTTCCTTGGGTGATGTTGTTTCCAAGTTGTGGTTCTTTCTGCGTTGTCGATTCTTTTCGAGACCCATTCGGTGTGTCTTCTCGAAAGAGGCCGCAGCATTGTGGATAGTGCGTCTCCATGCCTCCCGATGTGAGGCCAGGGTGGACCATTGTTGGTGATCAATCTGGCCGAGCCCGAGATGTTGTTTCAGGGAGTCCTTGTATCTCTTTTTCGGGGCGCCTCTCTTACGCTGACCCGTGACGAGTTCACCATAGAGTAGTATCTTTGGGAGGCGGTGGTCCTCCATCCTATGGACGTGCCCTGCCCAGCGCAGCTGTGTTCTCAATAGCATGGCCACAACGCTGGTGATCCCTGCTTGCTCAGGGACAGCAACATTAGTCACATAGTCGGTCCAGTGTATATTTAGGATTGTGCGAAGACAGTGCTGATGAAAGCGTTCGAGGAGTCGTAGGTGTTCACAATAGGTGACCCATGTTTCCGACCCATAGACAAGAATAGACAGTACGATAGCTCTGTACACACTGATTTTGGTGCTTTGCCTCAGGTGCTTGTTGCTCCAGACTCTTTTGTGAAGCCTTCCAAATGCACTCTATGCCTTTGATAATCTGTGATCTATCTCTTTGTCAATCTTGGCGTCTGAAGAGATGATGCTTCCCAGGTAGGTGAACTGCTGAACGGACTTAAGTACAGATTTGCCTATGCTGACGTGGGGATGATGGTGTTCTTCCTATGGTGCAGGCTGGTAGAGGACTTCCGTTTTCTTCAGGCTGATTTCCAGCCCAAACAGCCCTGCAGCTGCTGCAAAGCAGGATGTGAGGCGCTGCAGGGCTGCTTCTGAATGGGCGACAAGGGCAGCATCATCAGCAAAAAGTAGCTCACGGACTAGATAGTTTAGAGTCTTAGTGCGAGCCCTCAGACGGCTTAAGTTGAACAAGCTACCATCAGTACGATAGCGTATATATATGCCGTCTTCTTCTTCTTCGAGGTCTGCTGTAGCCCTTTGGAGCATCATGCTGAAGAAGATTGTAAATAGGGTTGGTGCAAGAACACAACCTTGTTTCACTCTAAGATCGATGTAGTTTGCCAACAAACTAAAATCACGAACTACAGACCCTCTTTAAATACAACAAGAGCATTGTAGCTCAATGCCACCTGCTACATTCCCTACAGAGCCATTCGGCTGCTATGTGTGGTTAAACACAGCCATCCACACCTTAGGGAACATTTATAACAACACTCCTTTCAAACCCTTTGACACTCTCCAGTGTGAAAATGGACTTTTCAGCAGTCAAGCACAGAAAAAGAAACAGATCAAACACTGTTTTGGAATGGCTGGAGTTAAAACCAAATCCTCAACCTGCCTGGAATGCCATCTACCGTTCTAATTCAATATCAGTGATAGAAAAAAAAATCACAGAGGATTCATTTGCCAGTGGGACATTAGCTCTCCTAGAGAGAACAGGGAATATGAAAGTACAATATTCTTGCACTTATCTTAGCAAATTAGCTCAGTTGTGAAATGCTTCATAAACCACCCCTTAGCACCCCACATAGCTGAGAAAACAACATACACTTGGGTAACTGCCTTCATTTAGATCTAATGTCATTTTAATCCAGTATATTACATATTATTAAACCACTGACAAGCAAATACGTTTTCGTAATCAAAACAATATAAACACTTCAGTTGAGACATTCCAATTATGTGAATAATTGCTTGTTATATTTCATTTTTAAAATGTGACCGAACTCTTCATAATTTGGAATAAACTCTACTCCAATGAAAGCAGAAAATAAGAATTAACATTGATTTGAAGCAACCATGACAGATAAAGGCTAATTCTGACAAAAACAGACCTTCCTTATGGTGTTAACAGTCATCACCACTATGAAGAATATTAACATTAATAATTAATAAATGGTGGTAACAACACCCACCAAGATGAATCTATATATATAAAGGAAGAGTCGTCATGGAAAGACCATCCCAAACAGAGAAACCTTACAACGCAGAGACACCAAACTTGCCAACAGAAATAGGCCTCAGACAAGGTACGTTTGTAGCAAAGAAACTTTCCCCCCCAAAACATAAAAAGCCCCCAAACAACGAGTAAACAAAACTACATTTCCCAGCATCCTCCGGGGCTGCCAACGACTCTCCCAGCCTCTACATTCTGACAACATGATTGGCTGCCAATAAGGGCGGATTTGCATAACTCCTGTACTGACCAGTCAACATGAACATTCCGACCCATAATAAACTGTCAGAGGAGGATAAGGCAAAGGGCTGAGGCACAAAATTTACACCCCTACAAATCACAGACCACGCCCAAAATTGACAGTAAGGCTTCATTAACTTAATTTCCCTGACTAGGCCTCACTTAATGGAATGCTGTTTACGCTCTGAATTGACAGTAAGGCTTCATTAACTTGATTATCCCGACTAGCCCTCAGCTCATTGGACATTGTGTATGGCCTGAATTGACAGTAAGGCTTCATTAACTTGCTGTTCTTGACTAGGCCTCAGCTCATGTGACACTGTGTATTGCCTGAATTTACAGTAACCTACATTGGCACACAGAGCCCCTATGACCCACGCTACATTCTACTACAGTTTGGAGGAGGGTGGACCATGGATTATGGGACTTGAAGTACCTCCATGGATAATGGGATTTGTAATACTTCAAAACCCATCATTCCCCACAGACCACTGTGTTCAAGAACCAAGACCGATAAAGACCAAACTTGGCAAACAATGCACCCCATGACCCACACTCCATCCGACTGCAGATTAGAGGAGGACACACCATGGATAATGGGATTTCGAGTACCTCCACTCACTTCCAAAGTACCCCACCCACACACGCATCAACCTCTACATCAACACAGCAGACGGAAAAACAAAAAAATCATTGCATATCCACAAGCTATGCAGAACGCCAGCAACACCACACAACAACAACTCCACAGGACTCCAACATCCCACCCACCAAAACAACCCACAACAACACAGCCATGACCCCAACAACAACAACTTACACACTCAGACTTCCTCACATCTCCAAAAGAGGGCACAGCAACGCGTGCCGGGTACAGCTAGTAATATTAATAATTAATAATAAAAAATTTCTAATTAAGAAGTTTATATTCATTATACACTAGTCAAAGAAATTTGAGATAAGATTCCTAGCTGTCGCAACAGCGGCGGATAAAAGGATCTGGGGTGGCAGCCCCTCCCACTGGCTATATATGCTCGAGGGGAGTGTGGGCGGGGCTACCATTTAAAATGATATTAACTTTCTAAAAGATTCCAAACTGTCTGCGCAGGCGCAGGAAATACCATGTGTGCGATTCACAGGGACCACGACAGGGAACTGGCCACACATTGCTGTGGCGTAGTCTGTGGTGACCCCCTTCTCCCTGCATGCTGGGAAAGCACAATCAAAGGACTCCTGACAGATGGCCATTCCACCTCTATTCGATAATAGTAGGAGACCTTTATCAGTTCGATCAGGAAGAGTTTGGATTTTGACCTTGCTATTGTTTTATTGAAGTCCTTATGCACTGTATTCCCAGGCCTGGGCCCACTTGGGCCCTCCCTCTTGTCCTCCAGGTGCTTTGGACTACAACTCCCCCAATTCCTAATCGCCTGCCGGGACTGACTTGGGGCATAGACCCCTGATGACCAGTTCAATATACTGGGTGGTTTTGGAGGGAGTTGCCATGGCCATGCATTGCTGTGGCGCAGTCTGGTGGTATGAGGGGGTCTGGTAAAGAACAACAACAACATCCCTTCCTGCCTTTCGTTCTTCCTCTCTTCCCTCTCTCCCTCATCCTTCAGCTGTTTCCTTCTCTCTTTCCTCCTTCCTTTCCTCCCTCCCTTCCGTCTTTCCTTTCCCTCCTTCCTCCCATCCTTTCCTTTTCTCTATCACTCCTCCCTCCCTTTCTTTCCCTCCATCCCTTTCTTTCCTTCCTTTTTCTCCTCCCCTCACCAGCTTCACCCTCCTTTATTGCCTTTTCTTACCTTTTTCTTTCCTGTCTACTTTTTCTTCTTCCTTCCTTCCTTCCTTCCTTCCTTCTTTCCCTCCCTCCTTCTCTCCCTCCCGCAGTAACACAGGGGAGGGAAGGATCAAAGGAGGTGGCCGCGAGCTGTTTTTAACAGCCGAGTGCTGGGTGCGAGCAAGGCCACGTATTGTCTGGTTGTGTTGGCGGCAAAGTCTGTGTTGCGGGTGAGGGGCACGCGTGCCCTGTGCGGCCCACCAGCGAGTTTGAATTTTTTTAAATTTGCTCTTTGGCGGCAGGGCGGGGAGGGAGAGGGGTTTGCATGTATGCACAGTATTTCCGCGCATGTGCTGTACTCCTTTGGCTTGGGGGATGCTGGGAAATGTAGTCCCCCAATGTTGTTTTTTTTTTTGCTTTTTTGGCGTGATTTTCTGGGTTTTTGTGAAGTTTTTTGAGTGTTAGTCACACCTTCCTTTGTGAGGCGTGTAGTGGCCAAACTTTGTGTGTCTGTGTTCAGGGGTTTTGCTGTTTTTCAGTGTGGAACAACGACACTAAGATTTATATATAGAGAGATTACATTTTGAGTAGATTCATATATATATAATGACTTTTATAAAAGACACATAGGCTAAATCTTAGATCTATATGAGCAACTGATATGTCAAGTCTTCAAGGTTATTTCTTTTCACTGAAAATGAATGAGTATGTTACACTGACAATATCTATTGCATTCCAGGCCTGGGAACACTTATGACTACAGCACCACACAAAAGTCCAGAATATAACTAAATAGTTTATTGTAAAAACACATTAAAAGTATAAGAAAAGCCTATAAAGAAAAAAGATGTATGATCCAAAAAGGTTTAGCAATAGGTGATAATCCAACAGGAATCCAAATGTCTCATACAGATTCAAAGGTAATACAGCCAGGAATACCTCAAAGTCACAAGAACAGCTTAAGTCCACAAGCAAAAGGTATACTTAGTAAAACTTGAACAAGACCCTCAAAAACAGGAACACGGCGACTTCCAGAATACTTGAATTCAAAACCAAGGCTTGAGATGAAACAAGAACCAGAGAACTCAGGCCTAGCTTCTCACTTGAACGCTACTTTGCCTAAACTAATCCTTAGGTAAATAAACAACTTGCGGTTTAATATACACCCATGAAAGCATTCTGTTTCCCACGGTCCAACATTATGGTTGATTGTTATCATATTTGGGGCTGCTTTTGGAGCTGTTGAGCATTTTGGAAAGAACAAGCTCAAAACAGAGGCCAATTTCACAGTCATGGGATCTTTAGGATTCTCTTTCTGCAAAAGTGACTCACCTAATCCATATGGTTTTTTTAAATTAAAAAAACTTAACCGCCTTTCCAAAGCAGACTATGATGTAACATGATGACGTTCTTCTCCAACATTAAAATAAAAAAAATTAATAATATAATAATAATAAACTTTATTTATAAGCCGCTTCCCTCTCCCCAAAGGGGACTCGGAGCGGCTTACAGAATGCAAAAGTCTCATGGCATATGACCAAGCCTTTGGGCACCTTTAAAGCAGTGTTTCCCAACCAGTGTGCCGGGGCACACTAGTGTGCCGTGAGCGATCATCAGGTGTGTTGTGGGAAATTGGAATCTCCAGGAAGGGGAAGGGGGGGAGTCTAGTGTGTTGAAGTATAAAAACCTTAAGACACCTACCTCAATAAAGGCACAAAATTACAAACATGCCCCCTCCCCACTCGTTGTCTACTTGGTCTCTCCCTCTCCATGCGTTGGGAAGGCTTGCCTCCCTTTCCCCAAGTAGAGACCTCCTCTTGCCTCCTGGGGGTTCTGTGTGGGAAGTTTGGCCCAGTTCTATCATTGCTGGGGTTCAGAATGCTCTTTGATTGTAGGGAAACTATAAATCCCAGCAACTACAACTCCCAAATGTCAAGGTCTATTTCCCCTGAACTCCATCTGCATTCATATTTGGGCATATTAAGTATTCATGCCAGGTTTGGTACTGATCCAACATTGTTTGAGTCCACAGTGCTCTCTGAATATAGGTGAACTACAACTCCAAAACTCAAGGTCAATGCCCACCAAACTCTTATAGCACTTTCTCTGGGTTATGGGAGTCCTGTGTGGGAAGTTTGTGTCTTTCTGCCATTCCTGCCAGGATATCTATGTTGAGTTCATCAAAACAGGCCCAGGTTTCACACTGAGTGTATAAATACATTTAAAAACATATTAAATATTAACTATATGTATTACTGTGTTAGAGTGTCATTTTGTGTCATTTTGGTTGGTGGTGTGCCCCAGGATTTGGCAAATGTAAAAAGTGTGCCGCGGCTCAAAAAAGGTTGGGAAACACTGCTCTAAAGTACCTCCTTGGAGCCTGGCCAGAGAAAATCAATAAGATCATTTAGTGTACAAAATTAAGAAGCAGACAAGGACTTGTGGCAAGCCACATAGGGCTTGCAGCCAAAGAACTATATCCACCTAACTTCGTTATAAATGCTTTAAAAAAAACTGTAGCATAAAACAGGAAGTAATGTCAAGATTATGGCATGAAACCCCGGTCTTAATCCAGGAAATATTATAATCGTTATTGATGACTTTAAAATAGGAAAACTAACAATACTCACAACGGCCACAGTGTATACGCTATTTATAGCACAGAATACCCTGTATAGACCCAGATAGTGCTAGACGTAGGTGTTCCCAGGCCTGGAATGGAAGAGATAGTGCGGACACAGATTGCAGCCAGGAAATCAGAAGACGTTTACTTCTTGGAAGGAGAGCAAAGACCAATCTCGATAAAATAGTGAAGAGTAGAGACATCACACTGGCAACGAAGATCCACATAGTTAAAGCAATGGTATTCCCCTATGGGTGTGAGAGCTGGACCATAAGGAAGGTTCAGCGAAAGAAGATAGACGCTTTTGAACTGTGGTGTTGAAGGAAAATTCTGAGAGTGTCTTGGTCTGCAAGAAGATCAAACCAGTCCATACTCCAGGAAATAAAGCCCAACTGCTCACTGGAGGGAAGGATATTAGAGGCAAAGATGAAGTAGGGTTCACAGGGCATAGGGTTACAGCCTGTGTTGGATGGGGTCCCACTCCCCCTGAAGACACAGGTTTGCAGCTTGGGAGTGATCCTGGACTCATCGCTGAGCCTGGAACCCCAGCTTTTGCACAGTTAAGACTCGTGCGCCAGGTGCGCCAGTACCTTGGGAAGTCTGATCTGGCTACAGTCGTCCACACTCTGGTCACATCCCGAATAGATTACTGCAACGCACTCTACGTGGGGCTTCCTTTGAAGACAGTTCGGAAACTGCAATTAG
This sequence comes from Anolis apletophallus, assembly GCA_030556195.1. Taxonomy (NCBI): domain Eukaryota; kingdom Metazoa; phylum Chordata; class Lepidosauria; order Squamata; family Anolidae; genus Anolis; species Anolis apletophallus. The sequence goes on from JARBWK010000012.1 coordinate 8,323,978, forward strand.
TCCAGCGGGCGGCAGCCAGACTATTAACTGGAGCTACATACAGGGAGCATACCACCCCCCTGTTGTGTCAGCTCCACTGGCTGCCTGTCCATTTCCGGACCCAATTCAAAGTGCTGGATTTGACCTTTAAAGCTCTATACGGTTCTGGCCCAGCTTACTTGTCCGAACGCATCAGCCTCGTAATTTAAGATCATCCGGGGAGGCCCTGCTCTCGCTCCCGCCAACTTCTCAAACGCGGTTGGTGGGGACGAGAGAGGGCCTTCTCAGTGGTGGCTCCCCGTCTGTGGAACGCGCTTCCAAGCGACATACGATCAACACCATCCCTCCTGGCATTCAGGAAAAAAGTGAAATCTTGGCTGTGGGACCAAGCGTTTGCACATTAGCACAATGCAGCACTTTGGACTGGATTTGTAACAGCAAGTTGATGGATATGGCTCAATGCTCCTGTTATGGACGGAATACTGTTTTTAACTTAAGAGAATGTGTATGATGTGTTAATGTTAATTGTATTTTAATGTGTTTTAATGCTGAATGTTTTTGGTTTTATATTGTATTTATTATGTTGCCATTGAATTGTGCCTTTTGTTAGGCTGCTCTGAGTCCCCCTCCGGGGTAGAGAAGAGCGGGGTAGAAATGTTGGAAATAAATATAAATAAATAAGTACTTTGGCCACATCATGAGAAGACAGGAAAGCTTGGAGAAGACAATGACGCTGGGAAAATGAAGGGAAAAAGGAAGAGGGGCCGACCAAGGGCAGGATGGATGGATAGTATCCTTGAAGTGACTGGCTTGACTTTGAAAGAACTGAGAACGGCCACAGCCAACAGGGAGCTCTGGCGTGAGCTGGTCGAGGAGGTCACGAAGAGTCGGAAGTGACTGAACGAATAAACAAAAATAACAACAATACCCTGTATATAGTGGAGGACTAGCTGTTAAGCAGACTACCTTGAAAGAAACACGTTATCCTCAGTCCTGAAAGACACTAGCACACAACTATGTTTAAACCAACTACTGCATTTTCTGGCGTATAAGACTACTTTAAAACCCAAGAAACCCTTCTCAAAAGTCAATGGTCGTCTTATTCGCAGGAGTAGTCTTATACGCTGGGAGTCATCTTATAGAAGCACAGTCTTACCACCCTGTTCCTTATCGCTAAATCTTTGTTATTTTTAAAGTCACTTGGAGGCTATTGTAGCAACCCAGTTCTCATTCGTGCCGGGGGGGGGCAGGGGGCCGCCCCGGGGGTCCCACTTGCATTAGGACCCATGGAGGCTAATGTAGGGGCAGATGAAGGGGATGATGAGGCAGCGGGGCCTTCCTCTCCTACAGAAAGCTTAGCATGGGATCATGGCTGGCCTGATGGGTATGAGAGCTGGGAAAGTCAGAATGATACTGATGAGACTGAATCAGATAATCAGTATGAGAAACCAGGTGGTTACGGGTCACAGGAGAAAGTCCGGGAGTCAGCGGGGGCTGAGCCCATGGAAGTTGGAAGGGAGTCAGGCTCTCATGAAGATAGAGACCCAGGTGCTGGGAGGCAAGGACGGAGCTTTGATAGGCGTCGGAGCATTGAGTCCAGCAGGAGGGAATGGCACCGAAGCCTAGAGCGCCACAGGAGCGCGGAGCCCCGTAGCACAGACTGGCGCAGAAGCCTAGAGCGGCGTAGGTTTCACCAAGGGAATTAAGTATAGGATCCGTGGGAACGGATCCTCAGTTGCTCGGCCACTTCTGATCTGAAGGGAGTGAAGCGAGCGGAGATCCACGGAGCCAGGACTGGCTCGTGTTACCAAGAAGTTTTCTTGGGCCTTGATTCCTTGAACTTGCCTTGTTTGTTTGCCACGGACCAAGTCTGTTTTGATCCGCACTGCTTTGCGGAAACCTTTCCTTGTGTTTTTCCTTTGGATTGACTACGGAACTCTTTACCATTTTTGAATGAACTTTTCTATGCCTTTTTTGGACAATTTACCTTTTCACCTGTTTTTCATTATTCAATAAATAGTTAGCTGATTACCGTCTGTGTGTGTGTGATTTAGGGGCCGGGCCGAGTCCCTGCATTGTGACAGCTATAAAGCCGATTTAAACGTTAGTCATGTAATAAGCATCTTGGACTAAAACACTTTGGCTCAGACTTTGAACTTCAGCTTGAAGGAGTTTTCAAGAACTCCTTTATCTGAGATTCCTGCAGAGTAACAAAAAGGCACTTGGGAAGCCAGCGTGTAATTCAGCATCAGCCCAAAACCGCTCACAGCTAAAGCACAGACCAATGGGTAGCTAAGAAAATGACATACAAAGGACATGCCACTGAAACCGATTGACTTTCCACTCAAAACCAACAATATGTAACACAACAAGCTCAGCAAATTAGAACAAACATGCACACAAACAGAGAGAATCTGACGGAAGTGTGGGTGGGTGTTTAAGCGGAAATTAGGATAAAAAATAACACGCAGACACAACCAACATTATTCCTGGCAATAAAATAATTTCCAGAAGGAAACTGCTAAAGTACAAGGACACACATCCATATGCTACTTTGGAATCCAGCATAAGCGATATTTATCAAGGTGGAAATACTTTTTTCTATTAATAAATCTTAAGATTTTTATTACGGTGCTAAAACATATAGACTCACACAATATCTATTTATCTATCTATGTACTGTATATAATAAAAGTCATTGTTTGCGGCAGTGCGGCGGGAGGAATATGTGCCAGCGTTTCGACTGGTTGCCACTGTGGGATTATTCGTATAAAGGACACTGATTGGCCAGCCTCAGAACACCGACACTCAAAGGCACCAGATTATTTGCATAAAGGACTCTGATTGGCCAGCCTCAGAACTCCAACACTCTAAGGCACCAGACAGAGGGCATTGGTTGCCACTGAGGGACAATTTGCATAAAGGACTCTGATTGGCCAGCAAAAGAGAATGCACCTGCACTCTTGAGTTAGCCAAATGACAGTTTTTCAGTTGGAAATGGAATGTTCATTTTCTGGGAGGTGCGAAGGAATATGTGACAGCATTTCGATAGGTTGCCACTATGGGATTATTTGCATAAAGGACTCTGATTGGCCAGCCTCAAAATTCCAACATTCTACGGCCCCAGACAGAGGGGATAGGTTGCCACTGAAATGGTATTTGCATAAAGGACTCCGATTGGCCATCCATATTCCAACATTCTAAGGTGACTCAGAGGGAAAAGGAAAGGCCTCAGGCAGTCAGACACTGCGGCCCACAGCAGTGACGGAACAGGACCAAACTTAGCACACAGGGGCCCAATGGCCCACTTCTCAACGCGACCCTCACCCAATGACCAATACAGACCAAAATTAGCACACAGAGCCCCCTTGATCCACTCTACTCCCTGGTGCTGTTTCAAGGAGGACGGACCACAGATGATGGGACTTGAAATACCTTCACTCACCTTCCAAGACCGCTGCAAGCCTCATCCAAAGAATGATCAAGACCAAATGTGACACACAGAGCCCCCTTGACCCACTCTACATCCTGGTGCTATTTGGAGGGGGTGGACCATGGCCAATGGGACTTGCAGTACCTTCACTAAGTTCCTGAGACCACTGCAAGCCACGTAAACATCTAATAGGAACCAACCTTGGCACACAATGCCTTCCTCAAATAACATGGGCACTGCCGGGTCCCCAAGCTAGTATTATCATAAATAACAAATTTCAATACTTCCTTTCAATACTTCCTCTACATTTCTTCAAGAACCTTGGAATCATTTTTTGTACTAACATTGCCAGAATGGTCAGAAAAAATGATGATCAGTTTGGGTCTGTCAGTTTCACAGACAAATGCAAACAACATGGCTTCTTATTAAATGCCTTTCTATAGGCTTAAACCTAACAGTTGTATCCACATCAAATTCATTAATTGACAGTAAACCCCTTTAGGTCATTATACCAATCATATCCAAATGTCAGCTGCACAAAGAATACACCAGCTAAGCCTGCAAATATTATTCATGTGATAATCGTTGCACATTAAAGGCATTACTGAAGTTTCAGTTCATTGAACAGCCAGTAACATAAGCTTAATTTTTCTTACAATGCTGCATTAATAATATGGTATGCTACTCTTATTTTCTACAATTTGACTCAACTATAATGGGCATTTTGTTATACAGACAGATGAGTAACTCTCGTTTTTGTTTTCATTTTATGTCATTGTGGCTTTATGAATGTAAAACCTCCAAATGGAGAGAGATATACTCTCTGGCATTACTTCACGAACAAAATTCTTAGGAAGGACTCATCCCACACTTTCTACAAGCGCGTTGATGACAGAGGTTGGATGTGTCCTTCGAGCCTGTGCAATGGATTTTTCTGGTGGAGCGCAGCATGCACAGAACTGGCCTCACCCTTTAAACCAAAGGTTCATCTGCTGGGGCCTAGCAAGCTTGGATGGGGGCAGCGAGGTCCTCAGGTCGTAGGTTTGGTTTGAGTTTCCTTCTCTGGATGGTTGACCTTACAGGGTTAGACGAGCACCATCTGCCTGGGTTTGAATTTAGAGCAGGGGTGCTCATTAGGTAGCTTGGGAGCTACTAGTAGATCTTCGGCCCTCTTCCAGGAGATCTTCGGGCCTCACCAGCCGGATGGGGTGCTCCTGCCATGCGCGCGCACACCCTGCGTGCACGCGCGCTCCTGCCAGGGGCGGTCCTTCTGACTCCGCGACCTACGCGGCCGCGTAGGGCGCTACCGGCTGGGAGGGGCACCACGGGCTGGGAGGGGCGCCACCGCGCCGCCTCCGTGCCCCCACCGCCGCTGCACTGCCTTGTGCCGCCGCTACGCCGGGTGTGCTGGGTGTGCCGGGCGCGCCTCCACAGCTGGCCCCACCAGACGCGCACGCGCAGAAGCACCCCAAAGGCGCTGTAGTGCCTGTAGACGTTTTTCTGCGCCGCGCGAACGTCCGCAAGACGCGCAAGACGCGCACTGGCTCCCAAGCCGCTTGCCGCTCTGGAGCCAGCACGCATGCGCAAAACCTGCGCGCATGCACGCTGGCTCCAAAGCAGCAGGCGCTCGGGAGCCAGTGCGCGTGGCGCCGGATGTTCGCACACGCTGAGGTGCGGCGCGGCCGATGGGGACGGCTGCGGAGGCGGTGCGGCGGTGGCGAGTGACGCGGCGGGCGGGGCGATGAAATTTTATTTGCGTACCCCCCCGGATTAGGTTAGACCGCCCCTGGCTCCTGCTGCTGGCTTCCGCTCTCGCGGTGCTTCTTTCGCCTGCAGGGCATTGCAGTAAGAAGGAAGCACGAGGCGGGGCCTCTGGAGGGAGCGCCCTGCCTTTCTCTCGTCCACAAGCATCTGTGCAGCCTCCGCTGCCGGCGAGACAGGCAGGGCGGAGCGCTCCCTCTGGATGCCCCGCCTCGTGCTTTCTCCTTTCTGCAATGCCCCGCAGGCAGAAGAAGCGCTGCGCAAGCGGAAGACAGCAGTAAGGGCACACGCAGTGGCAAGAGCACATGGCGGCGGGAGCGCACGGCGGCGGGGGCAGGTAGATCTTTTGGACTTGGTTGCTTTAAGAGTAGCTCGCATGCTGAGAAAGTGTGAGCACCCCTGGTTTAGAGTTTTCCTTCTCCTAGGATGGTTGCCAAAAGGCTAGAGAGCCCATCCTGCCCATTGACGCTCTTTGTCAGACCCTTCGGCTGTGACCTGTCTGGCATGGGAGGCCCTACCAGTGACTATTTTGCCACCGCCAGCATAGCTCACAACTTCATTAGGGTATGCAAGCCTCTCCCCCACAACAAGGGGGCGCCAATGGAGAGATATAGTATTTGAATGGGAAAGTGTTATAAAATTCTATGGGGATACATAGTATTATTACATTTATTATTTTACTCTATTATTGTTATTATAACATTTATTATTTTGGAAGGATACGTAAGCACATTCACATTGAAGGAGTCTAGAATAATGGTTTAATCAGAGTTGGACAGTCTTAAATTACAGTTTTATGTAAATATTCAAAAACAAAACTGGATACCTCGATTAATGTATTTTTATTGGTATCTATTTTTATTTTGGAATTGACCAGTAGCTTCTGCATTTCTCACCGTTGGATTATACTCAAGCCAATACATTTTCCCAGTTTTCGTAGTAAATGTAGGTTCGTTGGCTTATATTCGGGTCAGCTTATACTCGAGTCAGCTTATACTCGAGTATATACGGTATATCTTTTCTGAAAAACCAAAATTCTGTTCGCACCTCTGGAAAGATAAAGAAAGTCACTACGAAATACATCCCCCCCAAAAAGGAGAAGTGTCTTCCATGTTGTCCATTACCCTTGCAACAAATGAAGCATTACATGTCTGGCGGAAAAAGTACTTTTGTAAAAGAAGGAAAATGCTTCAAATGAATAAATATAATGCTGCTAAAATGACCAAGAAATACCAAGTAGACTCACCAAGTTCATTGAGGCTCTGAGCAGCTTTGGTTATCTCTCTGCTTCCTCCCTGTAGCTGCCCTTGAAGTCTCTTGCTGAGATACAGGATGCGTATTATTCTCCGAAGCAAGTCACAGGCAGCCTGGATTGGAAACACAGATTCAGAATATGCTCACAATATTATTATTATTATTATTACTAGTAGTAGTAGTATTTACTTTATTTATTTATGCTCACTATATTAGTAGTAGTAGTATAGTAGTAGTAGTATTTACTTTAGTGGTAGTATTTACTTTATTTGTACCCTGCCTTTCTCCCAGAGGGGACTCCAGGCAGCTAACATTATTATACAGTTTAAAGCAGTGTTTCCCAACCTTTTTTGAGCCGCGGCACATATTTTACATTTGCAAAATCCTGGGGCACACCACCAACCAAAATGACACAAAATGACACTCTAACACAGTAATACATATAGTTAATATGTTTTAAAAATGTATTTATACACTCGGTGTGAAACCTGGCCGTTTCGATGAACTCCACATGGATATCCTGGCAGGAATGGCAGAAAGACACAAACTTCCCACACAAAACTCCCATAACCAAGAGAAAATGCTATAAGAGTTTGGTGGGCATTGACCTTGGGTTTTGGAGTTGTAGTTCACCTATATCCAGAGAGCACTGTGGACTCAAACCATGTTGGATCAGGACCAAACTTGGCATGAATACTCAATATGCCCAAATATGAACGCAGATGGAGTTCAGGGGAAATAGACCTTGACATTTGGGAGTTGTAGTTGCTGGGATTTATAGTTCCCCTACAATCAAAGAGCATTCTGAACCCCACCAATGATAGAACTGGGCCAAACTTCCCACACAGAACCCCCAGGAGGCAAGAGGAGGTCTCTACTTGGGGAAAGGGAGGCGGGCCTTCCCAATGCATGGAGAGGGAGAGACCAAGCAGACAACGGGTGGGGAGGGGGGTTGTTTGTAACTTTGTGCCTTTATCGAGGTAGGTTTCTTAGGGTTTTTATACTTCAACACACTAGACTCCCCCCTTCCTGGAGGTTCCAATTTCCCACGGCACACCTGATGATCGCTCACGGCACACTAGTGTGCCCCGTCACACTGGTTGGGAAACATTGGTTTAAAGTACCAGCTGTGGAAACCCTGCACACATTTTAGGGGCTTAGAATGCTTGTTCACATTACAGTTCAGAACATAACATCGAACATAAGCTATCATAAAAATACAGCACCAAAGTTCGTCCCGCCTTGCAGTTTAAGATCATCCGGGGAGACCCTGCTCTCGCTCCTGCCAGCGTCACAAATACGTCTGGCGGGGATGAGAGACAGGGCCTTCTCGGCTGTAGCCCCCCGCCTGTGGAACTCGCTACCCAACAAGGTAAGATCGGCTTCATCCCTCCTGTCTTTTAGGAAGAAATTGAAGTCGTGCTTCTGGGTCCAGGCTTTTGGGACAGCAGGCATAAATAGCACTTTGGATATGGAATTTGACTGGAATGGTGATATAGCGGTTAATACTTTTTTATTGTTTTAATTAATGTTCTATTTATTGTTTTAATTGCTGTTATATTGCTTTGTTATATTTAGTGGCATCCAATTGTGCCTTCGGGGATTGAGAAGGATGGGGTAGAAATGTTACAAAGATTACAAAGAGTTGTGTCACAAAGGGAGAGCTGTGGCATGCTGCCCTTTTTTTTTGGCTTTCCAGAGCTTAAGGCTCACTGCTCACGGATTCGCAATGCTGCTCACTCCTAATTTGTCAGAGCACAACTCAAGGGACTTGAGCATCCATAGATTCTGGTGTCTGTTGGATCCTTGGAACCAATCCTCCCTGGTATGGAGGACCAATTCTAGTCATTTCATCCAACTTGGAAAATGCAGTTTTCTTTAATTACGGTTCAGCTAAACCAGAAACCATGATGGAATCAATTTTCCTGGTAAATTCCTGGTCAGAGGATGATCTACAACAGGGAGACAGATATCCCTAGAAATCACTCCAAAGAACGCCAAGGCTGATTGAAAAGATTCTGGGCTGTTAAAGGAAATGGCACTAAACTGACTCCTGAGAAAGGAAGCACTCTATTTCGGATTAATGAACATACTGTATGTTGATCTGTTCCCTAGAATGCTGGCTTCTGAGCACCAAGGGTAGGCAACCGTAGGATGTAAACAAGGTCCTCCTTTTACATGGGATTTTTTCTAGCCTTTTCCCCAGTAAATACCGGTAGCACCTAACCCTGAGTGGGACTCTGATAGCTCTGCAGGCCCGGATCAATACCTTTTGCTGCCCTAGGCCACAGTTCGGAATTACGCACCCCCATTGGCTGCCGCCGGCACCGCTCCAGTCCTCCTGCTTCTAGTAAGGCATAGCAGAAGCAGGAAAAGAGCGGCGGCGGCAGCCAATCGGGGTACCCGAGGCAGTGCTTAGCTGCTAAGCGCTGCCCCGGGCAACCCCCATTGGCTGCCGCCGCACCAGTCCTCCTGCTTCTGCTAAGGCATAGCAGAAGCAGGAAAAGGTAGCGCGGCAGTGGCAGCCAATGGGGGGCACCTGAGGCAGTGCTTAGCTGCTAAGCGCCGCCCAGGGCAACCCCCATTGGCTGCCGCCGCCACACTAGCTTTTCCTGCTTCTGCTAAGACATAGCAGAAGCAGGATAAAATAGTGGCGGCAGCAGCCAATGGGGGCGCCTGAGGCGGTGCTTAGCTGCTGCGCCGCCCGGACAACCGCCATTGGCTGCCGCCGCGCCAGTCCCTCCTGCTTCTGCTAAGGCATAGCAGAAGCAGGAAAAGGTAGCGCCGGCGGCAGACAATGGGGCGCCTGAGGCGGTACTTAGCTGCTAAGCACTGCCCCGGACAACCCCCATTGGCTGCCACTGCCGCCACACTACCTTCTCCTGCGTCTGCTAAGACATAGCAGAAGCAGGAAAAGGTAGTGCGGCAGCAGCAGCCAATGGGGGGCGCCTGAGGCGGTGCTTAGCTGCTAAGCGCCGCCCCGGGCAACCGCCATTGGCTGCCGCTGCCGCGCCAGTCCCTCCTGCTTCTGCTAAGGCAGTGCTGTCCAACTTCTTCCGATCCAAGGGCTGGAAGAAGTGTCACTGATCACCTCGGGGGCCGTAGGTGATCAGTGAGCAGGGGGGGGCCACGCATGGGGCGGGGCCACGCATGGGCGGGGGGGCAGCGCCAAGGGCAGCGCGTCATGCAGGCCTCTGACGCGCTGCCCTTGGCGCCGCCCACTGGTCCTTTGCCGTCTCCCCCGCCCTTCCTAGGGAGGGGGCGGCGAAAAGGAGCAGAAGGCGTGCCAAGGGCAGCACGTCAGAGGCCTGGCGTGACGCGCTGCCCTTGGCACCGCCCTACTGCTCCTCCCTTTCGCCATCTCCCCCGCCCTTCCTAGGGGGGGACTGCCAGAGGCGGGCAAGGGCAGCGCGTCAGAGGCCTGGCGTGACGCGCTGCCCTTGGCACCGCCTACTGCTCCTTTTCGCCGTCTCCCTCGCCCTTCCTAGGGAGGGTAAAAGGAGCAGAGGCGGCGGAGGGGCGGTCAGAGGCCTGGGTGACGCGCCACCCTTGGCACCGCTACTGCTCCTTTTCGCCGTCTCCCCGCCCTTCCTCCTCCCCAAGGGCCCCGTCAGAGGCCTCCGCTCCCTTGGCACCACCTACTGCTTTTTCGGCGCTGAGAGAGGGATGGAGGGGGCGGTGCAGGGAGGAGGAGCTAGCTCTCTTCCTCCTCCCTGCCCCGCCTCCCCCCCCCGGCCGCCCATTTTTTTTAAAAAAAATTAAAAATGGCGGCGGGGGGCATAGCGGGGCCGTGCCCAACAGGCTGGGGGCCGTGTACGCCCCGGGCCGGCAGTTGGACAGCCCTGTGCTAAGGCATAGCATAAGCAGGAAAAGGTAGCGCCGCGGTGGCAGCCAATCGGGGGCGCCCGAGGCAGTGCTTAGCAGCTAAGCAGGCGCCCCCCATTGGCTGCCGCCCCCGCAGCTTACGCCCATAGGCCATGGCCTAGAGTGGCCTTATGGGTAATCCGGGCCTGTAGCTCTGGCTTATACACCCTGGCACGAAATCTAAGTATCAAGTCCAAGTTCTGGATTGTTTCCATCCAGCTGGTTATTCTAAGAATTGCAGCCTGAACCTACTAATTTGCTCCTCCCTCTCCTTCCCTTATTTAAACTCCGGGCAGGGACTGCCATGCTACTTATATTTGTAAATAGCTCTTTGATTATTTATTTACATTATTTCTACCCCACCCTTCTCACCCCCAAGGAACTGTTTATAACAGCTTCATGACATCCATAGTTAACTGGAAGCAAGTTTCACTCAGGGTGAAATTTCACAAAGGTCTGGAGAACAAGCTCAATGAGGAGCGGCTTGAAGAGCTGGGCATGTTTAGCCTGAAGAAGAGAAGGCTGAGAGAAGACATGATAGCCATGTGAGAGGAAGTCATATATATGTTGTGTTCATCAAAACAGGCCCAGGTTTCACACTGAGTGTATAAATACATTTAAAAACATATTAACTATATGTATTACTGTGTTAAAGTGTACTTTTGTGTCATATTGGTTGGCGGTGTGCCCCAGGATTTTGTAAATGTAAAAAACGTGCTGCAGCTCAAAAAAGGTTGAAAAACACTGCCATAGTATACACTATAAAACCATAAAACATACAACATTAGAATAACAATTAAAATTTAAAACAATGTTCTGTCCACAAACCTATGTTAAAAAACAGTATGCCACATTCTCATATGTTAGCTTGCCAGTCCTATTCCAGTCCAAGATGCTGCTTTCTGCTATTGTACAAAGGCCTGGTCCCATAGCCAATATTTTACTTTTTTCCTAAATGCTAGGAGGGATGGGGTTAATCGTCTCTCGCTTGGAAGCGCATTACACAGGCGGGGAGCCACAGCCGAGAAGGCCCTGTCTCTCGTCCCCACCAGCCGTATTTGAGAAACTGGCGGGAGTGAGAGCAGGGCCTCCCCAGATTATCTTAAATTACACAGTGGGACATAGAGGCAGATGCGTTCGGACAAGTAAGCTGGGCCAGAACTGTATAGAGCTTTATAGGTCAAAACCAGCACTTTGAATTGAGCTCGGAAGTGGACAGGCAGCCAGTGGAGCTGACACAACAGGGGGGTGGTATGCTCCCTGTATGTAACTCCTGTTAGTCTGGCTGCCGCCCGTTGGACTAGTTGCAGTTTCCGAACAGTCTTCAAAGGCAGCCCCACATAGAGTGCATTGCAGTAATCTATTCGGGATGTGACCAGAGCGTGGACGACCGTAGCCAGATCAGACTTTCCAAGGTACGGGCACAGCTGGCGCACAAGTCTTAACTGTGCAAAAGCTCCCCTGGCCACCGCCGAGACCTGGGGCTCCAGGCTCAGAGATGAATCCGGGATCACTCCCAAGCTGCGAACCTGCGTCTTCAGGGGGAGTGTAACCCCATCCAACACAGGCTGTAACCCTATGCCCTGTTCGGTCTTACGACTGACCAGGAGGACCTCTGTCTTGTCAGGATTAAGTTTCAATTTGTTAGCCCTCATCCAGTCTGACACAGCAGCCAAGCACCGACCGGTTCAAGGTCTGGACAGCCTCCTTAGTAACAGGTGGGAAGGAGTGACAGATTTGGACGTCATCTGCGTACAGATGACACCTTACTCCGAAACTCCGGATGATCTCCCCCAGCGGCTTCATGTCGATGTTAAATAACATCAGGGACAGTACTGAACCCTTATTTTAAATGAGGCTAGAGGAGATGTGGAAGTGGGAAAAGAGAAACAACAGCAACTATAGAGACAGGGATGATCACACAGATCTTCCTCACACTTCTTCAAGATACAACATGCCCCACAGTCCTAACAACGATATTCCCAGTGTTAAATGGGGAATGTGGCGCAGCTGGCTGGGTGTCAGCTGCATAAGATCTCTACTGACCAGAAGGTCACGAGTTCGAGGCCTGCCCGGGTCAAGGTGGGCTCTCGACCTATTGTGTAGCCTGTTGTCGACCTTTGCAACCTGAAAGACAGTTGCATCTGTCAAGTAGGAAATTAAGGGACCACTTAGTGGGGAGGCTAAATTTAACTGATTTACGAGGCCATAAAAAAAATCTCCAGAGAACACGCTGAGGAATGAAGGAGTGCGGCAGCTCCCCCTGGTGGCCAGATGTTAAATTGCCTCTGTCTGTCTTGTGTGTTGTGTGTCTAAATGTAATGTGTACATTGTAATCCGCCCTGAGTCCCCTGCGGGGTGAGAAGGGTGCAATATAAACGAAGTAAATAAATAAATAAATATTTACAGACAGGTAGAGCATTTTGGGGTTCTCCTGGGCTTTTAAGATATTCAACAACAACCATGCAGATCTTTCTTGTTTCTGAAGAGGTAGTTAGTTCTCTTGGCCCAAGACCAGCCAGTGTTGAAGCATCTTAAAATTTTGTCTCCATGCAGACAAAGCAGAGCTTTGAAATGTACAGTATCCTCTGCCTGTAAACATCTCACTATTCACCAGATCTTGAGTCTTCTCTCTCCATTTTGGTTTAGAATGTTGCAGACTACAGTGTGTAATCTACAAAATAAGTTTAAAACAAACAAAGGTAGTGGAGATCATTGCTTCATCTATGGTTGCCTAGTGACAAATATTCCCTATAATTTCATAACCATTTTTCTATATTATATAATAAGCACTACAGACATTTTGCCCGTTAATGTACTTTGTTGAGAACAATGCCTGTACCACTGGGGAAAAGAGTTATATTCAGAATAATCATTTCACGCAAATCAAAATTTTAATTTATTTAAACGCATTGTAGATGCAGTCTGGATCTACAATGCAATCTGGATCTAAACCAAAACAGAGAGAGAAAACAGATGGTCGAGTGGACGGACACCTAAAAATTTCACAGAATGGGTTGGAGGAACGCTTCTGAATGTGGTAAAGGTAAGGCTGTGGCGAGGGGGAATCCTTGAAGATGAAGCATGTCGAAACCCCCACAGATGGCTCAAAGACACGCCAAGCTAGTAAAAGTATTTACAGTTTATTTAGAACAGAAACACAGCCACAGTCCGGCATAAAAGGAACCCACAAAAAACCCTGTAAACCAAAACAATGAAGACGTCCGTCTCTTGAAGTCCTTGGCTTTATGCCGGCTTGAAGTCTGTTGCGATGTGACGACCCGTCCAGAAAAGGAAAGGAGGAGTGCTTCTCCAATTCCAGGAGAGCAACACAGGAAAAGCCAAACGAAACGCGGTAGTCAAGCTTGCTGGGAAACAGGAACTGCGATACAAGAAACAAGAGCACCAAATACAAGAACCAGCAACCCACCAGCAACACCTTGGCCGACCGCAGAGTCCCAAATCCCCAGGCCTTACTTTAATACCCTTACAAATCAGAGTCATCAGACTCCCCACCCAACTCTGCCCCATTCCCCTCAGCTGCAGCCCTGGGTGTGTTCCTCCAATCTTCCCACCTTTGCTGAGCAGTTAAAGGACCCCAGTCCGATTCCACATCCCCACTAGGCCAAGCAAGGTCACTCGAAAAGCCAAAAAATGCTGGACTCAGCATTTATCACATCCCTGACATCTTGCACCAGTGCTGAGTCCAGCTCGGTATCACTCTCTTCTGAAGGTAACTCTACATCAAACCCCTCAAAAGTATCATCACTGGTAGGCTCCCTAAGTATTTGTCGGACCTTTCTCCTGTGCTCTGCCTCTTCCAAATTCTCAGCACTTGCAGCCCTTTTCCTCCCAGCTGCAGTCATTTTGCCCAAACCTCCCTCTTCCAGTGACATGTCCAACACAGAATCCTCCTCCGAGTTACTACCTGTAGCAACTACAGGCTCAGTTTGCTCAACTACAACAAAGCATGGGCGTTCATTCTGCTTGATTTCCGAAGATTCCTTTCATAATAAATAATAATAAAAAAAACTTTATTTATACCCCGCCACCATCTCCCCAAAGGGACTCGGGGCGGCTCAAATGAGGCCAAGTCCATCAAATACAAAATGCAATTACAACAATGCATCAACAAAACAAGCAAGCAAAAATATAAATAAAATAACTAAACATAAAGAAATAACACAGAAGAGATTTAAAAACATTATGGCAGGGCCAAATGTAATAAATTTTAAAAAATTAAAAACAATGGGTGTGTACAGAGTAGGGCAGTGTTTCCCAACCAGTGTGCCGCTAAAAGCAGAAATACCCACTAATCATTGGGAAGAATCGCTGATGATCGCCCACGGCACACTAGTGTGCCGTGGGTGATCATCAGCGATTCTTCCCAATGATTAGCGGGTATTTCTGCTTTTGCAATTCGAATCCCTTGGTTTGGGCTTCGATCTCTAAAGCAGGAGAAGAATACTCCTGCTTTAGAGATTGAAATGGGAACCTCCAATCCCCTTTCTTCCCCCTCCTGCTGAACACTTATTCTTCTCCACTCGGGCTCCCTTCTTCCCAGCCTCACTCTGCTTGCTTTGCCTCGCTTTGCTCACGCTGCTGCCATTTTGATCGGAGGGGGCAGCATGAGCGTGTTCAGGAGTGGAGGGGGGAAGAATACATACATGGGACGAGTCTACGCAGTAGCGCCTGCACTGGTCACGTCTTCCTCCCTCTCCCCTCCCCTCCTGAAGAAGGGAGCCCAAGTGCAGAAGAAAAAGTAAGTGTTCGGCAGGAGGGGGAAGAAAGGGCGCGAAGGGGAAAGGGGAGGAAGAGGTCTCTGTCGAAAGCTGGCATGGACAAACTTGGACCTTCCAGGTGTTTTGGACTCCAACTCCCACCATTCCTATCAGCATCAGGGCCTTTTCCTTTTCCCCCTCAGCCACTTAAGCAGGAAAGGGCCTCAGGCTGTTAGGAATGGTGGGAGTTGAAGTCCAAAGCACCCAGAGGGCCAAAGTTTTCCCATGCCTGTTTTAGGGACCTTAAAGTGGTGAGCCTCCTTCCAACATTGTGATTCTGGATAGAAAACAAACAACATAACATTGTTTGAGTCCACAGTGCTCTCTGGGTGTAGGTGAGCTACAACTTCCAAACTCAAGGTCAATCCCCAAGCAAACCCTTTCAGTACTTTCTGTTGGTAATGAGAGTTCAATATGCCAAGTTTGGTTCAATTCCATTGTTGCAAGAGTTCAGGATGCTCTTTGATTGTGTGTTAACTATAAATCCCAGAAACTGTAACTCCCAAATGTCAAGGTCTATTTTCCCCAAACTCCATCTGTGTTCACATTGGGCATATTGAGTATTCATGTCAAGTTTGGTCCTGATCCAACATTGTTTGCGTCCATAGTGCTCTCTGGATGTCGGTGAACTACAACTCCAAAACTCAAGGTTAATGCTCACCAAATCCTTCCAGTATTTTCTGTTGGTCTATTTTGACATTGCTCCCGTTTTCAATCACATATCTGTGTGAGATGAGCTTCTCTAGCTTGACTGCGATAAAAACTAAACACAGCGAGAGACTGACAGCTGTTGAGCAAGACCTTCGTGTGTGTCTTTCCGCCATTCCTGCCAGGATATCTATGTTGTGTTCATCGAAACAGGCCCAGGTTTCACACTGAGTGTATAAATACATTTAAAAGCATATTAACTATATGTATTACTGTGTTAGAGTGTCATTTGGTGTCATTTTGGTTGGTGGTGTGCCCCAGGATTTTGTAAATGTGAAAAATATGCTGCGGCTCAAAAAAGGTTGAAAAACACTGGAGTAGCGTATGCTTTTTTCTCCTTCCCCTGACTATTCACCAAGGGTCCCCAACTCTCCAGGAAGTGTTTTGAGGACGGGTGAAGGGAGCACCATTGGGAGCATCCGTTCCTCTTCCACTGAATGAGTTGCACATGTCTAAATCAAAATTCAACCCTAGGCTAAGGCTGGGATGCTTTTAAATATGAGATTCCCTTTCCTGACTCTACCAACTGAAATAGAAAAACAATTTTAAAAAGGTCAAAAATCAACCACAAATTTGTATTTGGCCGCTCTAATTTATACATTTTAAACAATATTGTCTTTGTTTTAACTTAGAAGCTACCTAAGTCCTAGTTTTGAGGGAAAGACAGAGTATAACTAACGTTGCGGAGGAGGCAGAAGGGCAGTAGCTAAAAAAATAGGATACCCGGACCAGTGGAATGGTCTTACTATTTGTTTACTTACACCCGGGTCCAGAAGAAGCCTTAGTATAGGCGAAACGGCGGGGCCTTTCTCAGACCGTTGACCCATTTCCCTCTCTGACCGTCCCACGAAGAATGTACAACTGATGTGCCATTTATCTATGATTTTCTTTGGGACTTTATATGGCCAGAGAGTGCATCTGCAGTGACCTATTTAGACACTCATTCCACTTTAAAATTGACTTTTGGGTGAACATTTACTTTACTATATGAAGATTAAACCATTGAAATATATCCTGTATACCCGTCTCTTTCGACTCCTTGACGTTTTCCAAGTACACCCAGTCTCTTTTCCTTCCTCCAGTAGCTAAAAAAACCCAGACAATTAGTCCCAAACACCCTGGGATTTATTCCTTTTTCAAATCAAGCATCCAAATTTCAGGCTGATATAATAATCAATACAAAGAACTGTCAGCCAAGTTAACAAGTATTTTAAAGGAGTCTTTACAATGTTACCGTAGACATGCTTTCCTATTTGGTTTGCCTAAAAAATGAATTGCCGATTTGTTGGAACTGGCTGAAACCGAGGAGGAAAAGATACTTATCTCAATCCATCTCCCCTCCCTCATAAAATGATGTTTTTCCCCGTAAGGATGCTATTCCACTTATCTCACTCACACAGTTTTTCGCACTTTATATGTGTGCCTGCGGCCCGCCCTGTCTTTGTGATTTTAGATATTTATGGTAGTTGTATATTGGTTTTTTTATATTTATAAGTATTTATTTCTTATTGTGTTTACTGCTGATGTTTTGATTTTATTTTATTGTAATTGTTGTCTGGGCTTGGCCTCATGTGAGCCGCCCCGAGTTCCCATTGGGGAAATGGGGGCGGGGTACAAATAAAGTTTATTATTATTATTATTATTATTATTATTTCCAGAGGATTCAAAAATAATCTTGAAAATAGAAGTATTCTTAAAAAAGGAAATGCCATAATGAGTAAATAAAGAGGCCCACCGTACAATGTGTAACGAGAAGCTCTTTTCTGCTTATATCTATAGTCTATCTTTCAAGGGGAATTTTTGAAATATTCAGTATACATATGCCATGCTTTCAATTATTTATTCTGGGAGTGTTTCCCACTCCAACCAGTCACCATAGCAACACCGTATCCAGCCAGAATAAAGTCTATACAGTTAACTGTGGCCACCATTAATTCTTCTTCATATTATCAGCCCAAATGTTGAAAGTGTAAAAAAAAATCATCTAAAACACTGCCTATAAAAACGCACGCATGGGCTTCCCACAATCACCATACCCCAATCTACAAGATTATCTTCCATTTCAGAATATCAGCAGATAAATAGCCTTTTCAAAATACTATTTTGAAGTTAATAGAAATGTTGATCAGAGTTCAAGATTATGGTCATGACCTATAAAACATTGAGCCTAGGGCAGTGTTTCCCAACCAGTGTGCCGGGGCACATTAGTGTGCCGTGAGTGATCATCAGGTGTGCCGTGGGAAATTGGAACCTCCAATATCCTTACTTATTAAAGGAGCGCCGCTACATCACAGTACAAAGTGCACAATTAATCATACATAATGATACGCAAAAAACACATTCAAAGTACACAATCCTGCTGGAGAAAATCAAAAGTCTTACATAAGGTAGTTTGGCGTGGTTGCCACAGAGAGCGGAGGAGCTGCGAACCAGGAAGTAGCGAGTTCACAGAGCGCGCCTCTATGGAAAACCCACGATATTTGATGAAATCACGGAAGTGAGTGCAAAAAACAAAGTGCATCCTCACGATGTTAACCAATGTGAGTTATGGGATCCGCACAATAACACAGTCAGTTTGCGGACAATTTAAAGAAGCAGCACCATAATCATAGCGACAAGGTGGAAAATCACATCGATAATCACATATATTCAAACCGCCAGAGGCTGAAGATAGATGTGGCGATGGAATCGAAAGCTGGCATGGGCAAACTTGGACCTTCCAGGTGTTTTGGACTCCAACTCCCACCATTCCTAGCAGCCTCAGGCCCTTTTCCTCCCCCCCAGCCACTTAAGCAGGAAAGGGCCTCAGGCTGTTAGGAATGGTGGGAGTTGAAGTCCAAAGCACCCAGAGGGCCAAAGTTTTCCCATGACTGACAGCTGTTGAGCAAGACCTTCGTGTGTGTCTTTCTGCCATTCCTGCCAGGATATCTATGTTGTGTTCATCGAAACAGGACCAGGTTTCACACTGAGTGTATAAATACATTTAAAAACATATTAACTATATGTATTACTGTGTTAGAGTGTCATTTTGGTTGGTGGTGTGCCCCAGGATTTTGTAAATGTAAAAGGTGCGCCACGGCTCAAAAAAGGTTGGGAAACACTGGCCTAGGGTATCTGAAGGGTTGCATTGATTCATATAGGTCTGCCTGAGGGTCCTACCACATAGCCCTCTATCCCAGAATATCAAGGCAGAAAATCTCACAAGATCTGCTTTAAACTGGGTTATACAAGTTCACACTACCATATATTTCAGTTCAAAGCAGATATTGCGGAATTTTCTGCCTTGATATTCTGGGATATAGGGCTGTGTGGAAGGGCCCTGGGTTTTTAGATGAGACTCTGCATTCTGCCCATCTTGCAGGTACATTTGGGGAGGAAGGGAAAGCACGGCTTCTTATTTATTTATTTATTTATTTATTTATAGTATTTGTACCCTGTCGCTTCTCACCCCCGAAGGGGGACTCAGCATGGCTTACATTCGCAGCACCACAGGCCGCTACACCACAATACAGAAATATGATCAAATACAACAAAACAATCAACATCACATATAAAACATTAAAACCATTACATAGTCATTAAAACCAATATATACATAAACAGTTAAAACTATGAAACAAAGCAGAGTGTCATGTACCACTACGCCAATCGAGTGAGTGTGAAAACTAGGTGGCGCTTGGTGCTTTGCTTCGACAGTGTTGCTAAAGTTCTAGTGGTGAACATTTTCAGAACTCTAACAAAACTTTCAAAACTTCATTATTATTTCATTATTTGTGATTTTTAAGACAGAACCAATTAGGAACTGCCGTTTATAACGAAATTTTGAAAGTTTTGTTAGAGTTCTGAAATGTTCACCACCAGAACTTTAGCAACACTGTAGAAGCAAAGCACCAGCGCCACCTAGTGTTCACCACCAGAACTTTAGCAACACTGTAGAAGCAAAGCACCAGCGCCACCTAGTGTTCACCACCAGAACTTTAGCAACACTGTAGAAGCAAAGCACCAGCGCCACCTAGTGTTCACCACCAGAACTTTAGCAACACTGTAGAAGCAAAGCACCAGCGCCACCTAGTGTTCACCACCAGAACTTTAGTTTTGTAAGTACTTTAGAACCCTTTAGAACCATGATTGCCCAGGCCTATTAAATAACCTGAGACACCATACAGCCAGTATATAGCTTCAAGTTGCTCCTAAGTTATGTCAACTTTCATGACAAACCAATCACTGGGATTGTTTTGTCCTTCCTCTAAAAAGCTTAGAGCAGTGGTTCTCAACCTGTGGGTCCCCAGATGTTTTGGCCTACAACTCCCAGAAATCCCAGCCAGTTTACCAGCTGTTAGGATTTCTGAGAGTTGAAGGCTCAAACATCTGGGGACCCACAGGTTGAGAAACACTGGCTTAGAGAGTGTGACTTGTCCAAAGTATCCCAGTGGGTAGCCATGCCTGAGAGGGGATTGCAATCCAATCCAACACTTTGACAGGTTTGTGCTAAATAAATAATAACAACACTAATAACAATCATAACAAAATAGTGGAAGCCTGTGATAATAAGAATAATAACAAAAATAGTGGCTAAAGGCTCTGAACCAGGTCGCAGGCCATATAAAACGACGTTGCAGGCTACATTCAGCCCAGAGGTTTTGAGTTTGACACATGTACATAGAGGCAGTGCATCATGGTGTTGAAATGAAAGACCTAGAGATTTCTAGCAAGATGTTCCCTGTAGTTAAAAAGAACAGTTTTTCTAATTCAGTTTTTATTTATTTTATTTTATTTACGTCATTTATATTCCGCCCTTCTCACCCCGCAGGGGACCCAGGGAGGATCACAATGTACATATACAGGCAAACATTCAATGCCACTGACATACAACATATATAGACAGACATAGAGGCAATTTAACATTCCAGAAATCAGTTAAATTTAGCCACTTTTGTGTGGGTTCTGTGCTCCTGACCTCCGCAAATGGAGGTGCAGTGACATTTATTTTTTCCCTTTCTTCCTGCCTCCTACCCATCCAACCTACAAAAGACAAACACAGCTACTTCTTTGAAATCTTCCAAGGGATACAATAATACAGTGTTTCTCAACCGCTGTGCCCCAGCACACAAGTGTGCCGTGTGCGATCTCCTGCTGTGCAGCGAGAAAACCTCTCCCCCCCTCTTTTCCTCCCCCCTCTCTTTTCCTCCCCCTCCTGCTGCTGCTGCTTGCAGGGAAGGAGGAGGAGGAGGAAGGGCCGGGCGGAAGCGGCGAAGAATAAGGGGTAGGGCGCCGCCTCCTTCAGCCGTTTCCTCCTGCCCCGCGCGCTCGAGGGAGGAGGGAAGGGTGACGTCACTCCAGCGCGGCATTGTCAAGACCTAAAAGGAAGAGAGAGGCCTGCTGTCTTCACCGAAGCCTGGGCCTCGGTTGGTGTTCCTGCCCGGTCTCTGGAAGCCTCCGCGGCAGCAATCGAGGCCCCGGCTCTGGCGAGGACGACGTACCTCTCTCCTCCTTTTAGGTCTTCAGCAGCCAGCGCCGCTGCCGGGAATGGCTGGCGGCGCTGGCTGCTGAAGACCTAAAGGAGGAGGGAGGCCCGTCGTCATCGCCAAAGCCTTGGTTGATGTCACGGAGGCCTCCGGAGCCCGGGCCGCGACACCAACCAAGGCCCCGGCTTCGGCGAAGACAGTGCGCCTCCCTCCTGGGCCTTGCCTAGGAGCCGAGTTTGGCCGGCTCGTGTCTTCCGCCAAGCCCTGCGGGAGACGCAAGCTGGCCAAACCCGGCTCCCAGGCAGGGCCTGTCCCTTCCGGGGAGCCTTTCTCCCGGGTTGCGGCTTCGCCAAGCCCGGCAAAGGCGCAAACCGAGAAAACGGCTCCCCCGAAGGGACAGGCCCTTCGGAGGAGCCTTTCTCCTGGGTTGCGGCTTCGCCAAGCCCGGCGGAGGCGCAAACCAGGAGAACGGCTCCCCGCAGGGCCCCGCCCCTCCTTCCTCCCCCCTCCCCCTCTCGGCCTCCCTCTGGCTCCCTGCCCGCTGCTGCCGCCGCCTTCCTTCCTGCCTGCTTCGCCGGCCCCGAGTCCAGAGTGCTCTCTGGATGTAGGTGAACTACAACTCAAGGTAAATTCCTATTAACTATATTATTACTGTGTTAGAGTGTCATTTTGTGTCATTTTGGTTGGTGTTGTGCCCCAGGATTATGTAAATGTAAAAAGTGTGCCGCGGCTCGAAAAAGAATGAGAAACACTGCTATAATATAATAAAACTTTATTTATACCCCGTCACCATCTCCCCAAGGGAACTCGGGGCGGTTTACATGAGGCCACGCCCAATGACATATAATAAACAACACAACAGCAAATAATAATTTTTATTATTATTATTAACTTTATTTATACCCCGCACCCATCTCCCAGAAGGGACTCGGGGAGGCTTACACAAGGCCAAGCCCCAACACATAGTAAAATAACACGACAGCAA
The DNA here is from genome assembly GCA_030556195.1 of Anolis apletophallus. NCBI lineage: Eukaryota > Metazoa > Chordata > Lepidosauria > Squamata > Anolidae > Anolis > Anolis apletophallus. The sequence goes on from JARBWK010000012.1 coordinate 8,346,208, forward strand.
TTAAAACAATGCCATCACCACAACTTACAATAAACAACAACACTACAATCAATATAACTTACACATAAGCAATAACAGACAATTTAAGGCTTCTCCCTCACTTTCATCAACTGGGCCACAAAGACATTTTCAAGGAAAAAATATTTTTGTAAGCTGTCTGGTTTGCTGCAGGTTTCTAACTGAGAAATTGGGCATTTACTATCTCCCCCCCCCCCCTTGATGCTGTTTTTAATTGCTTTCAATTTGTTCTCTTTAAGATAATTATCTGTTTAACTGTGTTTTGACGTTCAAATGTTTTGTGTTTTTAGTTACATCTGTTTTTAAAACAGATGTAACTAAAATGCCTCAGGCTTCAGTACAAAAGAACAAGGCAGGGCAGAAAGAAATGCTGCTGCTGTTATTTCTGGAGAAGAAAACTCCTTAACTTACCTGAAGCCGGGCTAATTGCTCAGTGCGTGACACGATTTTGTTGTACGGATCAACAATTTTGGCTCTGATTCTAATGAAAAATGAAAAATGTTTTAGTAACCATGGTAGTATTTGTAAAAAAAAAAAAAAAAAAAACCTCTAAGGATATTAAAATATAAAACTCCACACAACATTTAAATAGATGACATACCTGTCGACAGTACTCTGCAAGGCACTAATCCTGGTCTGCATCATTTGAAGAACACCTGGATAAGAAACAGTTCAACAAATTGTTAAATGGAGTAAAACCAGTATTTCAGCAGCAGAGAACTGACATAAAAGCCACTTTCCTTCCCTGTTAGAATAAAGCAGCTTAAGTCAAGTCACTTAAAATGATTGAATTAACTTCAGTACATTTGAGCTTGTAATAGTTCTCATAGAAATGTTAAGTTTACAGAATGTTTTATTGGCCATATCACATTTACAGTCTCGTTCTAAATATGTTTACTCAAGCACTAGTCCCATACACTTAAATAGAACGTACTTTTCTCCAAATGTAAATAAGGCTGAATATGCAGCCTTACAGAGCAATCCTACATAGAACTACCAAGAAGAAAATCAGTAACCGTATTTGTCGCAACACAGTAAACCTTAAAGAGCCAGACCAGGTGGTATGTCAAACACAGTTTATTTCAAAACAGTTCAGTCAACTCAAAAATGTCAAAAAGAGCCAGGAACACTTTAACTTCAGTGTGAATGTCAAAAGAAGTCAAAACAATGACCAAATGGTCAAAGAGTCAATAGAACATAAAATCTGGATTATATCTTTGGATGCTGAGATATCGGTTCTGGGAGTGCAGCTATATAGTATCAAGTTGTATCTCCATAGTTAGTGTATTGCAACCTTAAGATATGTGCCTCTAAAAGGATACTGTAACCACCTAAGCTTTGAACTCTGAAACCTCCACACTTAGAACACTGTTTGAATAAACTTTACAGTTCTTTAACAAAGATATCTCCCCGTGTAATTCCTTCACACACAAGCCTCTAAAACAATATCTTCCTAGTATAGTGAATGGTGGCAGCGAAAGTTAACAAATAGTGTCAGTGGGAGTTTGGGTTAGAGAGACACCCTGCCCTGACACAGTAATCGGAAGGTCAGTGGGAAAGCTGACCTGTGTGAATACTTATTACATTATATGGTGGCAGCAAGTGGATTATAAGAAGTCTCTATATAAATTGGTGATAAGGGTGGAATAAGAAAACTACCTGGCCACAGATGAAAGGGTAATATAGAGTCTTTACAACAGGTCTCCCACATTTCAATCCAAAATTGTACCTATAATACAAGCTTAGTAAGAAACAATTTGCTTTAGGACACTGGAATCCGGAATCAGCATTATGCAACATTGATGAGGACTTCCCTCAAAGAATGGATGAAAAGAGACTACTTCAAGATGTTACTCTAAATCAGGGCTGCTCAGGAAGTCGATCGCAATCGACCAGTCGATCCTAGGACCGAAGGAGGTCGATCCCAGCCATATGGGGCTCTTCTCAGAGAGGGCGGAGCCAGGCCGCACCAAGCCCCGCCCCGGCTTCGGCACTACCAGCAGCTTCTCCAGGCTTGAGGAAGGCAGGGCCAAGCCAGCCTTGTGCTAGCTATACCACCATTGGCTTGGCACTGCCATCCTCAAGCCTGGAGAAGCGCTTGGAGCTCCAAAGCCAGAGAGGAGGGGGCAAGGCTTGGCACGGCCTGGCTCCTCCCCCTGTGGCTTCCGCTCTACCAGCAGCTTCTCCAAGCCAGTGGTGGCATAGCTAGCTCAAGGCTGGCTTGGCACTGCCATCCTCAAGCCTGGAGAAGCTGCTGGTAGAGCGGAAGCTAGGGGGGGGGGTGGAGCTGGGGCGGAGCCAGGCCGCGCCAAGCCCCGCCCCCGCCCCTCCCCTCCCCTCTTCAGCCTTGAGGAGGTAGGTAGATCTTTCTGACTTGGCTTTATTATAAGTAGCTCGCATGCTGAAAAAGTGTGGGCACCCCTGCTCTAAACAGATGAGAAGGGAGAATTACCAACATTGAACATTTAAGAAGTAAAAAAAGATGCTATAAAGCTATTGCTTTTCATACACGTATTATAAAGAAAAAATGGAACTGTAACTTCTTTCTTTTTTTCTTTTCACACCCCTTTTTCAGACTCTACAAGACCTTTCCCTCCCCTCTCCCCCTTCCCTCACTTTTTTCAATTGTTACTGTTTTTAATGTATCACTGTTAAAACCTCGATAATTTTAAAATATATATATATAATTCATTATTTCCTATAATATCAATCAAATTAACTAGATCAGTGTTTCCCAACCTTTTTTGAGCCGCGGCACATATTTTACATTTGCAAAATCCTGGGGCACACCACCAACAAAAATGACACAAAATGACACTCTAACACAGTAATACATATAGTTAATATGTTTTAAAAATGTATTTATACACTCGGTGTGAAACCTGGGCCTGTTTCGATGAACTCAACATGGATATCCTGGCAGGAATGGCAGAAAGACACAAACTTCCCACACAAAACTCCCATAACCAAGAGAAAATGCTATAAGAGTTTGGTGGGCATTGACCTTGGGTTTTGGAGTTGTAGTTCACCTATATCCAGAGAGCACTGTGGACTCAAACCATGTTGGATCAGGACCAAACTTGGCATGAATACTCAATATACCCAAATATGAACGCAGATGGAGTTCAGGGGAAATAGACCTTGACATTTGGGAGTTGTAGTTGCTGGGATTTATAGTTCCCCTACAATCAAAGAGCATTCTGAACCCCACCAATGATGGAACTGGGCCAAACTTCCCACACAGAACCCCCAGGAGGCAAGAGGAGGTCTCTACTTGGGGAAAGGGAGGCGGGCCTTCCCAATGCATGGAGAGGGAGAGACCAAGTAGACAACGGGTGGGGAGGGGGGTTGTAATGTTGTGCCTTTATCGAGGTAGGTTTCTTGGGGTTTTTATACTTCAACACACTAGACTCCCCCCCCCCCCCTTCCTGGAGGTTCCAATTTCCCACGGCACACCTGATGATCGCTCACGGCACACTAGTGTGCCCCGTCACACTGGTTGGGAAACCTTGAACTAGATAATACACACTAAAATACGATACTTAATTCAAGAAATAGAAGGAATATCCTTGCTGATATGACTGACTATCCATAATTAACAGTTGAAACCAAAAAGGGTTTTATTACTCCCCAAATCCCAATAGTCGTCAGATCCTGAAGTCAAATACAGTGTCTACAAACAAAGAAGATTTTGATAGTTTTTACAATCCAACCTTAAACAAGTGTGATTTGAAGTGACCTGGATCATATTAATATAATGCCGTTCAGCGTAAACTATAAACTGCATCCCAATAAGACCGAGTGATGACTGTGAACGTGACTGACATTAAGAGAAGACTAAATACTCTAACATATATCATACTCTGTTTGATCTTGAAAGCTAAGCAGGGTCAGGCATTATTAATACTTGGATGAAGAGTCAACAAGGAATACTAAGTGCCGCAGGCTGTATTTCAGAGAAAGGCAATGATCGGCCATCTGAGCATTCCTTGCCTAAGAAAATCCTATGAAATTCATGAGGTGAGCATAAGCAGACAGGTGATGTGAAGGCAGGTAGGCCTACACACACACACGGAAAATAATGCTGCAGTGACAACTTGTCATTGCAGTTATACATTAGCTCCAGTATTTTGGCAGTATGCCTCTGAATACTAGTTGCTGCGGGGACATGAGGATGTACCGTAGTGCCACTGTACTGTTCTGCTTGTGAGTTATTTTATTATATCATCATTATCTGCATCATCAATATTTCATCTTTCTCCCAAAAACTGGGACTTGAGGAGGCTTATAATTGAAAAACATACAGCTGAACCATACTAAAGAAGTGAATATTAAAATGGGATCCAACCACTGACAACACTGACATTATTTAAACTACACTGAAAAATTGGATCTGGACTGATCAAACAGGGTTTTTTTGATGTTCTTCATTGAGATAAGGTTATTTATTATCTATATATATATAAAAGAGAGCGGTCATCCTAAGTAGCCTATAGACAGAAAAACCACACAAGGCAGACACACCAAATCAGCCCACATACACACAAAACCCCACAAAGTATGTTTACCACCCCAAAAAAATTAAACAACACGACCAAAAATACAAAAAAAACCCCCATTGGACTACAACTCCCATGATTCCCCCACGCCACCCCCTCTGGCAGTTTAGAGTGTCGGAATGTTGGTGGTGTTGGCCAATTAGAGGCATTATGCAAATACTCCCTCAGTTAGAATGTAGAGGCTGGGAGCCACCCCCCTCTGGCACTTTAGAGTGTCAGAATGTTGTTGGTGCTGGCCAATCAGAGGCGTTATGTAAATAATCCTACAGTGGCAACCAAGGCTGATGAAGAGCTAAAAGGAGGAGGAAGGCCCGCAAAGCCGGGGCCTCACTTGGTGTGGCGGCCTGGCTTCCGGAAGCCTTCATGGCTCCAATACAGGCCATGGAGGCCTCTGGAAGCCGGGCCGCCACACCAAGCGAGGCCACGGCTTCGCCGAAGACAGCGGGCCTTCCTCCTCCTTTTAGCTCTTCATCAGCCAGCACCATCGCAGGGGAATGGCTGGCGGTGGCGCTGGCTGAGGAAGACCAAAAAGGAGGAAGGGGGTCTGCTGTCTTCGGCGAAGCCGTGGCCTTTGGAGGCCTCTGCTGCAGAAAACGAGGACAGCGCCCCTCCCACCTCCTCCCGGCTTCCTCCTTAATCACCCCCCCCCCAAAGGAACGAAAGAAGGAAGGAAGGAAGGAAGGAAGGAGGGAGGGAGGAGGGAAGGAAGGAAGGAAGGAAGGAAGGAAGGAAGGAAGGAAGGAAGGAAGGAAGGAAGGAAGGAAGGAGGGAAGGACCCGAGAAAGGAAGAAGACAATAAGAAAAAAAAGGAAACAGAGAAGGAGGGAAGGAAGGACGGAAAGAAAGAAGGAAAGAGGTCACGCAGGAAGGAGGAACAGAAAACAGACAGGTAATAAAAGGCAATACAAGAGGTAGAAGCTGGTGAAGGGACTAGCAAAAGGAAGGGGGGGAAAGGGAATGGAGGGAGGGAGACAAAGGGAGCAAGAACTTATACAGAAAGGGGAGGGATGGCAGGAAGGAGGGAAAGGAAAGAAGGGAGGGAGAAAAGGCAGGAGGACAGAGAGAAGAGAAAAGCTGAGGGATGAGGGGGAGAGGGAAGAAAGGAAGTATAAAAGGCAGGAAGGGATGTTACTGTTGGTCTTCGCCACATGCACACACGTATGTACATATAGACATGCATATATACACACATATATACATGCACTGAAATATACACATGCACACATACATACACACATCTGTACTTACACACATCTACACATATACACACATATACATATACAAAAACACACACATATATAAGTACACACATATACACGCATATACATATACACATATACATAAGTACACACACATATACACACACATATGTACACATAGACACAAATCCATATATACACATACATACACACACAAAGCACATATATGTAGATTGGGACACAGGAAAGAGAAAAAGCCACAGCAACGCGTGGCCAGGTTCAGCTAGTTATTATTAATTTTATTTATTTAAAACATTTATATTCCGCCCTTCTCACCTTGAAGGGGACTCAACATATATACGGCAAACATTCAATGCCGGGACAAGAATTCATATACGCATGCATAAACATTAAAAACATTAATCTCAATAATTAAAATACACTATTTAAACCGTCTTGGTCATCTGCATCTAATCTAATTGGCCTGGTAATCTTTCCTATTTACAATATTTGTACCCAACCCTTCTCATCCCAAAGGGGGCTCAGAGCAGCTTTACACATAGGCAACAATCCAATGCCATAAAAAACAATATACAATTAATATAAACGTTTAAATTAAAACCGCAAATTAAAACATTTAAAACATTACATCAACTATTATAACCACACCATTCACAATCATAATCCGGGGCCATTCCAGTGGTCATTGCACATATTCCGTATCCATTTATTGCACTACAATTATTATCTGAAGCAGCATGTGTGGGATATGGTTTACTTCTGCAAATAGGCACATTGAGGATCAAGTCCCATCCTGTTTGCGAAACCTGGTCTGTGGAATTAATACCCAGAAGATGCAGTGACGACCACTAGCTTTTATGATTTGACGATGTCCTGCTATTATGAGAGTTCCAAAACCAAGGCATGAAATCCACAATAACCAACCGTTTGAGATCAATAAACCATAAATTAGAAATGCATCCATCCGAAGGTCATAAATCTAACAACAGGGATCAGTTGTCACAATAAGGACAGAAATTGCTTTCAGTACAAGTGAGGGAGAAATTAGCCTTCTTTTATCAAGCCTCAGCTCAGCCCATGCCCAAGTGCCTGACAGTATCTAAAGATACCCACAAAAGTAGGTATTAGGCCTGGGCAATCATGGTTCTAAAGTACTTACAAAACTGAAGTTCTGGTGGTGAAAACGAGGTGGCGCTGGTGCTTTGCTTCTACAGTGTTGCTAAAGTTCTGGTGGTGAAACTACAGTGAATTCTGGTGAAAACTTTCAACAGTGTTGCTAAAGTTCTGGTGGTGAAAACTAGGTGGCGCTAGTGCTTTGCTTCTACAGTGTTGCTAAAGGAGTGAAAATATTATTAAAACAGGTGGCGCTGGTGCTTTGTACAGTGTTTTTCTGGTGGTGAAAACTAGGTGGCGAGACTGCTTCTACAGTGTTGCTAAAGTTCTGAGTGGTATTTCAGGTGCAGAGTGCTTGATCTTAGTGTTGCTAAAGTTCTGGTGGTGAAACAACTCAGCTTTATAAATTATCTAAAGTTCTGGTGGTGAAACAGGTGGCGCTAGTGCTTTTGTACAGTGTTGCTAAAGTTCTGGTGGTGAAAACTAGGTGGCGCTCAGCATATCAGTGTTGCTAAAAGAATTCTGGTGGTGAACACTAGGTGGCGCTGGTGCTTAGCATCTATACATCAAAGTTCTGGTGGTGAAAATAAGGTGGCGCTGGTGCTATACATTATTGTGTTGCTAAAGTTCTGGTGGTGAAAACTAGGTGGCGCTGGTGCTTTGCTTCTACAGTGTTGCTAAAGTTCTGGTGGTGAAAAACTAGTGTTTTGCTACAGTAAAAAGTTCTGGTGTGGTGAAAACTAGGTGGCGCTGGTGCTTTGCTTCTACAGTGTTGCTAAAGTTCTGGTGGTGAAAACTAGGTGGCGCTAGTGCTTTGTGTTCTACAGTGTTGCTAAAGTTCTACAGTGTTGTGGTGAAAACTAGGTGGCGCTGGCGCTTTGCTTCTACAGTGTTGCTAAAGTTCTGGTGGTGAAAACTAGGTGGCGCTGGCGCTTTGCTTCTACAGTGTTGCTAAAGTTCTGGTGGTGAACATTTCGGAATTCTAACAAAACTTTCAATTAAATTAAGTAAAGCGTAAGGATTCGTATGTACCAATGGAGTCATATTATTAAAACAGAAATTGGTATTTTCCCCAGAGACTGTCATAGCTACATTTGAGCCTATTTCATGCAGAGTTGATCTTATGTTGCAAAAGTACATAGCACAACTCAGCTTTATAAATTATCAATTTAAACATACGTCTGTAGGAGTCCAATTCCATGTATGTAGCAAAATAGGCTCAGCATATCAGAGTGACATAACAAGAATTTGTCAGCCCACATGCTTGCCGAGGCTTAGTCATCTATACATCAAAGAATAAGGATTCAAATAAAGCTATACATTATTTGATAAGAAGTTTACGAAGTGGAACACCATATTTGCAGATGATATGTGCCAGAAACAAGAATGATAGAATGCTCTATTCTTGGTTCTGCTGGATCTGCTGCATTCCGTATATCTTAAAACTATTTTAAGGAGTTGTTTCGGTCTGTTTGACATATTTTTGTCTACTGAATATTTAGTGTGCTTACTTATTGTACATCACCTCAGAGGCCCTGTTGAGTTAAGAAATGATAAAGAAATGCTGTACATAAAAAATAAGATCCGCCAGAACATTTTATTTATTTATTTATTTATTTACTCGGCTTCTATGCCGCCACTCCCAATATGGCTCGGGGCGGCTCACAGCCAGAAAGCAAGACAATACACAATAAACATATACACTCTAAAATGCAATACAAAATGCAGGATTAAAAATACACAATAAAACATCGTTAAAAACACAGTTAAAATAATTAAGACGGTCTGGCAACAGTGGCATGGCTTGAGGAACCCGCTGGGCCTATACCTGGAAAGCCAGCCGGAAAAGGTGAGTCTGTTTGGTTAGTATGGACCTTAGGGAGCACTGTGTTGAAACGTTTCCGACAAGTGTGGCCCTTTGATATACAGGATTAGCAGAGCTTAATTATATATATTTCAACATCTACATAAAACCACTGGGACAGTCATCCTTTCATTGGGTATTTTTTGCAATATTGATAATACTTGGCTCTTTTTCAACTCAGCCACTTTGAGTCTCCTTTAAGAGAAGAAAGCAAAATATACTGTACATTAATATTATTATTATTTCACTTTAGTCTCCTTTAAGAGAAGAAAATGAAATATAAATATTATTATTATTATCCTCAAATGCTTGGATAAACCTATTGATTGATTGATTTAAAACTTTTGTACCCCGACCTTCTCACCTCTATCGAGGGACTCAGACCTGCATAACAGCAAAAATTCAATGCTATAAATTTGAAAACAACTACAACAACATATTAAAATACATAAAAACTCAACATAAAACCACATCGCCATTAAAACGATTCCACTCAATCTGTAAACGTGATCATACATTCAGACAATAGCCAACCTCAGACTATTCTGGGAAGGCTTGGTTCCACATCCAGGTCTTCACCAGCCTCCTAAAGGACAACAGAGAGGGGGCAGATCTAGCATCACTTGGGAGAGAGTTCCACAGCCGAGGGGCGACCACAGAGAGGCCCTGGCCCTGTCTCGTCCCCACCAGCCGCGCTGCGGCCGGCGGGACCGAGCGCAGGGCCTCTCCGGAGGATCTTAATGTTCTTGATGGTTCGTAGGGGAGAATCCGTTCGGACAGGTAAACTGGGCCAGAACCGTATAGGGTTTTGTAGGTTAAAAGCAGCACTTTGAATTGTGCCCGGAAGCTAATTGGCAGCCAGTGGAGCTGGCACAGCAAGGGAGTTGTATGCTCCCTGTGCCCCGCTCCTGTTAGTAACCTGGCTGCCGAACGTTGGACTAATTGCAGCTTCCGAGCTGTCATGTAGAGAGCGTTGCAGTAGTCTATTCGGGATGTAACCAGAGTGTGGACCACCATGGCCAAGTCAGACTTCCCAAGGTACGGGCGCAGCTGGCGCAAAAGCTTTTAACTATGCAAAAGCTCTCCCAGCCACCACCGAGACCTGGGGTTCCAGGCTCAGCGATGAATCCAGGATCACTCCCAGACTGCGAACTTGCGCCTTCAGGGGGAGTGTAACCCCGTTAAGCACAGGCTGTAACCCTATACCCTGTTCGGCCTTACAACTGACCAGGCGTACCTCTGTCTTGTCTGGATTTAGTTTCAATCTGTTAGCCCTCATCCAGTCTGTTACAGCGGCCAAGCACTGGTTCAGGACTTGAACAGCCTCCTTAGTAGCAGGTGGGAAGAGGTGACAGAGTTGGACATCATCTGCGTACAGATGACACCGCACCCCGAAACTCCGGATGGCTCCTATGGCTCGATATGGACCAACACAGCGTTTCTCAACCTGGAGGTTGGGACCCCTGGGGGGTTGCAAGGGGGTGTCAAAGGGGTCACCAAAGGCCATCAGAAAACACAATATTTTCTATTGGCCATGGGGTTTCTGTGTGGGAATTTTGGCCCACATCTATTGTTGGTGAGGTTCAGAATGCTCTTTGATTGTAGGTGAACTGTAAATCCCAGCAACTACAACTCCCAAATGTCAAGGTCTGTTTTCCACAAATTCATATTTGGGCATATTGAGTAACCATGCCAAGTTTGGTCCAGGTATATCATTGCTTGAGCCCACAGTGCTCTCTGGATGTAGGTGAACTACAACTCCAAAACTCAAGGTCAATGGCCAACAAACACTTCCAGTATTTTCTGTTGGCCGTGGGAGTACTGTGTGCCAAGTTTGATTCAATTCCAATGTTGGTGGAGTTCAGAATACTCTCTGATAGTAGGTGAACTATAAATCCCAGCAACTACAGCTCCCAAATGACAAAATCCATCCTCCTCCTAACCCCACCAGTATTCAAATTTGGACATATCAGATATTTGTACCAATTTGGTCCAGTGAATGAAAATACACCTTACATATCACAAATTTACATTATGATTCATAACAGTAGCAAAATTACAGTTATGAAGTAGCAACAAAAATAATTTTATGGTTGGGGGTCACCACAACATAAAGAGCTGTATTTAGGGGTCACAGTATTAGGTAGATTGAGAAACTCTGGCCTAACAAGTGGAGGGTCCGCCTAGAAATTTGGACAATTAATCGATAATCTAACAAAGAATAGGTGGATAGCCTACTCCAGAAGGAATTGCTGAGTTAGAGTTTGAGGGTATACCTGGATCCAGTATTAATTCTATAAGGCCAGGTGGCTGAAATAGGTAACAGTGCCTTTGCACAGTTTTCCTGGAGAACATTAACTTAATTTAATTTGCACAGTTTTCCTGGAGAACATAAATTTAATAAATAATTACTTCCTTCTAAACTATTGGAGTTTATTTTATATAGAACTAGCTGTACCCGGCACGCGTTGCTGTGCCCTTTTTAGGAGATGCGAGAAAGTCCAATCATCCACGGTGTGCCCTCCTCTAAACTGCAGTTGGATGGAGTGTGGGTCATGGGGGGCATGGTGTGCCAAGTTGGGTCTTTATTGGTCTTGGTTCTGGGCCACAGAGGTCTGTGGGGAATGATGGGTTTTGAAGTACTACAAATCCCATTTTCCATGGTGGTACTTCAAGTCCCATCATGCATGGTCGGGGCTCTGCGTGCCAAGATAGGTTACTGTAAATTCAGGCCATACACAATGTCCCATGAGCTGAGGCCTAGTTAGGAACAGCAAGTTAATGAAGCCTTACTGTCAATTCAGGCCATACACAATGTCCAATGAGCTGAGGCCTAGTCGGGAGAATCAAGTTAATGAAGCCTTACTGTCAATTCAGAGCGTAAACAGCTTCCCAGTGAGTGAGGGCTAGTTGGGGAAATCAAGTTAATGAAGCCTTACTGTCAATTTTGGGCATGGTCTGTGATTTTTTGGGGTGTAAATTTTCGGTTGGAAGTGATTTGGGTGTTTGTGTTGGGGATCGGCTCAGGCCTTTTCCTTATTCTGTTTTGGCAGTTTAATATGGATCTGAATTTTCATGTTGGCTGGCCAGTGCAGCAGTTATGCAAATCCGCCCTTATTGGCAGCCAATCATGTTGTTCAGAATGTAGAGGCTGGGTGAGTCTTTGGCTGCCCCGGAGGATGCTGGTAAATGTAGTTTTATTTTTACTCGTTGTTTTGGGGGGGAAAGTTTCTTTGCTACAAACGTACCTTGCTTGAGGCCTATTTCTGTTGGCAAGTATTGTGTATCTGCGTTGTAAGGTTTCTTTGTTTGAGGTATACATCACATGACGTGAACCCATTTATATAATAGATCCGCCTTGAAGTATACAAAATGCAGCCAGTTAAAATGTCTTTCTACGGTAAATTTAAGGAGCTACCTATGAATGGATTTTAATAATAATAATAATAAATCTTTCTTTATATTCTGTTCTATCTGCCCAGAAGGACTGCCCATCCCATAATATTTTCCATATTATTTTTTCTATTATTATTTCATTCAGAGTCCCTTTTTAATTCAAAGATTTGATGTTAATTGACAAACAATCTCAGGCAACGTCAGATCAAACTGAAATAATAGTGATGAAAACCAAGGGATCACCGTATTATATGAAGAGTACCTAGTACATAGTACACAACACTGGTTTTTTTTCTTCTTCAAAAAAGAATGTTGTATTCCATCCAACATACCGTTTTATAGGTTGCTACGAGGATGAAAGATTGTCTTCACAAATGGAATAAAACTTTATCAAATTGTAAAAAACATGTTTTCCATTATCCTTCAATTTATGAGGTTCTGGTCTATTATCCGGACGGAGGCCACTAGGGGATGCTAGAGAGGGAAGATAGTCCATTTTATGACGGTGGGGTGGGCTGAAGGAGTCCCGTGTTTTCCTGTTATTCCCCCCATTCATATCCCCATTGTGGAAACAACTCTCGTTTATGATATGGGAAGGGGGGAGGGGCATAACCAGCAAACACGAGGGAAATGGTTTTCCTCCTTCAATTCCCCACCCTCAAATGGACTTTCTTTCTTTCTCCTGCATCCCCTAGTGGCCTCTGCCAAGATAATTGAACAGTACCAATTACCTCCACCAGGAGAGCCAACTAAACGCCAGGGGGAACGGCACACCCACGGGACTACAACTGTGTGTGACATTGTGCCCACCCCACTTACATTCCTTTTCCTTCCTACTTTACCTCTTTCCTACCTTTACTATCCACCATACTGTGTGTGTGTATATATATATATATATATCGGCATTACTTCGACGACGAAGATTCTTAGGAAGGACTCATCCCACGCTTTTTACAAGTGCGTTGATGACTAAAAAGGCCAATCTGAGATAGGCAAGTTTGGTTGCAGGAAGCACAGAAGAAAGTCTTCTTGGGTGATGTTGTTTCCAAGTTGCGGTTCTTTTTGCATTGTCGTTTCTCTTGAGACCCGTTCGCCATGTCTTCTCGAAAGAGGCCGCAGCATTGTGGATAGTGTGTCTCCATGCCTTGCGATGTGAGGCCAGGGTGAACCATTGTTTGTGATCAATCTGGCCGAGCCTGAGATGTTGTTTCAGGGAGTCCTTATATCTCTTTTTGGGGGCACCTCTCTTGCGCTGACCCGTGGCGAGTTCACCATAGACTAGTATCTCCGGGGAGATAGCACAGCGGTAGAACAAACTGTGCTGCAATCGGAAGGTTGCTGGTTCAATCCCCGAGCTGGCCTGGACGACCAGCTATAATAACAATATATGAGCCTAGTCCACTGCCCACCCAAGCAGTTCAAACACCAAAGGGGACCACGTATAATTAGAGGGGAAGGGCTATTTACTGACCTACAACGTCAGAAAGTTTCGGCTGACCGGCGAGGTGAAATGCGGAAGAGGAAAAAAACAGAAGGCTCCCGTCATGAGGATGGAACAAGAGCACCCCCTTGTGATGCAAAGACGCATAACAACAACAATGATGTAATTGGAGCAGTGACATCCTGTATGACCCTGTATGACGCACACCTGCATGTCCCTGTTACCCTGTGACGCAGCCAAGGAAGAAACCCTTCTATAAACTGCACTGTACTGCCTATGTGTAAACTGTACTGTCTATGTGTAAAAACTGTACGTCTCCGACAGGGATTGTCTGTCGTATGTGTATTGTAATCCGCACTGAGTCCTCTTTGGGGTGAGAAGAGCGGAATAGAAATAAACAGTATTATTATTATTATCTTTGGGAGGCGGTGGTTCTCCACCCTAGAAACGTGCCCTGCCCAGTGCAGCTGTGTTCTCAATAGCATGGCCTCAATGCTGGTGATCCCTGCTTGCTCAAGGACAGCAACATTCGTCACATAGTGGGTCCAGTGTATATTTAGGATTGTGCGAAGACAGCGCTGATGAAAGCATTCGAGGAGTCGTAGGTGTTGATGATAGGTGACCCATGTTTCAGACCCATATAGGAGAATAGACAGTACGATAGCTCTGTACGCACTGATTCAGGTGTTTGTTGCTCCAGACTCTTTTGTGAAACCTACCGAATACACTATATGCCTTTGCTAATCTGTGATCTATCTCTTTATCAATCTTGGCGTCTGAAGAGATGATGCTTCCCAGGTAGGTGAACTGCTGAACGGACTTAAGCACAGTTTCGCCTATGCTGAAGTGGGGATGATGGTGTTCTTCCTGTGCTGCGGGCTGGTAGAGAACTTCCGTTTTCTTCAGGCTGACTTCCAGCCCAAACAGCTCTGCAGCTGTTGCAAAGCAGGATGTTAGGCAATGCAGGGCTGCTTCTGAATGGGCGACAAGGGCAGCATTGTCGGCAAAAAGCAGCTCACAGACTAGATAGTTAAGAGTCTTAGTGCGAGCCCTCAGATGGTTTAAGTTGAACAAGCTACCATCAGTACAATAGCGTATATATATGCCGTCTTCTTCTTCGAGGTCTGCCGTAGCCCTTATATGTGTGTGTGTGTGTGTGAGAGAGAGAGAGAGAGAGATATGTTCCAGAGCTTGCTTTTTTCACTGTCCTAGCAATAAATAAATGAATCACTATTACCATTCAATTTAGAGATCATTTTGAAGTCCAAAAAGTCTGACATCATAATATTCTTGTAGTTCTAGTGTAGGGGTTTGGAACCTTTTTGACTCAGAGAGCCATGAAAGCAAAATATTTGGAAATTTATTTCATCCCATCCTGCGGATTTGAATTGTCAACCTTCTGGTCAGCAAAACTCAGAAGAAACCTTAACCGTTTTTTGTTGTTATTTTGTTTTGTTTTGCTCGGAAGAGAATAAAAACCATTTTGCTGCTTGACAATTTCCAAAGTCAAATGTACTGGCAAAGAGTCACCATTTGAAAGCACACGGCCAGCTTCCCTTTTCTCGCTTAGGAAAGGTGTCAGCACCCAGAATACATTCCTCAAGAACACAGGGTACTTCAGCAGTGTTAGGTTTTCTGTCATTGGAGGCAATGAGGTTCCTTCTGGCAAGCAAAGATGTTCTAAGACACCGAGCTGGTCTTCCAAGCCAGAAACTCAGTGATGGTATCAAATTGCAGACAGAAAGCGATGTGACAGAAAGCAACACAAAAGGAGGGCCCACTCTTACTGCAGTCACATAGAGATCACATACAAAATGCCCTCATACTTTAGACAAGGGGTACCCAACATTTGTTTTAGCTCTAAGAGCTTTCTAGTGTTTGCTGGGAAATCCTGCGATCACACATAAATGGGGGCACACGTGTACACTGGGTTTTAGCGATCTGTAGCAGCCCTGCAGCACCTAACATCCTGCTTTGCAGCAGCTGCAGAGCTATTTGGGCTGGAAGTCAGCCTGAAGAAAACAGAAGTCCTCTACCAGCCCGCACCACAGGAAAAACACCATCATCCCCACGTCAGCATAGGCACATCTGTGCTTAAGTCCGTTCAGCAGTTCACCTACCTGGGAAGCATTATCTCTTCAGACGCCAAGATTGACAAAGAGATAGATCACAGATTATCAAAGGCATATACATAGTGCATTTGGAAGGCTTCACAAAAGAGTCTGGAGCAACAAGCACCTGAGGCAAAGCACCAAAATCAGTGTGCACAGAGCTATCGTACTGTCTATTCTCCTCTATGGTTCTGAAACATGGGTCACCTATCGCCAACACCTACGACTTCTCGAATGCTTTCATCAGCACTGTCTTCGCATGATCCTAAATATACACTGGACCGACTATGTGACTAATGTTGCTGTCCTTGAGCAAGCAGGGATCACCAGCGTTGAGGCCATGCTATTGAGAACACAGCTGCGCTGGGCAGGGCACGCCTCTAGGATGGAGGACCACCGCCTCCCAAAGATACTACTCTATGGTGAACTCACCACGGGTCAGCGCAAGAGAGGCGCCCCCAAAAAGAGATATGAGGACTCCCTGAAACAACATCTCAGGCTTGGCCAGATTGATCACCAACAATGGTCCACCCTGGCCTCACATCGGGAGGCATGGAGACGCACTATCCACAATGCTGCGGCCTCTTTCGAGAAGACACGCCGAATGGGTCTCGAAGAGAAACGACAACGCAGAAAGAACCGCAACTTGGAAACAATATCACCCAAGGAGACTTTCTGCTGTGCTTTCTGCAACCGAACTTGCCTATCTCAGATTGGCCTTTTTAGTCATCAACGCGCTTGTGAAAAGCCTGGGATGAGTCCTTCCTGAATCTTCGTTCGCGAAGTAATGCCGAGAGATCCCATTCTGGGATGGAGAAAATACTGTCATCTCTGGGAGACATATATGTGTGGTAATGCACTTTGGAGATTCAGAGCAATCCCAAACTAATACATCTACCAAGTCATTACAGAATGGGCAGCTTGGATCATCCCAGTATTCCTCCAACCTGAAAGTTTCTATAAAACATTATTCAAAACTTCCCAAACTGGACCAATTAGGAACCAACTACGATATCATTTCAATTTCTGAAAAAACAACAGTGTAAGGCCTACAAAATGCAGCAGATGTAGCTTGCTGACCTCTGAAAACCACTCAAACATGTCTTACAGCAGTGTTCCTCAACCTGGGGGTCTGAACCCCTGGAGGGATCCTGAGGGAGTGTCAGAGGGGTCAAAGGCCATCAGAAAACACAGTATTTTCTGTTGGCCATGGGGGTTCTGTGTGGAAAGTTGGCCCAATTCTATTGTCGGTGGGGTTCAGAATGTTATTTGATTGTAGGCAAACTATAAATCCCAGCAACTACAACTCCCAAATGTCAAGATCTATTTTCCCCAAACTCCACCAGTGTTCACATTTGGCCATATTGAGTATCTATGCCAAGTTTGCAGATCCATCATTGTTTGAGTCCTCAGTGCTCTCTGGATGTAGGTGAACTATAATTCAAAAATTCAAGGTCAATGCCTACCAAACCCTTCCAGTATTTTCTCTTGGTAATGGGAGTTCTGTGTGCCAAGTTCGGTTCAATTCTATCATTGGTGGAGTTCAGAATGCTCTTTGATTTTAGGTGAACTATAAATCTCAGATACTACAACTCCCAAATGACAAATCAATCCTCGCTCCAAACTCCACCAGTATTCAAATTTGGCGTATTGGGTGTTTGTGCCAATTTTGGTCCAATGAATGAAAATCCATCCTACATATCACATATTTACATTACGATTCATAACAGTGTGGTTGGGGGTCACCACAGTATGAGGAACTGTACTAAGGATCGCTGCATTAGGAAGGTTGAGAAACACTGTGTTACAGTAAGGTCACATGCAGGAGCATCAGAAAATGGTAAAATGTTGAATGTGATGGAATTCCTACAAAGTCTAGTTTGTTCATAATGGTTCAGGTTTTTTCCCCATTTAATGCATATATGAAATTACCATAGAATCATAGTTGGGAGAGACCACATGGGCCATCTAGTCCAACCCCCTGCCTTGCAGGAAAAGCACAATCAAAATATCCCTGACAAATGGCCATCCAGCCTCTGTTTAAAAGTTTCCAAGGAAGGAGCTTCCACCACACTCTGGGGCAGAGTGTTAAACCAGTGTTTTTCAACCTTTTTTGAGCCGCGGCACATTTTTTACATTTACAAAATCCTGGGGCACACCACCAACCAAAATGACACAAAATGGCACCCTAACATAGTAATACATATAGTTAATATGTTTTTAAATGTATTTATACACTCAAGTGTGAAACCTGGGCCTGTTTCAATGAACACAACATATATATGACTTCCTCTCACATACTTATACATGGCTATCATGTCTTCTCTCAGCCTTCTCTTCTTCAGGCTAAACATGCCCAGCTCCTTAAGCCGCTCCTCATAGGGCTTGTTCTCCAGACCCTTGTGAAATTTCACCCTGAGTGAAACTTGCTTCCAGATAACTATGGATGTCATGAAGCTGTTATAAACAGTTCCTGGGGGAGCAACTCTCTAAAAATCCAGTAAAATAGTAAAAAAAATAAACATTTCCAAGCAGAGAGACTCAATTTGTTTCTTGGAAACCTGTCAATGCTTAAGCCTCCCGATGCTCCCAGGTTCGCTCACTGCCCTATTCACTGATGTGGAGCTTCAGGCATTTGGCGGAGCCCTTCCTTTGCCTCGGGGAGGATCTTTGGGGAGGGAAAGAGGGAGAAAGAGCTGCTAGGAGGAGGAAGAGTGCCAATTTCCCACGGCACACCTGCTGATCGCTCATGGCACACCAGTGTGCCACGGCACACTGGTTAGGAAACACTGTGTTAAACTATTGAACAGTTAGTACACTCAGGAAGTTATTTATTATTATTATTAAACTTTATTTATACCCTGCCACTATCTCTCAGAAGGGACTTGGGGTGGCTTACATAAGGCCAAGCCCAACAACACATAGTAAAATAACACAACAGCAAATAAAACAATACAATCACTATAACTTACAATAAGCAATAAACAACAACAACACAGTTTAAAAGTATTACGACTGGGCCAGATGTAAATTATTAAAATGTTAAAATAAATAAATATTATAATAAATAATATTATTCCTAATAATATTCAGGTGGAATCTCCTTTGCTGTAATTTGAACTCATTGCTCCTAGTCCTAGTTTCAAGGTCAGCATAAAACAAGTCTGCTTCCTCTTCCTTATGACACCTTTTCACATGGCTATCATGTCTTCTTTCAACCTTCTCGTCTGCAGGCTAAATATGCCCAGTTCTTTAAGTCACTCCTTATAGGGCAGGGGTGCCCACACTTTTTCAGCATGCGAGCTACTTATAATAAAACCAAGTCAGAAAGATCTGCCAAAAGAGAAGCAGGGCGCAGGGGGAGGGGGGGGGGCTTGGCCTGGCCTGGCCTGGCTCCGCCCCCTCTGGCTTTAGCGCTACCACAGATTCTCCAGGCTAGAGGAGTGTATCTGCCAAGCCAGTGGTGGCATAGCTAGCCACTACTGGCTTGGCACTATCCTCCTCAAGGCTGAAGAATCTGTGGTAGCGCTGAAGCCGGGGGAGGGGCAGGGCTTGGCGTGGCATGGCTCCGACCCCTCCCCCCTCTGACTTTAGCGCTACCACAGCTTCTCCAGGCTAGAGGAAGGTATCTGCCAAGCCAGTGGTGGCATAGCTAGCCACTACTGGCTTGGTACTACCCTCAAGGTCAAGGCTGAAGAATCTGTGGTAGTGCTGCACAAGCCTCCCCTCTGGGGAGGGGCGGGGCTTGGCACAACCTGGCTACCGCCCCAAGACCCCTCTGGCTTTGGCATGGCGCTACCACAGCTTCTCCAGGCTAGAGGAGGGTAGTGCCAAGCCGGTGGTGGCATAACTAGCCACTACTCGCTTGGCATTACCCTCCTCTAGCCTGGAGAAGCTGTGGTAGTGCTGAAGCCGGGGCGGGGGCGGGGCCTGGCACTACCTGGCTCCGCCCCCTCTAGAAGTGCCCCATCTGGCTGGGATCGACCTCCTTCGGTCCCGGGATCGACCAGTCGATTGCGATCGACTTCCTGGGCAGCCCTGTTATAGGGCATGGTCTCCAGACCTTTGATAGTGTCACTCACCCTTCTCTGGACACCTTCCAGCTTGTCAAGATCTCTTTTGAACTGTGGTGTCCAGAATTGGACACAGCATTCCAGATGAGATCTGACCACAGCTGAAAACAAAAGTACATGACTTCCCTCGAACTCAACACCCCTTTAGGAATTACAGCTTAGGAACTATAGCTCCTTTAGCAACTATAGCTGTGCTATATGTAAAAGAAGGGTGACAAAATGATATACCAAATGAACAATAATGAGCTTTCATTTACTAAAATGCATTTTATGACCATGTTTAATTCACCTTTTAAAATATTTGTATATTTCAACATAAAAGCGTTCACATAATGAGTAAACAAGAATGGTATTTACATGCAAAGAAGGGAAGTTATTCTGTGAATCACATCAAGTGAAGATATGAGTAATTGAAAAAGGTGATCTGGCATCAAAACAGAAAGCTTTTTTTAAAAAATGTTTATATTCCACATTTACATTAAACACGTATAGTGGCTTACAGTAAAAGAGAGACTAGAGTTTAAGACAAAAAAAACCAAACATGTAATTGTATCAATATTGTTTCAGTTGCACCAGGAGGACTTTTCTTCTACGAAAACCATCTGCTTCTCAAATCCACAGTTCATAAAATTCCTTGAGCAGCTCAGATTCATATCTATGTCAATTGTTTCTTATGTAAACAACTCCTGTACGCAAAACAGCACAGAAGCCATAAAAAAAGACCTCCAGGAAATTGTCGATAAAGAGCTCCATCTGCTGGCATTACAATGTGATGTAAGGTGGACCAGCAGGTAATCTAACAATATATATCGACTTACACAGAGATTGAAAAGTTCCTTTTTAAGAATCAAAATACAGACACTAGTTTTTCTTAACTGACCAGAAGGCTAGCACTTCATTTTTTTTTAAAGTAACTTTCTGAGCTCTAAAACTCCCAAAAGTTTTGTTTCGCTTTCATTGGTATTGCTGGGTATTAAGGTAAACAGACCCACGCGTTGTTCGTCTGGCCGGGGTATTGGGTGGCAACCTGAGCTGGACGGGGTTACACTCCCCCTGAAGTCACAGGTCTGCAGTTTGGGGGTCCGCCTGGATTCAGCACTAACACTTGATGCCAGGAGGGTCTTCACACAGTTAAAACTTCTGCGCCAACTGCGACCATATCTCGCGAAGTCTGACTTGACCATGGTGGTCCATGCCTTCGCTACCTCTAGACTGGATTACTGCAATGCACTCTACGTGGGGCTACCATTGAAGACGGACCAAAAATTTCAACTTGTCCAGCGATCAGCAGCCAGATTAATAACTGGAACTGTATACAGGGGGCAGCACTGTCTAGCAAGCCGTTTCGTCCTTTAGGGTTGTAGGACTTCCTCAGAGGCAGCGGTTTATCCAAATGTGACGTCCTCACCAGTGTTTAGTCATCAGGAGTCTCTTCAAATGCGTGGAGGACTGGCCATCCCTTCCACTGGTGAGGACGTCACATTTGGATAAACCGCTGCCTCTGAGGAAGTCCTACAACCCTAAAGGACGAAACGGCTTGCCACCAGCTGTACACAGAGCTCTTCGCCGTCAGGCTTTGTCCCCACACCACCCGTCCCCGGTGACATCTGGTTGTGGGGCCCGAGTTCTTCTCCCCGAGTCGCTCGCAACTATCGAGCCCGGGCGTCTGCTGCCATTGTGTGGACTACCACTCCCGCCATCCTTTGCGGACACCGCATAGGCGGGGCCGGCGTCTCCAACCAGGAAGACGTTCTCGAGCTGGGCCAGACCCCGCTGACTTCACCCGCTTTCGCCACCCGATCTACGGGTTCCTTTTGGAGCTTAAGTGCTCCAGGGTACATTCCTCCTACAGAAAGGTTCTGTCTCTCACTATCTTAGTGCTGATTTACAAGAGACACACCTTGTCAGCGTTCTTCCAGCCCTTCTATTACCATATGGTATTGTATTGACTCATGTTTTCTGTGGCTTGTTGAACTGTATGCTTCATTGCTTATATGCATTCTGCTGTTTGTATAACTGTATGATTGTGATACACACGTAATACTTATGTATTTCTATGTCACATGTATGTGCTATATTGCTATTCTCACATTGTGAGTTTTTGATTGATACTTAAAGCTATTTTGATTATATTACCGCCTTGGTAGTTTTTTGCTAGATTAATAACTGGGGCAAGTTACAGGGAGCAGTCAACCCCCCTGTTTAAAGAACATTACTGGCTGCCATTTATTTTCCGGTCCCAATTCAAGGTACAGGTGATCACCTATAAAGCCCTAAATGGTTCGGGACCCGCCTACCTTTGTGACCGGATCTCCCTCCATGAACCACCTCGAACCCTCCGCTCCTCAGGGGAGGCCCTTCTGTCGGCCCTGCCAGTCTCACAGACTCGTCTGGTGGGCACAAAGAAGAGGGCATTCTCCTCTGTGCCCCCCCCGACTCTGGGAAGCCCCCACTCTGGAGACCTTTAAAAAACACCTGAAAACCTGGCTTTTCCGCCGTGCCTTTGGAGAGTAGCTATTTAATTTCTATCATTGCTCTCCTTACTGCCCCCGTTCTTGAAGGCACAATCTGCCTTGAGTGAGTTTCCTGTCAAATGCCAATATATACTCTACTGCAGTATTTCCCAACCTTTTTTGAGCCGCGGCACATTTTTTACATTTAAAAAATCCTGGGGCACACCACCAACCAAAATGACACAAAATGACACTCTAACGCAGTAATACATATAGTGAATATGTTTTAAAATGTATTTATACACTCAGTGTGAAACCTGGACCTGTTTCGATTAACATAACATAGAAATCCGGGCAGGAATGGCAGAAAAACACAAACTTCCCATACAGAACTCCCAAAACCAAGAGAAAATACTATAAGAGTTTGGCGGGCATTGACCTTGGGTTTTGGAGTTGTAGTTCACTTATATCCAGAGAGCACTGTGGACTGAAACAATGTTGGATCAGGACCAAACTTGGCATGAATACTCAATATGCCCAAATATGAACACAGATGGAGTTTGGGGAAAATAGACCTTGACATTTGGGAGTTACAGTTTCTGGGATTTATAGTTAACACACAATCAAAGAGGATCCTGAACTCTTGCAACAATGGAATTGAACCAAACTTGGCATATTGAACTCTCATTACAACAGAAAGTACTGAAAGGGTTTGCTTGGGAATTGACCTTGAGTTTGGAAGTTGTAGTTCACCTACACCCAGAGAGCACTGTGGACTCAAACAATGTTATGTTATGTTGTTGTTTGTTTTCTATCCAGAATCACAATGTTGGAAGAAGGCTCACCACTTTAAGGTCCCTAAAACAGGCATGGGAAAACATCGGCCCTCTGGGTGCTTTGGACTCCAACTCCCACCATTCCTAACAGCCTGAGGCCCTTTCCTGCTTAAATGGCTTAGGGGGGGAAAGTGCGCAGACTTGCCCCATAGCAAAGCAAGGCAAAGCGAGCAGAGCGAGGCTGGGAAGAAGGGAGCCCGAGTGGAGAAGAAAAAGTGTTCAGCAGGAGGGGGAAGAAAAGGTATTGGAGGTTCCAAATTCCCACGGCACATCTGATGATCACTCACGGCACACTGGTTGGGAAACACTGCTCTACTGCATATTATAACAGTTGATTCTGACTAAGTGTCACCTAGTCTTGCACATTCAAAAGGGCTTTGAACATGTATTGACAAAACAGCAGCTTTCAATGCTGAATTGCAAATTGCTTTTAAAACTTAAGGGACTTTAAAAGCAGCATGAAATCTGTCGATCAATCAAAATGTGCTATTAGTTCCATTAGAGTACAGGACTATCTCAGCACCCCTTCCATAGAGAGCAGAACACTCAAAAACCAATAGTCCCCTGTCTGAGTTAACTGGTATGAACTTGGGACTTCTTGGTCGGGTTTAGATTTACTGGGACTCCCATGTTCTGCAAGAGTGGGGGGCTCATTATGGTGGTCCACTCCAGGGGAGTTAAGGCTCTAAACCAGGGGTGGGCAACCTACGGCCCGCGGGCCGGATTCAGCCCGGCAGCCGATTCTGTCCAGCCCAGGGAGAAGGGCATCAGGGGCTGGGCCAAGAAGGGGTGTTGCTGCCGCCATCTCATCGCAGGCTCTGTGGGGCCTGTGTCGGCAGACAGGCCAGAGGAGCAGCGGCTTTGGAGTGCCTGACATCCCTGGAGGCGATCCGGACCTGCAGCGGGAGCACTCGGTGACCTGCGGGGGCTGATCGCCCTGGCGACCCGGAAGACTTGATCGTCTTCCGGGTCGCCAGGTCGAATAAGCCGCCTCCGATCGCCGACTGCTCCCCCTGCAGGCCCGGGGATGGCAGGCACTCCATAGCAAGGCGATCGGCTGGGGGCGAGAGTGGGCGGAGGCCTGCAGCCTCCAATCGCCTGCTGCTCTGCTGCGGCTGGGTCCGCTTTGCCATCCTCTGGGCTGGGGCCATTGGGCCATTCCATCTTGGGATCCTTCCTCTCTTGAGGATGTCAGCCTTCATCTTGGTTCGCACCCTGTCTTCTTGAATTTAATTTAATTTTAGTGGTTTTTATTATTATTTTATAATAATTTTATAATAATATAATAAATAATATAATATGTTATAATTTCAATATATTATAATGTCTATATATATACTATAATAAAATAATTATGATATTAATACTAATAATATATGAATATTTCTTGATATATTAATATGTTAAGATTAATGATGTGTAATATATAGTAAATATAGTAAGTAAGTAAATAAATAAATTATGTAGATTAGAATGTAGTTCAGCCTTTAGGTGCGGCCCCCCATAATATTTTTTGGCTCTCGTGTGGCCCCTTGGAAAAAATAATTGCCCACCCCTGCTCTAGATGGATTCCTGTGGTTTTTGGAGAGTTTTTGCTCCCTCAACAAACAATTCTGTCAAAGCCCTGGTTGATTACTGGAATGCAAAAATGATCAGGGTGGTAGACATGATTACTTCTAAACATACTTTCTCATGTAGTGGAGCTAAACCAGACCTGGTGTGGCCATAAAGATACCAAAAAAAATTTTTTTTTCTAACACCATTGTATCTTCACAGAATCATCTAGGAGAGCTGTTTTGGGTGGATAGAGACCTGTTACAATCTGCCTAAAGGAAAGCAGCATGCTACAAAAACTGCCCACCACTGTGCAAATGAACTTGCTCGGAATCACTTTGAGTTGATACAAATCCATTGGGGATAAATTTGGCCCATGACTGTCTACTAGACTGGCCACCTTCCTGCTGGGGAGACCTGCGTGGAGCCTGGAGCGGCCTCGAGGGCTCTGGAGTTGGAGGTGATTTCAGAGCTGGCATCCCTTGAGTGCCTGTTTGGCTGGCGCTGCCCCTTCGGTTTGAGTCCAGCCCGCCCGTGCCCTTGGTCTGAGCGGAGGAGTCCGGAGGCCACTGGGCATGAGGACGGCTTGCCCTCTCCACCGGAGACGCTGCAGGTGTCGAGGACTCCCTGAGGGGGGTCCGTCTCTTTTATGGTGCCCCATCGCCGTGAGAGCCGCCATCGACGCCGCTGCCTCTCCTTCTTAGGGAGGCAAGCTTTAAAGATGGCAGTTGGCCTTGGAAACGCGCCGCTGGTGGGCAGTCGCCTCCACCTTCGGGCCCTGAGAACCTTCGGCGCAAGCGCCATGTTAACCGGAAACAGAAACGTCTAGACGTGCGCTCAACTTCTCACGAGAGGAACCATTTCGGTAGGCAAGGGAGTTCCTGTTGATCTACGGAGCCCCGAGACTACAATGGGACGGGACATTGAAGATGGAAATGGGACTAAAAATGAGCCATGCCCTGGAGAACCAGAAGCTTCGAATATGGTGAAGGGCTTAATTACTAAAACTGACAGACACTCAAGGCCTTCGAGGCGTAGGGCTCAGAAACGTGGGTTCCGCCAAAGAAGGTTTAAGACTAGGACTTTCTGGGGGGTGGGCTTTGGTAGTTGGGTAAGATCTGCAGCTTCAGCCCCTTCCCAGCAATCAGAACCTGTCATTTCAAAGAGTCCTAGCTTTGTAAGAAATGAGGAGAGGGTGCCCACTCAGCTTGCTGGGGATAGGAACCTCTCTCAGTTTTGTAACAGAGCTCTCTGGGCCATCTCCCCTTCTGCAATGTTATCCGGGAGACCTATTTTTTACACCTGCCCCTCACCACCCTGAAGGCTTTATTTGTAGCCATGTGTTACCTGGCCTTGTCTTATCCCCTTTTCCGGGGACCAGGCGAACATTTGGCACCTAGCAGCGTTTGATGGATGTTAATTGTTAATTTGGGTTTTAAATTGTATTTATTTATTTATTTGTTTGTTTTTCATGACTGTAAGTCACCTAGAGCAGTGTTTCCCAACCTTTTTTGAGCCGCGGCACACTTTTAACATTAAAAATCCGGGGCACACCACCAACCAAAATGACACAAAATGACACTGTAACACAGTAAAGAATGGCTGGGGATGGTGACCTGCTGGGAGCAGCTGCTGGGAGTGCCGAGCCGGGGGAGGAGCCAGGCCACGCCATGCCCCGCCCCCTCCCCCCGGCTTCAGTTCTCCCACAGCTTTGCCAGCCTTGAGGGGGCAGTGCCAAGACAGCATTGTGTTGGCTCTGCCACCGTTGGTTTGGCACTGCCCCCTCAAGGCTGGCAAAGCTGTGGGAGCGCTGAAGCTGGGGGAGGGGGCGGAGCCAGGCCGCTTCATGCCCCGCCCCTCTCCCGGCTTCAGCACTCCCACAGCTTCGCCAGCCTTGAGGGGCAGTGCCAAGCCAGCATTGTGCTGGCTCTGCCACCGCTGGCCTGGCACTGCCCCCTCAAGGCTGGCAAAGCTGTGGGAGTGCTGAAGCCAGGGGGAGGGGGCAGAGCCAGGCTGCGTCATTCCCCCCCCCCCCAGCTTCAGCTCTCTCACAGAGGAGGAGCATGAGCGGTGGATGGGCTTCAGTAGGCGGGGCTCCTCCTCCGCTCGGCTTCAACAAGCAAGGGGCGGGAGTCATGGCGGGAGTCATGACGGATTGGAGGCTGGTTGGGGAAACGGCCGAAGGAGGTGGCGCCCGGCCCTTCCTCCTCCTCTCCCAAGCAGCAGGAGTTTGGCAGGAGGAGGGGGGAAGGAAGGGGGGCAGAGAGCTTTTCTCGCGGCACACCTGATGATCGCTCACGGCACACTAGTGTGCCACGGCACACTGGTTGAGAAACACTGACCTAGAGCACATTATGTGGATTGGCGACGAATAAGTTATAAATGATTTGATTTGATTTACTATTGATTTTATACTTTTCAACGGTTGTGGACAGTATCCCTGGAGAAGCAAGAGCTACTAAATGTGTACTATATCTCTGCCTTTCCTAGTTATTAAACAGGCCACAAGCAGACTATTTGAGTGCATAAGGAAAGTTATTAATGTCTCCAAACAACAAATAACAAGGAATGGTCCTAACACACCTGAAGGAAGCTGTTGTAAAACTGGAATCTGGGGGGGGGGAAAACCCTTTCCTGGATCCTACTATACTGGATAACTATCTCATTCTTGGTCAATATACTGGAACGTATGATAGCATTCCAACTTCAGGGTTCCTGGACTATCTATAGCAGGGGTGCCCACACTTTTTCAGCATGCGAGCTACTTATAATAAAACCAAGTCAGAAAGATCTACCGAGAGAGAAGCAGGGCGGAGGAGGGGGAGGGGGCGTGGCGTGGTGCGGCCTGGCTCTACCCCCTCTGGCTTTAGCTCTACCACAGCTTCTTCAGGCTTGAGGAGGGTAGTGCCAAGCCAGTGGGGGCATAGATAGCCACTACTGGCTTGGCGCTACCCTCCTCAAGCCTGGAAAAGCTGTGGTAGCGCTGAAGCCAGGGGAGGGGGCAGGGCTTGGCACGGCATGGCTCCGCCCCCTCTGAGAAGCGCCCCATCCAGCTGGGATCGACCTCCTTCGGTCCCGGGATCGACCAGTCGATTGCGAACAACTTCCTGGGCAGCCCTGATCTATAGAATGATTTCAGCCTGCTTTTAGACATTGTTATGGGACAAAGACAGCTTTGGCCACCTTGGTGGATGACCTACACCAGAGTCCTTTAGTGACTTTCAATGTTAGTGACAGTGGTTTGTCAACTCACTATGATAGGTCTTGGAGGTACTCCTATACAATGGTTTTGTTTTTTCCTGGAGCGGTGGTGCTGGGGAGTCCCTCAATATTCAATCTTGTTTCCTATGCTATTTAACATCTACATGGAAACTGCTGGGAGCTTTGGGCCGAGGTGTCCAATATGCTGATGATACCCAGCTATATCACTATTTTCTATCTTATTTCAAGAAAGCTATTTTTGGGCTAACCTAGTGCTTAGAGCAGGGGTGCCCACACTTTTTCAGCATGCGAGCTACTTATAATAAAACCAAGTCAGAAATATCTACCTACCTCCTCAAGGCTGGAGAGGGGGAGGGCCGCTTGGTGCGGCCTGGCTCCGCCCCCCTCTGGCTTCCGCTCTACCAGCAGCTTCTCCAGGCTTGAGGATGGCAATGCCAAGCCAGTGGTGGCATAGCTAGCACAAGGCTGGCTTGGCACTGCCATCTTCAAGCCTGGTGAAGCTGCTGGTATCGCGGAAGCCAGAGGGGGGCGGAGCCAGGCCACACCAAGCCCCGTCCCCTCCCCTCTGGCTTTGGAGCTCCCAGCAGCTTCTCCAGGCTTGAGGATGGCGATGTCAAGCCGCCTTGTGCTAGCTATGCCACCACTGGCTTGGCACTGCCATCCTCAAGCCTGGAGAAACTGCTGGGAGTGCCAATGCCGGGGAGGGGGCAGGGCTTGGTGCAGCCTGGCTCTGCCCCCCTCTGAGAAGCAGAGGGGGGCGGCCCCAGGATCGACTGGTCGATCGCGATCGACTTCCTGGGCAGCCCTGGCTTAGAGGTTGTATTCGACTGGAGGAGGGTGAATAAACTGAAGTTTAATTCAAACACAGAAGTGTTCCTGGTGAACTGAAAGACCAATCTGACAATAGGGATTCATTCTGGGATAGACGGGGTTATCCCCTCCAATCACAGTTTGGAGATACACCTGGTATTCCATAAAACACAGTATGAAAATATGAAGCAAATGTAGTGATACAACCCATGGAGAATGATTTGCTTTACTTGAATGTTGTCCCATGAGACAAACAGGAAGTAGTTGTGTCCTGATCCAAAACTCCAATTCCATGCATGTTTACCTATTACTTTTTTTTACAAAGAAGTTCTTTGTAAATTCCACAAGATATAAACCATGCTTACCTTCCAAAGATTCTATACCAGTTGCTTGTGCCAGCAAATCCTCATGTCTTGCAACTACCTGCCAAGTGAAACTATTCATTATTATCTGAACAAAAATACAAAACATAAACATTGTCACCTGACATACTTTTTGGAACAAGTACCTATTTTCTGGCGTATAAGATGACTGGGCGTATAAGACGACCCCCAACTTTTCCAGTTAAAATATAGAGTTTGAGATATACTCGCCGTATAAGACTACCCCTCTTCCAACGCACACCAAATAAAAATTTAAAAAGCATCAGATTTGATTTCAATATGGTAATTTTCCTATTTCTGTACCTCCTTCTCAGCCTCTCAGATCTCACACATGCGCACCTGCACCACTTCACTGCAGTCTTCAGGAGCGAGATCTGAGAGGCAGAGGAGGTACGGTCATAGGATACAAGGGTGGGCCAGACAGGTAAAGCAGGTGTGTTTTTCTGGGCCCAGAGCCACTCTCTCTCTCTTTTTTCCATACCCCGGGCACCCCGGACACCTGCAGCTTGCTCCGCCCTTCACTTACACCTTCCCGGTGAGGCGCCCCTTCACCTCACCATCGGCACCGTATTAAGTCTACAAATCCTGATGAATGGATTTTCTTCTACCGTACTTGTACAGCGTCGCCCTTAATGCTTTCATACAGTTGCTGCAAATGGCAGGGATGCGGCCACTGTCATTTTTGAGCTCCCCCCACCATATGCGGCAACCACAGATTCTCCAATCCAGATTGGAAGTTTCAGCACCCGCTCTGTAAGACGACTCCCGGCGTATAAGACGACCCCTGACTTTTGAGAAGATTTTCTTGGGTTAAAAAGTAGTCTTATACGCCAGAAAACACGGTAATCAGTGTTCATATTTTACTCATTACAAATAGATCTTAACCCACTTCAGACACAAAACAGTATCCTTCATCCAAAATGCTTTGAACCAAATGTTTTTCAGATTTCTTTGGTTTCTGGAATACCTATACTTGCATATACATAATGAATGAGAGATGGGGGGAAAGGTGGCTAGTTACACAGCCAGTGCCCACTGAACATTTCTTAAGGCGTTCTTGCTCCACCACTATCATTTGATGGGAAAAGTGAAGGGATCCTGTAGCTTGACTTACACAAAGCCCATGTAAAAGCAGACATCAGGGGAGGGAAAAGGCCAAATGCATCTGGCTGTAATGGGGTTGGGAAATGTTGGAAAGGTCAAGCTTCCTGGCCAATCAAAACTGCCCAGCCAAGGGTAGCATGTGATGGGCTGGGTGCCCTGGAAATGGGGTGCAAAAGAGATTACGCCAGCAAATCTCCAAGTTCAGATAGTTTAGGCCAGTCCAGATGGCATTCTCTTATGCCTCATCAAATGATTGATTGATTGGATTTCTATCCTTCCTTTCATTCAATATGGCAGGGGTAGGGAACCTATGGCTCGGGAGCCAAATGTGGCTCTTTTCATGATTGCATCTGGCTCTCCAGAGCAGCCCGGGCCTCGGTTTCCCAGCATGCAGCAGCAAGAAGTGATGCAAATGTGCCGCGACTGCCGTTTCCGCACCGCCATCGCCAGCTGCTCTCGGGGCCCTGCGTCCTCTTCACAGGGGATGGTGGAGCCCGGCTGCGGCGCCTCGTCCTCATCTTCCTCTTCGTCCTCCACCACGGGCCTCGGGGAGGCGGCGGAGGCGGCCCTGGCCCTGGCGCTGCGGACCTGGCCTCGCTGCCTCCAGGGGACGCCCAGCTCATCGCCCTTATTGTCAAGCAGCTCAAGAGCCACTGCCTCTTCGATGCCTTCCGGAGGGACTGCCTCGCCGACATAAACACCCCCGCGCCCTCCTCCCCCTTCCTTCCTTTCTCTTCCTTTCTTTTCCCTGCTTTTTCTTTCATTCTTTTTCCCCTCTCCCTCCCTCCCTTCTTTCCTCTTCATTCCTTCCTTCCTCTTCCATTCTTCCATTCTCTCCTTCCTTCTCCCTCCCTCTCCCCTTCCTTCTTTCCTCCATTTTCCCTCTTCCTTCCTCTTCCTTCCTTTCTCCCCTTCACCCTTTCCTTCTCCTTCTCTCCTTCCTTTTCCCTCCCTCTCCCTTCCTTCTTTCCTCCATTCTCCCTCCCTCTTCCTTCCTTCCTCTTCTATTCTTTTCCCCCAAGCCTTCCTTTCCTTCTCCTTCCTTTGTTTTCACTTCCCTCTCTCCCCCTTCTTTCTTTTCTTCTTTTCCCTTCTTTTACTTTTTCCTCACTCCCTTTCCTTTCTTTTCCCCACCCTTTCCTTTCCTCCCTTCCCATTTCCTTCTTTCTTTTCCCCTCCTTGTCTCTCTCCTGCTTTTCTTTTCTTCCTTTTCCATAGTTCGTTCTTCTTTTCTTTCTTCCTCTCCCCTCTCTCTGTTATTTTCTCTGTCTGTCTGTCTTTCTTTCCCCCTTCCTTCCTTCCGTCTTCTCTTCCTTCCCAGAGTCCTGAACATGCCTTTTGCAGAGCCAGGTCTGAAGTGTCCCATCATTCTGCCGGGGGAATCCTTTTCTCATACTATGTACGTATATACTCACATTTAGTTGGAATATATATATATATATATATATATATATATATATATAGGCTCTCACTGAAATAAATTTCCAAATATTTTGCTTTTATGGCTCTTTGAGCCAAAAAGGTTCCCGACCCCTGCAATATGGTATTCAAAGCAGCTTGCAATATAAGTTAAAACAAATTAGCTAAAACATGCTTCTCTGAACTTGTACAGTATCAAAGAAGCTGACATTTAAGTTTTGATTGTCTAGAGGCAGAATGTCAGGGTATGTATGGTTTTGGAGTGTTGTGAGTATGTTTGTTGTGTGTATTTGTATGTGTGTGTATGTGTGTTTATAGTTGGAGGTGTGTGTGCTCTTTTGGTGGTTTGTGTGCATGTGTGTGTTTTGTTTTTGGGGGTTTTTTTATTTCTGTGTGTGTATATTTATGTGTGTGTTTTTATTGGGTTTTTTTGTGTGTGTGTAGTTATCTGTGTGTGTTTTGTGTTTGTTTATGTGTATATATTTTTGTTTGTTTGTATATGTATATTTTTGTATGTGTATATATGGAGAGGTGGGGATGTGTGTTTTTTTGTGTATGTGTTAGTGTGGATGTGTTTATTTAGTGGTGTGGAGATATTTGTGTTTGTATGTGGTGGTTTTTTTATATGGGGTTTTTTTGGGGTGGGGGTTTAAATGTGGTTTTGTTGTGATGTGTGTGTGTGTGTGTATGTGTCGAGGAGGAGGCCGAAGAGGATGGCGATGTGGATCCGCTCGGTTTCCTTTCCCCGCGGCCCTCTCCTCTCCCGCTGGGAGATGCGGCTCCCCCTCGGCCTCGTTCCCGGGCAGCGGAATGGAGGCTGCGTAGGGGTTGGAGAAAACGGCCATGCGGCGCCTTGAAGGTAAGTCTACTACATCTCCCAGAAAGCTTAGCGCCGGCCCGTTTTGCAGCGACCGGCGCGGAGACTTCTGGGAGGTGTAGTTGACTTACCTTCCAGGCGCCGCATGGAGTCGCGAGGGACGCCTTTCCCGCTGCCTTTTACGCGCATCCTTAGCCGAGGAGAGGGCCAGAAGGCCAGGACGGCGCCGCGGCCGAGCGCTGAGGAAGGCGTTTCCGCCCCGTCTCCACGCGGCGCCTGGAAGGTAAGTCAACTACATCTCCCAGAAGTCTCCGCGCCGGTCGCTGGGAAGCGGGCCGGTGCGGAGCTTTCTGGGAGGTATAGTTGAGTTACCTTCCAGGCGCCGCATGGAGACGGGTCGCGGGAACGCCTTTCCCGCTGCGTTCTCGGCCGCGGCGCCGTCCTTGGCCTTCTGGCCCTCTCCTCGGGGTTAAGGATGCGGCGGAGAAGGCGGGCATGGCGGCAGCCGGGTGTCCCGTGTTCTGGAGCGGCGTGGAAGCGGCGGAGGAGGTGGGCATTGCGGCGGTGGCACGGGGCCGGGTTCTGGATTGTGTTGGGTTTTGTGACGTGTGTTTGGCGGCCATTTTGTGTTTATGGGGTTGTGCGCATGCGTAGCAAGGTTTTTGTGGAAATGTTTTGGGGGGGTTATGTTGGTTTTTGGGGTGTTTTTGTGGGTGGGTGATGTACCTCGTGGTGGGGAGGAGTGGCCCTGGGTTTTGTTTTGGGTGTGGGGAATGTAGTTTTGGCGTGCATTTGCCCCTTTGCACGACCATTTCCCTTTTATATATATAGATATGTCATACGTAAATTCTGAGCATGGCGCACTATTGAAACATATGTGATGTTCCAGATGCTACAATGGTGAACATCTTTAGATACTGATTGAGATCATCCATAAATAAATGTGCTAAAAAGGATCGATTTCTAACTAACGAATACTAAATTGAGGAAGCTTAAAAGGAAGCAACTAAATTCTGTTTCTGGGACTCTTTCACTTCATTTGTTGATTAATACTGTTTATACACATTGGTAGTATCATGGCATCTTGGAATTTGCAGTTTAGGGAGGGACCTTTAGATTTCTCAGCCAGAGATCCCAAGTGCCTCTGATCAAACTACAAACCCCAGGATTCTAGATTGTGGCCCTGTCATTGTGGAGTGTATGAAAAGACCTTAACTTTCTGCAGACCCTGGTGATGCGCATGGCACTTACTTGCAAGTGGAGTTCTTTATCCAGCTGACTGATCCCTTCAGCAAGCTTCGCTAATTGTTCAGCTATAACAGCTTGATGAATAGATTGAGAAGTGTACGCCTTGACATCAAAGTCTTCCCGTAAAAAATCTGAATAGCATTCTGAAAGAGAAATAAAATGGAACATTTGAATATGTTTTCTTCTAATACTTTAAAATAGATACAGTGGGGGGGGGGGGGGAGTATTTAGTCAGATACCAATTGTCCAAGATGAGACAGGCCTGTAATTGACATTATAGGTAGACCTCAACTATGAGAGACAACATGAGAAAACACATCCAGAAAATCACATTGTCTGATTTTTAATGAATTTATTTGCAAATTATGGTGGAAAATCAGTATTTGGTCACCTACAAACAAGCAAGATTTCTGAGTCTCACAGACCTGTAACTTCCTCTTGAAGAGGCTCCTCTGTCCTCCACTCCTTATCTGTAGTAATGGCACCTATTTGAACTGCTTGTGACTTCAAGCAGTCACACTCCAAACTCCACTATGGTGAAGGCCAAAGAGCTGTCGAAGGACACCAGAAACAAAATTATTCCCTGCACCAGACTGGGAAGACTGAATCTGCAATAGGCAAGCAGCTTGGTGTGAAGAAATCAACTGTGGGAGCAATAATTAGAAAATGGAAGAGATACAAGACCACTGACTGATATCTGGGGCTCCACACAAGATCTCACCCCGTAGGGTCAAAATGATCACAAGAATGGTGAGCAAAAATCCCAGAACCACACAGGGGAACCTAGTGAATGGCCTGCAGAGAGCTGGGACCAACGTAACAAAGGCTACCATCAGTAACACACTACGCCGCCAGGGAGTCAGATCCTGCAGCGCCAGACGTGTCCCCCTGCTTAAGCCAGTACATGCCCGGGGCTGGCTGAAGTTTGCTAGAGAGCATTTGGATGATGTGGGGTTCCACCCTGGTGGGCTTGGGGAGACCCCGGGGGCTCCTGACCAGGTATCAGCTGACCCAGGAGAGTCAGAGGATGATGGATGTCCTGATGCTTATGATACTTCAGAAGATAGCCTACAATGGGATAATACAGGGTTACAAGGTTATGGGACTTCAGATGGGTTTAGTGAAGATTCCATGGAAACGGACTCAGATAATTATGAGAAACCAGGCGGCCTTGGGTCGCAGGAGAGAGTGACTACTCCCTTCCCAGATGGTGCAATGGGAGACGAGGAACTGCTTGGTTCCCATTCTGATAACGATACAGCTGTCCACGCTAATGAGAAGGAATTCAACAGGAGAGCTAGTATCTCGGCTTCAAGGAAAGATTGGAGAAAAGGGGTGCGTTGGGCACACAAGAGCTAGATTCCTATATCTATGCGGTCTGGGAAATTGGACATCAGATCTGAAGCCACGTTTGGTGTAACCACATCTCTTGTTCCAGGATCCAAGTTTCTACTGACCGCCGGGGCGGTTTTGATGCTGTTTGCATGACCGCAGTTACGGCCGGACTCAAGCTTCCCGTTTGACTGCGGAGGCGGTTGCTTCACTTTGGAACTATGTTTGGGGATTCTATCCGTTTTGATTTTGCCTACGGACTCATGAACTCTTTTTGATCGCTTTCTCTTTACTTCCTTGGACTTTTTACTATTTTATATTCTAAATAAAGAACATTTATTGCATTTGCCTGTGTGTTGTGATCTAGGGGGGGGGGGGACTACCTGGGTTCTGAGGTGCAACAGATGATCCAGAAGAAGAGTATTGGGAGAATGTCATATGATCAGATGAAACCAAAGTAGAACTGTTTGGCAGAAACACGACTCGTCATGTTTGGAGGAGAAATAATGCTGAATTGCATCCAAAGAACACCATACCTACTGGGAAGCATGGGGGTGGCAACAGTAAAACAACACCCAAACACAGGGAAACTCCAGAGAGGAAACAATCGGGGACAGCTAATCACCTCTCAACAAAAGATTCCCCCAGGCACTAACAAGCCAGACCAAAAAACCACCAGACCACCAAATGCTAATCAAGGTGGCCAACTGAAACATTCACACCTAGCTCCAACAGACAAGAGTTATTTCTCCCACTCTGGGCATTCCACAGATATATAAGCCCAAATTTCCTAGTTCCAACAGACCTCACAACCTCTGAGGATGTCTGCCATAGATGTAGGTGAAACATCAGGAGAGACTGCTTCTAGAACAGTGTTTCCCAACCAGTGTGCCGTAAGCGGTCGTCAGGTGTGCCGTGGGAAATTGGAACCTCCAGGAAAAGGGGGGGGGGGGGTGTCTAGAGTGTTGAAGTATAAAAACCCTAAGAAACATACCTCGATAAAGGCACAAAATTACAAACACCCCCTCCCTAACCATTGTCTACTTGGTCTCTCCTTCTCCATGCATTGGGAAGGCCCGCCTCCCTTTCCCCAAGTAGAGAGCTCCTCTTGCCTCCTGGGGGTTCTGTGTGGGAAGTTTGGCCCAGTTCTATCATTGGTGGGGTTCAGAATGCTCTTTGATTGTAGGGGAACTATAAATCCCAGAAACTGTAACTCCCAAATGTCAAGGTCTATTTTCCCCAAACTCCATCTGTGTTCACATTTGGGCATATTGAGTATTCATGCCAAGTTTGGTCCTGATCCAACATTGTTTGAGTCCACAGTGCTCTCTGGATATAGGTGAACTACAACTCCAAAACTCAAGGTCAATGCCCACCAATTCTTATAGCATTTTCTCTTGGTTATGGGAGTTTTGTGTGGGAATTTTGTGTCTTTCTGCCATTCCTGCCAGGATATCTATGTTGTGTTCATCGAAACAGGCCCAGGTTTCACACGGAATGTATAAATCCATGTAAAAACATATTAACTATATGTATTACTGTGTTCAAGTGTCATTTTGGTTGGTGGTGTGCCCCAGAATTTTGCAAATGTAAAAAGTGTGCCACGGCTCAAAAAAGGTTGGGAAACACTGTTCTAGAACATCGCCATATAGCCCAAAAAACCTACAACAACCCAACTACAGGCAGTCCCCAGGTTATGAACAAGATTGGTTCTGTAGGTTTGTTCTTAAGATTAATTTGTATGTAAGTTGGAACAGATACATTTTAAGTGTAACTCCCCCCCCTCTCTGCCCCCCCCCCCTATATATAAAGCTTTTAGAGAACTTGCCAGGGGGAGTGTGTCCCTGTTAGTTCTCTTGGGAAAGCGGCAGGAGCGAGAGAAGGGCCTCTCCTGGTTATGCTGATGCTTTTATGTTACACCACTTTGAATCCCCTTCAGGGGAGATAAAGTGGGGTATAAATAAATATAATAATAATAATAATTCCATCCAGATTAATTTTAATTTTATTGTAATTTTAATCCAAACCCATTTTAATTTAATTTTGAATGGCCTTGCAGCTTTAAGGTCTGTGTGCTTTCATTCTGCCTGTTTATATCTGTGGAATGATGTCAGGGTGGGAGAAGGAACTCTTGTCTGGATGCATTTTATGAAGTGTCCTTTATTTTGCAAAAAATCACATAAATGTCCCTTATTTCTTCTATCAAAATATGGTTAGGTAGATCAGTGTTTTTCAACCTTTTTTGAGCCGCGGCACATTTTTTACATTTACAAAATCCTGGGGCACACCACCAACCAAAATGACACAAAATGACACTCTAACACAGTAATACATATAGTTAAAATGTTTTTAAATGTATTTATACACTCAGTGTGAAACCTGGGCCTGTTTCGATGAACACAATATAGATATCCTGGCAGTAATGGCAGAAAGACACAAACTTCCCACACAGAACTCCCATAACCAAGAAAAAATACTATAAGAGTTTGGTGGGCATTGACCTTTCGGAGTTGTAGTTCACCTATATCCAGAGAGCACTGTGGACTGAAACAATGTTGGATCAGGACCAAACTTGGCATGAATTCTCAATATGCCCAAATGTGAACACAGATTGAGTTTGTGGAAAATAGACCTTGACATTTGGGAGTTACAGTTTCTTGGATTTATAGTTAACACACAATCAAAGAGCATCCTGAACTCTTGCAACAATGGAATTGAACCAAACTTGGCATATTGAACTCTCATTACCAACAGAAAATACTGAAAGGGTTTGCTTGGGAATTGACCTTGAGTTTGGAAGTTGTAGTTCACCTACACCCAGAAAGCACTGTGGACTCAAACAATGTTATGTTATGTTGTTGTTTGTTTTCTATCCAGAATCACAATGTTGGATGGAGGCTCACCCCTTTAAGGTCCCTAACACAGGCATGGGAAAACTGGGTGCTTTGGTCCTCAATTCCCACCATTCCTAACAGCCTGAGGCCCTTTTCTGCTTAAGTGGCTGAGGGGGGGGGGGAGTAAAAGAGCCTGAGGCTGCTAGGAATGGTGGCCGTTGGAGTCCAAAACACCTGGAAGGTCCAAGTTTGCCCATGCCAGCTTTCGACAGAGACCTCTTCCTCCCCCTTCTCCTTTGCGTCCTTTCTTCCCCCTCCTGCCGAACACTTACTTTTTCTTCTACACTGTTGCTTCTGCTGCCA
Organism: Anolis apletophallus; assembly: GCA_030556195.1. Classification (NCBI taxonomy): domain Eukaryota; kingdom Metazoa; phylum Chordata; class Lepidosauria; order Squamata; family Anolidae; genus Anolis; species Anolis apletophallus. Next base: position 8,384,378 of record JARBWK010000012.1, read on the forward strand.
TTTTGATCTGAGGGGGCAGCGTGGCATGTTCAGGAGAGGAGGGGGGAAGGAGGATGATGTGACCCGTGCGGCCGCTACTTCACCCCAGAGCAAAGCGAGGCAAAGCGAGCAGAGTGAGGTTGGGAAGAAGGGAGCCTGAGTGGAGAAGAAAAAGTGTTCGGCAGGAGGGGGAAGAAAGGGCATTGGAGGTTCCATATTTCCCACGGCACACCTGATGATCGCTCACGGCACACTGGCTGGGAAACACTGAGGTAGATCATTGTGACTTGGTTGTTTTATAAGTAGCTCGTATGCTGAAAAAGTGTGAGCACCCCTGGTCTATGGCAGTGCTGTCCAACTTCTAACCGGCCAAGGGCCGGCCCCCAGGTCACTGATGACCTGGGGGGCCGTTCGGCCCCGCCCCAGGCCCCTCCCCCATCCCCACCCCCGCCCCACCCCCATCCCCCTCCTACGCTGTCATTCTCCCTCCTCCTCCTCTTTCTCCGGCGCCGCGGCGCATGGGACACCAGCGGCGCTGGGAAGGAGGAGGAGGCCCACCTCCTCGCACCCTCCCGCCCTTCCCGGCGCAGCCGGTGTCCCGTGCGCTGCGGCGCCGGGGAAAAAGGAGGAGAGGAGAGAAAGGAGAAGGCAATCAGCTGACTGCCCTCTCCTTTCTCTCTCTTTCCCCGCGCGCGCACCGGCGCCCAGGGTCCTCGCAAGACGGGGAAAGATAAAGGAGAGGGCAGTCAGCGGGCTGCCTTCTCCATTCTCTCTCTTTCCCAGCGCGCGCGCCGGAGCCCCGGGTCCCCATGCGCACGGGGAAAGAGAGAGAACGGAGAAGGGAGCCAGCTGACTGCCCTCTCCTTCGCCCCTCCTCCTCCCGGGGACGCGCGCGGCTCTCAATCGCGAGCCCCGCGGTGCAGGGTGGGGAAGAAGGGAGAAGGAGGAGGAGCCAGCGCACTTCCTCCTCCCTGCCCCGCCTCCCCCTCCCCCGACGCCATTTTTTAAAAAAAATTAGATTTTTTTTTTAAAAAAGGCAGCCGGGGGCATAGCAGGGGCCGTGTCCAACAGTCTGGGGGGGGCTGTGTACGGCCCCCGGGCCACCAGTTGGACACCCCTGGTCTATGGCATTGAATGTTTGCCATGTATGTGTACATTGTAATCCACCCTGAGTCCCCTTCGGGGTGAGAAGGGCCGTATATATCTCTATCTCTCTCTATATATATCCATCTATCTATACACATTAAAAGAGAAAAAGATGTATGTATGTATGTGGAGGAACTGTCCACTTACACAGATAGCCTCGGGCTTCCACAAGCAGGCTAGAATTCCAAGTGCTGAGAAGCCTCCAAGGGCACTCCCTCATCTGACATTGCAGGTTACAGTGAGCGCCATTCACATGTATCCCAAACACTGCCAATGTCCTCCCCAAACACTAGGGCTCACCACCCAAGTAATGCTTTCATTTGGGGAGAATTTCATCCTACATTTGATGTGCTCCCTCTACCCCAGGCAGGCATCCCAGCGTTCCTTGTGTGGAATTTGCATGAGCCCGCCTACTGCCTCTCCCTTAACCCTTTCCTATGGCACACAGCAAACACAGAGGAATTCATCAGCAACTGAACAGACTGCAAGGGTTTGGGAGACTGACACAATAGCTATCCAGAGCACACTGAACCCAACAGGATAGCACATCCTGGTGCGGTTTGGGGGAGATGGACCACGGATTATGGGATTTGAAGTACTTTCAAACACTTTGGTTCCCACAGACCACTGTGGCCACCAAAAAGGACCAATACAGACTACACTTGGCACACACAGCCCCCATGACCCACTCTACGTCCTGGTGCAGTTTCGAGGAGGGCGGACCAGGGATGATTGGACTTGAATTACCTCTACTCACTTCCCAAGTCCGCTGCGATCCTCTTCCAATTTCTGATCGAGACCAAACTTGGCACACATAACCCCCATTACTGCCTTCACGTCCTGGTGAGGTTCGGGGGAGGACTGGCAATGGAGGATGGGATTTGTAGTACTTCCACACCCCTCTGTTCCCACAGACCACTGTGGCCCCCAACAAACACCGATAAAGACCACATTTGGCATGCAGAGCCCCAGTGACCCACTCTACATCCTACTGCAGTTTGGAGGAGGGCAGACCATGGAGGATGGGCCTTGCAGTACCTTCCCTCACTTTCCAAGACTGCTGCAAACCTAATCCAATGACTGATCAAGACCAAACCTGGCACACAGAACTCTCATGACCCACTCTACATACTGGTGCAGTTTTGTGTGAGACGGATCACGGATGATGGGACTTGAAGTACCTTCACTCACTTCCTAAAAACAATGCAACCCTCATCCATTCACCAATACAGACCAAACTTGGCACACAGAACCTCCATGACCCACTCTACATCCTGCTGCACTTTGGATGACAGTACACCATGGACGATGGGACTCGCAGTGCCTTCACTAACTTCCTGACACCACTGCGAGCCACATAAATAATTACTACAGACCAACTAATAAGTTTCTCAAATAATCCGGGCACCGCCAGGTCCCCAAGCTAGTATGTAATAAAGCGGAATGTTTGTATGTTTGGTTGGATGTATGTATGTATGTGGCAGCGTTCTGATTGGCTCCCAGCCTCTACATTCTGACAACATGATTGGTTGCCAGTGAGGGAGTATTTGCATAACGCCTCTAATTGGCCGGCCAACACGAACATTCCGACACTCTAAACTGCAAGAGGGGGATAAGGCAAAGGCCTGAGGCAGCCAGCCATGGTGGGAGTTTCAGACCAAAATACTTTGCGGCTCCCAACAATGACAGAAAAAGACCAAACTTGGCACACAAAAACCCCAAAACCCACTCTACATCCTGGTGCAGTTTGAAGGAGGGCAGACCATGGATGATGGGACTTTAAGTACCTCCAATCACTTCCCCAGACCGCTACAAACCTCATCCACTGAATGATCAAGACCAAACTTGGCACACAGAGTCCCCATGACCCATTTTACATCCTGGTGCAGTTTGGAGGAGGGCAGACCATGCATGATGGGACTTGAAGTACCTTCCCTCACTTCCCAAAACTGCTGCAAACCTAATCCAATGACTGATCAAGACCAAACCTGACACACAGAGCCCTCATGACCCACTCTACATCCTGGTGCAGTTTTGTGTGAGACAGACCACGGATGATGGGACTTAAAGTACCTTCACTCACTTCCTGAGAGCACTGTGACCCTCATCCAATGACCAATACAGACCAAACTTGGCACACAAAACCCCCAAAACCCACTCTACATCCTGGTGCAGTTTGAAGGAGGGCAGACCATGGATGATGGGACTTTAAGTACCTCCAATCACTTCCCCAGACCATTGCAACCCTCATCCACTGAATGATCAAGACCAAACTTGGCACACAGAGCCTCCATGACCCACTTTACATCCTGGTGCAGTTTGGAGGAGGGCAGACCATGCATGTTGGGACTTGAAGTACCTTCCCTCACTTCCCAAAACTGCTGCAAACCTAATCCAATGACTGATCAAGACCAAACCTGACACACAGAGCCCTCATGACCCACTCTACATCCTGGTGCAGTTTTGTGTGGGACGGACCACGGATTATGGGACTTGAAGTACCTTCACTCATCTTCCAAGACCGCTGCGACCCTCATCCAATGAATGATCAAGACCAAACGTGGCACACAGAGCCCACATGACCCACTCTACATCCTGGTGCTGTTGGGAGGGGGATGGACCATGGCCGATGGGACTTGCAGTACCTTCACTAACTTTCTGAGACCACTGCACGCCACGTAAACATCTAATAAGGGCCAACCTTGGGAAGTCTGACTTGTCCACGGTGGTCCATGCTCTGGTTACATCCCGTATAGAGTACTGCAATGCTCTCTACGTGGGGTTGCCTTTGAAGACTGTTCGGAAGCTGCAACTAGTCCAACGGACAGCAGCCAGGTTGATAACAGGAGCGCCATTCAGAGAGTACAAACTCCTGTTGTGCCAGCTCCACTGGCTGCCAGTTTGCTACCGGCACAATTCAAAGTGCTGGCTTTAGCCTTTAAAGCCCTAAACAGTTCGGGTCCAACTTACCTGTCCGAACGCATCTCTCCCTATGAACCATCGAGATGTTTAAGATCATCTGGAGAGGCCCTGCTCTCGGTCCCGCCTTCTTCGCAGGCGCGACTGGCGGGGACAAGAGACAGGGCCTTTTTCAGTGGTGGCTCCTCGGCTTTGGAACGCCCTCCCTAGAGACATCAGATCGGCCCCCTCCCTCCTGACATTTCGCAAGAAAGTCAAGACCTGGCTGTTTGAGCAGGCATTTGCTGATGAAGTATAAGGCTTAATTGGATATAAGGAATGACGACGATGCGATGGAAACTGATTTCAACATGACGCTGAGACTGCAATTGTATATCTTTAATTGTTAAATTGTTATCATATGTTTTTTCTCTGGGGGGTTGCCTTGTTGCTGTGTTGTATTGAGGGCAGAGACTGCCTGTGTAAACCGCCCCGAGTCGCCTTTGGGCTGAGAGGGGCGGTATAGAAACGTGACAAAATAAATAAAATAATAAATTTTGGCACACAACGCCTTTGTCAAATAACCCGGGCAGGGCAGGGCCGGGTCCCCAAGCTTGTGTGTGTGTATGTGTATATACTGTAAGTAAGTAAATAAATAAATAATTAACATTCTGACGGAGAACCGATTTCCTCGGCGAAGGAAGTGGAGAAATGTGAAGAGCCCAAACACAACCAACGCCTAAAGCACACCTGAGAGAGAGAGAGAGAGAGAGAGAGAGAGAGAGAGCGCACGGGTCCCATGGCGCGCGATGAAACGGACTCCTGAGGAAACACACCGCCGCTGGGCTGCCATTTGAGAAAGGCGGGGGTATAAATAAATAAATAAGGTAAATAAATAAATAAGTAAATAAATAAGTAAATACATAAATACATAAACAAAAAAGTACATGCATAAATAAATAAATAACTTCTTGAGTCCTCTCCGGGAGATATGGTGGGGTACAAATAAATTATTATTATTATTTATTTATTTATTTATTTCAGGATTTTACCCCACTCTTCTCAACCTCCGTGGGGGGGACTCAGAGCGGCTTACAGTAAGGCGCAATTTGATGCCCACACAGTAACAATATAAAACCCCAGAACCCTTCAACAATTAAAATACATTAAAATACAATTACCTAAACTTCATACGCATTCATTCCAGATTAAAACAATGTCTGTCCATAAAAGCATTGGCCCTATTCATCCACTTTCCATTAAAATCCCATCTAAAGTGCTGCCTAGTGCTGGTGTGCAAACGCCTGGTCCCACAGCCAGGATTTTACTTTTTCCTGAATGCCAGGAGGGATGAGGTGGATCGTACATAGATAGGGAGCGCATTCCACAGCCGGGGAGCCACCACCGAGAAGGCCCTCTCCCTCACCCCCACCAGCCACATTTGAGAAGTAGGCAGGAGCGAGAGCAGGGCCTCCCCGGATGATCTTAGATTACATGGTGGGATGTAGCGGCAGATTCGTTCGGACAAGTAAGCTGGGCCAGAACCGTATAGAGCTTTAACGGTCAAAACCAGCAATTTGAATTGAGCTCGGAATTGGACAGGCAGCCAGTGGAGCTGACACAACAGGGCGGTGGTATGTTCCCTGTATGTAGCTCCCGTTAGTAATCTGGCTGCTGCCCGTTGGAGGAGCTGCAATTTCCAAACTGTCTTCAAAGGCAGCCCCACGTAGAGTGCGTTGCAGTAATCTATTCAGGATGTGACCAGAGCGCGGACGACCGTAGCCAGATCTGTGAGTCGTTTGTAAGTGGTGTGTCTGTAACTCGGGGACTGCCTGTAAATTCGAATCCAAGGTTCTGAGGGAATTCTGAGGAAATAGAGAAGTGTGGACACAACCCCTCAAGCACACCGGAGGGAGGGAGAAAGAGCACGAACACAGGTCCCACGGCGCGCGAGGAAACACACCGCCGCCGGACTGCCATTTGAGAAAGGCGGGGGGGGGGTATAAATAAGGTAAATAAATATATAAATAAGTCAATAAATAAGTAAATAACTTCTAGGGTCCTCTCCAGGAGATATGGTGGGGGACAAATAAATTATTATTATTATTATTATTCAGGAGTGAATTCCCCTTCGTAACGATAGATTTCCCTCGTTCGTAACTGTGAGTCGTTTGTAAGTGGTGTGTCTGTAACTCGGGGACTGCCTGTAAATTCGAATCCAAGGTTCTGAGGGAATTCTGAGGAAATAGAGAAGTGTGGACACAACCCCTCAAGCACACACCGGAGGGGAGGGAGAAGGGAGGACGAACACAGGTCCCAGGAGCGTGAGGAAACACAGGCCGCCTGGACTGCCATTTGAGAAAGACGGGGGGGTATCAATAAGGTAAATAAATATAAATAAGTAAATAACTTCTAGGGTCCTCTCCAGGAGATATGGTGGGGGACAGATAAATTATAATTATTATTATTATTCAGAGTGAATTCCCCTTCCTAACGATAGATTTCTCTCGTTCGTAACTGTGAGTCGTTTGTAAGTGGTGTGTCTGTGAGGGAATTCTGAGGAAATAGAGAAGGGGACTGCCTGTAAATTCAATCCAAGGTTCTGAGGGAATTCTGAGGAAATAGAGAAGTGTGGACACAACCCCTCAACCACACTTGAGAGAGAGGGAGGGAGGGAGGGAGGGAGGGAGTGAACACGGGTCCCAAGGCGCGTGAGGAAACGGACTCCTGAGGAAACACACCGCCATTTGAGAAAGGTGGGGGGTATAAATAAGGTAAATAAATATAAATAAGTAAATAACTTCTAGGGTCCTCTCCAGGAGATATGGTGGGGGACAGATAAATTATTATTATTATTCAGGAGTGAATTCCCCTTCCTAACGATAGATGTCTCTCAGTTCGTGTGGTCTCACCCTCGTTCGTAACTGCGAGTCGTTTGTGAGGGGGGTGTCCGTAACTCGGGGACTGCCTGCAAATTCAAATCGAAGAAAGAGATGGGAGAGCTCTGCCAGGAGGAGGAGAAGGCCCTGAGGGGATTCTGAGGAAGGAGAGAAGTGTGTGGACACAAGCCCTCAAGCACACCTGAGGGAGGGAGAGAGGGGTACAAATAAATTATTATTATTATTCAGGAGTGAATTTCCCTTCGTAACGATAGATTTCCCTCGTTCGTAACTGTGAGTCGTTTGTAAGTGGTGTGTCTGTAACTCGGGGACTGCCTGTAAATTCGAATCCAAGGTTCTGAGGGAATTCTGAGGAAATAGAGAAGTGTGGACACAACCCCTCAAGCACACTTGAGAGAGAGGGAGAGAGAGAGAGAGAGAGGGAGAGAGAGGGAGAGAGAGGGAGGGAGAGAGAGGGAGAGGGAGGGAGAGGGAGAGAGAGGGAGGGAGAGAGGGAGAGAGAGAGAGGGAGGGAGAGGGAGAGAGGGAGAGGGAGAGGAGAGAGAGAGGGAGAGAGAGGGAGGGAGAGAGGAGGGAGAGAGGGAGGGAGAGGGAGAGGGAGGGAAGAGGGAGGGAAGGGAGGGAGAGGGGAGGGAGTCCTGAGGAAACAGGGAGGAGGGAGGGAGAGGGATTTGAGAAAGGCAGGGGATAAATAGGGGGAGAGTAGAGGGATATAAATAAGTAAATAAGGGATCTAGGTTCCTCTCCAGGAGATTTGGTGGGGGACAGATAAATTATTATTATTAGAGGAGTGAATTCCCCTTCCTAAGATAGATGTCTCTCAGGAGGGTCTCAGAGTAACTGGGAGGGAGAGTCGGTTCTGAGGGGGTGGGACTCGGGAACTGCCTGAGGGAAGAAAGAGATGGGAGAGCTCTGCCAGGAGGAGGAGAAGGCCCTGAGGGATTCTGAGGAGGGGAGAAGTGAGGGACACAAGCCCTCAAGAGAGGAGGGAGGGAGAGGGGTACAAATAAATTATTATTATTATTCAGGGAGTGAATTCCCTTCCTAACGATAGATTTCTCTCAGTTCCTGTGTTCTCAGAGAAGGGAGTCGTTTGTGAGGGGGTGTTCAGTAACTCGGGGACTGCCTGCAAATTCAGATCGAAGAAAGAGATGGGAGAGCTCTGCCAGAGGGAGGAGAAGGCCCTGAGGGGATTCTGAGGAAGGGGAGAAGTGTGTGGACACAAGCCCTCAAGCACGCCTGAGGGAGGGAGGGAGAGAGGGGTACAAATAAATTATTATTATTATTGAGTGATTTCCCCTTCCTAACGATAGATTTCCCTCACTTCCTGTATTCTCACCCTCGTTCGTAACTGCGAGTCGTTTGTGAGGGGGGTGTCCGTAACTCGGGGACTGCCTGCAAATTCAGATCGGAGAACGAGATGGGAGAGCTCTGCCAGGAGGAGGAGAAGGCCCTGAGGGGATTCTGAGGAAGGGGAGAAGTGTGTGGACACAAGCCCTCAAGCACACCTGAGGGAAGGAGGGAGAGAGGGGTACAAATAAATTATTATTATTATTCAGGAGTGAATTCCCCTTCCTAACGATAGATTTCTCTCAGTTCGTGTGGTCTCACCCTCGTTCGTAACTGCGAGTCGTTTGTGAGGGGGGTGTTCGTAACTCGGGGACTGCCTGCAAATTCAGATCGGAGAAGGAGATGGGAGAGCTCTGCCAGGAGGAGGAGAAGGCCCTGAGGGGATTCTGAGGAAGGGGAGAAGTGTGTGGACACAAGCCCTCAAGCACACCTGAGGGAAGGAGGGAGAGAGGAAAGGGGCTCCTGAGGAAACACTATTTCCTCCTGCCGCGGCCTTGCCTGACGTCCCCTCCGCTCCCCACAAACTCCTTCCCTTCCTCTCACCGTCCCCGAGAAGCTCCCCGACCGCGGGCTCCTCCGAGGGGGCTTCTCCTCCAGGCGGGCCCTCCGCGCGGCTCTTCCCTTCCATGCTGGCGTGTGCCAGCTCCGCCGAGAGTGACGCGCTCACCCCGCGACGCCGCCCACAGCCCTTCGGCCCATAGAGCTAGGAAAATGTTAGACACACAAGCCAACGTGATTCCTTTGGCAGCACTCTGGATCCAGAATGAAGCAGGACCAGAAGGACTAACTGTGGGGAGGGAGGGAGGGGACTCCACATTCAGGCCCCCAAATGCTAGGTTTTCTTTTCAAAACACGCTCCAGAGAACTACAATTTCTACATCCCCCCACACTTTCTACAAGCGTTGATGACTAAAAAGGCCAATCTGAGATGGGCAAGTCCGGTTGCAGAAAGCACAGCGGGAACTCTCCTTGGGTGATGTTGTTTGTTTCCAAGTGCGTCTCCATGCCTCCCGATGGGAGGCCATAACTATAATGTTATGTACATGGGGACGCACTATCCGCAACGCTGCGGCCTCTTTCAAGAAGGCACTCCGAACGGGCCTTGAAGAGAAACGACAACGCAGAAAGAACCGCAACTTGGAAACAACATCACCCAAGGAGACTTTCCGCTGTGCTTTCTGCAACCGGACTTGCCCTTCTCAGATTGGCCTTTTTAGTCATCAACGCGCTTGTAGAAAGCGTGGGATGTCGAAAGAGCCCGCAGCATTGTGGATAGTGCGTCTGCATGCCTCCCGATGTGAGGCCATAACTATAATGTTATGTACATGGGGACGCACTATCCGCAACGCTGCGGCCTCTTTCGAGAAGGCACACCGAACGGGCCTTGAAGAGAAACGACAACGCAGAAAAAACCACAACTTGGAAACAACATCACCCAAGGAGACTTTCCGCTGTGCTTTCTGCAACCGGACTTGCCCATCTCAGATTGGCCTTTTTAGTCCTCAACACTTGTAGAAAGCGTGGGATGTCGAAAGAGGCTGCAGCATTGTGGATAGTGCGTCTGCATGCCTCCCGATGTGAGGCCATAACTATAATGTTATGTACATGGGGACGCACTATCCGCAACGCTGCGGCCTCTTTCGAGAAGGCACACCGAACGGGCCTTGAAGAGAAACGACAACTTGGAAACAACATCACCCAAGGAGACTTTCCGCTGTGCTTTCTGCAACCGGACTTGCCCATCTCAGATTGGCCTTTTTAGTCATCAATGCTTGTAGAAAGCGTGGGATGTCGAAAGAGCCCGCAGCATTGTGGATAGTGCGTCTGCATGCCTCCCGATGTGAGGCCATAACTATAATGTTATGTACATGGAGACGCACAATCCACAACGCTACGGCTTCTTTCGAGAAGGCACACCGAACGGGCCTTGAAGAGAAACGACAACGCAGAAAGAACCACAACTTGGAAACAACATCACCCAAGGAGACTTTCCGCTGTGCCTTCTGCAACCGGACTTGCCCATCTCAGATTGGCCTTTTTAGACGCACTATCCGCAACGCTGCTGAATCTTCGAGAAGGCACACCGAACGGGCCTTGAAGAGAAACGACAACTTGGAAACAACATCACCCAAGGAGACTTTCCGCTGTGCTTTCTGCAACGGACTTGCCCATCTCAGATTGGCCTTTTTAGTCATCAATGCTTGTAGAAAGCGTGGGATGTCGAAAGAGCCCGCAGCATTGTGGATAGTGCGTCTGCATGCCTCCCGATGTGAGGCCATAACTATAATGTTATGTACATGGGGACGCGTCAATGGCCTCTTCGAGAAGGCACACCGAACGGGCCTTGAAGAGAAACGACAACTTGGAAACAACATCACCCAAGGAGACTTTCCGCTGTGCTTTCTGCAACCGGACTTGCCCATCTCAGATTGGCCTTTTTAGTCCTCAACGCTTGTAGAAAGCGTGGGATGTCGAAAGAGGCCGCAGCATTGTGGATAGTGCGTCTCCATGCCTCCCGATGTGAGGCCATAACTATAATGTTATATACATGGACACACACAATCCACAATGCCAAGGAGACGGCTTCTTTCTCGAGAAGGCACATCGAACGAGGCCTTGAAGAGAAACGACAACTGAAGAGAAACGCGGCAACGCAGAAAGAACCGCAACTTGGAAACAACATCACCCAAGGAGACTTTCCGCTGTGCTTTCTGCAACCGGACTTGCCCATCTCAGATTGGCCTTTTTAGTCTTCAACGCTTGTAGAAAGCGTGGGATGTCGAAAGAGGCCGCAGCATTGTGGATAGTGCGTCTCCATGCCTCCCGATGTGAGGCCATAACTATAATGTTATATACATGGACACACACTATCCACAATGCTGCGGCGTCTTTCGAGAAGGCACACCGAACGGGCCTTGAAGAGAAACGACAACGCAGAAAGAACCGCAACTTGGAAACAACATCACCCAAGGAGACTTTCTGCTGTGCTTTCTGCAACCGGACTTGTCGTTTCTCTTCGAGACTCGTTTGGCGTGTCTTCTCGAAAGAGGCCGCAGCATTGTGGATTGTGCGTCTCCATGTATATAGCATTATAGTTATGGTCTCACATTGGGAGGCATGGAGACGCACTTGGAAACAACATCACCCAAGGAGACTTTCTGCTGTGCTTTCTGCAACCGGACTTGCCCATCTCAGATTGGCCTTTTTAGTCATCAACGCTTGTAGAAAGCGTGGGGTGTCGAAAGAGGCCGCAGCATTGTGGATTGTGTGTGTCCATGTACATAACATTATAGTTATGGCCTCACATTGGGAGCATGGAGACGCACTTGGAAACAACATCACCCAAGGAGACTTTCTGCTGTGCTTTCTGCAACCGGACTTGCCCATCTCAGATTGGCCTTTTTAGTCATCAACGCTTGTAGAAAGCGTGGGGTGTCGAAAGAGGCCGCAGCATTGTGGATAGTGCGTCTCCATGCCTCCCGATGTGAGGCCAGGGTGGACCATTGTTGGTGGTCAATCTGGCCGAGCCTGAGATGTTGTTTCAGGGAGTCCTTATATCTCTTTTTGGGGGTGCCGCTCTTGCGAGTTCACCATAGAGTATATATCTTAGGGAGGCGATGGTCCTCCATCCTGCCCAGTGCAGCTGTGTTCTCAGTAGCATGGCCTCAATGCTGGTGACCCCTGCTTGCTCAAGGACATTCGTCACAGAGTCAGTCCAGTGTACATTTAGGATTGTGCGAAGACAGCGCTGATGAAAGCGTTCGAGGACTCGTAGGTGATGATGATAGGTGACCCATGTTTCAGACCCACAGAGGAGAATACACAGTACGAGAGCTCTGTACTCACTGACACCATACGTGTCACTGACACAAGCCAATGTGATTGCTTTGGCAGCTCTCTGAATCCAGAATGAAGCAGGACCAGAAGGACTAACTGTGGGGAGGGAGGGGACTCCACATTCAGGCCCCCAAATGCTAGGTTTTCTTTTCAAAACACTCTCCAGAGAACTACAATTTCTTTTTTTTTCTTGTTTATTTTAGTTATGGTTCATAACATCAAAGCAAATCATGGCAGATATATAATCAGATCACAATATTCTTGATGCGTACATGCCTTTTCTACCTTAGCCAATCAAGCAGTTAATTTTGACATTTTTTTATTTTTTTAATAATAAATTTTATTGAAGATTTTAATTAATTAATTAATTTACTTCATTTCTATTCCGCCCTTCTCACCCCGCAAGGGACTCACGGGCGGATTACAATGTCTCGGCAATACTTTACTTCGCGAACGAAGATTCTTAGGAAGGACTCATCCCACGCTTTTTAACAAGCGTGTTGATGACTAAAAAGGCCAATCTGAGATAGGCAAGTCCGGTTGCAGAAAGCACAGCAGAAAGTCTCCTTGGGTGATGTCGTTTCCAAGTTGCGGTCCTTTCTGCGTTCTCGAGACTCGTTTGGCATGACTTCTCGAAAGAGGCCGCAGCATTATTATTATTATTATTATTATTATTATCAAACTTCTATGACCGCCACTCCCCGAGGGCTCGGAGCAGTTTACAAGCCTGACATAAAAACAATTACACTCAGACAATACAGACAAACGATAACAGTGTAGCACACCAGTTCTCCTTTGTGCCTGGTGGGCAGGGGACAGCACCGGGGGTCCCACTAGCATTGGAGCCAGTTGATTCGGAAGAGGATTTGGAGGGGCTAGAAGAAGGGGATTTTGAGATAGCTGGACCTTCTTCTCCCACAGAAAGCCTGGCCTGGGATGACGGCTGGCCTGACCCTTACGAGCAGCAGGAAGGCCAGGTGAACCGAAAGCACTGATAGTGAAGATTATGAGCGGCCGGGGGGGCGAGGTTCGCAGGAGAGGATGTGGGAAACAACCGAGGGAGAGGCCCGGGAAGCAGAAGGGGAGTTTGACTCTCACGAAGATAGGGAAGCAGGTGCTGGGAGGCAAGGTCGAACCTTTGATAGGAGACGGAGCATTGAGGCTAGCAGGAGGGGTTGGTTCCACAGCCTAGACCGACCGAGGGCTCGCAGCACAGATTGGAGGAGGAGAAGCCTAGAGCGTCGGGGCCTCGTCAAGGGTATTAAGTATAGGATCCGTGGGAACGAATCCTCAGTACTTCGGCCATGTCTCACCTATGCAGATGTGTAGCGAAGCCAAGTCCACGTAGCCAAGTTTGGGGCTAGTTGCCTGCCAAGTAGAGCTATATCTTGCAACCTTGTTTTGTTCCTGACCCGCTAGCTGAGCGGAGCCTTGCCAAGTCTTTGGATCTTTTGAGCCAAGTTTGCTGTTGGACTATACTCAACCTTTTGGATTACTTTTGATACTTTTTATGGACATTTACCTTTTCAACTGTTTTTATACTTCAATAAAGTAGTTAGCTGATTATCGTCTCTGTGTGTGTGATTAAGGGGCCGGCCTAGGTCTTGCATCGTGACAAACAGACAACAGTCAAGTCCTATACGATAGTGGATAGTGCGTCTCCATGCATCAACCGCTACGTCCCATCTCGTACTTTAAGAGGCCCTACTCTCGCTCCCACCTACATCGCAAATGCGGTTGGTGGGGATGAGGGATAGGGCCTTCTCGGTAGTGGCTCCCCGTCTGTGGAACGCACTCCCAATTGATATTCGATCAGCTTCATCCCTCCTGGCATTCAGAAAATGAGTGAAATCCTGGTTATGGGACCAAGCATTTGCACTTTAGCACGATGCGGCACTTTAGATTGGCTAGATGGCAAACTGGTGGATAAGATCTAATGCTTATGGATGGAATACTGTTTTAACGGTGGTGAATGTACACGATGTATTTTAATGTTAATTGTATTTTAATGTATTTTAATTCTAGTATTTTAATGTATTTTAATCTTAACTGTTGTTTATTATATGTATATTGTGTGGCATCGAATTGTTGCCATTGTGAGGCCGCCCTCGGGGGTTGAGAAGAAGCGAGGTATAAACACTGATATATATATATATATATATATATATATATGCCTCCCGATGAGAGGCCAGGGTGGACCATTGTTGGTGATCAATCTGTCCGAACCTGAGATGTGGTGTCGGGGAGTCCTGACATCTCTGTGTTGGGGGCGCCTCTTGCGCTGACCCATGGCAAGTTCACCATAGAGTAGTATCTATGGGAGGCGGTGGTCCTCCATCCTAGAGATGTGCCCTGCCCAGCGCAGCTGTGTTCTCAATAGCATGGCCTCCCCGCTGCGGACACCAGGCACCGGCTGCAGCCGATGTCATTCCAGTTTCGTTGTCCCTTTGGAAAATGGCAGCAGGAGGAATCAAGAAGATTTTTTACTTAGGGGAGGAGGGCATGGGGTGTAAGTTAATTTTTAGGGCGCTGGTTGATTATTCCCGACTTTGGCATTATTAATTAGGTGGGTTTTAGTATAGTTTTCCAGTGTATTAATTTTATATCATGTATTTAAGTTGCCTGTATAGTTTATTTATTATGATTATTGTATGTACTGTGTTTAATTGCCCACTGTATGGATGTATATTTTTGCATAATCTGCCTTTGGAATATTGTTAAGTGTATTCATACACAATTTGAAACTTGTCTTCGCCCTGTAAAATTTGTTTTGGAAGCTTTGCTTCACTGTCTTCACTGTCTTGTATTGTATTGTGTTGTAAGCCGCTCTGAGTCCCCTTCGGGGTGAGAAGGGCCGCTGTGTCGGACTGGATGAGGGCGAACAAATTGAAATTGAATCCAGACAAGACAGAGGCACTCCTGGTCAGTTGAAAGGCCGAACAGGGCATAGGGTTACAGCCTGTGTTGGACGGGGTTACACTCCCCCTGAAGACGCAGGTTCGCAGTTTGGGTGTGATCCTGGACTCATCGCTGAGCCTGGCGGCAAAGACCAGGGGAGCATTTGCACAGTTAAAACTTGCGTGCCAGCTGCACCCGTACCTTGAGAAGTCTGACTTGGCCACGGTGGTCCACGCTATGGTTACATCCCATATAGATTACTGCAACGCTCTCTATGTGGGGTTGCCTTTGAAGACTGTTCGGAAGCTGCATCTAGTCCAACGGACAGCAGCCAGGTTGATAACAGGAGCGCCATTCAGAGAGCGCACAACTCCCCTGTTGTGCCAGCTCCACTGGCTGCCAGTTTGCTACCGGGCACAATTCAAAGTGCTGGATTTAGCCTTTAAAGCCCTAAACGGTTCGAGGCCAACTTACCTGTCCAAACGCATCTCTCCCTATGAACCATCGAGATGTTTAAGATCATCTGGAGAGGCCCTGCTCTCGGTCCCACCTTCTTCGCAGGCGCGACTAGCAGGGACGAGAGACAGGGCCTTTTCAGTGGTGGCTCCTCGGCTTTGGACCTTCCTCCCTAGAGACATCAGATCGGCCCCCTCCCTCCTGACATTTCGCAAGAAAGTCAAGACCTGGCTGTTTGAGCAGGCATTTGCTGATGAAATATAAAGGTTTAATTAGATATATGGAATGACGACGATGTGACAGAAACTGATTTCAACATGACGCTGAGACTGCAGTTGTATGTTTTTAATTGTTAATTTGTTGTTATGTGGTTATTTTTTTTTGTTTGTATGCTTATGTTGTATTGAGGGCAGAGACTGCCTTGTGTAAACCGTCCCGAGTTGCCTTTGGGCTGAGAGGGGCGGTATAGAAACGTGACAAATAAATAAATAATGACAAATAAGGGCGGCATACAAATAGATAGATTGATTGATTGATTGATTAAGAGGAACTGAAAGATCAGAAAGAAAGGATTTTGCAAAACTTTGTTTTATAAAATTGACATGTGTAGCCTCACCAACAGGGGCGGACCAAGCTGTTCCCGGGGGGTACGCGGAAAAAAATTGCCCCCCCCCAGTGCGCATGCGCCAATCTGCGCACGCACTGGCTCAGAGCGCACCTCCCGCTTTGGCAGCCAATGCGCCTGCGCCAATCTGCGAGACGCGCACTGGCTCCAAAGCGGGAGCCAGTACGCATGCGCAAAAAGCTCCGCGCATGCGGAAGCACGGCCGAGCGCCTTGGGCTGCCTAAAAAGGCCCGGCACGCGCGGTGGCGCTGCGGGGCCGGCCGCGGAGGCCTGGCCAGCGGCGGCGGGGCAGCGCGGCGTGGGCCCCTGCGGGTGCCGCGGGCACCGGCATGGCGCCACCCTCCCGGGTGACGTTGCCCCTCCTCGGTGACGTCACCCTACGTGCCTGCGTAGTTCGTCTAATGGACGAACCGGCCCTGCTCACCAAAGTATTGATTCTGTTTGTGTGTATCCATTCTGTTATTGAATAAACCAAAACACCCATAAATTTGAACCATATCTTTTTTATATAATAAGGCACTAGTTCGACTGATATTTTTCACCAAGTACACAAATACCAGACCTTCAAGGAAAGCTCAAACCGAGCAGCTGATACATAGAACCATTTACTGACATGACACCAAAGCTTAGCTCCAATTTTATTAATCTCTTATCACCACTAACAGTGTCTCTACCTCAAAACCAGTTTTACCAAATAAACATCTTATTTTTAATTTCAGATTGACAACATTGATGTAATACCCAAGTTTATGATAGTACCCTATCCAGCCCATTTTCATCATAAACATTTAGCCCTGAATTTGATTGCTATTCCCTACACAAATAGACCAGTTGACTCAATGGCATTTATATACATTTTGGGTTTACTGCTGTGTGTCTTTTAGTGTGCATTTACTTGATACAGGGTCATAGCCGGAGGGTTGGGGGGGGGGGTGGTCTTGAGGGGCTCATTATTTAAACTGCTATGTGTATTCATATCATGATCTGATCACCATGCTCAATATATCCCATAAGGCAGTGATTTTCAACCTTTTCTGAGCCGCGGCACATTTTTTGCATTTACAAAATCCTGGGGCACACCACCAACCAAAATGACACAAAATGACACTCTAACACAGTAATACATATACAGTAGTTAATATGTTTTTTAATGTATTTATACACTCACTTAGTGTGAAACCTGGGCCTGTTTCGATGAACACAAAATAGATATCCTGGCAGGAATGGTAGAAAACTTCTCCATCACTGTCACTCGCTTGTCTTGCTGTGATCCCAAATTCCCACTGCCACTTGACGCGCAGCTGCAGCACTAACTCTAACTTTGTTTACTTAGCCGCGTCTGAGCGAATCCAAGATGGCGCGACCATAGCACTCTCGTGTCACTTCTTGGGTGACGCGTGAGTGCTATGGTTCTATTTCTTAAAGGGACAGATGTGCCTTATCTATATATATAAAGGAAGAGTCGTCATGGAAAGACCGTCCCAAACAGAGAAACCTTACAACGCAGAGACACCAAACTTGCCAACAGAAATAGGCTTCAGACAAGGTACGTTTGTAGCAAAGAAACTTCCCCCCCCAAAACCTAAAAGGCCCCCAAAACAACGAGTAAAAAAACTACATTTCCCAGCATCCTCCGGGGCTGCCAACGACTCTCCCAGCCTCTACATTCTGACAACATGATTGGCTGCCAATAAGGGCGATTTGCATAACTCCTGTACTGGCCAGCCAACATGAACATTCCGACCCATAATAAACTGTCAGAGGAGGATAAGGCAAAGGGCTGAGGCACAAACACAAACACCCAATTCACTTCCCACAGAAAATTTACACCCCTACAAATCACAGACCATGCCCAAAATTGACAGTAAGGCTTCATTAACTTAATTTCCCTGACTAGGCCTCATTTAATGGAATGCTGTTTACGCTCTGAATTGACAGTAAGGCTTCATTAACTTGATTCTCCCGACTACGCCTCAGCTCATTGGACATTGCGTATGGCCTGAATTGACAGTAAGGCTTCATTAACTTGCTGTTCCTGACTAGGCCTCAGCTCATGGGACATTGTGTATGGCCTGAATTTACAGTAACCTACCTTGGCACACAGAGCCCCTATGACCCACGCTACATTCTACTACAGTTTGGAGGAGGGTGGACCATGGATTATGGGACTTGAAGTACCTCCATGGATTATGGGATTTGTAGTACTTCAAAACCCATCATTCCCACAGACCACTGTGGCCCAGAACCAAGACCGATAAAGACCAAACTTGGCACACAATGCCCCCCATGACCCACACTCCATCCGACTGCAGTTCAGAGGAGGACACACCATGAATAATGGGATTTCAAGTACCTCCACTCACTTCCAAAGTTAACTTCCAAGCATCAACCTCTACATCAACACAGCAGACGGAAAGACAAAAAACATTGTATATCCACAAGCTATGCAGAACGCCAGCAACACCACACACCAACAACTCCCCAGGACTTCAACATCCCACCCACCAGAACAACCCACAACTACACAGCCAGGGCCCCAACAACACCATAACTAACAACAATTCCAACCCTTACATACTCAGACTTCCTCGCATCTCCTAAATAGGGCACAGCAACGCGTGCCGGGTACAGCTAATAGTTTATATATGAATGAAGTTCGAAAATAATTTCCCACGGCACACCTGATGATATCTCACAGGACACTAGTGTTCCGCGGCACACCGGCTGAAAATCACTGCCATAGGGGTAACGATACAAAAGGTTTGCAAGGGTAGACTCTCTCTCACTCAGACTCAGCCCTCCACCCCCTGAATCAAAATCCTGGCTATGGTACTGACTTGATACATGCCTTTCAACAATTCTAGCCATAGTTCATTTGAATTTTGAAAGAAACTCAGGAATGTGAGCAAGACCTGAGTCTTGTACCCATACTCGACAAATTCTTACAACCTCAGTACCATGTTAATATAATTCGCCTATTTTCTTAATTTATTTTTTTAATATATTCACAGCATTGGGATACAGTGGCTCTCTGATATCCACTGGAGTTTGTTCTCAAGACCCCTGTAAATACCAAGATCTGTGGATAATCAAGTCCCATTACATACAATGGCACAATAAAATGGTGTATACACTTCAATACACGACAAAGTAATCACTAATACAACTTCTATACACACTGCTAGACCACAATGTTTAAAGGGGCAGTGTCAAAGGAATACCAAACATAGCATATGTAGGTAAAAACCACTATATTGTATAACAGTATATGCTCAATAGCAGAACAATATTACAAACAGTACAATGTAATGCAATTAATCAATCATGTGATCAATACACAATATAAGCATGAATCACAAGCCCATATACAAAGTTGGGTGAAGGAGTATTCCTCATGACACTAAGTAACCCTTGGTAAAGTCCTGAGTATGGTGACCCATGGACCTGCGACTGAGCCAATAGGGGAACCTTGGTAGGTGGCAGAGCTGGTGACTGCTATGGTGGGCAGGTGCCAACGGCTGGAGGTAAGCTGACGACGCCAAGATGGCCGTTTCGCGTAACCGCTTCCTCAGGGCGCTGATCACTTCTGACCGCTCCTCCCCAGTATTGTAGTAGACCAATTTGGACTCAAGGTCGGAACGAGAGATTTCGCGTTTCCGCGTTTCAATACAGATCGCTCTTGTGAGTTATCTCCCGGGCTGCAATCAGCTGATCAGCGCCCTGAGGAAGCGGTTACGCGAGGCGGCCATCTTGGCGTCGTCAGCTTGCCTCCAGCCGTTGGCGCCTGCCCACCATAGCGGTCACCAGCTCTGCCACCTACCAAGGTTCCCCTATTGGCTCAGTCGCAGGTCCATGGGTCACCATACTCAGGACTTTACCAAGGGTTACTTAGTGTCATGTGGAATACTCCTTCGCCCAACTTTGTATATGGGCTTGTGATTCATGCTTATATTGTACTGTTTGTAATATTGTTCTGCTATTGAGCATATACTGTTATACAATATAGTGGTTTTTACCTACATATGCTATGTTTGGTATTCCTTTGACACTGCCCCTTTAAACATTGTGGTCAGACAATAAAATGGTGTCCCTTATGTATAAAAAAGAAAAATGAGGATTCCTCTTGTGATTTTGAAACAAATTTATTTGAGCCAGGGTGGTTGATTTTGTGGATGCAGAATCCATGGAAATGGAGGGCGGGCTGTATTGTTATGTCACTGAAGAATATATTTTTCTTTCTTTTTAAAATATTGCATTTGTATTAGTCATAAATAGTTTCGCCCTTCTGGCAGCAGCA
The DNA here is from genome assembly GCA_030556195.1 of Anolis apletophallus. NCBI lineage: Eukaryota > Metazoa > Chordata > Lepidosauria > Squamata > Anolidae > Anolis > Anolis apletophallus. The sequence continues at coordinate 8,404,764 of JARBWK010000012.1, forward strand.
CCGAGAGGTACCCTGAGAAATAACGTCACATTGTCTTTGGCAGTGTACAGGCAGTCTAAATGATCCTTGCACTTCATAACAAGTCCATTCATCCATTTCTTCTTTTTCTTTCTTTCCCTTTGCGCAGTTGCTGGTCGTATATGTGAAAGTAACACTGGGAGATCAAGGCAATTACGTACATGTCCATCTCCAGAAGCTGTTTCTGCTATAGTTACGATGAACTTGCTTTCCATTTTGCCCAGTATATTGATTTTGTGTAGGCTATCAAATAATTTTAATTAGACAAAATATGCAATGAGACAAAATGGTGTCGGAAACATCTGTAGCATAAGCAAATTGTTTCTTCTGATGGAAAGTAAATATCCTTCAGGTATCAGCTTAAATTTGCTACAAAAGTCAGAGGGATCCAGCCGTCCTTCATGAAGCAAGCCTTCGCATCGCCTGGGAAAAGTAAAGTTTGAAAAAGAAACAAAATTAAATTCTGAAATGGAAACTGTATTCTTCCCCAACTTTGCAATGATGTCTTCGTGATGATTACATGTATGGGGGTTGCAGTAGCGCAGCGGTTTAAACTGCTAGCTGCAGGAAAAGCAGCTGACGGGAGGGTTATTTATTATTTATTTTATTTCCGGCATTTTACCCTGCTCTTCTCAACCCCCGAGGGGGGACTCAGAGCGGCTTCCAAAAAGGCACAATTCGATGCCAACACAGTAAAACACAGTATAACCCCCCCTCCCAAAACATTACACATTAAAATACATTAAAATACAATTACATCAACATATCATACGCATTCATTTAAGTTAAAGAAAAAACAGTGTTCGGTCCATAAAAAGCATTGAGACCTATCAACTTTCCATTAAAATCCAGTCTAAAATGCTGCCTTGTGCTAGTGTGCAAACGCCTGGTCCCATAGCCAGGCTTTTACTTTTTCCTGAATGTCAGGAGGGATGGAATTGATCGTATGTCGCTAGGGAGTGCATTCCACAGACGGGGAGCCACCACCGAGAAGGCCCTCTCCCTCGTCCCTACCAGCCGCATTTGAGAAGTTGGCGGCAGCGAGAGCAGGGCCTCCCCGGATGATCTTAGATTACGAGGTGTGACGTAGCGGCAGATGCGTTCGGACAAGTAAGATGGGCCAGAACCGTATAGAGCTTTAAAGGTCAAGACCAGCACTTTGAATTGAGCTCGGAAGTGGACAGGCAGCCAGTGGAGCTGACACAACAGGGGGGTGGTATGCTCCCTGTATGTAGCTCCCGTTAGTAATCTGGCTGCCGCCCGCTGGACTAATTGCAGTTTCCGAACTGTCTTCAAAGGCAGCCCCACGTAGAGTGCGTTGCAGTAATCTATTCGGGATGTGACCAGAGCGTGGACGTCCGTAGCCAGATCAGACTTCCCAAGGTACAGGCGCAGCTGGCGCACAAATCTTAACTGTGCAAAAGTTCCCCTGGCCACCGCCGAGACCTGGTTCCAGGCTCAGCAATGAGTTCGGGATCACAGCCAAGCTGCGAACCTACGTCTTCAGGGGGAGTGTGACCCCACCCAACACAGGCTGCAACCCTATGCCCTGTTCGGCCTTTCGACTGACCAGGAAGACCTCTGTCTTATCTGGATTAAGTTTCAATTTCAGTTAGCAGTTCAAAGCTGCAAGTCGGGGTGAGCTCCCGACTGTTAACCTAGCAGTTCGAAAGCATGCAATGCAAGTAGATCAATAGATACCACCTCAGCTGTAATGTAAAAGTGCACCCCATGCAGACATGCTGGCAAAACACGATTAGAGATGCCTATGGAAAGCAGGCTCCTCGGCATGAAAAAATGGAACAAGAGCACCTCCCTATGGCCAGAGTTGAGCATTGCCTCCAGATGCCAGAGATGAAAAGGGGAACGCCTTTACCTTGTCTGTGTATTGTATGTCATTGTTGTGTAAAAGGCATTGAATGTTTGCCTTATCCTCTCTGAGTCCCCCCCCCCCCCAATTGTACTTATCATCATCATCATTATTATGGTAAAAATATGTCCTATTAGAAACATGCATAATTCAAATATTAATGTTTCTGACCCAGACAATCCTTTGGAATCCAATTTGATGAAAGCACTGTTGTGTTGTGAGAGATCTCAGGGCCGGACTAAGGTAATTTTAAATGGTAAGCGAACATTATTTTGGCCGCCCCAATCACTGGAAAATAAAAGGTAGAATATTATTCACATGTTCGGGGGTGCATGCAGCTGCCGGGTGCTCCTCCTCAGTCTCCGGCCTCATGGAGGGTGCTCATGCACGCCAGGTGCACATGGGCGGAGTTAGCTGGTTCCGCGTATGCGCATTTGGTGTGGCGCGGGTGGGCCGCCTTCCACGGGGGCGGAGACTGAGAAGGGGCATTTGGTGGCCGGGAGCGGAGGCTCCACCCCCGGCTGCCGGGCACTCCTCCTTGGTTTCTGGCCCTGTGGAGCCGCTACGGGTGGCTCTGGCCTGCTCGCGTCGCACCGGATGTGCATGCATGGAACCAGTTGGTTCCGCGCCTGCGCACTTGGTGTAGTGCAGGTGGGCCAGTTCCATGGGGCCAGAGACTGAGAAGGGGCGTTTGGTGGCTGGACGCGCCACTGAATATGTGGCGCCCCATGTGGGCGCGTAGTTAGCGTAATGTAAGATCTGGCCCTGTCTCTATTAACCCTGTGATTTGCTGATAAACCTAGAATTACTTGAGCCTTGATAGATGATTCGTAGAAGTCATTGAAACGTCTCAACCACTAAGATTCCATCTACTCTGCCATATAAAATCCAGATTGAAATGGATTATTTGACAGCGTAAGCTCATATAATCCAGTTCAAAATAGATAATCTAGATTATCTGCTTTGATAATGTGGATTGCCGTATTTTTCGCACCATAAGATGCAGTTTTTTTCCTCCCAAAGTAGGAAGAAAAATGAGCCGCGTCTTATGGAGCAAAGATGCAGGCAGGGGGGGGAGGCGCTGGCGCAGGGGGGGCGGCGATATACTCACGCTATATTCCCCCCCCCCCCGGCGGCTCCCGGCTGCGCCCGCGCATGACCAGACTCCCGCTGCCGTGTCGCCGCAGCCAGTCGGCGGCGCGGAGGAATGGGGGCGGAAGAGGTGACTCACGGGGCGGGAGGGAGGGAAGGAGGGAAGGAGGAAGAGGCCGCAGCGCCTCCGCAGGGCTCCCTCCCTCCGGCGAGGCCTTCCTCCTCTTCCTCCTCGGCAGGCGCGCGGAGTGGCGTCACGAAGATGCGCCTCTGGCGGGCCCTTCGGAGCGCAGCGGTAGCAGCAGCAGCGCCCCGGAAGGGCCCGAAGCCAGAGGCGCATCTTCGTGGCGTCACTCCGTCGCGACTCTGGCGAGGAGAGGAAGGGAGGAAGGCCTCGCCGGCAGCTGCTATGGGACGGCCGGAAGAGAGGCCGGAGGAGGAGGGAAGGAGGAAGAGTTTCCTCCCCTCCGGCCTCTCTTCCGGCCGTCTGCGGCAGCGCGGCGAGGCCTTCCTCCTCGCCAGAGGCGCGACGGAGTGACATCACGAAGATGCGCCTCTGGCTTGGCCCTTCCGGAGACGCAGCGGTAGCAGCAGCAGCGCCCGGAAGGGCCGAAGCCAGAGGCGCATCTTCGTGACATCACTCCGTCGCGCCTCTGCCGAGGAGGAAGAGGAGGAAGGCCTCACCGGAGGGAGCCCTGTGGAGGCGCTGCGGCCTCTTCCTCCTTCCTCCCTCCCTCCCGCCCCATGAGTCCCCTCTTCCGCCCCGTTCCTCCGCGCCGCCCGACTGGCTGCGGCGACACGGCAGCGGGAGTCTGGCCATCTTGGGCGCAGCCGGGAGCTGCCGGGAGCCGCCAGGGGGGGGGGGCGAATATAGCGTGAGTATATCGCCGACCCCCCTCTGCTCCAGCGCCTTGCCCCCCCTCCATATTAGTGTCCCATGTAGTAGACAGCCCCCATTTTTCCCCCCAATTTTCCATCTCTAAAATCTAGGTGCGTCTTATCAGCAGGTGCGCCTTATGGTGCGAAAAATACGGTATATGGTAGTACAGATCCAGCCTAAGAGGTGCGGGCTATTTTAAAGACACCGCAAAGCTGTGCAGTATTTGAGAAATGAACTTCTGCAGCACGGAAAGGCAATCAGTGTTAACATTTTGTTTGCTAGTTTGACTCTCTACATTTTCTGAGGTGGAAAAGGGAATTAAAATGCTGGTGTTCTGTGTTAAATCAAGCCATACATACCTCTTCCTGAACATCAAGCTCTTCATTCTGGTGTGTTTCCAATAAATCTATTGGTTCTGTTGACTCCTGCATCAGTGAGATCTGAATAAAATGGGGAAGCATTATTATGACTGTCTAGATAGAAAGTATACTATGTTGCAGTAGTCGATATATTGTTAAAGAACTAGGTATAATTCTACATTTTTTTTAAATAGAAAAGATACCGGGAATGTGCACCAGTCCCGTATTTTTGCTCTGAATTTCATGTCCCGTATTTTCAGCTCCTGTCCCGTATTGACAGGACAGGACAGGTGGCAGCAGGAGAGGGGATTGCCATTCATTTTGGGAGTTGCACTTCATCCCACCCCCCACCCCCACCCCGGTGACAACGGACTGGACTCAGACTTGGCACAGGGAACCTTTATGACCAACTGAGCATACTGGAGAGGTTTTGGGAGAGAGCTGACCTTGATTTTTGGGAGAAAAATGGTGGCGGAAGAGGGAGAGAGAGAAAGGCCTGGCTTGGTTGTCCTGCCACTCTCAGAATGCAAGGCCAGGGCTGCCATCTCTTCCCCCACACACACACACAATGATAGTGCATAACATGGCTTCTCCTTCCCCAGCCCCCCACCTGGCACTCACACCGCCAAGGGCTAAACACAAGGACTAAGTAGGATATATATCATGAGAAACCAAACTGTTGCGTATTTATCTAAATGTAATTTATTTATCAAGTTTATCAAGCAACAAGTAAATTTTACCATAAATACATAGGTTTATACAAAAAAATGTCTATATTGTGAAATACTTCGCCTTTTGACAAAGTCAGCTGGAATTTAAAGTCTGCAATCCAATATCAGAGTTTCATTCCGGTGATTTGCAAAAACGAAATTATAATCCAGTTTAGCAACAGTAGTTCAGGCTAATTCACTTTCAGGTCAACCGAGCCCCTCATTCTTAATGATTTAATATGACTGCATTTTGCTGGTATGTATATATTGCTATTTGCCAATGTGTTTGTTGTAAACTCTTTGGGACTTTTGACTTGTATATTACATAAATGTTATATTGTCTTTGTATAGATTTATATTGCCACAATGTTGCACTACTGCTCCTTATGGTGCGCCTCTGATGAAGCTTTGGAACTCCCAGCGAAACGGTTTGAGCTCCAAGAATAAGACCGTCAGGCAGCCTCATGGAATATTGAATTAACCTTTGTTTACCAAGCACGCACTTCAGCGAAAAAACGGAGTCTTAAACAAGTTGATCCAGCGATCCACCCAGAGACGATATCGGATTACAAAATTTATTATAGATTATTCTACATCATTTCCTTGGATTTGGAATATTTCCCGCATGTCTTCAGGTTGCTAAACCGGATTATAATTTCGTCTTTGCAAACCACCGGAATCTTTTGCGGTTCCGCAGCATTGAGCTTGGAATAGGCTACCCTTGCGACCTACCTTGGAGACAATTGAATAATCCAAACTATAATATACAAATGAAACTCTGATATTGGATTGTAGACTTTAAATTCCAGCTGACTTCGTCAAAACACTAAGTATTTCACAATATAGACACTTTTTGTATAAACCTATGTATTTATGGTAAAATTTACTTGTTGCTTGATAAACTCGATAAACAAATTATATTTAATGGTTTGGTTTCCTACTTAGTTCTTGTGTTTAGCCCAGTATAAGAATTCACAACTTTACTCTCGTGTGTATTAGTACTCACACCGCCAAGCCATGCCCCCGCCCCTTCTCACCCAGGCCCGGATCAGGTCCTTTTGCCACCCTAGACCAAAGGGTCTGCCTCCGCCCTTCCCCGCCCCCGGCTCCGCCCCTCCCCGCCCCGGCTCCGCCCTTCCCGGCCCCCGGCTCCGCCCCTACTCACCGGATTGAAGGAAGGAGGGCAGGGCGAGGAGGAGAAAGAGGCGCCCTCCCGCCGCGCGTCCTGCGCGCCGTCCATCACTTTTCGGCGGGGCTGGTGCGACTCCTCTCTGCCTCCTCCCTGGCGTGGCGTGGGGTCGCCAGGCAGGGAGGAGGAGGCGAAGCCGCGCCGCTGCCCCTCCTCCCTTGCGTGGCGTGACAACGCAAGGGAGGAGGGCCGGCAGCGCGACTTCTCTCCGCCTCTCCAAGCCAGGGAGGCGGAGAGAAGCCGCGCCGCCGCTCCTCCCTTGCGTCGCCACGCCACGCAAGGGAGGAGGGCCGGCAGCACGACTTCTCTCTGCCTCCTTCTCCCTGCCTGGCGGCGCCAAGCCAGGGAGGCGGAGAGAAGCCGCGCTGCCGCCGCTCCTCCCTTGTGTCGCCACGCCACGCAAGGGAGGAGGGGCGGCGGCGCGGCTTCACCTCCTCCTCCCTGCCTGGCGATGCTTCCTTCAATCCGGCGAGGAGGCGGAGAGGGGCGGAGTAAGGAGCGGAGCCGATCCTCCCTCCCTCCCTCCTAAAGCAGAGCAAAGGGAGGGGGCGGAGCGCATGCGCCCTTTTTTTTGGTTATTTTTAATGGGATTTTTTTTTAAAAAATGGGGGTCCGGATCCGCTGCCCCCCCCCCAAACGTGCCGCCCGAGGCCATGGCCTCGGGTGGCCTTATGGGTAATCCAGGACTGTTCTCACCCCCTCCAGCAGGGCCCCGCCCCCAGTCAGGCTATCTCCACGCAAAGCCACGGAGTTCGTTCTCCATGGCAGACACCCTCCCGCCCGCCCGCCCAGGGATCCACACCACCTGCTTGGCTTTGAAGTGGGTGACAGGTAAGGCCAGGTGGGCTCCCACCGCCCACTCCCAAGCTGCACCCCCCGCCCCTGCCTCCCCTCCTTCCTTCCGACCTTTGCTTTTCTCACCCAAGCAGTGACACGGAAGGAAGTGTCCCTTATTTTTTGTGAAAAATCCCGTATTTTTAGGCAAATCCCCCGTATTTCTTATATCAAAAAGTGGCAACCCTACTAGGCAGTGGGGCAGGAGAGTATCTTTTTCTGCAAGTAAAGTTCTGGAGCTTCTTAGAAGTCAGGCTTGAAGCTGTTTTAGGCAAATCAATAGAAGCAAAACTCTGCCTGGGTCCCTACCTTTTCAAATATGGGATCCTGGATGTCGCTGTGCATGATCTGATCCTGTATGTGGAGTACAGCATCGTGGACAGTCAGGAAAAATATTTCTGTTTTAATATTGTCATCAAAAAAGGCACAGTGTTCCAGGGTCTTGATAATGTGGTCTGAAACGGGGGGGGGGAAAGTATATCACAAAACAACACATTAAAAATAGGACAAGCAATATATATTTTCTTTTCTGGATATTTTTGCGCAAGATAACAATGATCTCTACGTGCCATGTAAAATCCAATGTATGTTATAAATCCTCATCTGGAAGCACCAGTATCCCCCTTAAAGTGGACTTAACAGGAATAACAGGAATAACCACCTTAAGGATTTGGCTCGCAATCCACTCTCTATCAAGCACTTTGTCATGAGTTCTCAATGTGATCTGTTCTACATTATGTGTAGATGTGATTATTCCCTTTTTTACTCATTTCTTATGGGACATTTTTGGATATCTCTTTATACCTTTCCATTCTATATACTGTATAACATTTTTCCTATTTCTTAATCTTCTCAGAATGATTTAAAATGATTCTTTACCCTTACTGTCCATTTTGATTTATCTTTCCATCCTAATACTGTTACTGCTTGTGCACATTCTATTATTGCTTCTTTTATTTCCCTATCATTTTCCGTTTTCACCATTGTTCCTATTACCGCAATTTCCTTTGTTATAATCCACTCATTTCCTAGAATTTGTTTTGCCTGATTTTGTATAGTCTGCCAAAAATGTTGTATATATTCACATTCCCACATCATGTGCATAAATCGCCCTTTCTGTTGGCATCCGTGCCAGCACTGACTACTCCCCTTTTCATAGTAGTATGCTAATTGACAGGGTGTACGATACCATTTATGCAGTATTTTCCTCCTCATTTCTCGTACTTTGGTATTCCTTTTCATCCCTATAATCTCTACCACATTTCTCATCTCTTGTTCCGTAATTTGTAGCTCCATTTCCCACATACTTTTCAATTTTGACCCTATATTGACCCTCGGCGTCCAACCCGGAAGCGACGTTTCAAAACCGAAGCCGGAATCGCCATTTCCGTAAAAGGCACATTATTAGGTCGTTATTTCCACCCTTTCTTATCTTTAACCCGCGATGCTTCTGAGCTGGGGGGGGGAGGGAGAGTGCAGGGCATCCCCTCGCCTCCTTCGTCCCTGCTAACGGGCGATAGCCTTGATGAGCGTTAGTTCTCAGCAGGGAAGGAGGAGGAGAGGGGATGCCCTCCGCACCTCCTTCCCTGCTGAGAACTAACGCGCATTAGTTCTCAGCAGGAAAAAAGGTGCAGAGGGCATCCCCTCGCCTCCTCCTTCCCTGCTGAGAACTAATGCGGGATAGTGGCTTCAGCATTCTGCTCACCCCCACCCCTCCTTGCCAGCTGGGAACTAATGCGCGAGGGTTGATTCCCAGGTGGCGTAACTAATCATAATGAATGTTGTTATTAATTACGGTTCAATTTCAAAATAATTACGAAATTTTTCGGAACACTTTCTATTTAGAAACAACAGCGGCAATCCCCCCCACACACACACACACACGCACACACACATGAGTTAAGAAACAAAAATTTTATGGATCAACCACCCCTAGTATTTACCTAGGTGCGATGCGATATAAACTTTTACATCAATCCTCTCAAACTCCTTGAGAATCTGAAAAAGAAAAAAAAGATTGGCTTTATTTGAAATGTAATCTCAAAATCCCCCTTTTTTTTTGCTAGTCGCCTGTTCTCAAAACTCAATTATATTATTAAAATCACTATTTCTACTTTGCGGAATGTAAACCCAGGGTAAAGTCCAAATCTGTTTACACGTATTATTTAAATCCATATGCCTCAACTATTGATATTTGTTTCTGTTTGAATGTTTGTATGTTTGTGGATTTTAAATTGTATTTAAATGCTTTTAATGTAAGCTGCTTTGTGTCCCCTTTGTGGAGAGAAAAAGCAGGGTATAGATCATCATCATCATCATCATCATCTCTCTCTCTCTCTCTCTCTCTCTCTCTCTATCTATCTATCTATTCTATGTATATAATAAAAGTCAGTGTTTGCAGAGGTGCGGAGGGCGGGAGGTGTGGAGGAATATGTGCCAGCATTTCGATTGGTTGCCACTGTGGGAATATTTGCATAAAGGACTCTGATTGGCCAGCCTCAGAACTCCAACACTCTAAGGCAGTCTTTCTCAACCAGTGTGCCATGGCACACTAGTGTGCCGTGACGGACCTCCTGCTGTGCCGCGAGAAAAGCTCTCTGCCCCCCTTCCTCCCCCCTCCTGCCGAACTCCTGCTGCTTGGGGGAGGAGGAGGAAGGGCCGGGCAGTGAAGAAGAAAAAAAAGAAGGGGCCGGGGTGCCGCCTCCTTCGGCCATTTCCCCAGCCAGCCTCCAATCTGCCATGACTCCCACCATGACTCTCGCCCCTCGCTCGCTGAAGCCGCGTGGAGGAGGAGCCCCGCCCACTGAAGCCCGTCCACCGCTCATGCTCCTCCTCTGTAGGAGAGCTGAAGCTGGGGGGAGGGGGCGGGGCATGGCACGGCCTGGCTCTGCCCCCTCCCCTGGCTTCGGCACTCCCAGCAGCTCCTCCAGCCTTGAGGGGACAGTGCCAAGCCAGCATTGTGCTGGCTCTGGCACCGCTGGCTTGGCACTGCCCCCTCAAGGCTGGAGCAGCTGCTGGGAGAGGTGAAGCCAGGGGGTAGGGGGCGGGGCATGGCACAGCCTGGCTCTGCCCCTCCCCAGCTTTGGAACTCCCAGCAGCTGCTCCCAGCAGGCCACCAACCCCCAGCCATTCTTTACTGTGTTAGAGTGTCATTTTGTGTCATTTTGGTTGGTGGTGTGCCCCCGGATTTTTTTAATGTTAAAAATGTGCCGCGGCTCAAAAAAGGTTGGGAAACACTGCTCTAAGGCACCAGACAGAGGTAATAGGTTGTCACCGAGACAGTATTTGCATAAAGGACTCTGATTGGTCAGCAAAACAGAATGCAACTGAATGCTTGAGTTAGTCAACTGACAGGTTTTTTTTCCGTTGGAAATGGAATGTTCATTTTCTGGGAGGTGTGGAGGTGCCAAGGAATATGTGACAGTGTTTCGATAGGTTGCCACTATGGGATTATTTGCATAAAGGACTCTGATTGGCCAGCCTCAGAAATCCAACATTCTACAATCCGAGACAGAGGGGATTGGTTGCCACTGAAATGGTATCTGCATAAAGGACTCTGATTGGCCATCCACATCCCAACATTCTAAGGTAACGCAGAGGGAAAAGGAAAGGCCTCAGGCAGTCAGACACTGCGGCCCACAGCAATGACGGATCAGGACCACACTTGCCACACAGGGGCCCAATGGCCCACTTCACAACACGACCCTCACCCAATGACCACTAAAGACCAAAATTAGCTCCCTTGACCCACTCTACACCCTGGTACTGTTTCCAGGAGGATGGATTTGAAATACCTTCACTCACCTTCCGAGACCGCTGCAAGCCTCATCCAAAGAATGATCAAGACCAAATGTGACACACAGAGCCCCCATGACCCACTCTACTTGCAGGACCTTCACTAAGTTCCTGAGGCCACTGCAAGCCACATAAACATCTAATAGGAACCAACGTTGGCACACAATGCCTTCCTCAAATAACCTGGGCAGTGCCGGGTCCCCAAGCTAGTCTATTATATTTTGGTGGCAGCCAAAGGATCAAGCCTTAACTTATCATACAGGGCCTAGTCACATTTGTCTGTAATTTCTAAGTGCTGAAGAGTGCATCACGAGAAACCAAGGCATCAAAAGGTCAAGGAAGCCTGTGTTTTGATGTGCTTTGTTGTGCACGAATTACAGAATTCCATAAATGCTGGTGGCTATATTTGTTATCACTATGCCTACAATGAAATTGTCTTACCGTTTTCATCACTCTCACCGCGACAACATCCAAAAAGGATACAGCTCCAAAATCAAAAATCAGGCTATGAAAAGGCACTTTGGGGACATTGACTTTGATAGGGAGTTCTGAATTCCAGTCCACTTGGATTTCCACTTCCTTGGTTGGGATGTCAAGGTCTTCTGGGTCTTCTGGGTCTTCATCAGGTTCAAACGCTTCATTAGCAGTACCAAAATCACTGATGATGCCATTCTAATTGGAAGATACACACACCATAATGAATATGTTAATTATTAAGTATGAGTTGGAGTTTTTAATTTCCCTCTTGATAAAATGTTTGCATTATGTTGATGGGAAACTAATCTTTCACATTCTATCTATGATTTTGTACACACTAATTTTCATTAGGAATTTGATTAAGGACGATTGTTCCATTATCTGCCTATGCATGTAGGCATATCTATATATATATAAATGGTGTTGTCATTGTGAGTACTTTAAAAACAAAAAAACTACGGGGCCAATACCCACCAAATTTGGCAGAAAAACGTCTCACAATGCAAGGTGTGACCAACAATAAAAAAAATCCCCCTAAAGAACCCCTCAAAATTCATTAAATTAACAAAATACAGATTCTCCATTGTTCCGCTCTGGCCCCGCCCTCTCTCCCTCGCCGCACTTTCCCCTCCTTCCCTCTAGCGTTCCTTCCTTCTTTCTGTTTGGCAAGGGAGGGGGATATGGAGGAGGGGCAATAAGAGGCCCTGCCCCAGCTCCGGCCCCACCCCTTACTCCAGCCCCTTCCCCACCCTTTCCCCGCTCTGGCACCGCCTCCTCTCCCTCGCCACACTCTCCCCTCCTTTCCTCTAGCATTCCTTCCTTCCTTCTTTCCCTTTGGCAAGGGAGAGGGATGTGGAGAAGGGGCAATAAGAGGCCCCGCCCCTGCTCCAGCCCCACCCCCTACTCCAGCCCCTTCCCCGCTCTGGCCCCACCCCCTCTCCCTCGCCGCATTTCCCCCTCCTTCCCTCTAGCGTTCCTTCCTTCCTTCCTTTCCCTTTGGCAAGGGAAATAGAAAGGAAAGAAAAAGGAAAGGCAAGAAAGAGGTAAAGAAGGAAGGGAGGAGAACAGACAGGAAGGAAGGAGAGAAGGAGAGAAGAAAGGAGGGAGGGAAAAAGGGAAGGAATGAAAGAGGGAAAGGGGAGGAAGGAAAGAGAGAAGGAGAGAGGGAAAGAAGGTGGGAGGGAAGGATGGAAGGAAGGAAGGAAGGAAGAAGAGAAAGTAGAAAGGAAAAGGAAAGGAAAAGGAAAGGAAAGGCAGGAAAGAGGTAAAGAAGGAAGAAAGGAGAAAAGGAAATAAAAAGTGAAAGAAGGAAGGAAACAGGGAGGGAAGAAAGGAGACAAAGGAAGAAGTAGAGAAAGGGGGAGGGAAGGAAGGAAAGAGAGAAGGATGACACCAAAGAGTGAAAGAAGGAACGAAAGAAAGAGTTAGAGAAGGAAGAAAGGAGAGAAAGGGGAAGAAAAAGGGGGAAGGAATAGGTAGGTACCTCTCTTTCATCATAGTCCAGATATCTACTTCTACTTCAAAAATTCTTACTATAGGCCACAGCAACGTGTGGCAGGGCACAGCTACTATCATATAAAGAATACATATACGTGCATTTAAGAAGATTGTTCATTATATTCAATATTATTAGGAAGGAAGAAAATGGATCAGAGGCCAGTAGAAAATTTGGGTCACTATACCAACACCATTCCAGGTTGTAGCGAGGATTGTAATTTTATGAGTTTGCATAAGGAGTTACTCAGAGCTTCCTTGTACTCTCCCTACAGTTAACGTGAATTTCTATGTCAGTTTCCTTCTCCCAACTTTTTAATCTCTCTATTTTTTTTGCTAAGACTTCCTGCCTCTGTTCTACCTTGTCTTTCAAGGAATGTGATGCACACACAAACAGGTGTGTCTTTCAGAATATCTCTTTGGCAACAAAAAGCCAGTCTTTCTTGTAAAGTACTATCTTTTAATACAAGCAAAGAAAACTGTTAGTATATTGTATGCTAACCATACTGTAGATAGATACAATCCTGATTTGTCACCTTCTGTTTGAATGCTATAAACCAGGAGTCGGGAACCTATGGCTCGCGAGCCAGGTGTGGCTTTTTTGATGATTGCATCTGGCTCGCTTTTGAGAGGCTACGGTGTCTACAGGAGGACAAAATACCTCACTCCTCAAAGATGACAGGAGGAGAGTGTGAGAGGAGAATGCTGTAGGGAGCTGGGTTTCCGGCGCGTCCAGCTCTCAGCGCGCATGCACGGAGCAGCCTTTGTCTCACTGAGTGAACTGAGGCGATGTTGTTGACGAGCAAGATGTCAGTGTGTGTGGCGCGCGGACACAAGAAAGTGGCAACAACGATGGAGGTGGCCCCGGCGGGGGAGGTGGCGGAGATGGCTTCCCGGAGGCCCCCCTCGTGGCCCCCGCTGCGGCTCTTCCCCCTGCCCCACCTCAGGCCGCTCCAGGCTCCCTGGACGGCGCAGAGGTCTCGGAATGAGCGCCCCACAAAAAGGAGCCTGCCCAGTCCTCGCTGCCTGGGGTCCTCTCTGAAGAAGCGCCCCCCGGGTCTGCCACATGAGCGAGGTCTGGCCTGGGCCCAAGAGCGCCAGAATCGCCGAGACTCCTAAGGGCCGCCGGACCAGTCGCCGGAAGCGGACCAAGGTTTTATTTATTTATTTATCGTATCAGAAGCAAACCAAGGGTACATTTATATTGTGTTTTTTTTAAATAAAAAAACACCCCACAGCGTTTGAAAACTTGGCATTATATTAAACTAGCCGTCCCCTGCCACGCGTTGTACATATATACTCATTTAGTTGAATTCAGTCTTAAAATCTATATATATAAAAGAAGAGCTGTCATCCTGAGTAGCCTATAGACAGCCAAACCACACAAGGCAGACACACAAAAACAGCCCACATACGCACAAAACCCTACGAGGTATGTTTACAACATGGAAAAATCACAAAAAAATTAAACCAACACACAAAAACACCAAAAAAACACGGGGAACTACACTTCCCAGCATCCCCTGTGCCAACGATGAACGCCGCGCGTGCACGGAAATATTCAGCACGCGTCCAAACACCTTCTCTCCCCCAGGCAAAGAGGAAAAACAAAAATACATTTCTAATTCTCTCCTCTTCCCCCCGCCCCAGAGCAAAAAAACCCCCAAATCTACAAACCTTCTAGGGGCCAGCCAGGTCCACGCGTGCCCCTTGCCCTCAATAATGGCAAGGTAAGAGCGCAAGAGCGGCTTCCAGGCCGCCTACTTAGCCGCAGGACTACACTTCCCAGAAGGCCCCGTGCGGCCACTTCCTGCCCATCGCTGTCCACTCTCCGCCCTCCTCGCCAGTGAGTGGTGCAGAGCTGGAAGTAGGCCCTCACCTCAGAGAGAGGCAGGCAAGCAGTCAGGTGGGAGGCTGGGCGGGCAGCCATGGGGACCCGCGTCAAGTGAGTCCAGGCACCAGGGAGGGGAGAAGGGCGAGGGGGAAAGGGGAGGGGCGCCGCCTTCACACGAGCATTATTGTGTGCGCGTCCAAACCCCTGCTCTCCCCTCCCCCCGCCACGAAGGAAAGTAACCAACCCGCTGGTAGGCAGCCCGGGAGGAAAGGAAGAAAGACAGAAAGGAAGACCGGGGGGGGGGGGGAGAGAAAGAGAAAAGGACGGAAGGAAGGAGGTAGGAGAGAAAGAAAGAAAAAAAGAAAGGAGAGGAGGAAGGAGAGGAGGGGAAAGGAAGGAAAGGATAGAAGGATGGAGGGAAGGAAGGAAGGAGGGGAGAAGAAAGGAAGAAAAAAGGAACGATAGCAGGAAGGAGGGGAGGGGAAAGGATAGAAGGAAGGAGGGAAGGGAAGGAAGGAAGGAAGGAAGGAAGGAGGGAGAAGAAAGGAAGAAAAAAAGGAACAATAGCAGGAAGGATTTCTGGGAGGGAAGGATAGAAGGAAGGAGGGGGAAGGAAGGAAGGAAGGAAGCAGGAAGGGAAGGAAGGAAGGAAGGAGAGAAGGAACACACACACGCACACACACACATGCATATACACATATACATAACTACACACACAGTCTCCAAGTTACAAACATCCCACAGCAACACGTGGCCGGGTCAGCTAGTATATTATATATTTTATATGGCTCTCACTGAAATAAATTTCCAAATATTTTGCTTTCATGGCTCTTTGAGTCAAGGTTCCCGACCCCTGCTATAAACATTAGTAGTAGATGGCTACATACTTCATTTTGAAGGGGGGGGATAGATCTCATGTGCATACATTGAAACAAAAAAAAAGTAATCTATTTCAAAGGAGGGCTTAAAATCACTAAGTAGAGATAAGAAACTGATAAATTACTTTTGTTGCTTTTAATTTTCCCTTCTTGATCAGCTTTTGTATCTTCCGCAGAGCTTTGAGCCTTTTGTTATACACCCGCATGGCATCAAATCCGACCTGCAAATAACAGAATGGAGAAAAAAGTATTCTACCGTTGGTTTTTTTTCAGGTATGCCAAGAAGAAAAACACACCGGGAATAGTCAGTTGATATCAATGGGATTGAGAGCGTGCTAAAAAGTTACATCCTGTCTTTCTTCCATTCTGGAACTCAAAGATGCATATGCAGAGTTTCCAGCCAATTTCCCATCCATTCATTTCCTCTTCAGGCAAGCTTCGCTGACTTCTGTGCCTGGACATTGCTATTGTAGATTGTGGTTAGTGTAAACCAACATCACTGATTTACTCACGGTTGATTTGAGGCTGCTTCTCAAGCCATCAATGTTAGCATAAAAAATTGGACTCGAAAACCTGAGAATCTTCACTCCTTCTGGTTCAACAACCTGTTGTGAAAAAAATAATTTTCAGTTGACACAAGCATGAGTTGTGCCGGTGTTATTGCCTATCTATCTATTATGAATAGCTAAACTGGATGTCTTCCTATCGCGATTCTTTTTCACCACCCTGATTGATATGCAATTATTTCTTTACTAGACATCCCCTGCCATGTGTTGCGGTGGCCCAGTCTGTGTATATGTGTTTTGTGTGTATAAATAGGTAAAGGTTTTCCCCTGACATAAAGTCCAGTCGTGTCCAACTCTGGGGGGTGGTGCTCATCTCCATTTCTAAGCCGAAGAGCCGGCGTTGTCCGTAGACACCACCAAGGTCATGTGGCCGGCATGACTGCATGTAACGCCATTACCTTCCCGTCCTTGTGATAGTTATTGATCTACTCACATTTGCATGTTTTCGAACTGCTAGGTTGGCAGAAGCTGGGGCTGACAGCGGAAGCTCATGGCACTCCCCGGAATCAAATCTACGACCTTTCGATCAACAAGTTTGGTTTTGCGCATACATTTTAATGGGTATTTTTTAATTTTAAAAAATTGGCTTTTTAAGTCTCTTCTGCTGTGTTTTTCGGTGTTTTTATGAGTGATGGTCACTTGTTGGCTTGATAGGTGTCTTGTGTCCAAATCTGGTGCAAATTTGGCGCAGCTGGCCGGGAATGTGTCGCAGCTGGCTGGGAGTCAGCTGCATAAGATCTCTACTGACCAGAAGGTCATGAGTTCAAGGTCTGCCCAGGTGGCTCAGGGTGGTTAACAATACAAACATGAAACACTTACAACCAGTGTTTAGACACAGTTTAAAAACACCATTTAAAAATACAGCCAAGTAATTTAAATTAAGAGCAGAGTATATGGATTTGATGGCGCCTAAAGGTTGAACGCCTGTCGGAAGAGGTTAGTCAATCAGTTTTCTCAGGTTTTTTGTGGTAAAATTGGGTGCCTCGGCTTATATTCGTGTCGGCTTATACTCGAGTATATACGGTAATATAAAACCTTTTCTAACTGCGCAACAAGCGCAGCAGCTTTTTAGTTCCTTGACCTGCATGGTCAAAGGCTGTCCGTCTCAATGCTGATCAGCTTGAAATAAAAAGTCTTGTTTGGATTCTTCGGTCTTGGCTGAGTTTTTCTCCCTTATGGGTTCTGCTACCTAAACCCAAGTTCCCTTACATTTCATATCATCTTCTATCTATGTATATAATAAAAGTCAGCGTTTGCGGCGGTGCGGAAGGTGGGAGGTGCGGAGGAATATGTGCCAGCTTTTCGATTGGCTGCCACTGTGGGATTATTTGCATAAAGGACTTTGATTGGCCAGCCTCAGAACTCCAACACCTTAAGGCACCAGAATATTTGCATAAAGGACTCTGATTGGCCAGCCTCAGAACTGCAAGGCACCAGACAGAGGGAATTGGTTGCCATTGAGAGACAATTTGCATAAAGGACTCTGATTGGCCAGCAAAACAGAATGCAACTGAGTTAGCCAAATGACAGTCTTTTCCCGTTGGAAATGGAATGTTCGTTTTCTGGGAGGTGCGGAGGTGCCAAGGAATATGCGACAGTGTTTCAATAGGTTGCCACTAAGGGAATATTTGCATAAAGGACTCTGATTGGCCAGCCTCAGAACTCCCAACATTCCACGGCCCCAGACAGAAGGGATTGGTTGCCACTGAAATGGTATTTGCATAAAGGACTCCGATTGGCCATTCCAACATTCTAAGGTGACTCAGAGGGAAAAGGAAAGGCCTCAGGCAGTCAGACACTGCGGCCAACTGCAGTGACGGATCAGGACCAAACTTGGCACACAGAGGCCCAATGGCCCACTTCACAACGCGACCCTCACCCAATGACCAATACAGACCAAAATTAGCACACAGAGCCCCCTTGGCCCACTCAACACCCTGGTGCTGTTTCAAGGAGGATGGACCACAGATGATGGGACTTGAAATACCTTCACGCACCTTCTGAGACCGCTGCAACCGTCATACAAAGAATGATCAAGACCAAATGTGACACACACAGCCCCCATGACCCACTCTACATCCTGGTGCACTTTGGAGGGGAATGGACCATGGCCAATGGGACTTGCAGTACCTTCACTAAGTTCCTGAGACCACTGCAAGCCACATAAACATCTAATAGGAACCAACCTTGGCACACAATGCCTTCCTCAAATAACCCGGGCACCGCCGGGTCCCCAAGCTAGTAAATGATAAAATCACAGCATGGATTGTGACCTTACACACTTCATGCTGCACTCAATTCCACCTTGTCCAATAGGTCTTATTTTGCCTTCACTTAATTTTTCCTATAAATAAATTTCGACCAACTATATAAAAAAAAAACACCTTAATACAACACTATTTAGGCGTGTGTGAAGAGTTAACTTGCTGCAAAGTCTTACATTTTTGTATTCTTTGATGTTCTTATACAGGTCTGTCCCAGAAATACTGCCAAGGCTGCCCCAGGAAGGACTGGGAAAAAAAAGAAAAGAAAAAGAAATATTTGATCAAAATGCATATTCGACTCTTAAATTATACAGAACAATTAGTTGCCAGCCAGTGTTAGCTGAGCTGTAATTAATCGCATGACCTATGAACCAGATAATAAAGAACAGGGGAGACTAATTGGTTCTTTTGTGCTAATTGTCAAGCAATTAATTCCGTAGTAGAATGGTTCTTAAACTTGGTTTATGGAGGACTACTATTCTGTCTCATTATGCTTTGTAGCTCATGGCGTTCTCTTTTCTTGTGGCCAGCCATGAGAAAAGATGCTTGAAATGCTTCAGAATTAAAGGTTAATATTTGTCTTCTATAGTGCTGATATCTATATATATAAAAAGAGAGCTGTCGTGCTGAGGAGCTTATAGACAGCAAAACCACACAACACAGACACACCAAAACAACCCACAAAACCCCCAACGGAACAAGGTGTGTTTAGCACCTGAAAAATCCAAAAAAAAAAGCCAACAGGGAAAAAAAACAGATAAAGACTACAACTCCCATAAACCCCCACGCCCGAAAAACAAATGGTGCATGGGCCAGCTGCACGCCACAGTTCCTCTCATCCCCCCTCCCAAATAAAAAAATGAAGACCAAGCGTGGGAGCACCAGCCCCACTCAGGGGCCCGGCACGTGCAAAACCTCTCCTCCCCCCTCCCATTTAAAAAAAACCCTGTGTGCGCACACGCCAACCCCAATCAGGGGCCAGGCATGCGCCGCAGCTCTTCTCCTCCCCCCTCCCAAATGAAAGAGAACAAAATAAACTGCAGCGGCAGCGATAACATGGCGGAGGCTTCCCCAGGCCTTCTCAAGCGGCGAGCCATGCGCCGCTACTGACGCCGTTTCTAACCCCGCCTTCTGAGCCAAGAGTGAGCTTCCTTCCTTCCCCAGCAGGCCATGGAGTCCCCTCCTTCTCCCTCCCTTTGTCCACCATTGCCATGGTCCAGCCCTCCTCGGCCCCTCCTTCTCCAGAGGGGGGGGGGGGGAGAGAAAGAGAAAGGACGGAAGGAAAGAGGTAGGAGAGCAGGAAAGAAAAAAGGGAAGGAAAGAGGGAGCACAGGTAGGAGGGAAAGGAGAGAAAGAGGGAGGGAAGGAAAGACAGACAGAAGGAAGGATGGAAGCAAAAAGTGAAGGAAGGAAGGAAAGAGGTAGAGAAGGAAGAAATGAGAGAAAGAAGATAAAGAAAGGGGGAAGGAAGGAAAGAGGAAGGAAGAGAACACAGTATAAAGGAAAGAAAATGAAAGGCATCAAAGAGGTACAGAAGGAAGGAAGGCGAACAGACAGGAAGGAAGGAGAGAAGAAAGGAGGGAGGGAAAAAGGGAAGGAACGCAAGAGGGAAAGGGGGAGAAAGGTAAGAGAGAAGGAGGGAGGGAAAGAAGGAAAGAGGGAAGGAAGGGAGGGAAGGACCACAGGAAGGAAGAAGAGAAAGTACACAGGACAGAGAAAGGTAAGAAAAGGTAAGAAAGGAAGGTCAACCTGGTGAGGGGAGGAGAAAAAGGAAGGAAAGAAAGAGAGGGAGGGAACGGAGGGAGGGAAAGAAAGGGGAGGAGTGATTGAGAAAAGGAATGAATGGGAGGAAGGAGGGAAAGGAAAGACAGAAGGAAGGAGGAAAGAGAGAAGGAAAAAGCTGAAGGATGAGAGAGACAGGGAGGACAGCGAGAACAAAAGGCAGGAAGTGATGTTGCTGTTGTTCTTTGCCACAGCAACGCATGGCCGGGTACAGTTAGAAGTTTATACATATTAATTGCAGGAAATTTGTTCCTTGAGTCTTTCTTTATCTTTATGTATTGGTTTATGTGTTTAAATGATAATGTTTTCCCTAGACTGTTTTATTCACTTCCAAATTAGAAGTCTGTCTCAAAAAAGTAGGCTGTTTCTGACATATTTTAAATATAGTTTAAATTTAAGGTGAACCCAGCGAAGACGGAAATCCTCTTGTTGGGCCTTCCGGCGATAGGGATGTCCAGCTGCCGACCCTGGATGGCAAGGCACTATGCCCGTCATCATTAGTAAAAAGCCTGGGAGTCCTCTTGGACCCTCTGCTCTCAATGGAGGTTCAAATCTCTGCTGTCAGCAGAACAGCATTTTTCCATCTGTGACAGGCGAGGCGTCTGGCCCCCTATCTGTCCCGGAACGACCTAGCCATGGTGATCCAGGCTATGGTCATCTCAAGACTTGACTACTGTAACGCTCTTTACATTGGCCTGCCTCTGGCAGTGATCCGGAAACTTAAGCTAGTGCAGAACGTTGCGGCCCGGCTTCTCGCAGGGGAGCCTGCGAGTTGTCGTATCACCCCAATACTTCAGGGTCTGCACTGGCTACCAATTGAATACCAGATGACTTTCAAAGTATTAGTTCTTACTTTCAAGGCCTTGTATGGTCTGGGGCCAGTGTACTTAAGGGATCGCCTGATTCCATATAATCCCCTGAGATCACTACAGTCAGAGGACCAGAACCTCTTAGACACTTCCAGCTTGAAATCGTACCGCCTGACGGCAACTCGACGAAAAGCCCTCCTGCATTTTTCCCTGGAGCATCCAAATGATGCCTCAGGTAAAAATGAATTCTTTTGGTACAAAGCAGGAAAACTCTGCTTTGTGACAAAATAATCTGACAGCTGGAAAGACCTACGTCTTTCAGAAGACCCGGGTCTTTCCAGCTGCGGGCGCTGCATGGATTGGGCCTGGGGATCACGTTGCGTGACTTCCAGTGCCATCCATGCAGCTGACTCAGATTTCTTGGGCTCCTGGAGTCCAACAAACCCAAGACACCTCCGCCAACCCCTTCCCCCCCCAAAAGCCTTTTAAAAAATATGCAGGAATTGTATTAATTTATTTGACTGAGCTGTCAAGGTGGAAAAACTCCCTTGTATTTGTGATACTTACAATTGAACTCTCAGCACAACAGTCAGCAGTGCAAATACCAATCCAGCAAGTAATCCCAAATCCAGTCCAAGGATAATGGATGCGATACAAGTGAAAACCCAGATCATCTGGAAAAGGGTTAACAAAAAAAAGAGAGAAGCTGATGGTGCATGTAAAAAGATATGACTGGAGTTCTTATTTCGTAACCCGTCGCTAAGCCACCAATATAAAAGTATGACTGAAAACTGAAGGCTCATATTGGCTTCAGGCAGGGTGGACCTTTCTATTCAATCCCACCGCTGCCACCAATATAAAGGATGGACGTTAGACCACAGTAGCAGGGCAGGTCTTCACTTTGAATCTCCCACCTGCTTGGCACTAAACCTAGAGGAGTATATTACTAAATGGAGTAAACACCCAAAAGTTCTTCTTCCTTTTAATTATATTGCTGCCACCAACCTTAATAACATAAGGGTTTTTATATTCTCCTTCAGGATCTAAAATGAGCTAAGCGCTAACTCTGCTGGCCTTAGACACTTTAACAAAACCCTCTCTGGCTCCCAGGCATATACTAGCTGTTGGGTGTTCTGATGTGATTTCCCCTTTAAACACAGGAACTGGTTTTGAGTCTTCTTTGTAGAATGAGGCACACTTTGAGGCTTAACTTTTCAAACAGAACAAAGAACGTTTACTGTTGAAACTAGTAACAGAACTGGCACATAAGCGTAATGGTTACAGATCTTGGTAAAGCTTGGTGGTTTCTTTAAAATAGTTATATTAAATCTCTGGTACAATAGATCTTCTCCAAACACAACACATAATTCCCCTCTCAATAGTTACTCCTAAAACTAGCCCAGATAGTTTATTCAAAACTTATCTGTCTAAATCTTCCCTCACAATACTAATCCTCTAATAGCTGTGAGTGACATACTAACTATACAGTTAGCAACTATACAGTTACTTCAAACTTAGCTTAAAATATGGCTGCACTTATGTTCAGTTCTGCATTTCATATTGTTAAAAGACATGCCTTTGTTATACATTGCTAGTCAGATAAAAGTTCAAGTGTTGTGTGCCAAGCTTATTGGTTGGTTCTCATGTGAAAAGGTTTTTGTTTGCTTTGCTAGGCACCTGTTATTATTCATATTATTATTCCCATGAAGTCCCATGAAGATTGAAAGCCATAGCAATGTTCTATGTTTTGAGAAAAGCATTATTGTTATGTAAGAAATAATTGGTGGGCGTGGTTTTCACATCAATGGTTCAGCCCAGAATAGTGATGTACTAGTGACACACTGATGACTATGATCCAATACAATATTACCTAGAAGTTGGAGTTATTGTGATGTAATTTCCATTATAAAATGTATGACATTGTGATTTTGTTATGCTTGCCTTGCAATCATGTAGCTTTTATTTTGTACTGCAGGTAGCTTTCTATAGCTACACTGCAGAAGTAGTGCTTGTGTTGTATTTTTGCTCTTTATTTTAATAAAGCTTAAATGCTTTTATATTTTGGACTCTGACTCACTTTCTTGAACTGAGTGAATTCTCATTGATGCCATGATTGAGCTGAGCTTTCTAGCTCTGATGTGTTTCCAGTGCTCTGCTGCTTATGGAACTTGGTGTATAAGTTTCATATGGCACTGCAATTCACAGTATTCTGGCTGACAGGTTATGGGCCCAGAACAATCTAACTCTTTTCCCTAAGAGCTTTCTAATTAGATTTACCGTCACGGAGTGAACCTCTCTCTTTTAAACCAGAAGAGAGCTCTAAAACTTCTGTCTGACTCCTTCTGTCAGATTTCCCAGACTCCTACTAAATGGAGTAAACATCCAAAAGTTCTTCTTCTTTCTTCTATTATATTGCTGCCACCAACCTTATCAATATAAGGGTTTTTTTATATTCTTCTTCAGGATCTAAAATGAGCTAAGCGCTAACTCTGCTGGCCTTAGACACTTTAACAAAACCCTCTCTGGCCCCCAGGTATATACTAGCTGTGAGGTGTTCTGAGGTGATTTTCTCCTTTAAACGCAGGAACTGGTTTTGAGACTTCTTTGTAGAATGAGGCACACTTTGAGGCTTGACTTTTCAAACAGAACAAAGAATGTTTAATGTTGAAACTGGTAACAGAACTGGCACATAAGCGTAATGGTTACAGATCTTGGTAAAGCTTGGTGGTTTCTATTAAATCTTTGTTACAATAGATCTTCTTCAGACACAACACAGGCTCTAACTACCAGAGTTCCCCTCTGAATAGTTACTCCTAAAACTAGCCCAGATAGTTTATGTCAAAACTTATCTGTCTAAATCTTCCCTCACACTATTATTCCTTTTAATAGCTGTGAGTCTCGCACTAACTATAACAGTTAGCAATCTGAATCCCTCAGGCCTTACTGACCAATCTAACTAACTCCTTTCCCTAACAGCTTTCTAGTTAGCTTTCTAGTCACTGAGCCAACCTCTCTTTTAAAACCAGAAAAGAGCTCTAAAATTTCTGTCTGACTTCTTCTGACAGATCTCTCAGACTGCCTCTTAAAAAGACACTTTCCCCTCCTTTCAGTTTGGCTCCTCCCATCTGTTCTTACCCAATCCTGGGCAGCTTTGTTTCTACCCCAAGGAGTTCTTAACCACTCCCCCTTTTCTAGGAACACCTTCCTAATATGGCTGCCTTGCTGACATCCCCTCTCAAGATGGAGGCCAAACTGTTTACAGGCCTACCTCTACATGCTTCTGCCAGGCCTACTAGGGTAAGGATCATTACAGTGCACCTTGCAGAACATGGCCCAGTTTTCACTGAGATGATAAACTGATGTTTGAAATGTTTTGCTTTGCTAGTGCAAATCAATACAGATTGTTTTATTATTATGATCATTGTGATATATTATGTGTGACTTGACAAAGCAACACAGAACTCTTTTTGCCTTGGGGGTGCATCTCTATTGCCTGGATCTTCAGTGGTCAAGAAATATAGCTTTGTAGGTGCTTGTTCAGTACAACACATTACTCCCACCCCAGTTACTTGAGGTCTCAATTATTTATTAATTGAAAGGAAAGGCAGGCGATAGGGCTGATCTTAATTCAAAATATCACCAAAAGTACACAGATTTATTGGGGGGGGGGATTAAAGACTCACAGCATCTGCTTTACTTTGCCTCCACAATCGGGGGACGTCACCTATTTGCATGAACATCCCTTTCAAGTTGGCAATGACCACAGCTGCCAATACAGACTGTAAACAGAGAAAGAAGCATTAACTGCATTGTTCCAAAAGAAAATAACAGAAAAAGAAGCATATTGGTAATAATAATTAATTATTATTATTATTTACATCATTTATATTCCACCCTTCTCACCCCGCAGGGGACTCAGGGCGAATCAAAATGCACATATACAGGCAAACATTCAATGCCATAGACATACAACATATATAGACAGAGACTCAGAGGCAATTTGACATGCCAGCTTCTGGGCACCNNAACAGGGAAAAACACAGAAAAAGATAAAGACTACAACTCCCATAAAAACCCCACGCCCGAAAAACAATGGTGCATGGGCCAGCTGCACGCCACAGTTCCTCTCATCCCCCCCTCCCAAATAAAAAAACGAAGACCATGCGTGGGAGCACCAGCCCCACTCAGGGGCCCGGCACGTGCAAAACCTCTCCTCCCCCCTGTGTGCACACACGCCAGCCCCAATCAGGGGCCAGGCATGCGCCGCAGCTCTTCTCCTCCCCCCTCCCAAATGAAAGAGAATAAAATAAACTGCAGTGGCAGCGACAACATGGCGGAGGCTTCCCCAGGCCTTCTCAAGCAGCGAGCCATGCGCCGCTACTGACGCCATTTCTAACCCCGCCTTCTGAGCCAAGAGTGAGCTTCCTTCCTTCCCCAGCAGGCCATGGAGTCCCCTCCTTCTCCCTCCCTTTGTCCACCATTGCCATGGTCCAGCCCTCCTCGGCCCCTCCTTCTCCAGAGGGGGGGGGGAGAGAAAGAGAAAGGACGGAAGGAAAGAGGTCGGAGAGAAGGAAAGAAAAAAGGGAAGGAAAGAGGGAGCACAGGTAGGAGGGAAAGGAGAGAAAGAGGGAGGGAAGGAAAGACAGACAGAAGGAAGGATGGAAGCAAAAAGTGAAGGAAGGAAGGAAGGAAAGAGGTAGAGAAGGAAGAAACGAGAGAAAGAAGATAAAGAAAGGGGGAAGGAAGGAAAGAGGAAGGAAGAGAACACAGTATAAAGGAAAGAAAATGAAAGGCATCAAAGAGGTACAGAAGGAAGGAAGGCGAACAGACAGGAAGGAAGGAGAGAAGAAAGGAGGGAGGGAAAAAGGGAAGGAACGCAAGAGGGAAAGGGGGAGAAAGGTAAGAGAGAAGGAGGGAGGGAAAGAAGGAAAGAGGGAAGGAAGGGAGGGAAGGACCACAGGAAGGAAGAAGAGAAAGTACACAGGACAGAGAAAGGTAAGAAAAGGTAAGAAAGGAAGGTCAACCTGGTGAGGGGAGGAGAAAAAGGAAGGAAAGAAAGAGAGGGAGGGAACGGAGGGAGGGAAAGAAAGGGGAGGAGTGATTGAGAAAAGGAATGAATGGGAGGAAGGAGGGAGGGAAAGGAAAGACGGAATGAAGGAGGAAAGAGAGAAGGAAAAAGCTGAAGGATGAGGGAGACAGGGAGGACAGCAAGAACGAAAGGCAGGAAGGGATGTTGCTGTTGTTCTTTGCCACAGCAACGCGTGGCCGGGTACAGTTAGAAGTTTATACATATTAATTGCAGGAAATTTGTTCCTTGAGTCTTTTTTTTATCTTTATGTATTGGTTTATTTTATTTATTTATTTATTTATTGTTCGATCTTATATTCCGCTCCTCCCTGCAGGCTCGGGGCGGACAACAACAGTATAATGGGCAGCATGTCGCAGACATGTAATCCTATAATAAAAACATAAAACACATTAAACATGTTACATGACATCACGATATAAAAAACATCGAGGCACATTTCTTAGACCAATGTGCCTAATTAAAGTCTAGTTCAAAGAGGGCGGTTTTGCAGGCCCTTCGGAAAGGGCCAAGCTCCGAGATGGCTCGGGTGCTGTCCGGGAGGGAGTTCCATAGCACCGGAGCTGCCACCGAAAAAGCTCGTTGTCTAGTTGCGGACATATGGCAGGAGCGGATTGATGGTACTGACAACAGATTCCGTTCATCTCAACGCAGTGGTCTCGGGGGAAAGTACGGGGTAAGGCGGTCCCTCAGATACGCAGGCCCTAGGCCGTGCAAGGCCTTAAAGGTCAATACCAGCACTTTTGAAGGCAATCCGTATTCGATAGGAAGCCAGTGCAGTTGCCGGAGAATGGGCGTAATGTGCTCCCTCACTGGCGATCCCGCCAGCAGCAAAGCAGCGGCATTCTGCACTAGCTTGAGTTTCGGATTGTAGACAAGGGAAGGCCAACGAGAGGGCGTTACAGTAGTCTAACCTCGAGATGACCGTCGCTTGGATTACCGTGGCCAGGTCGTTCCTGGACAGGTAGGGAGCCAGTCGCCTAGCCTGTCGTAGGTGGAAAAATGACGACCTGCTGACCACAGAGACCTGAGCCTCCATGGTCAGCGAGGAGTCCAAGTGCACACCCAAGCTCTTAACCAGGGGTGACGGGCTAAGCTGTCCGCCATCCAGGGTAGGCAAACGGCACCCACTCCAGCCCAGGCCAACTGGGCCACAGGATCTCCGTCTTTCGACGGATTCACCTTCAGCCAGCTGCGCGGCAGCCCACCTGTCACGGCTTCGAGGCATAGATGGAAACAATCGGGTACGGTTTATGTGTTTAAATGCTAATGTTTTCCCTAGACTGTTTTATTCACTTCCAAATTAGAAGTCTGTCCCAAAAAAGTAGGCTGTTTCTGACATATTTTAAATATAGTTTAAATTTAAGGTGAACCCAGCGAAGACGGAAATCCTCTTGTTGGGCCTTCCGGCGATAGGGATGTCCAGCTGCCGACCCTGGATGGCGAGGCACTATGCCCGTCATCATTAGTAAAAAGCCTGGGAGTCCTCTTGGACCCTCTGCTCTCAATGGAGGCTCAAATTTCTGCTGTCAGCAGAACAGCATTTTTCCATCTGTGACAGGCGACGCGTCTGGCCCCTATCTGTCCCGGGAACGACCTAGCCATGGTGATCCAGGCTATGGTCATCTCAAGACTTGACTACTGTAACGCTCTCTTTACATTGGCCTGCCTCTGTCAGTGATCCGGAAACTTAAGCTAGTGCAGAACGTTGCGGCCCGGCTTCTCGCAGGGGAGCCTGCGAGTTGTCGTATCACCCCAAATAATACTTCAGGGTCTGCAGTGGCTACCAATTGAATACTGGATCACTTTCAAAGTATTAGTTCTTACTTTCAAGGCCTTGTATGGTCTGGGGACAGTGTAATAAAGAGATCGCCTGATTCCATATAATCCCCCGAGATCTTACATATGTTTCTTTAAAATAATAACAATAATATTAATAATTATTATAAATAATAACTATTATACATATTTTAATAAAATATTATTAAAATGATTATTAATTATTTTAATATAATTATTAATACTGATTATTATTATTTATTTATACCTCACCACCGTCTCCCCGGAGGGACTCGGGGCTGCTAACATGAGGCCAAGCCCAATAGCACACCAGTAAAACAACACAGCGGCAAATAATAAGACAATACAATCAATATAACTCACATATAAGCAATAGTACACAAAGTTTAAAACCATAATGGCCGGGCCAGATGTAATATATTAAAATTTAAAATAAATAACACTGGACGTGAACAGAGATAGAGTCTATCTTGCAGGAGAGTTTTAAAGGATAATGTGGGGAGATCGACCCAACCGGTAGTTAAAGTGCTTCTGAGAACATTTTGCAAGGTATTGGTCAAAGCAGGGCATTGTTTACTTTACTCAGGGGAGGCACATTGGAGTAGCCATGTTTTCAGGTTCCTCCTAAAGAATGCCAACGTGGGGGCTTGTCTGATATCCTTGGGGAGCAAGTTCCAGAGTCGGGGGGCCATCACAGAGAAGGCCCTCTCCCTTGTCGCCACCAATCGCACGTGTGAAGGGCGTGGGAGCGAGAGCGGGCCTCTCCAGATGATCAAAGAGATCGTGTGGGTTCGTAGACAGAAATGTAGTCACCCAGGTAAGCGTGTCCCAAACCGTTAAACTAAGAAGTTGTTTGCCTATAGCATATAGCAGTGCTGTCCAACTTCTAACCGGCCAAGGGCCGGATTCCAGGTCACTGATGACCTGGGGCCGCCGGCCCCGCCCCGGCCCCACCCCCGCTGCCGGGATGCTTTGGGGAGAGAGGGAGGAGCCACGGGGCACCCTCCCTTCCAAGGCATCCTGGCCGCAGATGAAGCTGGCGGTTTCGCCCGGCTTCAGCTGCTGCCGGGATGCCTTGAAGGGAGAGAGGCGCTGCGGGGGACCCCTCCCTTGCAAGGCATCGCGCAGCCGCGGAAGCCGGCGCGGCTTCAGCCGCTGCCGAGATGCCTTGCAAGGAGGGAGGCACCGCGGGAGACCCCTCCCTTCCAAGGTATCGGGCGCCGGCGAGAGGGAAGAAGAGGGCGGTGCAGGGAGGAGGAGCCAGCTCTCTTCCTCCTCCTTGTACCACCCTTGTGTCCTCACCGGCGCCAATACGATCCGGTTTGCATCGGCGCGCGGAGAGAGGGACGGAGGGGGCGGTGCAGGGAGGAGGAGCTGGCTCACTTGCCCTCCCCCTCGCCTCGCTCGGCCGCCATTTTCTTTTTAAAATTAAAAATGGCGGCCGGGGCAGGGGGCCGTGTCCAACAGGCTGGGGGCCGTGTACGGCCCCGGGCCGCCAGTTGGACAGCCCTGGCATATAGTAAAAAAAACCCAAACTTTTCAATATTCTTCTTTATGTTTTTCCTATGAAATCTAGGAATCTACTAAACAACTATTAGGCCCCTTCTATACTGCCATCTAAAATCCAGATTATCTACTTTGAACTGGATTCTATGGCAGTGTACACTCATATAATCCAGTTAAACGGATAATCTGGATTATATGGTAGTATAGAATGGGAGTTAAGATACTCACCACATGGTTCATTGTGGCAATCACAACCAGGGCTGAATCGTACTTTCATTTCTACCTTCTAGCACTTATTATTATAGCCTATTTCAGTTTTAAGCTATTTAAAATGTGGTGGCCTCATTTTATCCAAAGACAACATGGTATAGTGCAGTGCTTCCCTAACATTTCATGTTGATTACACACCCTTTTTATACATGCATCATCAGCTGCATTAAGATCACTACTGACCAAAAGGTCATGAGTTCGAAGCCAGCCGAGGTCGGAGAGAGCTCCCGACCAAAATTGTGTAGCTTGTTATCGACCTTTGCAGCCCGAAAGACAGTTGCATCCGTCAAGTAGGAAATTTAGGTACCACTTTGTGGGGAGGCTAATTTAACTGATTTATGAGGCCATAAAAATCTCCAGGAAGTATGCAAAGAAGGAGGAAGCGACAGCTCCCCTGGTGGCGAGAAGCTGGAATGTTAAATAGGCTCCGAGTGTCTGTCTATATATGTTGTGGGTCTATAGCATTGAATGTTTGCCATGTATATGTACATTGCAATCTGTCCTGAGTCCCCCGCGGCAGTGTTTCCCAACCTTTTTTGAGCAGCCGCACACTTTTAACATTAAAAAAATCCGGGGGCACACCACCAACTAAAATGACACAAAATGACACTCTAACACAGTAAAGAATGGCCGGGGGATGGTGACCTGCTGGGAGCAGCTGCTGGGAGTGCCGAGGCTGGGGGAGGAGCCAGGCCACTCCATGCCCCGCCCCCCGGCTTCAGTTCTCCCACAGCTTCGCCAGCCTTGAGGGGGCAGTGCCAAGCCAGCATTGTGTTGGCTCTGCCACCACTGGTTTGGCACTGCCCCCTCAAGGCTGGCAAAGCTGTAGGAGCGCCTGAAGCTGGGGGAGGGGCGGAGCCAGGCTGCTTCATGTCCTGCCCTCTCCCGGCTTCAGCACTCCCACAGCTTTGCCAGTCTTGAGGGGCAATGCCAAGCCAGCATTGTTCTGGATCTGCCACCGCTGGCTTAGCACTGCCCCCTCAAGGCTGGAGAAGCTGTGGGAGTGCTGAAGCCGGGGGGAGGGGGCAGCACAAGGCTGCGTCATTCCCCCCCCCCCTGGCTTCAGCTCTCTCACAGAGGAGGAGCATGAGCGGTGGATGGGCTTCAGTAGGTGGGCCTCCTCCGTGCGGCTTCAACAAGCAAGGGGTGGGAGTCATGGCGGATTGGAGGCTGGTTGGGGAAACGGCCGAAGGAGGCGGCGCCCGGCCCTTCCTCCTCCTCTCCCAAGCAGCAGGAGTTTGGCAGGGGGGAAGGAAGGGGGGCAGAGAGCTTTTCTCGCGGCACACCTGATGATCTCTCACGGCACACTAGTGTGCCACGGCACACTGGTTGAGAAACACTGCCCTGCGGGGTGAGAAGGGCGGAATATAAATACTGTAAATAAATAAATAATAATAATAATTCGGTTTCCCTTATAAGAGATATGGACACCTAGGGCACATCCAGACAGCGCCTAAAATGTGTTGTGTGACTTCCAGTGCCATCCACACAGCTGACTCAGATTTCTTGGGCTCCTGAAGTCCAACAAACCCAAGACACCTCCGCCAACCCCTTCCCCCAGAAAAGCCTTTTCTAAAAGATGCAGGAACTGTATTAATTTATTTGGCTGAGCTGTCAAGGTGGAAAAACTCCCTTGTATTTGTGATACTTACAATTGAACTCTCAGCACAACAGTCAGCAGCGCAAATACCAATCCAGCAAGTAATCCCAAATCCAGTCCAAGGATAATGGATGCGATACAAGTGAAAACCCAGATCATCTGGAAAATGGTTAACACAAAAGAGAGAGAGAGAGAAGATGATGGTGCACCCAGGGGCGGTCTAAGGTAATTTTAAATGGTAGGCGAACATTATTTTGGTGCCCCCCCCAAAAAAAACATTATTTTGCCGCCTCCCATGTAAATCAAATATACAATTATAATATCACAATACCATTAGTAGTATTATATTGTATCAATGTATATACAATATATTATACCATACTCATACTATATTATATAGTTAGTTATATTATACTACATTACAATATAATTACATTATAATATATTGACATTATAATATAATGTAACATTCTATTATATTATTATTATAAAATAATAACATTATTTATTTAAATAAACCTATCCTCTACTAAATATTTTCATTACTCCTATAAAACTCAAATAACCCAAAATAAAGTAAAATAAAATATTATATATTACTATTTTGTACAATACCACTATACTGCAATATTGTTTGTAATATTACATGTAATATAAAATATATCATCATTCTATTGTTATATTGTATTTGTATTATATTGTATAACAATATTAAGCAGAACTGTATAATAATCAACAAGAAATGCAATGTAAATGCATCAAAATCAGAATATATTACCTATCACCCGACTCATAATTCATCGGAGTCTCCCATAAGTCCAAAATTAGGATCCCAATGTAAATAGAAAAACAGCCAAAATGTTCAAATTTAAAATTACCTTAGACTGCCCCTGGTTATAAGTGTTAAGTACAAGTCCTTTTGGTAAAGAAAAGGCTTGAAGGAAACTTAAGTTGGAACTGTATTTTTTGTAACGTCTTTTCTGAGAGAAGAGTTGCTGTAACCATCAAGCACCTGTACCCTGGAAACCACCAAGCCTTTGTACCTTTGAAACCATTACGCTTAGTCCAAAGAACTCTTAACAATAAACTAAGTATCAGTTTCTTCTTCAAGCAAGTCTCTCTCCTTCTCTGTTTGGAAAAAGTCCTTTAGGACAAGGTGGCAGCAATAACATGCAGGGGATCCTCCTCAGCATAATAATTGAGGTCTCAATTATTTATTAATTGAAAAGAAAGACAGGTGATAGGGCTGATCTTAATTCAAAATATCACCAACAGTACACAGATTTATTGGGGAAAAGATAAAAGACAGACACGTGGTGAAAACTGTAAGGGAGCAATAACAATGGTCACTCCCTGGCGCGTACATACATCAATCTAGGCATGAATACAGCAGGAAAGAAGCGGTTCTCAGGCCAAGTCCCAAGAGTAGGTGTGGTGGAGCTCAAAGGGGGCGAGGTAAACAATTGGGATGAGGATCAATTTACACAGGCGAAGAGGAAAGATAAACAGGAAATGATGCCCAGAGTGATCCCAAGCCGCGAAACATAAGCGGTAAAGGCAAACGCCTTTGTTTGTAATCCCAGCTCCTAAACGGCCGATCGGGGGCAGTGCTGCAAATGCGCTGTGACTCGGTGCCAGAGCAACACACGCCGTCCTGGGAAGACAACCCGGAGGAGAACCACAGGCTGAAACAGCAAGTCAAACCACGAAGAAACGCCGGGCACGCCGCAACGGTTTTAGCTGCCCGATCCGTTTCGCCCCCTGCAGCTGAAACCGTTGTGGCGTGCCCGGCGTTTCTTCGTGGTTTGACTTGCTGTTTCAGCCTGTGGTTCTCCTCCGGTTGTCTCCCAGGACGGCGTGTGTTGCTCTGGCTCCAAGTCACAGCGCATTTGCGCAGCACTGCTCCCAGCAATCGGCCTTTAAGGAGCAGGGATTACAAACAAAGGCGTTTGCCTTTACCGCTTATGTTTCGCGGCTTGGGATCACTCTGGGCATCAATTCCTGTTTATCTTTCCTCTTCGCCTGTGTAAATTGATCCTCATCCCAATTGTTTACCTCGCCGCCCCTTTGAGCTCCACCACACCTACTCTTGGGACTTCGCCTGAGAACCGCGCTGCGCTTTCCTGCACGGTATTCATGCCTAGATTGATGTATGTAAGCACCAGGGAGTGACCATTGTTATTGCTCCCTTACAGTTTTCACCACGTGTCTGTTTATGCATTATTATATATGTTATTTTTGATACTATACAGTCTCTTTGTGTGTTTTGCTACGCTGCATTTACAGTATCTCCACTGTTTGTGTATTACCAGAAAAAGATAAAGACTCACAGCGTCTGCTTTACTTTGCCTCCACAATCGGGGGACGTCACCTATTTGCATGAACATCCCTTTCAAGTTGGCAATGACCACAGCTGCCAATACAGACTGTAAACAGAGAAAGAAGCATTAACTGCATTGTTCCAAGAAAATAACAGCAAAGGAAGCATATTGGTATATCACCTTGTGTAATAATAATAATTAATAATAATATTTTTTATTTATTTATTTACATCATTTATATTCCGCCCTTCTCACCCCGCAGGGAACTCAGGGCGGATCACAATGCACATATACAGGCAAACATTCAATGCCATAGACATACAACATATATAGAAAGACTCAGAGGCAATTTGACATTCCAGCTTCCGGCCACCAGGGGGAGCTGCCGCATTCCTTCATTCTTTTTCATACTTCCTGAAGATTTTATGGCCTCGTAAATCAGTTAAATTAGCCTTCCCACAAAGTGGTACTTAAATTTCCTACTTGACAGATGCAACTGTCTTTCGGGTTGCAAAGGTCGACAATGAGCCTCACAATTTGGTTGAGAGCTCACCCCGACCCGTGCAGGCCTTGAACTCATGACCTTCTGGTCAGTAGAGATCGTATGCATCTTTATAATAATTCTTACCTGCCTCGCCTCATGGCTCGAGGCGGGTTACGGCATAATTTAAACACATAAACATTGTAAAATTCTATAAACACACATATTAAAATGTATTTCTATAAAAATACATATTAAAATATATAGAATAGAGATGAAACGCCAGACACAAGTTTAACATTCCTGCTTCAAACTGTAAGAGAGGAAGAGAGTCAAGAAGAGAAAATAGTTTTTTACTTTATAAATGGCAGGTCTAAACATGCAACAACAAAGATGTTTAATAACTATGACAATAATAATAGTAGTAGTAATAATAATACCTTTTGCAAAGGTTCCAGCAATTTTCCTAAAGCAACGATTGCAATAAGTACAATCCCAGCAGAGATTATTCCAGCAACCTGAATGGGAGAGGTGTTGGATAATACCGAAAATTTGTTTAAAACCTTTCGTGCAGATTGTTGCTTTCAAAAATAATGCAAGGATGTTCTCACAAACAATAGTTATAATACTCAAGTGGCACAGTGGTAGTAAAAATATGTGGATATTTTAATAGCACGTTTTTTTAATTTATGTGCTTTTTAATTCTATTTGAAAACACAACAAAGATGGAAGCCTTGGGAAAGAGTTCCACCTTTCATGTATCCACCAGTCCAAACGCTCAAGGTGATGGGGCACACAACAGGACATCTTTCACAGATTTCAAATTCCAAGCAGTGTCATATGGAAGAAGTGATAGTTTTTAAAAAAATATCTTAGCACCAGACCACTTAGTGATTTACAGATCACACCTGTGTTTCTTCCCTTCCTGTCTAACTACCTGTAATTACTTAGCAATGATGCCTGATTCGTAAGATATTAATGTGGTCTGGACACTACTTCCAGGAGCTCAGGTTTGCACTTGGTAGGGCTGTGCAATCATGGTTGTAAATGGTTCTAAAGTACTTACAAAACTAAAGTTCTGGTGGTGAACACTAGGTGGCGCTGGTGCTTTGCTTCTACAGTGTTGCTAAAGTTCTGGTGGTGAACATTTCAGAACTCTAACTAAACTTTCAAAATTTCGTTATGAATGGCAGTTCCTAATTGGTTCTGTCTTAAAAATCGCCAATAATGAAATAATAATGACGTTTTGAAAGTTTTGTTAAAGTTCTGAAATGTTCACCACCAGAACTTTAGCAACACTGCAGAAGCAAAGCACCAGCGCCACCTAGTTTTCACCACCAGAACTTCAGCAACACTGTAGAAGCAAAGCACCAGCACCACCTAGTTTTCACCACCAGAACTTCAGCAACACTGTAGAAGCAAAGCACCAGCGCCACCTAGTTTTCACCACCAGAACTTCAGCAACACTGTAGAAGCAAAGCACCAGCGCCACCTAGTTTTCACCACCAGAACTTCAGCAACACTGTAGAAGCAAAGCACCAGCGCCACCTAGTTTTCACCACCAGAACTTCAGCAACACTGTAGAAGCAAAGCACCAGCGCCACCTAGTTTTCACCACCAGAACTTCAGCAACACTGTAGAAGCAAAGCACCAGCACCACCTAGTTTTCACCACCAGAACTTCAGCAACACTGTAGAAGCAAAGCACCAGCGCCACCTAGTTTTCACCACCAGAACTTTAGCAACACTGTAGAAGCAAAGCACCACCTAGTTTTCACCACCAGAACTTTCATTTTGTAAGTACTTTAGAACCATTTACAACCATGATTGCCCAGGCCTAGCACTTGGGGAGTAGACCTACACTGCAGAATTAATGCAGTTTGATGCCACTTTGACTCAATGATATGGCATTCTGGGTTTTGCACTGTATTAATTCAGTAGATGGGATTCAATAGGAC
Source organism: Anolis apletophallus (assembly GCA_030556195.1). Taxonomy (NCBI): domain Eukaryota; kingdom Metazoa; phylum Chordata; class Lepidosauria; order Squamata; family Anolidae; genus Anolis; species Anolis apletophallus. The sequence goes on from JARBWK010000012.1 coordinate 8,440,636, forward strand.
ACGGGTCGGGAACCTATGGCTCGCGAGCCAGGTGTGGCTCTTTTGATGATTGCATCTGGCTCGCCGATGATTTTGATGATTGCATTAGTCCCCGAAGGGGGCCCGCAGTAAGCCGAGGCCCCGCAAGCCGGGAGGACGCCCCGGGCCGAGGGCCCCAAGCTGGCAGCCAGCTGCTCCCACCCACAATGCGCCATGGCTGCAAAGGCTGCGGGCAAAACAATGGCACGGCGCCGGGGGAGGGACGCGGCACAGGAACAACCAGCCCAACCACGCAAGCAACACGGCCAGCCGAGGCCCAGTGCACGCAGCCAGCCAAGGCCCAGCACAACAGAGGGGCACCCCGGAGCGGCAACTGGCTGCTGAGCGCCACCCTGGGAAGGCCAGCTGAGGTCCGGCATCTGCAGGGAGAGATGAGGAGCAAGGCCGCCACCTCCGGCAACCCCTGCCCCCGTCTATCGCCACGGTGCAAGAAGGGGAAAGGTGTGGGGGAGCAAAAGAGCCCTGCCAACAGGAAAATTTGTGGCCCAGGGTGCGAGGCAACTGGGCGAGACGGCCCCGGCGGCGGCCGACGCCCCAGGGCCACAACGAGGGAAGGAAAAAACTGCAATGGCTCAGGAGGGAAGAGAGCCCGCCACCCACGACCTTGCAGGTACCACGTCATTTTAGAAGTTGTTTAAAATAACGTTGACTCCAGATCACACCTGCCATAACCACCATATTATATGGCTCCTACTGAAATAAATTTCCAAATATTTTGCTTTCATGGCTCTCTGAATCAAAAAGGTTCCCGACCCCTGCAATAGGAGGAAGCCAAGGTACCTAAATTTCAGGTTCAGTCTACTTAGAACAGTAGTTTTGTGCGTTCTCCCTCATTAGGAAAATGTGTCTCTTATTGCTTGGCCACATCCTTTTCGTTACACTCTGATGTAGCATGACCAGATGTGTCCCAGCTTTCACCTATGAAATGTTAGAGGGCATGGAGTAGATCCAGTGAATCAATAGGAACCTGCCACGTCAGGGCATATCTAAATTCATTGACTGAACAGCTTTGTTCTAGTTATGATAAATAATTGATTTGAGGTCTCACTTTCCCATGACTGCCTCAACGCCGCTCGATTCAATATCAAGACATATAGGTTCTTGCAGACATAGAAATACGGTGTGAGGGATCTTTTAATATATTACCTGGGTTTTTCCACCTGTGCTTTCCTGGACTGCCGTGCGAGACAGAGCAGTGGTTGCAGCAAAACATGAAAAAGCTCCTGAGAAAATATTACAGATCCCAAAGGCAATAAACTCCTAGAAGATTAGAAAACCATACAATTAAAGACTTTCTTCGTTACTCATTCATGGCTTCTTTTTAAAGCAGCATCAGTTTATTTTTATTGTCTTTCCATCATCACAATCATAATCAACAACAGTAGTTAGAAATTTGTGCAGTTCTATTCTTTGTCTATGTAGAATTGATGCAGTTTGACAGCACTTTAGCTACCTTCCTTCCCCCTTTCCCTCTTGCATTCCTTCCCTTTCCCCCTCCCTCCTTTCTTCTCTTCTTCCTTCCTTTGGTACCTCCTTCCTTCCTTTGGTACCTCCTTCCTTCCTGCCTTCCCTCTTTTCTTTTTTCCCTCCCTCCTTCTCTCTTTCCTTCCTTCCCCCTTTCCCTCTTGCATTCCTTCCCTTTCCCCCTCCCTCCTTTCTTCTCTTCTTCCTTCCTTTGGTACCTCCTTCCTTCCTGCCTTCCCTCTTTTCTTTTTTCCCTCCCTCCTTCTCTCTTTCCTTCCTTCCCCCTTTCCCTCTTGCATTCCTTCCCTTTTTCCACCCCTCCTTTCTTCTCTCCTTCCTTCCTCTCTGTTCTCCCCTAATACCATGGTAGAGTCCCTTCTAACTCTATTCTATGAGTGTATTTAATATAGTAATATATAGTAGTAACATTATATCATGTATGTATGTATGTGTGCGGAGGGTGGATATGTGGCAGCTTTCTGATTGGTTTCCACTGTGGTATTATTTGCATTTGGCTTCTGATTGGCCGGTTTCAACATTCTAAGACTCTGAAGTGGCTGAGAGGGGAAAGGCAAGGGCCTGAGGCTGTCGGAAATGGTGATTGATTGCTACTGTGGTGTTATTTGCATATGGGTTCTCATTGGTCCGCCTCAGCATTCTAACATTCTGAAGTGGCTGAGAGGGGAAAGGCAAGGGCCTTAGTGGCATCTTCTCCTTTTATAGGATTTAGGATTCGTAAGATTTTAAAGGTTTTTTTAGTTTTTTATTTTTGTTGGTCACACCTTGTGTTGTGAGAGGTTTTGCTGCCAAATTTGTTGTGATTCCATTCAGTGGTTCTTTTGTTTACTTCAGCCTCATTACAGACAGAGCATTTATAGATAGATAGATCGATAGATCGATAGATAGATAGATAGATAGATGATAGGTGAGGACTCAATACAGGTCTATTTACTATTCTTATTGACAGCACACAACGATTGTTCCCACGCCGAGTTGTGCTCTTGTACTGAAATGGTTTAGTTTTATATTGACTATGTGAACCCCTTCTTGCCTAAGTAGATGGATTACAAGCATTTATCATTCATAGACCTAATGTTCCATTTACACCATAGTTGTTTGGAAAATGTTTAGCCACACATACCTGATTTCCATCAATGGCATAGTCATATTTGGTCGCATACACTTTACCTACGGACACAGCTATTGCATAAGCCACAATAGCAATGGAAAAGGATGATGCTATTATATCTCCAAACATGCCGACGGCTGGATTTAGAGGAGGCAGAAATCTTTAAAATAAATATAAGAATAATATGAATGTATTTGTGTATCCATGTCTTCAATAAATACTATAGATATCAGCATTCTGAACAAGTTATTATTATTATATTCTTTTAGGGCACACTGGAGTTGTGGTTCAACATAATAGAGGCACACTTTTAACATTTACAAAATCCTGGGGCACACCACCAACCAAAATGACACAAAATGACACTCTAACACAGTAAAGAACGGCTGGGGATGGTGACCTGTGGGAGTGCCGAAGCTGGGGGAGGGGAGGAGCCAGGCCACACCATGCCACGCCCCTTCCCCGGCTTGAGTTCTCCCATAGCCGCCAGCCTTGAGGGGGCAGTGCCAAGCCAGCATTGTGCTGGCTCTGCCACCGCTGGCTTGGCACTGCCCCCTCAAGGCTGGCAAAGCTGTGGGAGTGCTGAAGCCGGGGAGGGGGCGGAGCCAGGCCGCACCATGCCCTGCCCCCTCCCCCCGGCTTCAGTTCTCCCACAGGTTCGCCAGCTTTGAGAGGGCAGTACCAAGCCAGCATTGTGCTGGCTCTGCCACCGCTGGCTTGGCACTGCCCCCTCAAGGCTGGCAAAGCTGTGGGAGTGCTGAAGCCAGGGGGGGAGCCAGGCCGCACCATACCCTGCCCCCCTCCCCGGCTTCAGTTCTCCCACAGGTTCGCCAGCTTTGAGGAGGGCAGTACCAAGCCAGCATTGTGCTGGCTCTGCCACCGCTGGCTTGGCACTGCCCCCTCAAGGCTGGCAAAGCTGTGGGAGTGCTGAAGCCGGAGAGGGGCGGAGCCAGGCCGCATACCCTGCCCCCTCCCCCGGCTTCAGTTCTCCCACAGGTTCACCAGCTTTGAGAGGGCAGTACCAAGCCAGCATTGTGCTGGCTCTGCCACCGCTAGCTTGGCACTGCCCCCTCAAGGCTGGCAAAGCTGTGGGAGTGCTGAAGCCGGGGAGGGGGCGGAGCCAGGCCGCACCATACCCTGCCCCCTCCCCCGGCTTCAGTTCTCCCACAGGTTCGCCAGCTTTGAGAGGGCAGTACCAAGCCAGCATTGTGCTGGCTCTGCCACCGCTGGCTTGGCACTGCCCCCTCAAGGCTGGCAAAGCTGTGGGAGTGCTGAAGCCGGGAAGGGGCGGAGCCAGGCAGCATCATGCCCCCCCCTCCCCCCGGCTTCAGCTCTCCCACAGAGGAGGAGCATGAGTGGCGGACGGGCTTCAGTAGGCAGGGCTCCTCCGCACGGCTTCAACAAGCAAGGGGCGAGAGTCATGTCAGATTGAGGCTGGTTTGGGGAAATGGCCGAAGGAGGCAGCGCCCGGTCCCTTCTTTTTCTTCGCCGCCACCTGGCCCTTCCTCCTCCTCTCCCAAGCAGCAGGAGTTTGGCAGGAAGAGGGGGGGAAGGAAGGGGGGCAGAGAGCTTTTCTCGCGGCACACCTGATGATCGCTCACGGCACACTAGTGTGCCACGGCACACTGGTTGAGAAACACTGCTCTAACACAGTAATACATATAGTTAACTGACCTTGAGTTTTGGAGTTGTAGTTCACCTACATCCAGAGAGCACTCTGGACTCAAACAATGTTGGATGAGGACCAAACTTGGCATGAATACGCAATATGTGTCACACCCCAGCATGGTCTCCAACCTGATTCCTTGGTCAAACCAGACCGAAGCCATGTTGTTTCTGCCAGGCTAGAAAGCAAGCCACCACCAGGCAGACTTTGCGGTGCCTCCCAGTTCATCTCTCGTTCAAGGACAAGCTCTCGGCTCCATCTCGGGCCGATAAGCGGGGATGGATTCACTCCCCATTGCTCAGGTGCTGTTGCTAATTGGGATCACATACCATTCCCATGTGAAAGGCCTGAGCAGGCCCAGCTGGGAAGCTGTTATGAGAACTCTGTCTGACGTCTTGGAGGCGTCGTAACATCAAAGGCTTAAGACCTATTTCAGGGCTGCCCAACCGGCGGCCCGGGGGCCATATACAGCCCCCCAGCCCCTTCCCTCCGGCCCCCTAAGCTTTTTAATAAAAAATAAAAATTGAAAAACAAAATAAATAAATATTTTTTTAAAAAAATACCTACTTCCGGGTTCGGAGCAAGTATCGCGAGAATACGCAATCCACATGGGATTTCGCTGTCAACGCGAGATCACGCCGGCATTGACAGCGAAATCCCATGTGGATTGCGTATTCTCGCGATACTCTTCGGCTACTCTACTACTGGATCGCTGAGGCCCACAGACGCGATTAGGACCTTCTTCGACTCAGTCGGTCGTCGCCTCTCTCATCGTCCGGGTACTCCTGGATCCTGCGCGTTTGGAAAAGGTAGGCCGAAGCAGGGGGCTCCTCGGGGGGCTCCTCATTCCCTCCCCTCATCTCCCTTCATGTATTAAATATAAAATTAAATATATTTAAAGATGAAATAAGGGGAGATGGGATACATTAAAATAAGGGGCGAGGGGAGGATGAAATTAAATATATTTAATATTAAAATAAAATCAGGGGGGAGGGGAGGATGGAATTAAATATATTTAATATTAAATTAAAATAAGGGGAGAGGGGAGGATGGCATTAAATATATTTAATATTAAATTAAAATAATTTAATATCTTATCCCTACATTTTATCTCAGTAAAAGATTATATTTGACTGTATGGATGCCCCTTTTGAATGCCTACCCTGCATTTTATCTCAATAAAAGATTATATTTGACTGTATGCATGCAGGGGCGGAGCCGGGGAGGGGGGGAGCCAGGGCGGGGGCGGAGCTGGGGGCGGGGGCAGACCCTACGGCCCCCCAGGTCATCAGCGACCAGAATTCAGGCCCCTGGGCTGGTAGAAGTTGGACAGCCCTGACCTATTTAATGCCATGTCTCGGGGATGGAAGCATCCTTCGTCAACGTTCAGTTTTCCTAGCCTTGTCTTCACGGAACTTTGCCTGGGCCCTGGGCCTTCCAGCTTCTAAGACTCTGTTTGCTAAGCTTTGTGCCAAGCCTCTTTCCTGGATTTAGCCCGTTGGGGCAAGAAGAACCTCTTTACTTTTTTTCCTGTTTGCCAAAGGACTATAACCTCGTTTCCTGCTTCTTTTGGACAATTTGCTGCTATCTGTTGCTGCTTTTGGGAGCATCAATAGACTATATCCTAGCCTCTTTCCTTTATCCAGTTATTCTAAATAAATCATGTAAACGTTGCCAGTGTCAAGTGGTTTACTGAGGGGCTTTCAGGTCTACGGTGCAACAATATGCCCAAAAGTGAACACAGATGGAGTTTGGGGAAAATAGGCAGGGAGCCGGAGGGGGGCCGAGAGGAGGGAGGGGTGGGGCCCTGCAGGGAGCCGTTCTCCGGCCCTGGCTGCTTCCAAACCATGGTTTGGAAGCAGCCAGGGTCCGTGATTTGCTCTGTTTCCCCAGGTATCCCTCACAAGCAAAGGGAGAGCCTGGGGAACAGGCCTTGCCCTGGAGCCGAGTTTGGCCGGCTCTCGTCTCCCGCCAGGGCTCGGTGAAAGATGCGAGACGGCCAAACTCGGCTCCCAGGCAGGGCCTGGGCCCTGCGGGGAGCCTTTCTTCCGAGGCTCCCCGAGGTGCTCAGGCCCTCGCTGGCAGCTGGGATGGACTGGCTGGCTGGCGCACGGAGGGGAAACGGCCGAAGGAGGCGGTGCCCCAGGTCCTTCTTCTTCACTGCCGCCGCCCGGCCCGTCCTCTTTCTCCTCCCCCTCCCCCAAGCAGCAGCAGGCAGGAGGGGGAAGAAAGGGGGGGAGACGTTTTCGCGGCACACCAGATGATCTGTCACAGAATAGTAGTGTGCCGCCGCACAGAAGTTGGGAAACACTGTTCTACTGGACGGAAAAGCCAAAAATAACACTGTGTAACACAATTTTTGTTTGCAGGTTATAAATATAATTTCCTAATCAGTTCTATCATTTTTTTAAAAACATGGGCAAATTTTATTAAACCGCAAAAACTTTGTTTTGCAGGACATCTTGCAATCTATTTTGCTGAAGTTTTTTCAATGAATATCTCATAGGGTGCTTCCAGACAGGCCCCAAAATACGGAGTCTGTTGGGCTTTTACCAGAGGCGTCCAAATGACGTCTCTAGTAAACGCAAATTAATTCCGGACAAAAGTGGTAAACCCGGCTTTGTCCCAAATTAAATAAATACCTGGTAACACCTGCATCTTTGGTAAGATCTGGGCCTTACCAGGTGTGGGCACAGTGCGGTGCGGGTTTAAGCCACATCTGGAAGCGCCCATAGCGTCTCAGACAATTCAACATAGTTTGTGTCAGCCACAAAAACAAAATTTCGGGAGTATAACAACTACTTTCAAAGTAAGGACTGCACAATTATATGGGAAATAATACTTTCAACCCAGGAACAGATTTTTTTTCTTCAAATTTGCTGGCACAAGCTGGCTCATGCTTGGGATGCTGTAGAGCAGTGTTTCCCAACTGCTATTCCGCGGCACACTACTGTTCCGTGATGGATCATCTGGTATGCCGCGAAAACGTCTCTTACCCCCCTCTTTCTTCCCCCTCCTGCCTGCTGCTGCTGCTTGGGGAGGAGGAGGAGGAGGAGGAAGAGCTGGGCAGCGGCAGCGAAGAAGAAGGGGCTGGGGCACCACCTCCTTCAGCCGTTTCCCCTCCGCGCGCCAGCCGGCCGGCCCATCCCTGCTGCCAGGGAGGGCCTGGGCACCTCGGGGAGCCTTGGAAGAAAGGCTCCCCCAGGGCCCAGGCCCTGCCTGTGAGTCGAGTTTGGCCGTCTTGCATCTTCCGCCGAGCCCGGCGGGAGACGCAAGCTGGCCAAACCCGGCTCACAGGCAGGGCCTGTTTCCCAGGCTTTCCCTCTGCTTGTGCGGGAGAGCCTGGGGAAACGGAGGAAATCTCGGGCCCTGGCCAGGGGCAGATCCATCTCCTCCGTTTCCCCAGGCTCTCCCTCACAAGCGGAGTGAGAGCCTGGGGAAACGGAGATGGATCTCGGCCCCTGGCTGCTTCCAAAGCGCGCTTTGGAAGCAGCCAGGGCCCAAGATTTCCTCCATGATCCATGTCCTCCGTTTTCTTGAGGGGAGCCTTTCTCCTGGTTCACGGCTCCACCAAGCCCGGTGGAGCCGCAAACCGGGAGAATGGCTCCCCGCAGAGCCCTGCCCCTCCCTCCTCCCCCTCCTCTTCGGTGCGCATGAAAGCGCTCTCGGCCTCCCTCCGGCTCCCTGTCTATTTTCCCCGTCCAAGGCCGGCATCCATTTCGACCTGGGGGATCGTCAGCGCATCCGGACACGGCCCTCTACATTTCAAGGGCCCGCCATCCGCCCAGGCTCCTCGAGTGGACTTGGCTGTACCCACATGCCGGCACAGGGATACCCCATACGGGACGGTATTGGAGCAACTTGCCCCGCCCCTAGGGCGCTTTATAGCTATATATTGAGTAACGTCGGACGGGGGGTGCTGTATTATTGATATTTTGTGCCTGTCCCACGTAGTGGCATTATTATTCTTGCATATATTCCCCATTTTGGGGAGACACGACAGTATTGGGGGACCAAGTGAGGCTTTTTGCTCCTCACCTGGAGACCTGGCTCTGGGGAGCATTCCCCTTTTGAGCTGCAGCGGGGGTCCTTTCGCGTCCTTTTCCAGCGGTGCCTTGCTTGGTGGGGGATAGCAGCCACTTATAGCAGAGGATACATGTCACACCACTGGCACGACAGTTATTATTGTTCATCATTATTGTGTAGTTCAGCGATACGTGTGTGTTAGTACTTTGGGCAAGAACCCCAGTGTTTTGTGTTTGTATTTTCCCCAAACTCCATCTGTGTTCACATTTGGGCATATTGAGTATTCATGCCAAGTTTAGTCCTGATCCAACATTGTTTGAGTCCAGAGTGCTGTCTGGATGTAGGTGAACTACAACTCCAAAACTCAAGGTCAATGCCCACCAAACCCTTATAGCATTTTCTCTTGGTTATGGGAGTTCTGTGTGGGAAGTTTGTGTCTTTCTGCCATTCCTGCCAGGATATCTATGTTGTGTTCATCGAAATAGGCCCAGGTTTCACACTGAGTGTACAAATACATTTTAAAAACATATTAACTATATGTATTACTGTGTTAAGAATGTCATTTTGTGTCAATTTGGTTGGTGGTGTGCCCCAGGATTTTGCAAATGTAAAAAGTGTGCTGCGGCTCAAAAAAGGTTTGGAAACACTGCCATCCTGCTTCTGCATGTGCACTTAATCTGTGGCTTCACTCATCCATTGGTTTTAATTATGAACATACGCATAGCTGTCAACACTTACCCACTAGGAATATGTTTAACAATGCCCGCATTGTATTTTTTCTCCAGGTCAGCTCCATACGAAATGCCAGTGGCTACTATAGTCTGGAATAAAAACAATGAACAGTGCAGATACAGAAGACAGGCATTGTCCTTCTACCAGTTTGCTCCCTTGAGTTTCTTTAAAATGGTTGTCTTACCACAATCACTTCTATGGGAATCGGGACAGGGATCTTGTGTTTGAATTTATCATTTATTTCTTTCACCACCATACAGATGACAATGGTCAGCAGGCCAGCAATAAGGTCAGCAATGTTGGTCATTGCAATATTTTTAAATATTTCTATCAGGGTCTAAAATAAAGAAAGATAGAAAGAAAGAAAGAAAGAAAAGAAAAGAAAATTATCTTTTCAAAGACACAGACATAATTATTGCCCAAGATAACATCAGACAATAATCTTAGTCCATTTATTGGGTTTTTGTTGAAGTTACACAAAAAAATTTTTTTACTACAATTCTACTCATTCCCAAACGACACTGGTCAGAATTTGGGGATAATATGTATTGTAATCAAAAATAGGCTACAGCATTTTTGCCCAGGAAACAATATTTTATACAAAAAATAATGATATTGGTGTGTAGAAAATGCCATATGTAATAGTCACAGATATTGAAAACAGTTTACGCATTAAACCAGGGGTCGGGAACCTTTTTGACTCAGAGAGCCATGGAAGCAAAATATTTGGAAATTTATTTCAGAGAGAGCCATATAATATATATGATATATTTTAAGACTGAATTCAACTAAATGTGAGTATATACGTACATACGATGAGAAAAGGATTCCCCCAGCAGAATGACGGTGCGTATGTCCAACCGAAGAATCCGTAGACCACTCCACCCCTCTCCGCCCCTAAGACCACTTCCCTCCACCCCTCTCCTACCACTTCCTTCCTTCCTTCCTTCCTTCCTCTTCGCTCGCCTCAGCCGCGCCCGTCTCTGCCTCGGAAAAATGGTGGTGGCGGCAAAGGGGGCGGGGTTCAAGTGACGTCACTCCCTTCCTCCCCTCCCTCCGGAGAAGAGGAGGCCAATGGAAAGCCAAGGGTGGGGTCTCTGCACTCCCGATTGGCCGCCCGCGAGGTTCGTTGACGGCTGCCGCTCTCGGCCTCACCCCACCCTTCCACTGGGCTCATTTGCATGCTTAAAGGGACAGCAGCCAATTCATGGAATCCTAGAAGAGTAGTTGGGAGAGTCCAAGCCCATTTGGCCAAAGTTCCTGGCGTCCTTCCCTCCGGCTTTCAGGCCCAAGAATCAGAATTCAGGGAGAGAGGCAAGCCGAGCGAGCCAGATGCAATCATCAAAAGAGCCACACCTGGCTCGCGAGCCATAGGTTCCCAGTAGCATTAAACGCTACTGAATCAGTAATTTACTCCATGGTTCCTCTGTTCCCCAACTGATCGGCATTATCAGTGTTGACAATGTCTAATCAGCTCTATAGTCTCCAGTTGCTATACATTACAATCCATATACTATGTAGTTAGGGAATAATTAATATTCAGATTTTTCTCATCTCAATAAGATTTTATGAATTGCACAGTAAAGAAAAGACTGACGTCCCTCCTTTCCTCCCATTATCTCCTATATAGATCTTTCCTATTTGAAACTGTTGATTTATGGTAGAATTAAGGCTAAATGATTAAGGGTGCATCTACACCAGGGGTCGGGAGGCTATGGCTCGCGAGCCAGATGTGGCTCTTTTGACAATTTAATCTGCACGCGCCGCTTTCGCCCTCCTTCGCCCCAAATTCCGCACACGCAGCTGAGCTGGAGGCAGGGCCAGCGCCAAGCTCTCCGCCTGTATGTAGTGGGACAGTCGGAAAGGAAGTGACCCACTTCCTTTCCGACTGTCCCACTACATACCCTCACCACGGATGTGCTTTACCATTAATATATGATTTTTGGGATTGCGTTTGGTCGGAAAGTGTGTGAATTGTGATCTACATCAACATACATTCCATTTACAAGTGAATTTTTTGAACTACTATTGCTTTATGAAATTATATGGAATATTAAACCATTGAATTATACCAAGAAAACCCTTCTCTCTCTACTCCTTTGACGTTTTCCAAGAACACCCGAAACTTTTGCCTTGGGCGGCTAAAGGCCATGATCCGGGCCTGTCTCAGCTGCACGTGCCACCTTCATCTTCCTTTGCCAAAAATTCTGCATGCGCAGCTCAGCTGGAGGCGGGGCCAGCGCCAAGCTCTCTGCCTGTCCCTCATATGCCGGCTCTCAGCTGTGCGCGCTGCCTTCGCCCTCCTTCGCCTCAAATTCCACGTGCGCAGCTGAGAGCCGGCATGGAGAGTTTGGCTGAGCCGCACACGTGGAATTTTTGACAAAGGAGGATGAAGGTGGCATGTGCAGCTGAGAGCTGGCATATGAAGCACAGGTGGAGAGCTTGGCACTGGCCCCGCCTCCAGAGGAGCTGCACGCATGGAATTTGGGGTGAAGGAGGGCGAAGGTGGCTTGGCCCCCCTCCGCCTCACTCGGCTCCTCAAAAGCCTCCGAGCGGGCTGCTGCTGCTGCTGGCGAGCCTTGCCAGCACCTCCCTCCTTCCTTCCTTCCTTCCTCACCTGCACGCTACACCTGGCCTGGGCCACGCATTGACTCTCCCACCCTCCATCCAAGATGGTGCCAGCAGGTGCATGGCCATGGCCAGGCATGTAGCCAGGGGGAAGCCCCCCGAAATTCTCAGGATGGTCCGTGAAAGGCATGGTACCAGTTATGCATTTAAATCATGATCGTCACCATGCTCATTATATCCCATATTAATGGGGTTATTGGGATAACAATACAAAAGGTTTGCAGGGAGAACAGTCTCAGGAACCAAACTCAGGAATTAAAACTGAAACGGCCCTGGCCATGGCGTTGAACCCAAGGGAGTCAGGAAACTATGGAGGCACTGAAAGCCGAGTCGTCTTAAACGGAGGGTATATCCCTAACTCTGTATTTTGTGATGATAAGTTGAGTATGTACATATATACGCACATTTAGTTGAATTCAGTCTTAAAATATATTATATATATTATATGGCTCTCACTGAAATAAATTCCCAAATATTTTGGTTTCATGGCTCTCTGAGTCAAAAAGGTTCCCGACCCCTGATCTACACTGTAAAATTAAGACAATTTGACACCACTTGACTCAATGCTATGCAGGGGCGAACCAAGCTTTTCCCCGGGGTACGAAAAAAATTTTTGCACCCCCAGTGCGCGCGCGCCAATCTGCAAGACGCGCACTGGCTCCAAAGTGGGAGCCAGTATGCATGCGCCGACCTTTTCGCGCATGCGCAAAAGGTCCGCGCATGCAGAAGCATGGCCGAGCGCCCGGGCTGCCTATCAAAGGCGCCAGGCGCGGCGCCCGCGGCGGCTGTGGGGCCGACTGCGGAGGCCTGGCCGCGGGAAGCGCGGCATGGGCGCCGTGGGCGCAGAGGGTGACGGGAAGGAAGCCGGCGCGGCGGCGCCTCCGGGTGACGTCGCCCTTCCCCGGTGACTCGCCCTACGCGCCTGCTTCCCCCGCCTAATGGACGAACCGGACCTGAAGCTATGGAATCATGGAATTTGTATTTTTTACAAGAGCTTTTGCATAGTCTGCCCAAGGGCCCTTCCGCACAGCCATATAATTCAGAACAGTGCTGTCCAACTTCTGGCGGGTCCAGGGCCGGATAAGAGGTCACTGATGACCTGCGGGGCCGCCCCAGGCCCCGCCCCAGGCCCGCCCCAGCCCAGGCCCCGCCCTCCTAAAGCCGCTGAAGAAGGAGTAGGCGGCGCCAAGAGCAGCGCGTCACAGGCCTGGCGTGGCCCGCTGCTCTTGGCACCGCCTACTCCTCCTTTTCGGCGCCCCCCCCCTCCCTTCCTAGGCCGGGGGAGCCGCCGAAAAGGAGGAGTAGGCGGTGCCAAAGAGCAGCGTCACGCCAGGCCTGCTGACGCGCTGCCGTGGCGCCGCCTTCTGCCCTTTTTCGCGCCCTTCCTTCCTAGGTAGGGGGGGGTGCCAAAAGGAGGAGCTAGCTCTCTTCCTCCTCCCTGCCGCCCCCCCCCTCGGCCGCCATTTTTTTTAAAAAAATCAATTTTTTTTAAAAAAAATTTTTTAATGGCGGCTGAGGGCATAGGTGGGGCCGTGTCCAACAGGCTACGGGGCCGGATCCGGCCCCGGGGTCACCAGTTGGACAGCCCTGGCCCAGAATATCAAGGCAAATAATCCACAATATCTGCTTTGAATTGGGTTATCTGAGTCCACACTGCCATATAATCCAGTTCAATGTGTGAAAGTAGCCAGAGAGTGCTGGTGCCTCATCAGATTACAAACCCATCCATGCTACAGCGTAGATGCCCTCTGTACACAACAGAACTCAGTTTAGGAAAGCATACTTACATATATTATAGAAAGGACTCCATTATAATTTGCTGTTGGAACATTTAAGACTATTTTCAGTTGTGAGACTAAGACTTGAAAAGCAGCTGCAGTTGTGAAACCTCCAACCAGCGGGTCAGCAAGATACCTCACAATGAAGCCAATTTGGAACACCCCAAACAGCAGCTGCGGAAAAAAGGAGGCACTCCAAGTCATTTCAGCACACGATTTTAATAATTCAGGACTGAGATGCTCAATCACACAGTGATGTCAAACAATGTTTTTCATCGCGTGGGCGCACACACACGCTGCATTGTGTTTGCTTCTTAGGACTAATTGAAATATGACCAGTGTGCGTCAAATCCAATCCCAAATAAATTTATGTGTGTGTTGTATGTGTGTTGCCCACAAAGAAACACAACAACGGTGTAAAATCCAGGTGATATGTGAAAAAATGCTATCAAAAAATATATAGGAATCTATATATATATAAAGGAAGAGTCGTCATGGAACGACCGTCCCAAACAGAGAAATCTTACAACGCAGAGACACCAAACTTGCCAAAAGAAATAGGCCTCAGACAAAGTAGGTTTGTAGCAAAGAAACTTCCCCCAAAACCTAAAAGGCCCCCAAAACAACGAGTAAAAAAACCCCTACATTTCCCAGCATCCTCCGGGGCTGCCAATGACTCTCCCAGCCTCTACATCAGGGGTGGGCAACTATTTTTTCCAAGGGGCCACATGAGAGCCAAAAATATTATGGAGGGCCGCACCTAAAGGCGGAACTACATGCTAATCTACATTATTTATTTATTTATTCACTTACTATATTTACTGTATATTACACATCATTAATATTAACATATTAATATATCAAGAAATATTCATATATTATTAGTATTAATATCATAATTATTATATTATAGTATATATATATAAACATAATATATTGAAATTATAATATATCATATAACATTATATTATATTATTTATTATATTATTTTATTCTTGTTATAAAATTATTATACAATAATAATAAAAACCACTAAAATAAAATAATGCTTCCTTATAGTCCCCTTCTCTGGAGATTTTTATGCAGAGGCCAGGCAGGGGAGGCAAGCCAGGGGCCCTTAGACGGGCCGGATAGAATCAGCCAAAGGGCCGCATCCGGCCCCCGGGCCGCAGTTTGCCCACCCCTGCTCTACATTCTGACAACATGATTGGCTGCCAATAAGGGCGCATTTGCATAACTCCTGTACTGGCCAGCCAACATGAACATTCCGACCCATAATAAACTGTCAGAGGAGGATAAGGCAAAGGGCTGAGGCACAAACACAAACACCCAAATCACTTCCCACAGAAAATTTACATCCCTACAAATCACAAACCACGCCCAAATTTGACAGTAAGGCTTCATTAACTTAATTTCCCTGACTAGGCCTCACTTAACATGCCACCGTTGTCTCGCGTCTCGATTATTGCAACGCCCTATATGTGGGCCTCCCCCTCTCCACAACCAAGAGGCTGAAACTCATCCACAACGCAGCGGCCAGACTCATCTCTGGGTCATCAGTGAGGGACCACATTTCTCCTATTTTAAAAGATCTCCACTGGCTGCCCTTAGAGTTCAGAGTGCTCTACAAACTTCTGGTGCTCACTTTTAAAGCTCGGCACAATATTGGGCCAGCATACTTGAGTGACCGACTGACGGTCCAACACAGCGCGAGGCCAGCACGTGCCATAAATGGCGATCGCATGACCATCCCGGGGTGCGAGAGGCTCGGCTGATGGAAACCCAGCGGAGAGCCTTTTCCGTGGCGGCCCCAGGATCTGGAACTCATTGCCACCTGCCCTCAGAGCCACTCTGACCCTAACTAGATTCCGGTCAGACCTAAAGACCTGGCTCTTCGGCCTAGCGTTCGGGGCCTGATCGGTACCTCTGAATGTCTGAGCCTTCCTCAGACTTGTATCTGTTTTAAATTGCTGTATATTGCTGTTTTAGGGTTTTTAAATGATGTAAGTCGCCCGGAGCACCACTGGTGGAGGGCGACTCACAAATATTAAAGTATTATTATTATTATTATTATTATTAATGGAATGCTGTTTACGCTCTGAATTGACAGTAAGGCTTCATTAACTTGCTGTTCCTGACTAGGCCTCAGCTCATGGGACATTGTGTACGGCCTGAATTTACAGTAACCTTCCTTGGCACACAGAGCCCCTATGACCCACGCTACATTCTACTACAGTTTGGAGGAGGGTGGACCATGGATTATGGGACTTGAAGTACCTCCGTGGATAATGGGATTTGTAGTACTTCAAAACCCATCATTCCCCACAGACCACTGTGTCCCAGAACCAAGACCGATAAAGACCAAACTTGGCAAACAATGCCCCCCATGACCCACACTCCATCCGACTGCAGATTAGAGAAGGACACACCATGGATAATGGGATTTAAAGTACGTCCACTCACTTCCAAAGTACCCCACCCACACAAGCATCAACCTCTACATCAACACAGCAGACGGAAAGACAAAAAACATTGTATATCCACAAGCTATGCAGAACGCCAGCAACACCACACAACAACAACTCCACAGGACTCCAACATCCCACCCACCAAAACAACCCACAACAACACAGCCATGACCCCAACAACACCATAACTAACAACAACTCCAACCCATACATACTCAGACTTCCTCGCATCTCCAAAATAGGGCACAGCAACGCGTGCCGGGTACAGCTAGTATTATATGTATTGATATAATACTATAGATATCAAGCGTACAATCAAATCAGTATGATTTATATCCTATCTCAATGACTCTATTTTGAGTAGTATTATTTTTTAGGACTTTACTCATACAGTTCAGAGATATTTGTTCCAACTGAGCATTTGGTGTGGTTTAGCATAGAAGATTTATTTCCAGTGTGCTTTGGGTAACAGTAATTTCTGTTTGATTTTGCCAACGTTCTATTGAATTTGGTGATTTAACCCAGTGATTTTCAACCTTTTTTGAGCCGCGACACATTTTTTACATTTACAAAATCCTGGGGCACACCACCAACCAAAATGTCAAAAAATGACACTCTAACAGAGTGTTTCCCAACCAGTGTGCCGGGGCACACTAGTGTGCCGTGAGCAATCATCAGGTGTGCCTTGGGAAATTGGAACCTCCAGGGGGGGAGAGTGTGTTGAAGTATAAAACCCTAAGAAACCTACCTCGATAAAGGCACAAAATTACAAACACCCCCTCCCCACCTATTGTCTACTTGGTCTCTCCCTCTCCATGCATTGGTAAGGCCCGCCTCCCTTTCCCCAAGTAGAGACCTCCTCTTGCCTCCCCCCCCCGGGCCTAATGCCGGATGGTTCAGTCCAGCACCGGCCCCGCCCCTCCCTCCTCCCCGGTGCGTGCGAAACCGCTCTTGGCCTCCCTTCGGCTCCCTGCCCACCGCCACCTTCCTTCCTGCCTGCTTCGCCAGCCCTGAGATGCCCACCCGGGCCGACCAGCTGACCCCCGAGGAGCTGCGCAGTTGGTGAGTGAGGCTCCTGCTCCCCACGACCCCAATTCAAGCCTGGTGGGGAGGGAGGGGGCAACCTAAGTGAGAGGGAGACAGCTGGTCTTTCGAGGCCCCCCCTCCAGAAACTGTAACTCCCAAATGTCAAGGTCTATTTTCCCCAATCTCCATCTGTCTTCACATTTGAGCATATTGAGTATTCATGCCAAGTCTGGTCCTGATCCAACATTGTTTGAGTCCACAGTGCTCTCTGGATATAGATGAACTACAACTCCAAAACTCAAGGTCAATGCCCACCAAACTCTTATAGTATTTTCTCTTGGTTATGGGAGTTCTGTGTGGGAAGTTTGTGTCTTTCTGCCATTCCTGCCAGGATATCTATGTTGAGTTCATCGAAACAGGCCCAGGTTTCACAATGAGCGTATAAATACTTTTGAAAACATATTAACTATGTGTATGACTGTGTTAGAGTGTCATTTTGGTTGGTGGTGTGCCCCAGGATTTTGCAAATGTAAAAAGTGTGCCGCGGCTCAAAAAAGGTTGGGAAACACTGCTCTAACACAGTGATACATATAGTTAATATGTTTTTAAATGTATTTATACACTCACTTAGTGTGAAACCTGGGCCTGTTTCGATGAACGGAAGGGTGTTTCGTTTGGAGATGGCGTTTAAGCTTGCTTGGCACCATGGCGCTATTGGACAGCTTCTCACCACACACCAAGCACAGCGGAGTCGGTGCCGTCGCATCCCCGGTGAAAGTGAATCCAAATGAAAGATAGCTTTCGCTGTATTGCCTCAAGCCCACCGTCTTTTCTTTTTTCTTTTGTCTACCACTCATATTAGGGCCTTCATCTGCGTCATAATTTTGTCCAGGGCCCTGTTCGGCATTTGCATTTTCCCTTCTCAAAAACATCTCCATCACTGTCACTCGCTTGTCTTGCCGTGATCCCAAATTGCCACTGTCCCTTGACGCGCAGCTGCAGCACTAACTCTAACTTTGTTTACTTAGCCGCGTCTGAGCGAATCCAAGATGGTGCAACCATACCACTCTCGTGTCACTTCTTAGGTGACGCAAGAGTGCTATGGTTCCATTTCTTAAAGGGACAGGTGCGCCTTATAGTTTATATATGAATGAAGTTAGAAAATAATTTCCCACGGCACACCTGATGATCTCTCACGGCACACTAGGGTTCTGCGGCACACTGGTTGAAAATCACTGATTTAACCTGTATATTTCTATAACAGATATTGAATTGAGTGTATTTAACCTGCATATATTTTTGTTATGCATAGGAATTTGATGTATTAATGCATATATACATTGCTTACTTATAATATGATTTCGAGATATTTTCTGTTTGATGTGGTATAATTACTAGGCCTGTTTCCGACAATCGGATACATCCGATTTTCGGATGGTTTTTTTTTTTCCGGACTTATGATAATTGAAGCGATATTGAGCACAGTGCCCCAAACAGGAAGTGGATTCACCATTCCGAGAGCTCCTTCGCCATTCTCAGAAAGGGCTCGGATGTCATTGGTAGTGATGCCAATGTTATATCCCATTTTTTAAATTGTTTATTAACGTGTTAACAGTACCTAATATTTTGTACCAGTGGCTAGTTTTGTCATTAGCACCGGGAATGTGGCGCAGCTGGCTGGGTGTCAGCTGCATAAGATTTCTACTGACCAGAAGGTAATGAGTTTGAGGCCTGCTCGGGTCAAGGTGGGTTCTCGACCTATTGTGTAGCCTGTTGTCGACCTTTGCAACCCGCAAGACAGTTGCATCTGTCAAGTAGGAAATTAAGGTACCACTTAGTGGGGAGGCTAAATTTAACTTATTTACGAGGGCATAAAAATATCTCCAGAAAACGTGCTGAGGAATGAAGGAGTGCGACAGCTCCCCCTGGTGGCCAGATGTTAAATTGCCTCTGTCTGTCTTGTGAGTTTGTATGTCTAAACGTAATGTGTACATTGTAATCCGCCCTGAGTCCCCTACGGGGTGAAAAGGGCGGAATAGAAATGAAGTAAATAAAGAAATAATTAAATTATCAAAGTAGATTATCTGCTTGGAACTGGATTATATCAGTCTACGCTGTGTTATAGTACAATTCAGAATAGATAATCTGGATTTTATATGGTTTTCGCAGTAATGTAATGAATCATACAAATAACATTTTGAGGCAATGTTAAGCGGTTGCATTACCTGGATTATGCCCACCAAAAAGCTGACAGTACTGGAAATCAGTACCCTCTGTGCATCTCTGGCGTCAGTGTCTATAATTGTTTTATTCAGTCCGGTCAGGTTGCTGCTCAGCACACGAAAATTTTCGTCAGGTGCCATGCTTAATACTACTGATCCCACCATTAAACTGACCACAGGAAAAGGACCTGTTGAGAGAAATGTATACACACACATTTAATACACACACACACACACATTCCTTTGGTATCTACTTCCTTCCCTCTTTTCTTCTTTCCCTCCCGCCTTCTCTCTTTCCTTCCCTCCCCCTTTCCCTCCTTCATTCCTTCC
The DNA here is from genome assembly GCA_030556195.1 of Anolis apletophallus. Taxonomy (NCBI): domain Eukaryota; kingdom Metazoa; phylum Chordata; class Lepidosauria; order Squamata; family Anolidae; genus Anolis; species Anolis apletophallus. Next base: position 8,460,144 of record JARBWK010000012.1, read on the forward strand.
CTTTTTCCCTCCCTCCTTTCTTCCCTCCTTCCTTCCTGTCTGTTCTCCATTAATACCATGGTAGAATCCCTTCTAACTCTATTCTATGAGTGTATTTAATATAGTAATATATAGCAGTAACATTATATTATGTTTGTATGTATGTATGTGTGCGGAGGGTGGATATGTGGCAGCTTTCTGATTGGTTTCCACTGTGATATTATTTGCATATGGCTTCCGATTGGCCAGCATCAAAATTCTAAGCCTCTGAAGTGGCTGAGAGGGGAAAGGCAAGGGCCTGAGGCTGTCAGAAATGGTGATTGGTTGCCACTCTGGTGTTATTTGCATTTGGGTTCTGATTGGCCAGCATCAAAATTCTAAGACTCTGAAGTGGCTGAGAGGGGAAAGGCAAGGGCTTGAGGCTGTCAGAAATGGTGATTGGTTGCCACTCTGGTGTTATTTGCATATGGGTTCTGATTGGCCGGCATCAAAATTCTAAGACTCTGAAGTGGCTGAGAGGGGAAAGGCAAGGGCCTGAGGTTGTCAGAAATGGTGATTGGTTGCCACTCTGGTGTTATTTGCATATGGGTTCTGATTGGCCAGCATCAATATTCTAAGCCTGTGAAGTGGCTGAGAGGGGAAAGGCAAGGGCCTGAGGCTGTCAGAAATGGTGATTGGTTGCCACTCTGGTGTTATTTGCATATGGGTTCTGATTGGCCAGCATCAAAATTCTAAGACTCTGAAGTGGCTGAGAGGGGAAAGGCAAGAGCCTGAGGTTGTCAGAAATGGTGATTGGTTGCCACTGTGGTGTTATTTGCATATTGTTGTATTGTTGTAATGTTCGTTTATTCTGTCCTATGTAAGTCGCCCAGAGCACTTCTGAACAATTCTAAACTTTAACAAAATTTCATTATTATTTCATTTTTGGCGATTTTTAAGACAGAACCAATTAGGAACTGCAATTTATAACGAAATTCTGAAAGTTTCGTTAGAGTTCTGAAATGTTCACCGCCAGAACTTTAGCAACACCGTAGAAGCAAAGCACCAGCGCCACCTAGTGTCCACCACCAGAACTTTATTTTCGTAAGTACTTTAGCACCATTTAGAACCAAGATTGCCCAGGCCTACTAGACATCACTATTTTGGAAAAATCATTTAAAAAGAAACTTCTGATATTTGTTAAAACGTGCAGTAAATAGTTACCAACTGAGATGTGTCGAGATGTTCCCAAGAAGAAATATGGCAAGATGGGGAAAAAAGCGGAGTACAGGCCATAACCGATTGGCACCCCAACGAGTAATGCGTACGCCAAGCCTAAGATGTACAAAATCAAAATGTTCTTTAGTCTCATAATGGCTTTCTGCAAGCTGACATTCGCGGTTAAAAGTACATTTTGCCTTCTCCAAGGGGATTGTGAGCCGCTCCGAGCCCTCGGGGAGTGGCGGCGTACAAGAACGAATAATAAATAAATAAATAAATAGATAATCCACATTTGTATTTCTTGTCTGAGGTTCCTTTGCATATACAAATCTAAGAAGTTAGATTTTCAGCCTTGATTTGATGAATTCATAATCAGAGTTAACTGAAATGTTTGGGATTGTAAGTAAATCTAGGTAGCAAGAGCCAGGATGCTGTAGCGCAGTGTTTTTCTCAACCTTCCTAATGCTGCCACCCCTTAATACAGTTCCTCATGTTGTGGTGACTCCTAACCATAACATTATTTTCATTGCTATTTCATAACTGTATTTTTTGTTGGGGGGGTTGATTTTGTCATTTGGAAATTGTAGTTGCTGGGATTTATAGTTCACTTACAATCAAAGAGCATTCTCAATTCACCAACGATGGAATTGAACCAAATTTGGAACACAAAACTCCCATGACCAACAGCAAATACTGGAAGGGTTTGGTGGGCATTGGCCTTGAGTTTGGGAGTTGTAGTTCACTTACATCCAGAGAGCACTATAGACTCAACAATGATAGATCTGGACCACACTTGACACGAATCCTCAATATACCCAAATGTGAACACTGGTGGAGTTTGGGGAAAATAGACCTTGACATTTGGGAGTTGTAGTTGCTGGGATTTATAGTTTATCTACAATCAAAGAGCCCCTTGCACCCTACCAATGATAGAATTGGATCAAAATTCCTACACAGAACCCTCACGCCTTGAAGGAATTAGCTGGCGTGAGCCTCCATCCCACCTCACACACTCTCCCTCGCCCACACATGCGCATCATGCTGCCATGCGCCAAGCATGCCTGCTCTCCCCTCCCTGCTTGGAATCTCAGAATCAGCCCTCCCCTTGTCTGGGAGGCCTGCCAATCACAGCAGAGGAGAGCTTTAGGTGGAAGAATTCGCAGTCTGTTTCCAAAAAAAAGAGAGAAGGAAAAGGTTGAGAGATCTTCAACCTTCTCTGCCAAAGGGCTTCCTAAGACCAGCAGAAATACATGTTTTCTGGTGGTCTTTGGCGACCCCTCTGAAACCCTCTGACGCCCAGGTTGAGAAACACTGCGTAGCGGTTTGAGTCCTAGGTTACAGGTGAGTGCGTCTACACTGTAGAATGAATGCACTTTGATACCACTTTAACTGCCATTGCTCAATGCTATGGAATTGTAGGAGTTGTACTTTGGTGAGGCTCCGGCACTCTTTGGAAGAGAAGGCTGAAGACCTTGTAAAACTACAACTTCCCTGATTTCATAACATTGAGCCAGGGCAGTTAAAGCAGTGACAACCAAAATTCATTCTCCAGTTCAGACCCAGCCCAGGACTTGGAGCAATAGGGCTAGGGTTGCCATATGTCCCTTATTCTAAGGGACGTCCCTTATTTTGGCCCTAATATTTGTGTCCCTTATTTTCAGGCCCTGTCCCTTATTTTTGACTAGCAGGACAGGACTGAGCGGGGTTGACCAAAGGAAGGTGCGTGCTGCGGTTTCCACGGCAATGCCTGCCCGGGGATTCCAACTCGCAGGGCAGCCTGCGTCCCCGTTGGAAGGAAGAGGCGATACAGGACTTTTTCAAAGTACAGTAGACTAATTAACCGTTACCCAAGGGGAATGTTGGATCATGTTGGATTAAGATAGTTTCTGGTTGCTTGAGAGTTATTCTTAAAATAGGCCTAGCTGTGCATCCCAATACTATACAATGCTGTGTATCCCATACTATACTATACTACAGTGTTTCCCAACCTTTTTTGAGCCACGGCACACTTTTAACATAAAAAATTCGGGGGCAAACAACCAACACAAATGACACTCTAACACAGTAAAGTATGGCTGGGGGTGGTGACCTGCTGGGAGCAGCTGCTGGGAGTGCTGAAGCCGGGGGAGGGGGAGGAGCCAGGTCATGTCATGCCCCGCCCCCTCCCCCAGCTTCAGTTCTCCCACAGCTTCGCCAGCCTTGAGGGGGCAGTGCCAAGCCAGCATTGTGCTGGCTCTGCCACCGCTGGCTTGGCACTGCCCCCTTAAGGCTGGCAAATCCGTGGGAGCGCTAAAGCCGGGGGAGGGGGAGGAACCAGGCCGCGCCATGCCCCTCCCCCTCCCCCCGGCTTCAGCTCTGCCACAGAGGAGCATGAGCGGTGGACGGGCTTCAGTGGGTGGGGCTCCTCCGCGCGGCTTCAGCGAGCGAGGGGCAAGAGTCATGGCGGGAGTCACGGCGGATTGGAGGCTGGCTGGGGAAACGGCCGAAGGAGGCGGCGCCCCGGCCCCTTCTTTTTCTTCGCCACCGCCAACCTGATGATCGCTCACGGCACACTAGTGTGCCCCGGCACACTGGTTGGGAAACACTGCTATACTATACCATTAACTATTGACATAATAATCATGAAGATGTACTGTCTTATAAAATTTATTTTATTTTAATGTTTAGACAGCGCACTTTTAAAGTCAGCAAAACCAAGTACTAAATACAGATGGAGAAAATAAGGTAGTTCTAATAATGTTTTTTCTGCATGACAAAGCATTCAGAAACATACCATGTCCTGTTAAGAGGGTGTAAGTCAGTTTCTTTTGTGAGTTTCAATCATTATCTTATTCTCTTAATAAAACTATTTCTACCTAACGTTTGAGTTTCAAGTTTTTAATGAAGTGTCCCTTATTTTTGTGAAAAATCCCGTAAATGTCCCTTATTTCTTATATCAAAAAATGGCAACCCTAAATAGGGCTCAAACCCCTGTTTGGCCGTAGATACCTATTGCATGATCTTGGGCAAGTCACACTCTCTCGGTCTCAAAGGAAGGCAATGGCAAGGCCTCCTCTGAACAAATCTCATCAAGAAAACCCTTTGATAGGTTCACTCTCGAGTGGACGTAAGTAAAATAAAATACGCGAAAATACACAAGAACAGAAAATCGGTGTAATGTTTTATAGCAGGGGTCGGGAACCTTTTTGACTCAGAGAGCCATGAAAGCATTTCTTTCCCCCTTCCTTCCTTCCTTCCTTCCTTCCTTCCTTCCGTCTTCTCTTCCTTCCCAGAGTCCTGAGCATGCCTTTTGCAGAGCCAGGTCTGAAGTGTCCTGTCATTCTGCCGGGGGCAGGGCCGTAGCCAGGATTTTGATTCGGGGCTGAGTTTGGTTCGGGGGGGGCTGAGACTGGGTGAAAGAGGGTCTACCCTAGCAAACCTTTTGTTTGTTATCCCAATAACCCCATGAAGGTGGGGACCACCCTGAGAATTTCGGACCATCCTGAGGGGTGAAGCCCCTTAGCCCCCTGGCTACATGCCTGGCCGGGGGAATCCTTTTCTCATCGTATATATACTCACATTTAGTTGAATTCAGTCTTAAAATATATATATATTATATGGGTCTCACTGAAATAAATTTCCAAATATTTTACTTTTATGGCTCTCTGAGTCAAAAAGGTTCCCGACCCCTGCGCACTCTCCACAATGCTGCGGGCTCTTTCGAGAAGACACGCCAAACGAGTCTCGAAGAGAAACGACAACGCAGAAAGAACCGCAACTTGGAAACAACATCCCCCAAGGAGACTTTCTGCTGTGCTTTCTGCAACCGAGCTTGCCTATCTCGGATTGCCCTTTTTAGTCATCAACGCGCTTGTAGAAAGCGTGGGATGAGTCCTTCCTAAGAATCTTCGTTCGCGAAGCAATGCCAAGATAATTTTTTGTGGCATCGAATCGTTGCCATTGATAGCCGCTCTGAGTCCCCCTGCGGGGGTGAGAAGAGCGGGGTAAAAATGATGTAAATAAATAAATAAATAAAAATAAATAAATAAATCTCCCTTACCCTGTAAAGTAGCCACAAGTCCTGTACTGATCCCCGAAATTACATCGCTGAGGAGCCATTCTTTCACCCGGTACTTGGGCAGCCACTCCAGAATCGGTAGTAAAGTCTTGGTGATCTGGACGGCTTTCTTTTTTGAGCAGCTGCCAAGGACAAAATGTGACATGGTGAGTGTTGCACCGTGAAACCCTCCCATCGCCCTGCCATGTATGGGCCACCCCCACTTGTCGCAGGACAAGACTTTCCCTTCTCGCCCAAAAGCTGATGCACGATGCCAGTCATTCACCTGCAGCTTTTCTGGACCCGTTCCCGGAGTGTTTTGGGCACCACCAGCCTTCTTTCATTCTCCTCTTGGAAGTTCACCTCGTTGTAGATGGGCCGGGCCACGACATAGCGGCCCAGTTCTGGGAGGGCTCCGTCGGCCCCCCCGCCTGCTGCCATGCTTCCTGCCCTGCCTAGGAGGGAAAAACAATGGGAAAGAGTCACCTTTGCAAAGCACACAGCCTCCGAAAGGCAGCCAGCCATCAAGGACAGAACACCCCCGGAGTTTGACTCGCACCTGGAGAACCCAGAGAATTTGGCCCATGGCAATGGCACAAGGTGCCAACTCCTTCCCACCACATCAGCCTGCTCTTGGGGCACTCACCTGTCTCTCCTTCAATATATATATTTCACAACATGACAGTCCAATCCAGATATTACACCCTGCAAGACTTTTTTTTGCCCCTGAGTTATGAAAGCTTCACAGTCCGCCGATTAGCTTCCGGGCACAATTCAAAGTGCTGGTGTCAACCTTTAAAGCAGTGGTTCCCGACCTTTTTTGGCCTACCGCCCCCTTTCCGGAAAAAAAATTTACTCACCGCACCCCTAGAAATTGCTTTTTAATTTTTTTAAATAGCAATTAAACATAAAGATATATGTATTGATGCAGTGGTTCTCAACCTTTCTAATGCCGTGAGCCCTAAATAAGGTTCCTCATGTTGCGGTGACCCCCCATCCATATTTTCGTTGCTACTTCATAAATAATGTTGCTGCTCCTACGAATTCTACAGCAACTATTTAATATGCAGGACTTATTTTCATTGTTACAAATTGAACATAATTAAAGCATAGTGATTAATCACAAAAGCAATATGTTTGGGGGAGGATGGACAACGCATGATGGGATTTGCAGTACCTTCATTCGATTCATCTCTGACTTCCACAGACCACTGAGACCCCCACAAATTACAGAACTGGACCAAACTTGGCACAGAGAACCCACATGAGCAACAGAAAATACTGGAGGGGTTGGGAGGAATTGTTAGTGATTTAGGGGAGATGTAGTTCACCTACATCCGGAGAGAACTGAGAACCCAAACAACTATGGATCTGGACCAAACTTGGCACAAATATTTATTATGCCTAAATTTGAACACTGGTGGAGTTTAGGGAAAATAGATCTTGACATTTGGGAGTTGTAGTCAGGCCCGGATAAAGACCTTTTTGCGCCCTATGCCACACTTTGGAATTACGCCCCCTTTCGCGCGCCGCCGCTTGGGCCTCGCCCTTGGAGGGAGTGACGTCGCTCGGGCCCCGCCCCCGGAGCGAGTGATGTCACTTGGGCCCCGCCCCCGGAGGGAGTGACGTCGCTCAGGCCCCGCCCCCGGAGGGAGTGACATCGCTCGGGCCCCGCCCCGGAGGGAGTGATGTCGCTCGGGCCCCACCCCCGGAGGGAGTGACGTTGCTCAGGCCCCACCCCCGAAGGGAGTGACATCGCTCGGGCCCCGCCCCCAGAGGGAGTGACGTCGCTCGGGCCCCGCCCCCGGAGGGAGTGACATCGCTCGGGCCCCACCCCCGGAGGGAGTGATGTCGCTCGGGCCCCACCCCCGGAGGGAGTGATGTCGCTCGGGCCCCACCCCGGAGGGAGTGATGCTTTCGGGCCCCGCCCCGGAGGGAGTGATGTCGCTCGGGCCCCGCCCCCGGAGGGAGTGATGTCGCTCGGGCCCCGCCCCTGGAGGGAGTGATGTCGCTCGGGCCCCGCCCCCGGAGGGAGTGATGTCGCTCAGGCCCCAACCCCCGGAGGGAGTGATGTCGCTCGGGCCCCGCCCCGGAGGGAGTGACGTTGCTCGGGCCCCACCCCCGAAGGGAGTGACGTCGCTCGGTCCCCACCCCCGGAGGGAATGACGTCGCTCGGTCCCCACCCCCAGAGGGGGGGACGCCACTCGGGCCCCGCCCGGAGGGAGTCGCTCGGGCCCCACCCCGAGGGAATGACGTCGCTCGGTCCCCACCCCGAAGGGAGTAATGCCACTCGGGCCCCGCCCCCCAGAGGGAGTGATGTCGCTCAGGCCCCACCCCCAGAAGGAGTGACGTCGCTCAGGCCCCACCCTCGAAGGGAGCGACGTTGCTCGGGCCCCACCCCCGGAGGGAGTGACGTCGCTCAGGTCCCGCCCCCGGAGGGAGTGATGTCGCTCGGGCCACACCCCCGGAGGGAGTGACGTCGCTCGGGCTGCACTCCTCCTCCCTCCCTCCTTCTGAGGCCATGCCGAGCTGTCCCACAGGCAGCGGCAGCTGCACTGCGTGAATGGGGCGCCGCGTGAAAGGGCGCCGTGCAGCTGCCGCTGGGACAACTCGGCGTGAGTCATCGCCATTTTTTGGCGCCCCCATCGGTTTACGCCTACGGGCCACGGCCTTGCTGGCTTAATGGATAATCCGGGCCTGGTTGTAGTTGCAGGGATGTATAGTTCACCTACAATCAAAGAGCATTTTGAACTCCACCAACAATGGAACTGAGCCAAACTTGACACACAGAACCCCCGTGACCAACAGACAATACTGGAGGGGCTTGGAATGAATTGACTGATTCAGGGGACATGTAGTTCACCTACATTTGGAGAGCACTATGAACCCAAACAACTAGGGATTTGGATGAAACTTGCACAAATACTCAATATGCCCAAATTTGAATCATGGCTAGTGGGGAGGGCGGGGTGGAAGCGAGCCCTTCACTCTCTCTCTCCCCCACCCTCCCCATGGGGACGATGGAGCGCTGAAAGCAGCGAAAAAAGGCAGCGGGGGAGGGAACGAAAGGCCTTCCGCTTCCTCCTCCATTGTCTCCGCCGCCTGCTCCGCCGGGGAAGGCCGCACTGTGGACTCAAACAATGGTGGATCTGGACCAAACTTGGCACGAATAGTCAAGTTGCCCAAAGGTGAACACTGGTGGAGTTTGGGGAAATTAGACCTTGACATTTGAGAGTTGTAGTTGCTGGGATTTATAGTTCACCTACAATCATGGAGCATTCTGAACCCCACCGACGATAGAATTGGGCCAAACTTCCCATACAGAACCCCCATGACCAACAGAAAAGAATGTGTTTTCTCATGGTCTTCGGTGACCCCTCTGACACCCCCTCGCGACCCCCATAGGGGTCCCGACCTCTAGGTTGAAAAACACTGCCCTATACAACTCCGGCCCAGCTTACTTGTCCGAATGTATCTCCCTCTACGTTCCGCCTCGTAGCTTAGGATCCCACCAGCTTCGCAAACACGGTTGATGGGGATAAGGGACAGGGCGTTCTTGGTGGTGACCCCCCGCCTATGGAACTCGCTCCCCAGTGAAATCAGAAAATTCAGAAAGAAACTAAAGACGTGGCTGTGGAACCAGGCGTTTGGACAATGAATATAATGGCACTGAACATTGAAACGGACCTGTGATTATTGAGATGGAAAAGGCTTCTGGATTGTGTAGCTAATGTTGTAACTAATGTTGTTTTAATCTGTGCTATGTGTATGTTTTTATCTCTTTATTATACTGTATTTTATTACGGCATCGAATTGTTGCCATGTTATCCGCTCTGAGTCCCCCTGCGGGGGGTGAGAAGAGCGGGGTAAAAATGACGTAAATAAATAAATAAATAAATAAATAATATTAATAATCCGCCCTGAGTCCCCCTTGGGAGAAGGGCGGGGTAGAAATGAAGATAATAAAATAAATAAATAAATGTCATTTCCTAATTGGTTCTATTATAAAAAAACATGGACAAAGTTGATTAAACCAGTGTTTCCCAACCTTTTTTGAGCCGCGGCACACTTTTAACATTAAAAAAATCCGGGGGCACACCACCAACCAAACTGACACAAAATGACACTCCAACACAGTAAAGAACGGCTAGGGGTTGGTGGCCTGCTGGGAGCAGCTGCTGGGAGTGCCAAAGCCAGATGAGCCAGGCTGCGCCAAGCCCCTCCCCTCCCGCCTGAGATCAGCTCTCCCAGCAGCTGCTCCAGCCTGGAGCGGGCAATGCCAAGCCAGGGGGGGCCGAGCCAGCACAATGCTGGCTTCGCACTGTCCCCTCAAGGCTGGAGCAGCTGCTGGCTTCAGTGCCGTGCCATGCCCGCCCCCTACCCCCCAGGTTCAGGGGCAGAGCCAGGCCAGCTCGCCATGCCCCACCCCCCCCCAGGGCTCTTCAGCTGTCCCCCAGGTTCAGGCTCTCCCACGCCATGCCCCACCCCTCCCCCCTTCAGCTCTCCCAGGTTCAGCTCTCTCTACAGGCCGTGCCATGCCCCACCCCTCCCCCAGGTTCAGCTCTCCTACAGGTCGCGCCATGCCCCACCCCTCCCCCCAGGTTCAGCTCTCCTACAGGCCGCGCCATGCCCCACCCCCTCTCCCCAGCTTCAGCTCTCCTACAGAGGAGAAGCATGAGCGGTGGACGGGCTTCAGTGGGCGGGGCTCCTCCAGCTTCGCTTCAGGGAGCGAGGGTGCTTCAGAGTCATGGTGGGAGTCATGGCGGATTTGATTTGAGGCTGGCTGGGAAACGGCCGAAGGAGGCAGCACCCCGGCCCTTCTTCTTTTTCTTCGCCTCTGCCCGGCCCTTCCTCCTCCTCCCCCAAGCAGCAGGAGTTCAGCAGGAGGGGGGGAAGGAAGGGGGGCAGAGAGCTTTCTTGCAGCACAGCAGGAGGTCCGTCACGGCACACTACTGTGCCACGGCACACTGGTTGAGAAAGACTGGATTAAACTACACAAACTTTGTTTTTTGCGGGACATCCTGCAGCACCTTTCACGATAGTTTGTCAATGAATATCTCATAGAATCCCAACCAATTCAACCTAATTTATGGCAGCCACAAAAATGAAGTTTCGGGAGTATAGCAACGACTTGCAAAGGAAATAACACTTTCGAACCAGGAACGGAAACGTTTTCTAATTTTGCTATCCAACATTTCATATATTTATTTATTTTATTTTATTTACATCTCATTTATATTCCGCCCTTCTCACCCCTCAGGGGACTCAGGGCGGATTACAATGCACATATACAGGCAAACGTGCATAGACAAGACACTCAGAGGCAATCGACCCGTGCCCCTCCTGGCTTGTGAAATCTTGCCTGGAGGGGTTACGTGGCCCTCTGTTGAATATAATCAACACCTCCCTTGAGCAAGGAGTGTTTCCGGAGAGATTAAAAGAGGCGGTGGTTTCTCCATTGCTGATGAAACCGGGTTTAGATCCTTCTGTCTCTTCCAAATACCGCCCAGTCTCGAATTTACTGTTTCTGGGCAAGGTGATTGAGACAGGCCCGGATTACCCATAAGGCCACCCTAGGCCATGGCCTAGGGGTGCGAGCCGAGGGGGGCGCAGTTCACGGACCAAAAATATATATGTTGAAACAAAACCGCAACATGCAGCATGGAGCTGACTTTCTCTCTCTCTCTCCCTCTCAGAGGAGGAGGGCGGGGGAGAGCACTGCAAAGGGGGCGGGAGAGGAGGGAATGGCGCCCCCCCTCGCCGTTGCCCCCACCCCCTTGTCAAGGAAGGAGGGCGCGAGAAAGAGGAGGAGGCGGAGGGAAGCCCCACCTTCGGGGCTGCTGCCGGGCATGTGCGGCACCCCTTGTCAAGGAAGGAGCGCCTCTGTCTCCTCCGCCATGTTCCTGGGTGCCGCGCATGCCCGGCAGCGGCTCCAGGGGCTTCACCTCCTTCCTCCTCGCGCGAGGAGGAGGCAGAGGGAAGCCCCACCCCCGGGGCCGTTGCTGGGCATGCACGGCACCCAGGAACATGGCGGAGGAGGCAGAGGCGGCTTTAATCTCAGCGCAGTTGCCGCCCCGCAGCAGCCTTCACACCGAAAGGTCACGTGAGCGGACTGGAATTAGGCCAGTCCTTGTTCCTTCTTCCTTTTTGGGGGCAAAGCGCGGGCAGTGGAAAGAAGGAATGGGGGGGGGGTGGTAGAGGTTGGTTTGGGGGCGTAATTTCAAAGTGTGGCCTAGGGCGCCAAAAGGGGTTAATCCGGGCCTGGATTGAGAGGGCAGAAACGGAGCAGTTGCAGACCTTCCTAAATGGCACAGCCTGGCTAGATGCCTTCCAGTCCGGCTTCCGTTCGGGGCATGGGACGGAGACGGTTCTGGTCTCCATCTCGAATCAGCTACGTTGCCAGCTAGATCAAGGCGGATCGGCGCTGCTTGTGTTATTGGACCTCACGGCAGCGTTTGATACAGTCTATTACGATCTTTTGACTCACCGGCTTGCCGGGGCCGGGGTGAGGGGGACAGCCTTAAATTGGCTGTCTCCCTTCCTCCGGAACCTGCTACAACGGGTGAGGAGGGGACAGTTGGTCTCCGAGGGTTCCCCCTTAGTTTGTGGGGTTCCCCAGGGGCCCATTCTCTCTCCTCTGTTATTCAACATCTATATCCGACCACTTGCTCAGCTCAGGCCCTGATTAACACTTTTTTGCACTCTAGGCCACACTTTGGAATAAGCCCCCCACACACACCACTCAGACCCACACTTGGCTGGCTTTCGCCATGGTGCCTCCGGAGCAGAAGAGAAAGGCGAGTGGGCACCATCCTGCCACCTCCAAGGTCCCCATGCATTCCCACTGGCTCGAAATCTCCGCTGTGCTCTGAAGATCTACTCGGGAGTTGGGAGGCTTGGGGAGAGCGTAGCGGGTGCAAACTCGCTCCAAAGGCACGCACAAGAGAGAGAGAGAGTGCGCGCGAGAGAGAGAGAATGCGCACATGAGAAAGAAAAAGAGAGAGAGAGGGAGAGAGAGAGGGAGAGAGAGAGAGAGAGACGAAGCAGAGACTTTGCCGGGAGAAGGAATGAGGAGGGGCATGAGAAAGGGGGAAAGAGGGGCATGGACCAGGGTTTTTTTGGTCCGTGATCTGCACCCCCAGGGCCGGTTCGTCAATTAGGCGGAGGAAGCAGACGCGTAGGGCGACGTCACCCACATTGCCTGCGTCGCCCGCAGCGCCCGTGACGTGCTTCCCCGCGGCCGCGCCGCCACGCCTCCGCAGCCAGCCCTGCAGCCGCCGCGCGCGCACGCGCCTTTGATAGGTAGCCCGGGGCTCGGCCGCGCTTCCACATGCGCGGAGCTTTTGCGCATGCGCGAAAAGGTCCGCGCATGCGTACTGGCTCCCACTTTGGAGCCAGTGCGTGTGCGCAGATTGGTGCACGCGCACTGGGGGGGTGCAAATTTTTTTTTGCGTACTCCCCGGGAAAAGCTTGGTCCGCCCCTGTGCACCCCCCTCCCCTCGGCTTGCGCCCCTAGGCCATGGCCTCGTTGGTCTTATGGGTAATCTGCGCATGGCTCAGCTGGTAGGTAGCTTTGGGCTTGAGTGTCACCCAGTACACTGATGACACTCAGCTCATTCTGAAGATGGAAGGCCAGCCTCGAATCCGTTCCCGATAATTTCCATCTTTGCCCTGAAGCCATCACTGGATGGCTGCGAGCCAGTAGGTTGAAGGTGAATCCAGCGAAGACGGAGATCCTTTGGCTGGGTCGTCCGGGTGGTAGGGATGTCCAGCTTCCAACCCTGGATGGCGTGGCACTCTGCCCGTCATCATCAGTAAAAAGCCTTGGAGTCCTTTTGGACCCTCTGCTGACTATGGAGGTGCAAATCTCCGCTGTCAGCAGAGTGGCGTTTTTCCATCTTTGACAGGCTAGGAGGCTGGCCCCGTACTTGTCCCGGCACGATCTGGCCACGGTCATCTCAAGGTTAGACTACTGTAACGCTCTCTACATTGCCTCTGATGGTCACCCAGAAACTCAAGTTGGTGCAGAATGCCGCAGCCCGGCTGCTCGCAGGGGTTGCCATATTACACTGACCTTGCAGGAACTGCATTGGCTTCCAATTGAGTACGGAATCACCTTCAAAGTGCTAGTCTTGACTTTCAAGGCCTTGTATGGTCTGAGGCCAGTGTACCTGAGGGACCGCCTCACCCCATACTGTCCCACGATTATATGGCAGTATATTGTAGTATTAATGCATTGTGACAATACTTTAACTGCCATGCTCCAAATCTTATGGAATTATTGCATTTGTCATTTGGCGAGACACCAGCCCTCTTTGGCAGAGAAGGCTAAAGACCTTGTGAAACTGCAACTCCCACAATGCCATAGCATTGAGCCCTGACAGAATATCAAGACAGGTATTCCGCACTATCAGGTTTGAACTGGATTATCTGAGTCTACACTGCCATATAATCCAGTTCAGAACAGATAACCTGGATTTTTTGTTTTACGGCTGTGGAGAAGGGGTCTCATTTTGGGTCTCTTTAGGGGTGTCACTCCTGGTGCCCTTCAACACTGACATAATCCAGAATATCAAGAACTGGATTATCTGAGTCTACACTGCCATATAATCCAGTTCAGAACAGATAACCTGGATTTTTTGTTTTACGGCTGTGGAGAAGGGGTCTCATTTTGGGTCTCCTTAGAGAAGTCACTCCTGGTGCCCTTCAACACTGACATAATCCAGAATATCAAGAACGGGATTATCTGAGTCTACACTGCCATATAATCCAGTTCAGAACAGATAACCTGGATTTTTTGTTTTACGGCTGTGGAGAAGGGGTCTCATTTTGGGTCTCCTTAGAGAAGTCACTCCTGGTGCCCTTCAACACTGACATAATCCAGAATATCAAGAACTGGATTATCTGAGTCTACACTGCCATATAATCCAGTTCAGAACAGATAACCTGGATTTTTTGTTTTACGGCTGTGGAGAAGGGGTCTCATTTTGGGTCTCCTTAGAGAAGTCACTCCTGGTGCCCTTCAACACTGACATAATCCAGAATATCAAGAACTGGATTATCTGAGTCTACACTGCCATATAATCCAGTTCAGAACAGATAACCTGGATTTTTTGTTTTACGGCTGTGGAGAAGGGTCTCGTTTTGGGTCACTTTAGGGATGTCACTCCTGGTGCTCTTCAACACTGACATAATCCAGAATATCAAGAACTGGATTATCTGAGTCTACACTGCCATATAATCCAGTTCAGAACAGATAACCTGGATTTTTTGTTTTACGGCTGTGGAGAAGGGGTCTCATTTTGGGTCACTTTAGGGGTGTCACTCCTGGTGCCCTTCAACACTGACATAATCCAGAATATCAAGAACTGGATTATCTGAGTCTACACTGCCACATAATCCAGTTCAGAACAGATAACCTGGATTTTTTGATTTATGGCTGTGGAGAAGACTCCTGGTGCCCTTCAACACTGACATAATCCAGAATATCAAGAACTGGATTATCTGAGTCTACACTGCCATATAATCCAGTTCAGAACAGATAACCTGGATTTTTTTGTTTTACGGCTGTGGAGAGGGGGGGGGGATGTCTCATTTTGGGTCTCTTTAGGGATGTCACTCCTGGGGCCCTTCAACACTGACATAATCATAATATCAAGAGATATTCCAATATCAAGAACTGGATTATCTGAGTCTACACTGCCACATAATCCAGTTCAGAACAGATAACCTGGATTTTTTGTTTTACGGCTGTGGAGAAGGGGTCTCATTTTGGGTCTCCTTAGAGAAGTCACTCCTGGTGCCCTTCAACACTGACTATCGAATATTGAACTGGATTATCAGAGTCTACACTGCCATATAATTCAGTTCAGAACAGATAATCTGGATTTTTTTGTCTCACTTTGGGTCTCTTTAGGGATGTCACTCCTGGTGCCCTTCAACACTGACATAATCCAGAATATCAAGAACTGGATTATCGGAGTCTACACTGCCACATAATCCAGTTCAAAGCAGATAACCTGGGTTTCCATTGCCTCCAAATGAAGTTTGGGGTCTGCTTCCTTAGCACCCACCTTGTCTTCCAGGAGAAGGTCCGTTCTTTGCGCTGTCCGGGTCCTGAAAAGGCGGCCGGCTTTGGGGCGGCTCTCTCTCTCTCCTTCTTTCTCTCCTTCCTTCTTTCTTTCAGCCTCTCTCTCCAGAGTGCCAGGAGGCAGCTGCCCCCCAGGCGGCCTTTATAGTTCCCTCGGGGCCTCTCCTCGCCTTGGCTTTTGTTTAGGGCCAAACAGAGGCGTCCGGTTGGGCGGCAGGAGCAGGAGCAAGGGGGGGAAAGGCGTCTGGCCCACGGGACACCCCGGCAGCCTGGCCCCACCTGCCCGCCCTGCCTGCACCTGGATGGAGGAGAGGCAGCGGGGGCAGGGACAGGGATCACCAAGTCTACCTACCTACCTACCTACCTACCTACTTACCTATCTACCTACCTACCTACCTACCTATCTACCTACCTACTTATCTACCTACCTATATATCTTCCTACCTATCTACCTACCTATCTATCATCTATCTTTCTATCTATCTAGGCTGCCCAAAAAGCCATCAGTCTCTCTGTCTGTCTGTCTGTCTGTCTACCTATCTACCTACCTACATATCTACCTACCTACCTAATATCTACCTACTTATCTATCTATCTATCTATCTATCTATCTATCTATCTATCTACCTTCTTACCTACCTACCTACATTCTTACCTATCTATCTATCTACCTACCTATCTACCTACCTATCTACATACTTCCCTATCTACCTATCTATCTACCTACCTACCTATCTATCTATCTATCTACCTACTTACCTATCTATTATCTACCTACCTACCAACTTACCTACCTAGCTACCTACCTACCTACCTACCTTTCTATCTACCTTTCTATCTACCAACTTACCTATCTACCTACCTAGCTATCTACCTACCAACCTACATATCTACCTATCAACCTACCTACCCTATCTACCTATCTACCTATCTATTTATCTATCTACATACCTTCCTATCTACCTATCTATCTACCTACCTACCTACTTACCTATCTATCTAC
Organism: Anolis apletophallus; assembly: GCA_030556195.1. NCBI lineage: Eukaryota > Metazoa > Chordata > Lepidosauria > Squamata > Anolidae > Anolis > Anolis apletophallus. The sequence continues at coordinate 8,476,452 of JARBWK010000012.1, forward strand.
CTATGTATCTACCTACCTACCTATCTTCCTACCCTATCTACCTACCTACATACCTACTTACCTATCTACCTACCTATCAACCTACCTACTTACCTATCTATCTATCTACCTATCTATTTATCTATCTACATATCTTCCTATCTACCTACGTATCTACCTACCTACTTACCTATCTATCTACCTATGTATCTACCTACCTACCTATCTACCTACATATCTACCTACTTACCTACCTATTATTTATCTACCTACCTACATACCTACTTACCTATCTACCTACCTTCTTACCTACCTACCTTCTTACCTATCTATCTATCTACCTATCTATCCACCTATCTATCTACATACTTTCCTATCTACCTATCTACCTACCTATCTACCTACTTACCTATCTATTATCTATCTATCTACCAACTTACCTACCTAGCTACCTACCTACCTTTCTATCTACCTACTTACCTATCTATCTACCTATCTACCTAGCCTCAACCCATCTACCTACCCATATGCCCATCTACCTGCTTATCAGCCTGCCTATCTTCCCATCTACCCTGCCTGCCTGCCTGCTTACCTATCTATCTACCCATGTATCTACCCACCCACCCACATATCTACCCACCTGCCCCACATTCATCTACCCACATACCTACTTGCCCATCTGCCTGCCTGCCATCTACCTTCACCCACCCACCCACCCACCTTACCCATCTGCCCACCATCCTGCCTGCCTACCCATCCACATACTTCCCATCTGCTACCATCTGCCTGCCTGCCTGCCTGCCTGCTTACCCATCTATTATATACCTACCTACCAACTTACCTATCTACCTACCTAGCTACCTAGCTACCTACCTACCTTTCTATCTACCTACTTACCTATCTACCTACCTATCTATCTACCTACCAACCTACATATCTACCTACCTATATACCTATCTACCTACCTATCAACCTACCTACTTACCTATCTATCTATCTACCTATCTATCTATTTATCTATCTACATACCTTCCTATCTACCTATGTATCTACCTACCTTCCTACTTACCTATCTACCTACCTATGTATCTACCTACCTATCTATCAGCCATCTATCTATCTATCTATCTATCTATCTAGGCTGCCCAAAAACTGATCAGTCTGTCTGTCTGTCTGTCTATCTATCTATCCCATCTATCCAGCTGATCTATCTATCTAGAGAACAGAAAAAACGCCAGGACAGCTGCTATACTACAACAACAAGAACAAGGGGGGGTGGCTAAATTGAAAAATCACTCCTAAGGTTGTAGAAGCATACAATGAATGGAATGTATATGAGTTATTAAACTCTGTATCAATATAAATGAAGTAATAATAGTGCAATGGAATCAATTGGGTTGCATTTATTTATTTATTTATTTATTTCGGCTTCTATGCCGCCACTCCCGGTGGGCTCGGGGCGGCTCACAATGCCAAGGACACAGTATAAAAACAGCAACACAGATTAAAAACAAACACAGATTAAAAAGTCAAGACATCATTAAAATATCACAGTGTATTTATCAGTGTCCAAGGTCGCAATGATCAATTCACCGTGATATAACAATCAAACAATATACGGACAAACAGTTAATGCCCTGTTCATAAAATAAATTCAATAACAGTTGATGCCCTGTCTGCTGGGAACTTAGAATAATCAGATAACATCAAGTATTTTTAAACATCATACACGGATAGAAAAATGAGATCAATACTATTCCCTGTAACAATGTCCAAAATAGCATTAATCAATTATATATGTTATTTATTTATTTATTTATTTATTTTGGGGTTTATTAATCGCCCATTCCAGATGGCATCTAAGAACATCTAAAAACAATTAACAGTCTAAAACTGATTAACAGTCTATGTATATTGTGTGATTATTATCTTGTTATATAATTGATTAATGCTATTTTGGACATCATATCTATCATATCTATCTATCATATCATATCCTAGCCTAGCTATCCATCTATCCATCTATCCATCTATCTATCTATCTATCTATCTATCTATCTATCTATCTATCATATCTATCCTAGCCTATCTATCTATCTATCTATCATATCTGTATCTATCTATCATATCTACCCTACCTTATCTATCACTCACATCTATCCTAGCCTATCCATCCATCCATCCATCTATCCTGCTCATCAGGCATGTAGCTGGGGGGGGGGGGGCTAAGGGGGCTTCAGCCCCCCCAAATTCTCAGGGTGGTCCGCGAAAAGGCCTTACTGGTACATTATTTAAACTGTTATGTTTATTCATATCATGATCTGATCACCATGCTCATTATATCCCACATTAATGGGGTTATAACAATACAAAAGGTTTGCTAGGGTAGACCCTCTTCCACCCAGTCTCAGCCCCCCCCGGAACCAAACTCAGCCCCCCCAATCAAAATCCTGGCTACGGCCCTGCTGCTCATCTATCTAATCTAACTATCTATCCTGCCCATCAGTCTGTCTGTCTACCTACCTACCTCTATCTATCCTGCTCCTCTGTTTATCTACCTACCTACTTACATACCTACCTATCTACCTACCTATCTACCCTATCTACCTACTTATCTACCTAGTACCTACCTATCTACCAATATACATATCTACCTAACTATCTACTTACCTACCTATCTACCTACCTACCTACCTACCTACTGTTGGGCCTGTGGCTAAAGCAGTGAAGGGAATTTAGTTTTTCTGAGAGTCCAGTGGGCGGGAATGGAGACACCTGGCTTGCTGATTCTAGCCGCAGCTGTTCCTTTCCCAGGGAAAAGGGAGGGAAATGTGAGAATGTTGAGACCTTGTTATTAGCCCTGTGAAGGTTGAAATTCAGTTCCTGGTCAACTTCCAATTCAACTGCAAGCAGTTCCATGAACTCCTGGTTTCATGATTTTTTGGTCATTCATGACAGAACTGTGACCTTGCCTTTTTTGGGACTATCCTAGTTTTAAGTTCTGTTGCTTCTTAGTGGAATTATATTCAGAGACCTTTCCACTTAATTAGCCTGAAACTTTGGAAACATTTCCTGGGATTTTCTCCAATGCTTTTTGCCTTTGCCTATTTCATGTTCAATAAATAGACTGTTATTTCCAGCCGTGGTTGTGTGAAATATTTAAAGGACCTTGGTTTCCAGCCGGTGTGCGACACCTACCTACATATCTACCTACCTACCTACCTATCTACCTACCTACCTAACTATTTATCTACCTTGTGTGATTATTATCTTGTTATATATTGATCAATGCTATTTTAGACATCATATCTATATATCATATCTATCATATCATATCCTATCTATCTATCTATCTATCTATCTATCTACCTATCTATCATATCTATCCTAGCCCATCCATCCATCCTGCTCATCAGTTCTATCTATCTATCTATCAAATCTATCTATCCTGCTCATCAGTCTGTCTACCTACCTACCTACCTATCCTGCTCATCTGTTTATTTATCTACCTACCTACCTATTTATCCTGCTCATCAGTTTATCTATCTTTCTATCTGTTTATCTCTCTATCTCATCTATTCTATCTATCTATCCTGTCTAAAACCCCAGCAGTTTATCTATCATTTATCTGCCAATGTATCCTATCTATCCTTGCCTGCCTGCCTGCCTGCCTGCCTGCCTGCCTGCCTGCCTGCCTATCTATCTATCTATCTATCTATCTATCTATCTATCTGGGATGCACCAAAGGACTCAGCAGTCTGTCTATCTATCTGTCTGTCTATCTACCTACCTACCTATCCTGCTCATCATTTCTCTCTCTCCCTCCCTCCCTCCCCCCTCTCATATCTATTCTATCTATCCTGTCCAAAACCCCAGCAGTCTATCTATCTATCTATCTATCAATCAATCAATCTATATCATTTATCTACCAATCTATCCTATCTATCCTAGCCTGCCTGCCTGCCTGCCTGCCTGCCTGCCTGCCTGCCTATCTATCTATCTATCTATCTATCTATCTATCTATCTATCTATATCATTTATTTACCTATCTATCCTATCTCTCCTAGCCTGTCTGTCTGTCTGTCTGTCTGTTTGTCTGTCTGTCTGTCTATCTTTTAGGTATGAGAAAAAAGTTATGAAAATGATTCGTTTCGTAAGAAATTCGTAAGAAATGCTACTTTTGAGTATTTCCGAACACCAACCAGGAAACGCTTTTCAACCAGGAAGTGGACTTTCTTTTTCAAACTCCCGCTCCCTTGCCAGGATTTTCTAAAGTGTCGTTATTAGGTCGTAAGGGGGCACCCTCCTTCTCTGTTTACACCACCCTCCCCTGCCTCCCTGCCAATAATGTATAATAGAATGGCAAGGCAAGCCCTAAACAGCTACACAAGAGGTAAAATTCAAACCGAAGTATTCTTGACTTTTCCTCTGCAAACGGGGTTTTCTATTAGTCAGAAAAAATGGGTAAACAGAGAATCCACTCATAGAGAAGATTCTGCAGCAAATCCCTCCCAAAGAATATGTATCTGTGTGCACCCATGCACTTTGGATGAAGTGCCCAGTCAGAATACTTGTTTGGATTTATTGCTGAGTAAACCTCTGCTCCCTTTACATTTTTCCAGGCTTCCTGCCTCTCCTGGAGAGTCCCCTAGAATTCAGTGTGATTTAGGATCTCCCAGAAAAGCATCAAAGAGTTGTATGGAATGCGTGCGTGGCAGAAACCAACCATTTTAGAAATTTTTAATGTCTTTCTTTACTAATATATTTGATTTTAGAATGAATGCTACTATCTATCTATCTATCTATCTATCTGGCATGTGGGATCCATAAAAATGTTTCAAAAGTCATTACAAAACCGGGGGTTTTGCTTGTGTTTTCTTTCTAAAGTGTTTCTAAAGCCTTGTTAGTGACAATGTTGTTACTATAATGAGAGTGATGACATGTCATGACTATTTCATGAAAGTAACTGTGCAATTGGGGAAACCCCAGAAGCTCTTTTCTCCCTCATTTTTACAGCTATTGTGGTGAAACTTGCCACAAGGGTAGAACACATTTACTACAGTTCGCCCACCAAATTTCAGAATATCTCACTTATTCACAGAAGGCATCCATTCGTCTTAATCCAACCTTGGATGAAGACCTTTGTTTTAAGAGAAAACACAGCTACAGTCGGTACGTATAACTGAATTGCGGTGGAATAGAGAAAACCAGCAGGATACAGTTGCCTCTAGTTCCAATGGGAATGACAAGGAAAAGCATGCAGGCGTTGGTAAAAGTGACATTGCTCACGGTACCAAGAAGGGCATTGAGTCAAACAAGCTGTGAAACCCTGAAAACAGGTGACTCCACCAGAAAATTCCTGTGGACAACAATAACAAGCTCCCTAAATATTTTGGGATGGGGAAATGTTACCTTCCTCCTCACCAAAACCCTTCAAGGTGATTTCAGAGTAAAACCAGGGCAGCACCCAGAGGAGGCAACAACACTAGTTAACATGGTTTTTGTTCCTGAGTTATAAATGTCATTTTCTAATTGGTTCAATCATAGAAACATGGGAAAAGTTGATTATACTGCAAAAACTTTGTTTTTACGGGACATCCCGCAGCACATTTTGCTATAGATTTTAAGGGATATCTCAGTGTCTCCCAACCAGTGTGCCGTGGCACACTAGTGTGCCATGAGCGATCATCAGGTGTGCCGTGGGAAATGGGAACCTCCAATGCCCTTTCTTCCCCCTCCTGCCGAACACTTTTTCTTCTCCACTCGGTCTCCCTTCTTCCCAGCCTCGCTCTGCTCGCTTTGCCTCGCTTTGCTCTCGGGCGGGTCTGCACAGTAGCGCCCGCACGGGTCACGTCTTCCTCCCTCCCCCCTCCCCTCCTGAACACGCTCACGCTGCCCCCTCGGATCAAAATGGCGGCAGAAGCGGCAGTGGAGAAGGAAAAGCAAGTGTTCGGCAGGAGGGGAAGAAAGGGCGCGAAGGGGAAGGGGGAGGAAGAGGTCTCTGTCAAAAGCTGGCATGGGCAAACTTGGACCTTCCAGGTGTTTTGTACTCCAACTCCCACCATTCCTAGCAGCCTCAGGCCCTTTTCCTCCCCCCCCCCCTCAGCCACTTAAGCAGGAAAGGGCCTCAGGCTGTTAGGAATGGTGGGAGTTGAAGTCCAAAGCACCCAGAGGGCTGAAGTTTTCCCATGCCTGTTTTAGGGACCTTAAAGTGGTGAGCCTCCTTCCAACATTGTGATTCTGGATAGACAACAAACAACAACATAACATAGTATTGTTTGAGTCCACAGTGCTCTCTGGGTGTAGGTGAACTACAACTTCCAAACTCAAGGTCAATTCCCAAGCAAACCCTTTCAGTACTTTCTTTTGGCTATGAGAGTTCAATATGCCAAGTTTGGTTCAATTCCATTGTTGCAAGAGTTCAGGATGCTCTTTGATTGTGTGTTAACTATAAATCCCAGAAACTGTAACTCCCAAATGCCAAGGTCTATTTTCCCCAAACCCCATCTGTGTTCACATTTGGGCATATTGAATATTCATGCCAAGCTTGGTCCTGATCCAACATTGTTTGAGTCCACAGTGCTCTCTGGATATAGGTGAACTACAACTCCAAAACCCAAGGTCAAGCCCACCAAACTCTTATAGTATTTTCTCTTGGTTATGGAAGTTCTGTGTGGGAAGTTTGTGTCTTTCTGCCATTCCTGCCAGGATATCTATGTTGTGTTCATCGAAACAGATCCAGCTTTCACACTGAGTGTATAAATACATTTAAAAACATATTAACTATATGTATTACTGTGTTAGAGTGTCATTAGAGTGTCATTTTGTGTCATTTTGGTTGGTGGTGTGCCCCAGGATTTTGTAAATGTAAAAAATGTGCCGCGGCTCAAAACAGGTTGAAAAACATATGTCATTCAGTCTCAACCAATTCAACATAAAAACCAAAAAATAAAATGAAGTTTCTGGAGTAGAACAACTACTTTCAAAGTATGTACTGCACAGTTAAACAGGAAATAATACTTTCAAATCGGGAACACAAAGATTGTCAATTTTTTTTTACATAAGGTTATACGCTAGGGTGTGTTGTGGTTTTAGCTCTGAATACATTTTTAATTGTTTCAAGGATTTAACAGTTTATTTTTAATACCATTAATATTTAATTATTTTCTTAATATTTGTTGGTTTTTAGGTTTTAAATTGTAGTAGTGGCTTTTCTTCACAAACGGAGATTCAGATTCAGGAAGGACTCGTCCCACACTTTCTACAAGCGCGTTGATGACTAAGAAGGCCAATCCGTGATAGGCAAGTCCGGTTGCACAATGCACAGCGGTAAGGCTCCTTGGGTGATGTTGTTTCCAAGGTGCTCTTCTTTATGCCTTGTCGTTTCTCTACGACAGTGTTTCCCAACCTTTTTTGAGCACATTTTTTACATTTACAAAATCCTGGGGCACACCACCAACCAGAATGACACAAAATGACACTCTAACACAGTAATACGTATAGTTAATATGTTTTAAATGTATTTATACACTCAGTGTGAAACCTGGGCCTGTTTCGATGCACACAACATAGATATCCTGGCAGGAATGGCAGAAAGACACACACAAAAGTCTTTCTCAAAAGCTGGGAGTTATAGTTCACCCGCAATCAAAGAGCATTCTGAACTCCACCAATGATGGAATGGAATCAAACTTTCCACACAGAACTTCCATAACCAAGAGAAAATACCATAAGAGTTTGGTGGGCATTGACCTTGAGTTTTGGAGTTGTAGTTCACCTATATCCAGGGAGCACTGTGGAGGGGAGGGAGGAAGACATGGCGCGAGTCTGCGCAGTCAGGCCCGGATTACCCATAACGCCAGACTAGGCCATGGCCTCGGGCAGCAGGTTTTGGGGGGCAGCGGATTCGGCCCCCCAAAAACATTATTTCTTTTTAAAAAACCACCCCCTTGCAGCACTTTCCCCCCGCCCTCTCCCGAGAGAGTCATCATACCTCGGGAGAGGGTGGGGGGAGAGCGCTGCGAGGGGGCGGGGAGGAGGAATGGCGCCCTCCTCCCTGGGCTGCCCCCTTGCAAAGGAAGGAGGCGGCGAGGAGGAAGGGAAGCTCCACTCCGCCGGCGGGCATGCATGCATGCAAACGCACGCCCACCAGCGGGCTTCCCTTCCTCCTCCTCCTCCTTCTGGCTGCCTCCTTCCTTGGCAAGGGGGTGGCCCAGGCGGTGAGGAGGAGGGCGGGACTTCCCTTCATCCTCCTCGCGCCGTCCTTTCAGTCACGGGAGGAGGAGGAGGTGGACGGAAGCCGCGCGGCACTGCTCGTGGGGCTTCCGTCCGCCGCCACCTTCTCCTCCTCCTCCCGTGATTGAAAGGAAGGCGCGAGGAGGAAGGGAAGTCCTGCCCCTCCTCTTCGCGCCCTCCTTTTGGTCGCGGGAGGTGGAGGAGGCGGCGGACGGAAGCCCCACGAGCAGTGCCGCGCGGCTTCTGTCCACCTCCTCCTCCCGCGACCGAAAGGAAGGCGCGAGGTGGACGGAAGCCATGGGGCCGGGGCTGCTGTCACACATGCGCAGCAGCGCCCTGGGGGTGTGGCTTTCCGCACCCTGGGGCGTGGCTTTCCGCGCCCTGGGGGCGTGGCTTTCCATGCCCTGGGGGGGGCGGCGTGGGCCGTCTTGGCCTCAGGCGGCCGAAGAGCCTAATCAGGGCCTGTGCGCAGTAGCGCCCACACGGGTCACGTCTTCCTCCCTCCCCCCTCCCGCAGAAGTGGCAGCGTGAGCAAAGCGAGGCAAAGTGAGCAGAGCGAGGCTGGGAAGAAGGGAGCCTGAGTGGAGAAGAAAAAGTGTTCAGCAGGAGGGGGAAGAAAGGGTATTGGAGGTTCCAATTTCCCATGGCACACCTGATGATCGCTCACGGCACACTAGTGTGCCATGGCTCACTGGTTGGTAAACACTGCACTGTGCGACGTGAATCCTGGGCTATAAATGTCATTTCCTAATTAGTTCTATCATAAAACATGGGCAAGGTTTATTAAACTGCTCAAATTTTGTTTTTGTGGGACATCCTACAGCACATTTTACTATAGTTTTTCAATGAATATCTCATAGAGTCTCGAACAATTCCACAGACTGTGTGGCAGCCACAAAAACAAAGTTTTTGGAGTATCACAGCTAAATGAATACACAAGCATTGATAATGTTTGGCAGTCTATTAACCTTGACATTATTAAGGGCACCCACGAGTCTTAAACCAACTTTGGGTGAAGAACTTTGTTTTAAGAGAAAACACAGCTAGACTAGGCTGAACGGAAATGTGGGAGAATGAAGAAAACCAGTGGGATACAGTTGCCTCTGGTTTCAATGGGAATGACAAGGAAAAGCATGCTGAAGGTGGTAACAATGACATTGCTCACTTCCTCAAGGAGGTCATGGGGTCAAGCCAGCACTCCTGGCTTGGAGTCACCCTGAAAGCAGGCGACTCCGCTGGAAAATTCCCCTGGACAACAATACCAAGCTCCCAAAATATTTTTGGATGGGGAGATGTTCACCAAAACGATGTAGGAGGAGAATGAACCAGAGCACCATCCAAAGCAAACAGAATAGCAACACTTTGTGATTTTAATTACGGTACCTTCATATTTCATAAGTGCATGTTCGCATCGAAACAAGGACATAAATTTCAAGTACTCTGATACTTGGGCGGGTCAATAAGTCCGTGACTTTTTGAATGAAACACAGGTTTTTGGATAAAAAAAGAATCATTTTATTTTTCAACGTCGTCTCCTTTGAGCTCTATACACTTTGTCCAAGGTTTCTCCAATTTTTTTATCCCTTCCAAAAAAATAAGATTTGTTGAGGTCATCAAAACAGGTATTTGTTTGTGAGATGGTTTCATCGTTGGAGTCAAATCTCTTTCCGCCGAGCCATTTCTTCAGGTTTGGAAACAAGAAATAGTCACTCGGGCTAAATCCGGAGAATAGGGCGGATGAGGGAACAATTCGTATCCCAATTCATGGATTGTTGCCATGGAAATTGCACATGTGTGCACCCTTGCATTGTCCTGGTGCAAAAGAACTTTTTTCTTGGCCAAATGCGGTCATTTCCCCCCCTCAAATCCTCATTAAGTCAACCCAATTAGTTGGCATAATATTCGCCATTGATTGTTTTACGCTTCTGAAGGTAGTCAATGTGGATTATAGCGTGTGCATCCCAAAAAAACGGTCGCCATGACTTTATTGGCTGACAAACCCACCTTGGCCTTCTTTGGCGCCGATTCACCCCAAGAAACCCACTGTTTTGACTGCTGTTTGGTCTCTGGTGTGTTGTGGTGGATCCACGTTTCGTCCAAGGTTACGAAACGGCGCAAAAACCCGTCCATATTGCGGTTGAACAACGCCAAACACTCCTGCGAAATTGTCACACGATTGCGTTTATGGTCAATTGTGACCAAACGCGGCACCCATCTTGCGGAAAGCTTTCTCATACCCAAGTGATCATTTAAAATTGAAACCATGGAGCCACGTGAGATGCCTATGGCTTCCACAATCTCTCGCACTTTCAATCTCTGATCGGTCAACACCATATCGTGATTTTTTAAAAAAATATAATTTTTATTAGTTTTTAAACATATAAAATGAAACAACCATACAACGAACATAACAAAACAAGGTGCACTGTGAAAGTGTCTCCTCCACCCTCACAACCATCCACACCCTCCACCCCTTGAGGGTTTCATCACTATTCTTCTTCTCCTCCTTCAAGCATTTTGGACAGCTTACATTACACGTTAAACAGTAGATCCAACTTTTTGCTCATATCTTGATCTCGGGTTCTCCCAACTATATATTTCCTTACCCGGTCCCATCGCCCCAACAGCTTCTGCAATTTATTCTCATCCAATTCATTAACCCTAATCTCCATAATTTCAAATTGGATGTGTTCTACCAGATATCGCAGCCAATTCTTGATTGTCCATTTGGAAGAATCTTTCCAGCCTAGGACTATAACAGACTGTGCGCTATCAATCATGGCTTCCTTAATTCCCCATATTGGCCCAGGTCACTCCTTTTCACCAATATCGCGATCTCCTTCGTAATTACCCAATTTATATTCAATGCCCTATTGATCTCCCCTTGTACCTCTTTCCAGAATTTCTGGACTACTACACATTCCCAAATCAGGTGCATATATACCCCTTTCACTTGGCACCCATGCCAACATCGGCTGCTCACATTCTGAAAGAAGTGTGCCAGTTGGGCCGGCGTCCGATACCACCTATGCAGGAGTTTCCTTCTCATTTCCCTCACTCTTGTGTTTTTCATCTTTGCAATATTTCCCATTATCCTTTCCATCTCTAATTCTGATACTTGTATTTCCCTCTCCCACATTTTGGTTAATTCTTGTACAGGGCTTTCCCCTGACGCTGCTAACAACTTATATATCTTTCCCACCTGAACTCTTTTCCCCTTCCTTCCTTTCCCTGACCAACTTTTGATTGGCGGTGTCCTCTCTTGGCATTGGCTCTCTAACCTCCGTTTGCATATCAACTTCACATTGTGCCCAGATTTGCAACCACCACCTTTGTCCCAGCCAATTCTCTAATCTGTCCCTCCTAGTTCTGCCCCCTTCATCCACTAATTGCTCCAATCTTGTGACCCCCTTCCCTCTCAATTCACTTATTACTCTACTTATATTCCCCTCCCTTTTAGGGTTCATTACCTCTAACGAGGCTACCTTCGAGACTCCCGGTGCCATCCTCCCTTGCCACTTTCTCCACACCTCCAACGTGGCTCTCATAGGTCCTGTCAATTTATCCACTTCACCTTTTCCCCATCTCCTGAATATCAGTTCCTCAGGTCCAACTGCATTCACTTCTTTCTCCAATTTCACCCATTTTTTTCTTCCACCTGTAGCTCTGTCAGCCTTCCTATCTGAAATGCATCTCTATATAGCTCTAAGCTTGGGATTCCCCATCCTCCTTCCTTCTCACTCGCTATCAACCATTTCTTCCTTATCCGTGGTTTCTTATCTCCTTCCACCCAATGGTTCACTTTTCTATCCCATTCTTTTATCTTAACTCATGAAAGGATTCCTGGCAGAGCCTGGGCTAAATACAAGAATTTTGGCAATATCATCATTTTAACCACTCTAATTTTTGCCATTCTCCTCAGACATTTATGTTTCCAACTTTTAATTTGTTTCAAAACTTTTTTCCAGACCTGTCCGTAGTTTGCGTCTATTATCCTGTCCACATTCTTATAAATCCACACTCCCAGATATTTCATTCTCTTTATTCCTAATTCTAACCCTGACGCTTTCCTCACCTCAATCTGTTCCCTTGGGCCTGTGTTTATAAACATTATCTCAGATTTTCCCATATTCACCCTAAGCCCTGACTGCCTCTCAAACTCTCTCAAAGTGATTTTTTTCAATTGTTTTGGGTGTAGAGGCCTCAACTGGGCGTCCAGAACGTTCGCCATCTTCCGTGCTTGTACGGCCACAACGAAATTCAGTAAACCACTTTTTTACCATTGAAATTGATGGTACCGAGTCCCCATAGTATTTATCAAGCTTAGCCTTGGTTTGAGTGATGGGTTTTTTTTTTTGCTAAAAATAATGCTCAATGAGCACACAAAATTCACTTTTTTTCCATTTTCTCCTCAAATCACGTGGTAGTCTGCTATCAATGGCTGTCAAACACAAACTAAGTGACGCAGCTTGTTCAAATTTTGACAGGAGTCAACTGACAGATGCCTCTTGACAGGAGCAGTGTTGCCCTTTGAGTTAAGAGGCAGGAAGTTCAAAAAGTCACGGACTTCTTGACCCGCCCTTGTATTACAGTAGAAGAGCTGGTGACAGAAGTGCCCAAAGAGGAGGCTGTCTGAGGCCCTTTCCACACTGCCTTATAATCCAGATGACCAAAGCAGATAATCCACATTATCTGCTTTGAAATGGATTGTATGAATTCACACTGCCATAACCTGGATTTTATATGGCGGTGTAGAAGGGGCCTCAAGCGTAGCGAACCGGGACATATTGGATGTAGTTGAACCAAATGGAAACAGTCACCATAGTGCCTTCAAATTATGGTACATATTTATTTAGGGTTTAAACAAACTTTTAACACGAATGATATTGTATTCCAAAATAGGACATTCCTCAAAAATGGAAGTTGAAAGAAAAAGCCAAGAAGGTCAAATTTCTCCTAAAAGTTTGGGAAATACAGGTACCGTATATTCCGGCATACTAGATGACTTTTTAAGCCTGGAAAATCCTTGCTGAGCTTGGGGGTCGTCTAGTATGCCGGGTATAAAAAAATCACTTCTTGATTTGGGGCGTGGCGAGGGAGGTGGGCAACTGCCCAGCTGCTGTGCTCCTCCAGCGCCACTTGTCTCCCGCTGCTGGACTTCAGCCTCACCCAGGGGCTCCTCTACTCCATGCTCGCCTTGACTGTCAATGCAGCGGCGGCAGAGGCGATATAATCATTGGATGACCACGTCGCCGCCTCCTCTTCCACCGCCGCACTAGCACCCAGGGCGGGCATGGAGTAGAGGAGCGCCTTGGTGAAACTGAAGCTCAGCAGCGGGAGGCAAGCGGAACCGAGGGCAGCCTTCAGCTTTACCGAGGTTCTGTGGTATTCCAGCCTAGTGGCTCGGGCCAGACCCCGGGTGTCCCGGGGGTACCCAGGCCAGGCCCGGATTACCCATAAGGCCAACCTAGGCCATGGCCTAGGGGCGCAAGCCGAAGGGGGCGCAGATCACGGACCCAAAAAAATATGTTGAAACAAATAAAAACGCCGTGGCCGGCCCCTGGGTTCTCCCCTAACTCTCGGAGCTTGCGAATGCCAAGGGGGAGTTGGGTGTGTTGGTTGTGGGGAGGGTGCCTGGCTCTGTCCCCAGGTCCAGTCCCGAGGACGTGGCCTTCTTTTCCCTCACTTCCGGTTCCGGACATGGCCTCCTTTGTGGAGGGAGGGAGCGAATGGCGTGCGGGCAGACGCCCCAGCCTGGCTGGCCCCTTCTCCCTCCATCTTTCCTGGATAGGCTGTCCCCGGGGCCCTTGCCTGCTCCCTTAGCTGGGAAGGAGAAGGAGGCCAGCCAGGTGGGGGCTCTGCTTCTTGGGAGGGGGAGAGGGAGGGAGGTAGAAAGAGATGAAGAGCTTCCTGACTGCGTGTGTGTGTGTGTGATAGAGAGAGAGATATTGTTCACCAGGGGAACTCTCTGCTTTTGTGCAAATAATGACCCTTATGAGTGTGCGTGTTCTGAATGGGTTGCATGGGGGGGGGCAGTCCCGAGGGGAGGGTTTTTCTTGCCGGAGTCTCCTCCAGGGCTGGTAAGTTGCCCATGTCAACCAGTCTTTCCTCGTGGCTTCAATCATCAAACCATGGGTGGGGAGAGTGGGTTCAGCTGCTGAAACGTTCTCTGCCGGGGGGGAGGGGGGGCTGGCTGTGAGCGTGGCCTGCCCCTTGCCCTGCCAGGCGGGGCTCTTCTGCCTTCCTGGCACACCGGCCATGCACAGATGGATGGACGGACACAGGGATGAGAGGACACCCGCCCACCCGCTCGCTTCGCCTCGGCTCTCCTGTCCCAGCCCGGCCCCTGGCTCTCGGCTGCCCGTGACACTCCTCCTCCCGCCTGGCCATAGGAAGCGCCTGCCGGGGCCTCCTGGTGGCCTTGGCCTTCCTGCTCTGCTGCCCAGTGGGTAAGGAGGGGGCCCGGCCCTTTCCTGGGGGGGGGGATGCGGTAGAGGTTGTCTTAAAGGTGGCGTAATTCCAAAGTGTGGCCTAGGGCGCAAAAAGGTGTTAATCCGGGCCTGACCCAGGCAAATGCCAGCCGATCAAGGGCAAGGTGGGGCTGGACTAGATGACCCGGGGCAGAGTGAGGAAGAATGGCCGGATGGCTATGAATCTTCTAACGAGAGCTTGCAATGGGATAATGGCTGGATGGAGAGTTCACAGAGGAATCTATGGAGGAGGAGTCCAGATGATGAAAGGCCTGGGGGGTTGGGTTCCCAGGAAAGGATACCTACTCCCTTCCCAGACCAACCGATGGCAGAAGGGGAGCTGCCAGAGTCTCACTCTGATAATGTTGCAGCTGGTCCCACCAACGAGCAGGAGTTTGATAGAAGGTCTAATACCAGAGATTCCAGGAAACCGTGGAGCTTGAGAAAGGGGGTGAGATGCGTACCCCGAGACTAGCTTCTATATCAGCCTTGGTTTTTGGACTCCTAGCCAGATCTGAAGCCTCGTTTGGTTTTGATCACGTCTTGCTGCCAAGCATCCCGGGAACCGTTGGAACGGTTCGGATTCAAGCCTTGTTTCTGCCGCCGTTGTGGCCAGGCCCGGATTACCCATAAGGCCAGACTAGGCCATGGCCTTGGGCGGCAGGTTTTGAGGGGCGGCGGATTCGACCCCCCGAAAACATAATTTTTTCAACAAAAAAAACGCCCCCTCGCAGCGCTTTCCCCCCGCCCGCTCTCTCTCTCGAATCATCATACCTCGGGAGAGGGCGGGGGGAGAGCGCTGCGAGGGGGCGGGAGGAGGGAATGGCGCCCTCCCTCGCCTGGGCCGCCCCTTGCAAAGGAAGGAGGCGGTGAGGAGGAGGAAGGGAAGCTCCGCCCCACCGGCGGGAATGCATGCATGCGCACGCACGCACACCAGCAGGCTTCCCTTCCTCCTCTTCCTGGCCGCCTCCTTCCTTTGCAAGGGGGCGGCCCAGGTGGCCAGGAGGAGGGCGGGACTTCCCTTCATCCTTATCGCGCCTTCCTTTCGGTCGCGGGAGGAGGACGGAAGCCGCGCGGCACTGCTCGTGAGGCTTTCCGCCCCGCCGCCCTCCTCCCCGCGACTGAAAGGAAGGCGCAAGGAGGATGAAGGGAAGTCCCGCCCTCCTTCCGGTCGCGGGAGGAGGAGGCGACGGAAGCCGCATGGCCAAGGCTGCTGCCGCACATGCGCAGCAGTGCCCTGGGGGCGTGGCTTTCCGTGCCCTGGGGGCGTGGCTTTCCGTGCCCTGGGGCGTGGCTTTCTGTGCCCTGGGGCGTGGCTTTCCGTGCCCTGGGGCGTGGCTCTGTGCCCTGGGGTGTGGCTTTCCGTGCCCTGGGGTGTGGCTTTCCGTGCCCTGGGGCGTGGCTTTCCATGCCCTGGGGCGTGGCTCCGTGCCCTGGGGCGTGGCTTTCCATGCCCTGGGGCGTGGCTTTCCGTGCCCTGGGGGCGTGGCTTTCTGTGCCCTGGGGGCGTGGCTTTCCATGCCCTGGGGCGTGGCTTTCCGCGCCCTGGGGGGGCGACGCGGGGCGTCTTGGCCTCGGGCGGCCGAAGAGCCTAATCCGGGCCTGGTTGTGGCTGCCTTCCAAGAACCTTGTTTGGCCGCAGGAGCGGCCTACCTTACTTGAGAACTTTGCCTTGCCTTTAAGATTTTGCCTTCTTGAGACTCGAGCCTTTTCTGCTTGGAACTATTGGATTTTGATACTTCATTCCATGGACCATTTTTGGATCTATATTCTTGGACTATTCTTTTATTCTAAACTAACTTGGGGACCCGGCGGTGCCTGGGTTATTTGAGGAAGGTATTGTGTGCCATAGTTCGTCATTGATGTGGGCCACAGTGCTCTAAGGAAGTGAATTGAAGTACTGCAAGTCCCATCATCCATGGTCCATCCTCCCTCAAACTGTACCAGGATGTAGGGTGCACCTTGGGGGGTCGGTGTGCCAAGTTTGGTCTTGTTCTGTCATTGTTGGGGGCCTAGTCAGGAAAATCAAGTTGAGGAACCCTAACAGTATCCCATGAGCTGAGGCCTAGTCAGCAAAATCAAGTTAAGGAAGCCTTGATGCCAATTTTTGGCCTAGACTGTGATTTATAGGGGCTACAGTGTTGTTTGGGAAGTGAATGAGGTGAAGGTACTGCAAATCCCATCATTCGTGGCCCCTCCTGCCCTAAACCACACCAGGTTGTGAAGTGGGAAATAATGTACCAGTAAGGTCCTGGGCAGGACCACAGCGTGGGGACCACGGGGCCTTTACCAGGCACGCGCATCATTGCCTTTTGCCCTAAACCACACGGTTTGTTTGTGCATTGTTGATTTTATATTGTGTACCCTAGGTACATCAGCTGCTGTGTGCTGCTCTTGTTTACACAAGATATATCCCTCCTGTGTTTAGTGCCTTTCCTTTTTCCTCTGAGTCACTTTAGAATGTTGGAATGTGGTTGGCCAATCGGAGTCCTTTATGCAAATACCATTTCAGTGGCAACCAATTCCCTCTGTCTGGGGCCGTAGAATGTTGGAGTTCTGGGGTGGCCAATCAGAGCCCTTTATGCAAATAATCCAACAGTGGCAGCCAATCGAAATGCTGGCACATATTCCTCCCTCCACACCACCACCCGCAAACTCTGACTTTTATTAAATACATAGAATAGATAGATTTAGAGTAATTTAAAAATCCAGCTTACTCTAGCTAAGTCTCTATGTGTCTACTGGGGGGGGTTGAGCCATATCCCACAATTAATGATCTTCTTATCCAACCAGTTATTATCATTATTGGAATCACGGCGCTTGAAATTTGGAAGGAGACAGTGCTATTTGTCTTCAAATAGAGCAGTTTCTAGTCTTTAGGATGATGCAGAAGAATGTCTTTAAGCCCTTACACAAATTGTTGATTGAAACAATATTTCTGCAACACTTGCTATTGTTGGTGTTATCAACAGCTTTATGAACCATTAACTGTTGGCAGTGATCCCATTGAGGAACACCAATTGAATCTGTGTTTTGTTTTTCTTCTTGTTACGGATGACTTTGCTGATCTCCTGCAGGCGAAGCCCGATAGATCAGTGTTTCTCAACCTGGGGGTCGGGACCCCCAGGGGGGTCATGAGAGGGTTTCAGAGGGGTCGCCAAAGACCATCAGAAAACATATATTTATAATGGTCTTAGGAAGCCCTTTGGCAGAGAAGATTGAAGATTTCTCTGATTGTCCTTCTCTTTCTTTTTGGAAACAGGCTGTGAATTCTCCCACCTAAAGCTCTACTCTACGGTGATTGGCGGGCTGTTTCTGAGACTCCAAGCGGGGAGGGGAGAGCACATGTGCTTGGCGCATGGCAACATATGATGCGCATGTGTGGGTGAGGGAGAGTGTGTGAGGTGGGATGGAGGCTCACACCAGCTAGTCCCTTCAATACATGAGGGTTCTGTGTAGGAAATTTGACCCAATTCTATCATTGGTGGGGTGCAATGGGCTGTTTGATTGTAGTTGAACTATAAATCCCAGCAACTACAACTCCCAAATGTCAAGATCTATTTTCCCCAAACTCCACCAGTGTTCACATTTGGGTATATTGAGGATTAGTGTCAAGTGTGCCCCAGATTCATCATTGTTGAGTCTATAGTGCTCTCAATGTAGGTGAACTACAACTCCCAAACTCAAGGTTAATGCCCATCAAACACTTCTAGTATTTGCTGTTGGTCATGGGAGTTTTTGTGCCAAGTTTGGTTCAATTCCATTGTTGGTGAGTTCAGAATGCTCTTTGATTGTGGGTGAACTATAAATCCCAGCAACTTCCAAATGACAAAATCATCCCCCCCCAAGTAAATGAAAATCCGCTACTAATGTACTCTTCAGGGTATCTATTGAGTTAAAGGGTATGTGTGTGCGTGCTCAATTCACAAAGCTGTACCAAGTTTTAGATCAGTGGTTCCCAAAGTTTTTGGTTAAAGGGTATGCGTGCCCAATTCCAGTACCAAAAAAAAAATAAAATTACTCACCACCCCCCTAGATATTATTTTTAAATTTTTTTAATAGCAATTAAACAGAAAGATTTATGTATTAATATTTCTACCTTTTTCATAAAATATAATAAAGTTGTAAATGAGAAACATTGAAGTTTGAAATTGGGAAGTCTGATCTGGCTACGGTCGTCCCATCCCGACTAGATTACTGCAACGCACTCTACATGGGGCTGCCTTTGAAGACAGTTCAGAAACTGCAACTAGTCCAACGGGCGGCAGCCAGGTTACTAACAGGAGCTACATATAGGGAGCATACCATCCCCCCGTTGTGTCAGCTCCACTGGCTGCCAGTCCACTTCCGAGCTCAATACAAAGTGCTGGTTTTGACCTTTAAAGCTCTACACCAGGGGTGCCCACACTTTTTCAGCATGCGAGCTACTTATAATAAAACCAAGTCAGAAAGATCTACCTAGCTCCTCAAGCCTGGAGAGGGGGGGGGGTCGGGGGTCGGGCTTGGCCTGGCTCCGCCCCCCTCTGGTTTCGGCACTCCCAGCAGCTGCTCCAGCCTTGAGGAGAGCAGGGTCAAGCCAGCCTTGTGCTAGCTATGCCACCTCTGGCTTGGCACTGCCATCCTCAAGCCTGGAGAAGCTGCTGGTAGAGCGGAAGCCAGAGGGGGCGGAGCCAGGCCGAACCAAGCCCCACCCCCTCCCCTCTGGCTTTGGAGCTCCCAGCTTCTTGCCTCCTGAGCTGTGCTTATAATATATTGTATATACATATATTGTAATGTAATACAATACTAATAATAATGATATATTATGGTATATTTTATACTACATGTAATATTACTAATAATATTACAGTACAATGTTATAGTACAATCTATTATATAAAGGGGTTCCCGTCATGGACCGACCGTCCCAAACAGAGAAACCTTACAACGCAGAAACACCAAACTTGCCAACAGAAATAGGCCTCAAGCAAGGTATGTTTGTAGCAAAGAAACTCCCCCCCCAAAACCTAAAACGCCCCCAAAATGAGTAAAAAAACTACATTTCCCAGCATCCTCCAGGGCTGCCAACGACTCTCCCAGCCTCTACATTCTGACAACATGATTGGCTGCCAATAAGGGCGGATTTGCATAACTCCTGTACTGGCCAGCCAACATGAACATTCCGACCCATAATAAACTGTCAGAGGAGGATAAGGCAAAGGGCTGAGGCACAAACACAAAATTTACTTCCCACAGAAAATTTACACCCCTACAAATCACAGACCACGCCCAAAATTGACAGTAAGGCTTCATTAACTTAATTTCCCTGACTAGGCCTATTGTTTAATGGAATAATGTTTCCTGTTCCTGTACGCATTATGCCTGTTTAATTGAAAGCCCATAGGGCGAAATGGATCGGGCCTTGCACATCATTGCGGCCCCTCCAGCGTCCCAAGCTGTTAATGTGCCTCCAAACCTTTGCAACCTCACGGACAATTGTGGACTCCAGCTTTGAGACTGTATCAACTTCATATGAACTTTGTGGGTGGGAATAGTGACCTGTGTGCTTATATTTATGTTACATTGTATCCCCTCCCTTGTCTATTCCCCACACCTCAATAACTCTTAAGCTGTTTTACCACTGTGTTTATGTTGAAACAATGTTGCAAGGTTGCTCTATACCAATTTTGGTTTGAATATATATACTAAGATTGTTGTACATTAACCCTATAAGGGTCTGAATTTACAGTAACCTACCTTGGCACACAGAGCCCCTATGACCCACGCTACATTCTACTACAGTTTGGAGGAGGGTGGACCATGGATTATGGGACTTGAAGTACCTCCATGGATAATGGGATTTGTACTACTTCAAAACCCATCATTCCCCACAGACCACTGTGGCCCAGAACCAAGACCGATAAAGACCAAACTTGGCACACAATGCCCCCCATGACCCCCACTCCATCCGACTGCAGTTCAGAGGAGTAACATCAATTCCAACCCTTACATACTCAGACTTTCTCGCATCTCCTAAATAGGGCACAGCAACGCGTGCCGGGTACAGCTATTGTAATATATAATATTAATATTGTGCTATGGCAATAATATAATATATTGTATTTACATTTTACTAGTAAGCCGCTCTGAGTCCCCTTCGGGGTCAGAAGGGCGGCATATAAATGTCGTAAATAAATAAATAAAGACAATGTGGTGGGAAATCTGGCAATCACACACGTCAGACAAATGAAGCTTAAGCGATACCTTTATTAACAACTTAACATTCAAATAAAATGCACAAAAGGCGAATCTTTCAGCAGCAAATAATGAGCTAGACTTTGCCAGCAGAGTTCTCCCAGCAACAGAAGAAGGGGGTCAACGCACCAATTTCTTCTTGCCCCTCATTCCCTAGGCTCCCTAAAAAGTGGTGCTGGATGGCGGAGGGTGCCAGGGAAGTGGAAGTTTTTTTTAAAAAAACTTTTCTTCCTCTTATTTACGAGGGACATATTTTCACTTAAGCTGATATAAGTACTGTAAGCATTTGTATATAACTTACGAAGCAGAATCCTGGTTTGTAAGTTGTATACAAATCCGTTTTCAGACGTATCGTCCATTACACGAAGAAAACAAAAATTAAAATTGGAGGGGGGAGGAGAGAAGGAAAACTAAATAAAAGCAAGTATCTGTGCTACTAAGAACATGGACCTAACTCAAAAGTAGACCCATTGAATCTTATCAACTTAGATAAGCCTTTAAAACAGTATCCAACCTTTGATTCAATGGGTTTACTCTAGCTGGGTCGACTAAGAAGATTCATAAATTTTACTTCAATAGTATTACTGTATATGAGGTTTTTTTCCCATCTCTTCAGACACTATGCTCCATTATGTTTACTCCTGAAGTAACCAAGTTTGATGCCTAATACACAGTAATAAAATGGACTGTTTAACAGGCCTGGACAATCATGGTTCTAAATGGTTCTAAAGTACTTACAAAACTAAAGTTCTGGTAGTGAAAACTAGGTGGCGCTGGCGTTTTGCTTCTACAGTGTTGCTAAAGTTCTGGTGGTGAACACTAGGTGGCGCTGGTGCTTTGCTTCTACAGTGTTGCTAAAGTTCTGGTGGTGAACAGTAGGTGGCGCTGGTGCTTTGCTTCTACAGTGTTGCTAAAGTTCTGGTGGTGAACACTAGGTGGCGCTGGTGCTTTGCTTCTACAGTGTTGCTAAAGTTCTGGTGGTGAACACTAGGTGGCGCTGGTGCTTTGCTTCTACAGTGTTGCTAAAGTTCTGGTGGTGAACACTAGGTGGCGCTGGTGCTTTGCTTCTACAGTGTTGCTCAAGTTCTGGTGGTGAACACTAGGTGGCACTGGTGCTTTGCTTCTACAGTGTTGCTAAAGTTCTGGTAGTGAAAACTAGGTGGCGCTGGTGCTTTGCTTCTACAGTGTTGCTAAAGTTCTGGTGGTGAACACTAGGTGGCGCTGGTGCTTTGCTTCTACAGTGTTGCTAAAGTTCTGGTGGTGAACAGTAGGTGGCGCTGGTGCTTTGCTTCTACAGTGTTGCTAAAGTTCTGGTGGTGAACACTAGGTGGCGCTGGTGCTTTGCTTCTACAGTGTTGCTAAAGTTCTGGTGGTGAACACTAGGTGGCGCTGGTGCTTTGCTTCTACAGTGTTGCTAAAGTTCTGGTGGTGAACACTAGGTGGCGCTGGTGTTTTGCTTCTACAGTGTTGCTAAAGTTCTGGTGGTGAACACTAGGTGGCGCTGGTGCTTTGCTTCTACAGTGTTGCTAAAGTTCTGGTGGTGAATATTTCAGAATTCTTACAAAACTTTCAAATGCGCATGGATGCGCATGTGCAGAACAAAAGTATAATTCTGAACCCTCACTCTTTTCTCATCTTTATGTCTATCCACTCTATCTTGTATACAAGGCTTTCATTTTCCTTCTATAACCCTCGTTGGGAACCATCCCATCGAGGAATAAAAATTACGATATGTTTTGTGTTTTTCCAATTTTTTAATGTTTATTTTTGAAAATCTCAATAAAAATCTATTTTAAAAAATTTCATTATTATTTCATTATTGGAGATTTTAAAGACAGAACCAATTAGGAACTGCCATTTATAACGAAATTTTGAAAGTTTTGTTAAAGTTCTGAAATGTTCGCCACCAGAACAGAACTTTAGCAACACTCACCACCAGAACTTTAGCAAGAAGCAAAGCACCAGCGCCACCTAGTGTTCACCACCAGAACTTTAGCAACACTAGTGAAGCAAAGCATCAGCGCCACCTCGTGATCACCACTAGGACTTTAGCAACACTGTAGAAGCAAAGCACCAGCGCCACCTAGTGTTCACCACCAGAACTTTAGTAGCACTGTAGAAGCAAAGCACCAGCGCCACCTAGTGTTCACCACCAGAACTTTAGCAACACTCTAGAAGCAAAGCACCAGCGCCACCTAGTGTTCACCACCAGAACTTTAGCAACACTCTAGAAGCAAAGCACCAGCGCCACCTAGTGTTCACCACCAGAACTTTAGCAACACTGTAGAAGCAAAGCACCAGCGCCACCTAGTGTTCACCACCAGAACTTTAGCAACACTGTAGAAGCAAAGCACCAGCGCCACCTAGTGTTCACCACCAGAACTTTAGCAACACTCTAGAAGCAAAGCACCAGCGCCACCTAGTGTTCACCACCAGAACTTTAGTTTTGTAAGTACTTTAGAACCATTTAGAACAATGATTGCCCAGGCCTACTGTTTAAATATAATTTCATGTTTTGATATAATTTGTAATATAATCAACAATTATCTCCAGTTTTTGTTTTGACATTCCAAGGTGGGTTTAAGTGACAATTTCTATTTGAAAATGCTTTGATATGTTTCTTGTAGGCATGGAAGATACTTCATACTGTATTTCCGGTACACCTCTTACCCGTATAAATCTAAATAACCACACAGATCACCCAAGCGAAGTTCAGACTTTTTTTCTGAACAGCAGCCAAACATGAGATAAGTCAAATCTCTTTAGTAACTAAATGCAATTTGTGATATGCACAGGAATATGCATTTTTTTAAACCAAGAAGAGACAACAATTCCCTGGGTCTCAGGCACGACTAAAGCAGGTTGGTATTTTGGCCACCATTTTCATTGCAAAATATAATGTTTGGCAACCAACTTTTACCCATAGAATTTCAGCAATGAACGCAAGTGCATTTTCCTTGAAAGAAAGTAAGGCTTCCCCCCCACATAGCCTTGAAGTGTAAAGCTATGAATAAGAGACATCACACACTGAGGCATATTTATTAAAAGCCAGTGTCCTTTTAAGGCATTTAGTGCGCTTTCTTTTTAGGCTTTTCAGACTTCTCGTCCTGTAAAAATTAAGAAGAAAGGCATGAGAGAAAGAAACAAATTAATAATAATAAATAATAATAATAATAAAACTTTATTTATACCCCGCCACCATCTCCCCAAGGGGACACGGAGCGCCTTACGTGAGGCCACGCCCAATGACACATAATAAACAACACAACAGCAAATAATAAAACAATACAATCAATATAACTTACACATCTACCTATCTATCTATTACATATAATAAAAGTCAGTGTTTAGGCGGTGGGCTGTGCTTAAGTCCGGGAGGAATATGTGCCAGCGTTTCATTGGCTGCCACCCGGGATTATTTGCATAAATGGCTCTGACTGGCCAGCCTCAGAACTCCAACCCTCTAAGGCACCAGACAGAGGAGATTGGTTGCCACTGAGGGAAAATTTGCATAACGGACTCTGCATGGCCAACATTCCGACATCCAAAATCTCAAAGGTGCCAGAGAGTGAACTTTTTTTTAAAAAAAGGCTTCCTTCAGCTGATTTAACAAACTAGGCCTCAGCCTGATTTGGCAGTAAGGCTTCCTCTACTTAATTTCCCAGACTAGGTCCAAAACAATGACAGAACAAGAACAAACTTGGCCCACAGACACCCCCCAAGATGCACTCTAAATCTTGGTGCAGTTTGAGGTAGGATGCACCATGGATGACGGAAATTGCAGTACTTTAACTCACTTGCTTAGAGCACAGCGGCCCACACCAATGACGGATCAGGACCACACTTGCCACACAGAGGCCCAATGCAATACTAAGCTTGACACACAGTGCCCCTATGACCCACTCTACATTCTACTGCCGTTATGGAGAAGAGTGGGACTTGAGGTACCTCCATGGATTATGGGATTTGTAGTACTTTCAAAGTCTTCATTTCCCACAGACCACTGCAGCCCTGAACAAAGGCCTAAAAAGACTACACTTGGCACCCTGTGCCCCCATGACCCAGTCTCCATCCTTCTACAGTTTACAGGAGGGTGGACCATGGATGATGGGACTTGAAGTACCAAAGACCAACCTTGGCACACAATGCCTTTCTCAAATAACCCGGGCACTGCCGGGTCCCCAAGCTAGTAAGCAATAACAGACAGTTTAAAACCATTCTGGCCGGGTCAAATATGAAATATTAATTTTTTTTTTAAAAAAAATCAAAATCCCACAATATCTGCTTTGAACTGGGTTATCCGAGTCCACACTGCCATTTATTCCAGTTCATAGCAGAAAATGTGGGATTTCATTCAGCTGTGTAGAAGGGAACCCTGTCAGAATGGAGAATTAAGTGGAAGGAAGTGGAACCTGTAGTAAAATGCTGTCACATCTCAACTCTTGCTCTAGATCCGTGGTTCTCAACCTGTGGATCCCCAGATGGTTTGGCCTTCAACTCCCAGAAATCCTAACAGCTGGTAAACTGGTTGGGATTTGTGGGAGTTGTAGGCCAAAATCCTTGGAAGCCAGTCGTTACTTCCCTCACCATTCTCTGTCTTCTACTCAACTAGGAACTTAACATACTATGGGGCCTTCCAGACAGGCCCTATATCCCAGGATCTGACCCCATGTTTTCTTCTTTTAACTGGATTATGTGAGTCCGCACTGCCAGATAATCTGGGATAAACAGAATGGAGAGGGCAGTGGCGGAGCAGCTGCAGCAGTTTCTGGAGGACACGGCCTGGCTTGACCCCTTCCAGTCCGGCTTCTGTACCGGGCACGGGGCAGAGACCGTGCAGGTGGCCATCGCAGATCAGCTCCAATGCCAGCTTGACCGAGGTGGATCGGCGCTGCTTGTGTTATTAGATCTAACGGCAGCGTTTGATACGGTGGACTGCGATCTATTGACCCACCGCCTCGCCGTAGCTGGAGTTCGGGAGACAGTCCTGAAATGGCTGTCCTCCTTCCTCCGCGATCGGGGACAGCGAGTGGAAAGGGGAGACCTAGTTTCCAAGAGGTCTTCACTTGTTTGTGGAGTTCCCCAAGGGAATCAATCAAACCACAAGGGGAGAATTGCTGTAAGACATGCAATACACAGAGTGTAGGAAATAATCAAGTAAACTACTAATTAGGAAATTCTCAAAGTGTTAATACACAAATCTTAAAGAAGCATACATAAATCACAAGGTACAAATTAAAGAGTGCGCCCGCTCTGGGCTCCTACCCCATACGCTTAATGGCGTTACAGGAGTTATCGGGTTCGAGGAAAAAGTTCAAGGGTTCACAATAATAGACAGGCTTTCCAGGTAAGTATATGAGGGGAGGATAGACAAAAGGCCCACAGGGCCACGTCGTAGCCAAAGAGCGGGTTGGCAAACAAGCCGTGATGGAAATCCAGGGAGCAGTAGTAATGCGGAGTTGTTTGCTGACCGGAGCCCAGCTACTCCTCGGAGACCCAGCCGCTACTGCTACGTATCCGCCTTCCATGCCAGAATCACCTGGGCTCCGGTCAGCAAACAACTCCGCATTACTACTGCTCCCTGGATTTCCATCACGGCTTGTTTGCCAACCCGCTTTTGCTACGACGCGGCCCCTGTGGGCCCTTTGTCTATCCTCCTCATATACTTACCTGGAAAGCCTGTCTATTATTGTGAACCCTTGAACTTTTTCCTCGAACCCGATAACTCCTGGACTTTAAGTAACACCATTAAGCGTATGGGGTAGGAGCCCAGAGCGGGCGCACTCTTTAATTTGTACCTTGTGATTTATGTATGCTTCTTTAAGATTTGTGTATTAACACTTTGAGAATTTCCTAATTAGTAGTTTACTTGATTATTTCCTACACTCTGTGTATTGCATGAGTTCCCCAAGGGGCCATCCTCTCCCCCCTGCTTTTTAACATCTATATGCGACCTCTCGCTCAACTGGTTTGGAGCTACGGACTAGAGTGTTACCAGTACGGTGATGACACTCAGCTCGTTCTACGAATGGACGGCCAACTGGACTCTGTACCAACAGTGCCTTGAAGCCGTGACTGGATGGCTGCGTGCTAGCAGGTTGAGGGTGAACCCGGAAAAGACGGAGATCTTGTGGCTGGGTCACCCTGGTGGAGGGACTGTTCAGTCACCTACCCTTGACGGTGTACCCCTGTGTCCGTCGTCCCCTGTGAAGTGCCTGGGAGTCTTGCTGGACCCTCAGCTATCAATGGTGGCTCAGATCTCCAATGCCAGCCAAGTGGCTTTTTTCCATCTCCGGCAGGCTAGGCGACTGCCTCCCTATCTGACCAGGGAGGATCTGGCCACGGTGATCCAGGCTACGGTCACCTCGAGAATTGACTACTGCAATGCCCTCTACATTGGCCTACCTATGTCGGCGATCCGGAGGCTCAAGCTGGTGCAAAATGCAGCTGCCAGGCTTCTCACTGGTACGCCGGTGAGAGCTCACATAACACCAATCTTGCAGCAGCTGCATTGGCTACCAGTGGAGCACCAGGTCTCCTTCAAAGGGTTGATTATCACCTTCAAGGCCTTATTTCAGGGGTCAGGAACCTATGGCTCGGGAGCCAGGTGAGGCTCTTTTCATGATTGCATCTGGCTCTCCAGAGCAGCCTTCATTCCTTCCTTCCTCTTTCTTCCTTCCTTTCTCCCCCTTCACCCTTTCCTTCTCTTTCTCTCCTTCCTTTTCCCTCCCTCTCTCCCCTTCCTTCTTTCCTCCATTCTCCTCCTTCCTTCCTTCCTTCCTTTCTCCCCTTCACCCTTTCCTTCTCCTTCTCTCCTTCCTTTCCCTCCCTCTCTCCCCTTTCCTTCTTTCCTCCATTCTCCCACTTCCTTCCTTCCTCTTCCTTCCTTTCTCCCCTTCACCCTTTCCTTCTCTCCTTCCTTTCCAATCTCTCTCCCTCTTCCTTCCTTCCTCTTCTATTCTTTTTCCCCAAGTCTTCCTTTCCTTCTCCTTCCTTTCTTTCCACTTCCCTCTCTCCCCTTCTTTCTTTTCTTCTTTTCCCTTCATTATTTTACTTTTTCCTCACTCCCTTTCCTTTCTTTTCCCCACCCTTTCCTCCCTTCCCATTTTCTTCTTTCATTCCTCCTCGTCTCTCTCCTGCTTTTCTTTTCTTCCTTTTCCATAGTTCGTTCTTCTTTTCTTTCTTCCTCCCCCCCCTCCTTTATTTCCTCTGTCTTTCTTTCTTTCTTTCCCCTTCCTTCCTTCCGCCTTCTCTTCCTTCCCAGAGTCCTGAGCGTGCCTTTTGCAGAGCCAGGTCTGAAGTGTCCCGTCATTCTGCCGGGGGAATCCTTTTCTCATAGTATGTATGTATATAATCACATTTAGTTGAATTCAGTCTTAAAATATATTATATTAATTATATGGCTCTCACTGAAATAAAGTTCCAAATATTTTGCTTTTATGGCTCTCTGAGTCAAAAAGGTTCCCGACCCCTGCCTTATATGGTCAGGGTTACTTGTCGTACCTGAGGGACCGCCTCACCCCATATCAGCCCCAGAGGTCACTGCGTTCCATTGACCAAAATCTTTTGATGATTCCTAGCTGCCGCTCATATCGGCTGACATCGACTAGACGGCGAGCCTTTACGATCATAGCACCAGTATGTTTCGCAGGACAGAGTAATCCTATCTCCCAGAATCAATGAAAAATAATTGCTGCTACAATCCGACCTGTGAAAATACAACTTTCCTGTTCCAGAGTGATTAGCCTTACCCAAGCTTTTATTTCCCAAGTCTTCTAGAACAGTGTTTCCCAACCAGTGTGCCGTGAGCGGTCATCAGGTGTGCCGTGGGAAATTGGCACTCTCCCCCCTCCTAGCAGGCCCTTCACGGGTTTCCAAGAAACAAATTGAGCCTATCCACTTGGAAATGGTTTATTTTTTTACTATTTTACTGGATTTTTCAAGTTGTCCCCCTCTCCCCAGAGAACTGTTTATAACAGCTTCATGACATCCATAGTTAACTGGATGCAAGTTTCACTCAGGGTGAAATTTCACAAAGGTCTGGAGAACAAGCTCTATGAGGAGCGGCTTGAAGAGCTGGGCATATTTAGCCTGAAGAAGAGAAGGTTGAGAGAAGACATGATAGCCATGTATAAATATGTGAGCAGAAGTCATATATGTTGTGTTCATCGAAACAGGCCCAGGTTTCACACTGAGTGTATAAATACATTTAAAAACATATTAACTATATGTATTACTGTGTTAGAGTGTCATTTTGTGTCATTTTGGTTGGTGGTGTGCCCCAGGATTTTGTAAATGTAAAAAATGTGCCGCGGCTCAAAGGAGGTTGAAAAACACTGTTCTAGAACAGTGGTTTCCAACCTGTGGTCCGTGGACCACCAGTGGTCCGCAAGAATTAAAATATGGTCTGCGGCCTCACTGTTTACTACGCCGTTGCAACGAGAGCAACGGGTCTCACAAAACCCTCTTATCGTGCCGAGGCTTAAATATGTTTTTTTGTGGGCGAGCAGATGGGGACCACTGGATGGCCTATGTCTCAGAAACTAGAGCTGTTGTGGTCTATCCAATGCAATTTACTGACTCAACACCCCGAATAATCAAACCGAATCTAAAGTTGACCAAAAACTGATCCATAACCCTTTTGGTACTACTGCTGGAGAGTGGCCCCTAGTCAAAGTGGTCCCTGGTCAAAGAAAGGTTGGGAACCACTGTTGTAGAATAATGCATATCAAAAACATTTTCACGAAGGGGGAAAGAAAGCGCTCCCACCCCACACATCTCTTTCTCTGTGCGACTCTTTCAAGGAACGTCACGTTAATGAAATATTCTGGATAAAACAATTTGTGCTCTGGGAGAGTTTAGGACTTAAGTATTTTCATTATTCCGAGAGAACATGTCCAAACATTCACAGAATTAAATTGTCGCTGAATAAATTATCCCTGGATTAAACATGCACACACACAAATCATTATTAGCTTCACTTCAGGAAGTTCTGCTCGAGTAAATCAGTTCTTTGCCACCTACCAGCATTTTTATGTGTTCTTTTGTGAGGTGATCGTATTCTTTCTTGAGGTATTCACACTGCTTTTTGACTTCACATATTTCAACTGATTTCTCCGTGAGAGCTATCAAGACACAGAAATAGTATTATTCAATGCACATGTAATTACATTTGGATAGAATACTTCTGACTCTCTATATTACCCTTTCAACTGCGGCCGGGTAGTTTTCTTATTCCACCCTTACCACCAATTTATATAGAGACTTCTTATAATCCCCTTGCTGCCACCATCTATTATATAAATGGGTTCACGTCATGTGATGTATACCTCAAACAAAGAAACCTTACAACGCAGAAACACAATACTTGCCAACAGAAATAGGCCTCAAGCAAGGTACGTTTGTAGCAAAGAAACTTTCCCCCCCAAAACCTAAAAGGCCCCCAAAACAACGAGTAAAAATAAAACTACATTTACCAGCATCCTCCGGGGCAGCCAACGACTCACCCAAAATTGACAGTAAGGCTTCATTAACTTGATTTCCCTAACTAGCCCTCACTTACTGGGAAACTGTTTACGTTCTGAATTGACAGTAAGACTTCATTAACTTGATTTCCCTAACTAGCCCTCACTTACTGGGAAGCTGTTTACGCTCTGAATTGACAGTAAGGCTTCATTAACTTGATTCTCCCAACTAGGCCTCAGCTCATTGGACATTGTGTATGGCCTGAATTGACAGTAAGGCTTCATTAACTTGCTGTTCCTAACTAGGCCTCAGCTCATGGGACATTGTGTATGGCCTGAATTTACAGTAACCTACCGTGGCACACAGAGCCCCGACCATGCATGATGGGACTTGAAGTACCACCATGGAAAATGGGATTTGTAGTACTTCAAAACCCATCATTTCCCACAGACCACTGTGGCCCAGAACCAAAACCAATAAAGACCCAACTTGGCACACCATGCCCCCCATGACCCACACTCCATCCAACTGCAGTTTAGAGGAGGGCACACTGTGGATGATTGGACTTTCTCGCATCTCCTAAAAAGGGCACAGCAACGCGTGCCGGGTACAGCTAGTATAATATAATAAGCATTCACACAGGTCAGCTTTCCCACTGACCTTCCGATTACTGTGTCAGGGCAGGGTGTCTCTCTAACCCAAACTCCCACTGACACTATTTGTTAACTTTCGCTGCCACCATTCACTATACTTGGCTACCCACTAGGAAGATGTTGATTTAGAGGCTTGTGTTTGAAGGAAATATGCGGGGAGATATATCTGTTAAAGAACTGTAAAGTTTATTCAAACAGTGTTCTAAGCGTGGAGGTTTCAGAGTTCAAAGCTTAGGTGGTTACAGTATCTTCTTAGAGGCCCGTATCTTAAGGTTGCAATACACTAACTATGGAGATACAACTTGATACTATATAGCTGCACTCCCAGAACCGATAGCTCAGTAGCCTTTACACTAACTGCTTGTCCTTAAACCCAACTGCTTTCCTAGCAGTTCAAACACCGTTTTTCTTCTACTCTCTCTCAGAGTAGAGTCAGAGTTTTTTTAAAAACCCGCTGACAGCTAGCTAAAACGGACTCTCTAACTCTCCACATACCCTCTCTCCTTCAGCTTTCGCTGTCAACTGCCAACAGCTAAAGTTTGAATTCGAAGATTCTAAGGCCAGTTGCAGGCTCCGCCTCCTGTTTCCACAGTAACGGAAACCACTTGGAGGTTCTGCATGCTAATATCTTTGTTAACCCTTTAGGGTTTGCCAAGTTTTTACTTGGCAAATTAACTCATATGATGAAGTGAAATGTCAGTCCATATTAAGATGTTTACAGGGTCTTTGAGAGAGGAGTAGTTATATGCTGCTAACAGAAATACAGAGTGCAACTATGTGTATTACCATTTGATAAGCCAGTGTTTCCCAACCAATGTGCCAGGGCACACTAGTGTGCCGTGAGCGATCATCAGGTGTGCCGTGGGAAATTGGGACCTCCAAATACCCTTTCTTCCCCCTCCTGCCGAACACTTTTTCTTCTCCACTCGGGCTCCCTTCTTCCCAGACTCACTCTGCTCGCTTTGCTCACGCTGCCGCCATTTTGATCCGAGAGAGCAGCATGAGCGTGTTGAGGAGGGGAGGGGGGAGGGAGGAAGACATGGGGAGAGTCTGCGCAGTAGCGCCCGCACTGGTCACGTCTTCCCCCCTCCCCTCCTGAAGAAGGGAGCCCAAGTGGAGAAGAAAAAGTGTTTGGCAGGAGGGGGAAGAAAGGGTGCGAAGGGGAAGGGGGAGGAAGAGGTCTCTGTCGAAAGCTGGCATGGGCAAACTTGGACCTTCCAACTCCCACCATTCCTAGCAGCCTCAGGCCCTTTTCCTTTTCCCTCCTCAGCCATCAGGAAAGGGCCTCAGGCTGTTAGGAATGGTGGGTGTAGAAGTCCAAAGCACCCAGAGGGCCAAAGTTTTTACCTTGTCTGTTTTAGGGACCTTAAAGTGGTGAGCCTCCTTCCAAACAACAACATAACATTGTTTGAGTCCACAGTGCTCTCTGGGTGTAGGTGAACTACAACTTCCAAACTCAAGGTCAATTCCCAAGCAAACCCTTTCAGTACTTTCTGTTGGTAATGAGAGTTCAATATGCCAAGTTTGGTTCAATTCCATTGTTGCAAAAGTTCAGGATGCTCTTTGATTGTGTGTTAACTATAAATCCCAGAAACTGTAACTCCCAAATGTCAAGGTCTATTTTCCCCAAACTCCATCTGTGTTCACATTAGGGCACATTGAGTATCCATGCCAAGTTTGGTCCTGATCCAACATTGTTTCAGTCCACAGTGCTCTCTGGATATAGGTGAACTAGAACTCCCAAACCCAAGGTCAATGCCACCAAACTCTTATAGTATTTTCTCTTGCTTATGGGAGTTCTGTGTGGGAAGTTTGTGTCTTTCTGCCATTACTGCCAGGATATCTATGTTGTGTTCATCGAAACAGGCCCAGGTTTCACAATGAGTGCATAAATACATTTAAAAACATATTAACTATATGTATTACTGTGTTAAGAGTGTCATTTTGAGTCATTTTGGTTGGTGGTGTGCCCCAGGATTTTGTAAATGCAAAAAATGTGTCGCGGCTCAAAAAAGGTTGAAAAACACTGCCTTAGAGCACTTACCTACTTTTATGATACATGATAAGGTGCAATTAAGCTTGGAAATAATACCGAGATTTCAAAAAGGGAGGCACAATCTATTCTGTGGCATTTTTTAATGCTAAAAGTGATGCTCTAATTGGCAAGGAAATCATTTCGGTAATTTGATCTAACAGAAAGTAACTACTGTCTGTTTTATGGCAGACTTGAAAAGCATTTTGGTTGTAACTAAAAACAATCCTATCGCTAAACACAACTAAGATATCTAGAGATAGTTGTAGGTGAGCAAAGAAAAACATGCACTGCATTGTTACTATGTTTTGACAAAAATACACGGGACATGATGGGGGAGTTCGTAGCAGAATGTCAAGGTCCAGGGTATGAAAAGCCGTCCTTAGCTGTAACATTTGTGGAGCTTTGCAGGTTTGTCTGAGTGAGAAAGCACTGTAGCTAACCATGCATATACGAGGGCGGGTCTATAAGTCCGTGACTTTTTGAATGGAACACAGGTTTTTGGATTTTAAAAAATCATTTTATTTTTCAACGCGGTCTCCGTTGAGCTCTATACACTTTGTCCAACGTTTTTCCAATTTTTATATCCCTTCTAAAAAATAAGATTTGTCGAGGTCATCAAAATAGGTATTTGTTTGTGAGATGATTTCATTGCTGGAGTCAGATCTCTTTCCGCCAAGCCATTTCTTCAGGTTTGGAAACAAGAAATAGTCACTGGGCTAAATCCGGAGAATAGGGCGGATGAGGGAGCAATTCGTATCCCAATCCATGGATTGTTGCCATGGCAACTGCACATGTGTGCACCCTTGCAATGTCCTGGTGCAAAAGAACATTTCTCTTGGTCAAATGCGGTAGTTTTTTCCAAATCCTCATTAAATTGACCCAATATTCGCCATTGATTGTTTTACCCTTTTGAAGGTAGTCAATGTGGATCATACCGCGTGCATCCCAAAAAACGGTCACCATGACTTTATTGGCTGACAAACCCACCCTGGCCTTCTTTGGCGGCGATTCACCCCGAGAAACCCACTGTTTTGACTGCTGTTTGGTCTCTGGTGTGTTGTGGTGGATCCACGTTTCGTCCACGGTTACGAAATGGCGCAAAAACCCATCCATCTTGCAGTTGAACAACGCCAAACACTCCTGAGAAATTGTCACACGATTGTGTTTGTGGTAGATTGTGAGCAAACGCGGCACCCATCTTGCGGAAAGCTTTCTCATACCCAAGTGATCATTTAAAATTGAAACCACTGAGCCACGTGAGATGCCTATGGCTTCCACAATCTCTCGCACTTTCCATCTCCAATCAGACAACACCATATCATGAATTTTTTCAATTGTTTTGGGTGTAGAGACCTCAACTGGGCGTCCAGAACGTTCGGTGTCTTCCATGCTTGTACGGCTACAACGAAATTCAGTAAACCACTTTTTACCATTGAAATTGATGGTGCAGAGTCCCCATTGTATTTATCCAGCTTAGCCTCGGTTTAAGTGATGGTATTTTCCGCAAAAAATAATGCTTAATGAGCACACAAAATTCACTTTTTTCCATTTTCTCCGCAAATCACGCAGTAGTCTGCTACCAATGGCTGTCAAACACAAACTAAATGACGCAGCTTGTTCAAGTTTTGACAGGAGTCAACTGACAGATGCCTCTTGACAGGAGCAGTGTTGCCCTTTCAGTTGAGAGGTGGGAAATTCAAAAAGTCACGGACTTATTGACCCGCCCTTGTATAAGATTTCTATAATAATAGTAACTTTACTCTTATATCCCGCCACTATCTCCCTGAAGAAACTCAGGGCGGCTTACACACGGCACAAGGTGCCTAAAAACAGGACATAAAATAAACACAGTATAAAACAGATTAAGTAAAACACATTTGCATATAAAACATAAACCAAAACTCAATGAAACTGCGCTCATACACCAATGGCGGTAAGCTGCTGTAAATGTGGTCAAGCTGTAGCCCTAAAGAGAATAGCGCACAGGCAAAGTACCACTCATCATGTCAGCATCACTTCCTCATATGTTTTAACATGGCATTAAAACTGTATTGGAAATGCTCTAAATGTTTGGAATACACAAATAGTTTAATACTGATATGCGACAGGCGTTTATTTTTCTACTAGCTGAGGGCGGTGCCCGGGTTATTTGAGGAAGGCATTGTGTGCCAAGGTTGGTCCGTATCAGTTGTTCATTTGGCTCGCAGTGGTTTTGGGAAGTGAGTGAAGGATTATGGACCACGATCCATGGTCCATCCTCCTCCAAATTGCACCAGGATGTAGGGGGTTCTGTGTGCCAAATTTGGTCTTGATCAGTCATTGAATGAGGGTCGCAGCAGTCTCGGGAAGTGAGTGGAGGTACATCAAGTCCCATCATCCGTGGTCCATCCTCCTAAAACTGCACCAAGGTGTAAAGTGGGTCATGGGGGCTCTATGTGCCAAGTTTGGTCTTGATCAGTCACTGGATGAGAGTCGCAGTGGTCTCAGGAAGTGAGTAAAGGTACTGCAAGTCCCATCATCCATAATCCGTCCTCCCACAAACTGCACCAGAATGTTGAGTTGGCCATGGGGGCACTCTTTGCCAAGTTTTGTCTTTATTGGTAATTGGATGAATGTTGCTGTGGTCTCAGGGAGTGGAGGTACTTCAAGTACCATCATCCATGGTCCATCCTACTTGAAGCTGTACCAGCATGTAGTGTAGGAGCTCTGTGTGCCAAGTTTGGTCTTGATCAATCATTGGATGAGGGTCGCAGCGGTCTCAGGAAGTGAGTGGAGGTACTTCAAGCCCCATCATCCATGCTCTGCTCTTCTCCAAACTGCACCAGGACATAGAGTGGGTCATGGGGGCTCTGTGTGCCAAGTTTGATATTTATTGGTCTTTGTTGTGGGCCACAGTGGTCTCTGGGAAGCAAAGCGCTTTGAAGTACTACAAATGCCATAATCCGTGGTTCATCTTTCCCAAACTGCACCAGGTCGTAAAGGGCATCATGGGGATTATGTGTGCCAAGTTTGGTCCAGGTCCGTCACCCGTGCTGGTCAGAGTAAGTGAGTGAAGGTACTGCAAGTCCTTCAAACTGCACCAGGATGTAGAGTGGGTCTGGGGGGGGGGTGTCTGTGTGCCAACTGTAGTCTTGTTCTGTCATTGTTGGGGGCCTAGTCAGGAAAATAAAGTTAAGTAAGCCTTACTGTCAATTCAGGCTGAGGCCTAGTCAGGAGAATCAAGTTGAGGAAGCCTTACTGTGAATTCAAGCTGAGGCCTAGTCTCGAAAATCTAGTTGAGGAAGCCTTACTGTCAATTCAGGCTGAGGCCTTGTTTGTAAAATCAGCTGAAGGAAGCCTTTGTGTAAAGAACTCTGTCTGGCACCTTTGAGATTTGGGATGTTGGAATGCTGGCCTATCCATGGCCCAGCCTCCCTCAAACTGCACCAAGACGTAAAGTGGGTCTTGGGGGTTCTGTGTGCCAGGTTTGGTTTTGTTGTCTCATTGTTGGGGGCTGCAAAGTGTTTTGGACTGAAACTCCCACCATGCCTGACTGCCTCAGGCCTTTTCCTTACCCCCCTCTGGCACTTTTGAGTCTCGGAATGTTCATGTTGGCTGGCCAATGGGAGTTGTTTATGCAAATAATCCCACAGTGGGACCCAATCAGAAAACTGCCACATATCCTTCCAAACATACATACAAACATTCCGCTTTATAAAGGTATAGAGAATAGAGATAGAGATAATTTTTCAGATTATATAGGAACTAAAGACCTCCAGGCACAAATGTGGTTAATAATATCTATGAACAAATTAAATGCTCTTCCAGCTGTAAATAATTCTGCCATCTGCTTCCTGTTTCTGCTTTTCCCAGCACAATCCCTGACCTTTAATTCCATTATTTCCCGACTCTTCCATTCTTAATCCCATTCCCATTTTCCTCCTTGTAGGTTTCACTGCCACCCCTCTCCCTTAACTCTTTTTTGTTGTTGTTGGAAAGACTGGTGATCTCAATGTGTGTCCCCGTCCCTTGAAGATTTCACTGCCTGTAGACAGGTCATACAGTCTGAACTTCGGAAGAAAGACATAGAACGAGTGCTGAAATATAGCCTCTCAAAACGCCACTCTTATATGACAATATTAAGGGCAGAACGGATCTTTTTAAACCCTTTCATGTCTGTTTCATTTTAGATTTTCCAAAACCATTTTCAGATTTGGTCATACAGGTTAATTCATTGTTGCAAATTATAGTTTAAATTGTTTCATATCTAAGTCATATCTTAAGCCGTCTGAGAGCTCGCACTAAGACTCTAAACCAGGGCTGCCCAACTGGCGGCCCGGGGGCCATATAAGCCCCCCCAGCCCCTTCCCTGCGGCCCCCTAAGCTTTTTAAATAAAAAATAAAAATAAAAAATAAATTAAAAAATAATATTTTAAAAAATTACCCACTTCCGGGTTCCGGAGCAAGTATTGTGAGACTACGGAAGCCACACGGGATTTTGCTCTCACCGCGAGATCACGCCTGCATTGAGAGCGAAATCCCGTGTGGCTTCCGTAGTCTCGCGATACTCCTGTTGCCGACATCTTGGCTGCTGCCTTGGTCGGTCGTCGCCCCTGCTCGTGGTCCGGCTACTCCTGGATCCTGCGCGTTTGGGAAGGTAGGCTAACCTTTATGTTATTATTATGTAATTGTGTATGGATGCCCCTTATGTATTCCCTCCCTGCATTTCCCCTTAGTAAAAGATTATATTTGATTGTAAGGATGCCACTTATGAATTGTAAGTAAATTGGAGCCAGGGGAGGGGCGGGGCGGGGGCGGAGTCGGGGGTGGGGGCAGACCCTTCGGCCCCCCAGGTCATCAGTGACAGGAATTCAGGCCCCTAGGCCGGTAGAAGTTGGACAGCCCTGCTCTAAACTATCTAGTCCGTGATGATGCTGCCCTTGTCGCCCATTCAGAAGCAGCTCTGCAGCGCCCCACATCCTGCTTTGCAACAGCTGCAGAGCTGTTTGGGCTGGAAGTCAGCCTGAAGAAAACGGAAGTTCTCTACCAGCCCGCACCACAGGAAGAACACCATCATCCCCACATCAGCATAGGCACATCTGTCCGTTCAGCAGTTTACCTACCTGGGAAGCATCATCTCTTCAGACGCCAAGATAAAGAGATAGATCACAGATTAGCAAAGGCATATAGTGCATTCGGAAGGCTTCACAAAAGAATCTGGAGTAGCAAACACCTGATGCAAAGCATAAAAATCAGTGTGTACAGGGCTATCGTACTGTCTGTTCTCCTTTATGGGTCTGAAACATGGGTCACCTATCGCCAACACCTACGACTCCTCAAATGTTTTCATCAGCGCTGTCTTCGCACAATCCTAAATATACACTGGACTGACTATGTGACGAATGTTGCTGTCCTTGAGCAAGCAGGGATCACCAGCATTGAGGCCATGCTATTGAGAACATGGCTGCGCTGGGCAGGGCACGTCTCTAGGATGGAGGACCACCGCCTCCCAAAGATACTACTGTACAGTGAACCCGCCATGGGTCAGTCCAAGAGAGGCTCCCCAAAAAAGAGATATAAGGACTCTCTGGAACAACATCTCAGGCTCGGCCAGATTGATCACCAACAATGGTCCACCCTGGCCTCACATCGGGAGGCATGGAGACGCACCATCCACAATGCTGCGGCCTCTTTCGAGAAGACACGGCGAACGGGTCTCGACAACGCGGAAAGAACCGCAACTTGGAAACAACATCACCCAAGGAGACTTTCTGCTGTGCTTTCTGCAACCGAACTTGCCTATCTCAGATTGGCCTTTTAAGTCATCAACGCGTGGGATGAGTCCTTCCTAAGAATCTTCGTTCGCGAAGTAATGCCGAGAGATCTAAGTCAATAGAGGGAAACTCTATGGCAAGGAGTTCACCTCCTAGGAGAACAATGTTCCTATTCCGTTTATTTTGTATACAAGCCATGTCTGTTTATAAGAGCTGTCAAACATTGTGTAAACTTTGCTTTTTCTTCCTCATTCTGAATGTCATCGTCTTTTTTGAGAACATCTTGCGTGTACAGAAGCATGTATTCAAAACTTGCATAGGTTTATTATTAAAATATATTTCCTAGTGTGTTGCACATATATAAAAATGAACAGATAATGAAACAAGACTACGACTCAACGTTTCCATCAGATGTTTCAAATGTTCACGGGCATACGATGCAAGGTCAGAAATAAAAGCTCAGTATTACAATGCCAATATTATTCCCTTGAGGGTGGGAGGGCGAAAGCAATGGGTTGCCAAAAGTTATTTAATGAATGAATGAATGAATAGCTGAAGAGACAATTCAATTTTAAAAACTGTACTACATATAGTACTGCTGGAATACTGGTTAATACTACTACTACTACCGTGTTTCCCCGAAAGTAAGACAGCGTCTTACTTTCTTTTCCCCCCGAAAAGTCCCCCTACGTCTTACTTTCGGGGTACGTCTTATATAAACAAAGACGTACCCTGTCGCCACGCCCACGCCGCTGACGCCGCCGTCATGCCGCTGCCACCACCGCCGCAAACAGCCCATCGGCCGCGGCACACCTCCGCGGCGCACCTTTCTGCTAGGCCTCTCCAACGAAGGGAGGGGGACTCTTCCCTCCCTCGTTGGAGAAAGGAGGAAGAGGAAGAGTCCCAGAGGCGTGGCTAGCGCGCACGCGTCACTCTGACGCAGCGCCGCTTAGCCACGCCTCTGGGACTCTTCCCCCTCCCTTCGTTGGAGAATGGGAGGGAAGAGGAAGAGTCCCAGAGGCGTGGCTAGCGGCCACGCCGTCACCTGATGCAGCGCCGCCAGCCACGCCTCTGGGACTCTTCCCCTCCCTTCGTTGGAGAAAGGGAGGGAAGGGGAAGAGTCCCAGAGGCGTGGCTAGCGCGACGCGTCACCTGACGCAGCGCCGCCAGCCACGCCTCTGGGACTCTTCCCCCCGTTCGTTGGAGAAAGGGAGGGAAGAGGAAGAGTCCCAGAGGCGTGGCTAGCGCGACGCGTCACTCTGACGCAGCGCCACTTAGCCACGCCTCTGGGACTCTCCCCCCTCCCCGTTGGAGAAAGGGAGGGAAGAGGAAGAGTCCCAGAGGCGTGGCTAAGCGGCGACACGTCACTCTGACGCAGCCGCCAGCCACGCCTCTGGGACTCTTCCCCTCCCTCGTTGGAGAAAGGGAGGGAGAGAGGAAGAGTCCCAGAGGCGTGGCTGCGGCGACACGTCACTCTGACGCAGCGCCGCTTAGCCACGCCTCTGGGACTCTTCCCCTCCCTTCGTTGGAGAAAGGGAGGGAAGAGGAAGAGTCCCAGAGGCGTGGCTGGCGCGATGCGTCACTCTGACGCAGCGCCGCCAGCCACGCCTCTGGGACTCTTCCTCCCTCGTTGGAGAAGGGAGGGAAGAGGAAGAGTCCCAGAGGCGTGGCTAAGCGGCGACACGTCACT
Source organism: Anolis apletophallus (assembly GCA_030556195.1). NCBI lineage: Eukaryota > Metazoa > Chordata > Lepidosauria > Squamata > Anolidae > Anolis > Anolis apletophallus. The sequence continues at coordinate 8,516,966 of JARBWK010000012.1, forward strand.
CTGACGCAGCGCCGCTAGCCACGCCTCTGGGACTCTTCCCTCCCTTCCTTGGAGAGGCCTAGCAGAAAGGTGCGCCGCGGAGGTGTGCCGCAGCCGATGGGCCAGTTGCGGCGGCGGCGGCGGCGACCAGGTACGGCTTACATTCGGGGTACGGCTTACATTAGCCGACCCCCCCTGACACCCCCGATACGTCTTACAATCGGGGGTGTCATACTTTCGGGGAAACACGGTATCACTATTATTTAGAACATTTATACTGTTGTAGTTGAACCTGAGGCTGAGAGAGAGGAGTCTGTAGTTAGAAATTCAAAACGGTCTACTCGTGAGCAAGAGTCAGATGAGGAGCAAGAAAGGAAGAGGTTAAGGCAACTCCCGGCATTACTTCACGAACGAAGATTCTTCAGGGAGGACTCATCCCACACTTTTTACAAGTGCGTTGATGACTAAAAAGGCCAATCTGAGATAGGCAAGTCAGGTTGCAGAAAGCACAGCAGAAAGTCTCCTTAGGTGATGTTATTTCCAAGTTGCAGTTCTTTCTGCGTTGTCGTTTCTCTTCGAGACCTGTTTGGCATGTCTTCTTGACAGTGGATAGTGCATCTCCATGTCTCCCGATGTGAGGCCGGGGTAGACCATTGTTGGTGATTAATCTGGCCGAGCCTGAGGTGTTGTTTCAGGGAGTCCTTATATCTCTTTTTGGGGGCGCCTCTCTTCCGCTGACCCGTGGCGAGTTCACCATAGAGTAGTATCTTTGGGAGGCAGTGGTTCTCCATCCTAGAGACGTGCCCTTCCCAACGCAGCTGTGTTCTCAATAGCATGACCTCAATGCTGGTGATCCCAGCATTGCTCAAGGACAGCAACATTCGTCACATAGTCAGTCCAGTGTATATTTAGGATTGTGCGAAGACAGTGCTGATGAAAGCGTTCGAGGAGTCGTAGGTGTTCACGATAGGTGACCCATGTTTCCGACCCATAGAGGAGAATAGACAGTACGATAGCTCTGTACACACTGATTTTGGTGCTTTGTCTCAGGTGTTCGTTCCTCCAGACTCTTTTGTGAAGCCTTCCAAATGCACTATATGCCTTTGCTAATCTGCTATCTATCTCTTTATCAATCTTGGTGTCTGAAGAGATTATGCTTCCCAGGCAGGTGAACTGCTGAACGGACTTGAGCACAGATTCGCCTATGCTGACATGGGGATGATGGTGTTCTTCCTGCAGTGCGGGCTGGTAGAGAACTTCCGTTTTCTTCAGGCTGACTTCCAGCCCAAACAGCTCTGCAGCTGCTGCAAAGCAGGATGTCAGGTGCTGCAGAGCTGCTTCTGAATGGGCGACAAGGGCAGCTCCATCAGCAAAAAGCAGCTCACGGACTAGATAGTTAGTGCGAGCCCTCAGACATCATAAGTTGAACAAGCTACCATCAGTACGTTAGCGTATATATATGCCTTCTTCTTCGAGGTCTTCCGTAGCCCTTTGGTGCATCATGATGAAGAAGATCGTAAAGAGGGTTGGTGCAAGAACACAACCTTGTTTCACTCCATTAGTTATTAGTAAGGGCTCCGAAAGAGCACCGCCGTATCTGACTTGACCGCGCTGGCCCTCATGTAGAAGGATAATCATTTTGAGGGATTTGGGGGGACATCCTAGTCGTTCCAGGATTTAGAACATAAGAACATAAGAACATAAGAAGAGCCATGCTGAATCGGACCTCAGCCCATCTAGTCCAGCATTCTGTGTCACACAGTGGCCCACTAGTTGTACACGGGGATCTCGAGCAGAAGGGAGGGCAAAACCCTGACCTGCTCCCGACCCCCCACAACCAGTACCCAGGGAAATCCTGCCTACCTCAACCAACTCCGAGGTGGCACTTGGATGTCCTTTTCAGTAACTACTGATTCCCTTGGTATCCATGAATCTGTCTAATCCTGCCTTGAAGCTGTCCAGGCTGACAGCTGTCACAACCTCTTCTGGAAGTGAGTTCCATAACCCAATGACCCTCTGGGTGAAGAAATATTTCCCTTTATTAGTCCTAACTTTCCTACCTTGGAGCTTCAGGAGTGCCCTCTAGTCCTAGTGTTGTGTGACAAAGAAAATATTTTTCTTTATTCACCTTTTCTATCCCATGCATGATTTTATACACTTCGATCAAGTCACCTCTTAAACGCCGTCTTTCAAGGCTGAAAAGACCAAGGCGTTGCAACCTGGTTTCATAAGGGAGCCGCTCCATCCCTTGGATCATTCTTGTTGCCCTTTTCTGTACCTTTTCCAGTTCCGTTATATCCTTCTTGAGGTGCGGAGACCAGAATTGTACACAGTACTCCAAATGTGGCCTTATCATCGATTTGTAGAGAGGTAATACAACATTTGCTGACCTATTTTCGATTCCCTTCCTGATCATGCCAAGCATAGAATTTGCTTTTTCACTGCTGCAGCGCACTGGGTTGACATCTTCATTGAGCTGTCCACCAAAACCCCAAGATCCCTTTCCTGGTTTGTCTCGGAAAGCTTTGACCCCATCAATTTGTAGGTGTATTTGGGGTTCTTTGCCCCGATGTGCATGACTTTACACTTGTTTAGGTTAAAATGCATTTGCCACTTTGTTGCCCATTCACTCAATTTCGAGAGATCTTTCTGGAGCTCTTTACAATCAGTTTCATTTTTAACTACCCTGAACAGTTTAGTGTCGTCTGCAAACTTTGCTACCTCAGAATTCACTCCTACATCCAGATCATTAATGAATAAATTAAAAAGTAACGGACCCAAAACTGAACCTTGGGGTACGCCACTTCTCACCTCTTTCCACCCAGAGAAATGTCCGATTATTACCACCCTTTGTTTCCTACAGTTTAGCCAGGTTCCGATCCAGGACAAGACCTGTCCCCTGATTCCATGGCTGAAGAGCTTGTTTAGGAGCCTTTGGTGAGGGACTTGGTCAAAAGCCTTTTGAAAGTCAAGGTAAACAATATCAATTGGGTCCCCTTTATCTATGTGTTTATTTACACCTATGTGTTTATTTACACCCCCACAGACCTTTTCTACTCACAGTGTCGAAGGCTTTTCACAGTGTTTCTGGGCTTTTCGGAGGATGATGGGAGTGGGGATGAGAGGCAGGCAATGGGAGGTTGGGATGAGGGGTCACAGAGAACTGAAGGTGAGATGAGTTGGACCGATGTGCAACAGATACGAGATGTCTGCTTGGAACCTACCAGCAGTGATTTGTTTGCGGGGTTCACGGGAGATGGGAAATGGAAATGGAAGGCTATACCATACAGGGGTAGATAAAGGTAAGTGCTAATCTATCTATCTATCTATCTATCTAACTATGTATATAATAAAAGTCAGTGTTTGTGGGCGGTGGGTGGGTAGTGCGACCGAGCGAATACGTGCCAGTGTTTCCATTGGCTGCAACTGTCGGATTATTTGCATAAATGGCTGTGACTGGCCAGCCTCCCAACATTCCAACACAGCACAGAGGGGGAAAGGAAGGGCCCGAGGCAGGCATAAATGGCTGGAGTTGAAGTTAGCCAGTTGACAGTTTTTTCTGTTGGAAATGGAATGTTCAGTACCTTCACCCAATACACTTCTAAGGTGACTCAGAGGGAAAGCAAAAGGCCTCAGGCAGTCAGCCACTGCGGCCCACAGCAATGACGGATCAGGACCAATGGCCCACTTCACAACCTGGTGTGGTTTAGGGCAGGATGGGCCACGAATGATGGGATTTGCAGTACCTTCACCTCGTTCACTTCCCAAACAACACTGCAGCCCCTATAAATCACAGACCAGGCCCAAAATTGACAACAAGGCTTCCTGAACTTGATTTTCCTGACTAGGCCTCAGCTCACGGGATATTGTTAGGCTTCCTCAACTTGATTTTCCTGACTAGGCCCCCAACAGTGACAGAACAAGACCAAACTTGGCACACCCCCCCACCCCCAAAGATGCCCCCTACATCCTGGTGCAGTTTGAGGAAGGATGGACCATGGATGATGGGACTTGCAGTACTTTAATTCACTTCCTTAGACCAGTCTTTCTCAACCAGTGTGCCGTGGCACACTAGTGTGCCGTGACGGACCTCCTGCTGTGCCGCGAGAAAAGCTCTCTGCCCCCCTTCCTCCCCCCTCCTGCCGAACTCCTGCTGCTTGGGGGAGGAGGAAGGGCTGGGCAGTGGCGAAGAAAAAGAAGAAGGGACCGGGGCGCCGCCTCCTTCGGCCATTTCCCCAGCCAGCCTCCAATCCACCATGACTCCCACCATGACTCTCGCCACTCACTCGCTGAAGCCGGGTGGAGCTCTGCCCACTGAAGCCCGTCCACCGCTCATGCTCCTCCTCTGTAGGAGAGCTGAAGCTGGGGGGAGGGGGCGGGGCACGGTGCGGCCTGGCTCTGCCCCTCCCCGGCCCGCACTCCCAGCAGCTACTCCAGCCTTGAGGGGACAGTGCCAAGCCAGCATTGTGCTGGCTCTGGCACCGCTGGCTTGGCACTGCCCCATCAAGGCTGGAGAAGCTGAGGGAGAGCTGAAGCCGGGGGGGGGTGGGGCATGGCGCAGCCTGGCTCTGCCCCCTCCCCAGCTTCGGCACTCCCAGCAGCTGCTCCCAGCAGGCCACCAACCCCCAGCCGTTCTTTACTGTGTTAGAGTGTGATTTTGTGTCATTTTGGTTGGTGGTGTGACCCCGGATTTTTTTAATGTTAAAAGTGTGCCGCGACTCAAAAAAGGTTGGGAAACACTGCCTTAGAGCACTGTGGCCCACACCAATGACGAACTATGGCACACAATGCCTCCCTCAAATAACCCGGGCACCGCCGGGTCCCCAAGCTAGTATATTATATAAATATCTATGTGTGAATCAATCTAGCACCCTATGTATGGTATATCCTCCCTCCCTTACACTTATAGCCTCTTAGCTTCTGTTTCCTCATTTGTTTAAGTGTTCTAGGTAGCGACCCAGTGTTTCATGTGGAATGGAAATGAGGCTCATGGGGACTGCTGGGGGGAGTTATATCGCTGCAGGAGACTTATTGCCTGGCGCGAGAGACAAAGGGTAGCAACTACATGAGGACAGCGTATTTTGAACATCCACAAAGCCTGAATAAGGAGATCAGCTGAGAAGCCATAAAATCACTCTCTCTCTCTCAGGTGAAAAAATGCCACAGGATTCCGTAGAGTTTGAAATAGCACTTTGCACTCGCTGAATAAATAACAGGTCACAAAGTTCTCATGGCTTGTTATTTTTGAGCTTCGTTATGATTCTGAATGTCTAGATTTACTCATGTCAATTTAGCCAAAATATTCCATTGACCTGAGAATACAGCCGGCATGACTAGGAAAGATGGCTATTTTAGTTTGTACTTTGAACCTCAGAGGTATTAATACGTTTTCCTCCAAAATACAGCTTGTTTGTTCGATGTTCTGTATACAGTCGAAGCCCTTTCTGTTACTAGTCCAATCCTCACAAGGTCACAAGTAATGTTATTGAAGACATTCAGCCCAGGAAATACTCAGAAGTGCGACAAATCTTGCAAGATCCAGAATGAACACAAACAATCCGGAAAACTCTGTCTGTATCTCACTGTTGCTTCATCAGGACAGCCCAAGTCAAACACAGAAACTAATAACAAAGAGGACCATATTACAGAAGAAGAAAAAATAATTTGGTTTTTTTCCCTCTAAAGGAATAATGCCTACGGTACAAAGAATTTTGAGCTGTTTCTTATGGTGTATTTAGAAAAAAGGACCTGATCTTAGACCAGGGGTGGGCAATTATTTTTTCCAAGGGGCCACACGAGAGCCAAAAAATATTATGGAGGGCCGCAGTAAAGGCTGAACTACATTCTAATCTACATTATTTATTTATTTACTATATATTACACATCATTAATATTAACATATTAATATATCAAGAAATATTCATGTATTATTAGTATTAATATCATAATTATTATATTATAGTATATATATAGACATTATAATATATTGAAATTATAATATAATATAAAATTATATTATTTATTTATTATATTATTATTATAATATCTATCTATCTATCTATCTATGTATATAATAAAAGTCAGTGTTTGCGGTGGGAGGTGCGGAGGGTGCGGAGGAATATGTGGCAGCTTTTCAACTGGTTGCCACTGTGGGATTATTTGCATAAAGGACTCTCATTGGCCAGCCACAAAACTCCTACACTCTAAGGCACCAGACAGTTTTTCCATTGGAAATGGAATGTTCATTTCCTAATAGGATTTCACTACAGAGAGAGAGTTTCCTGATGTACTGAGAGCACTACTAGCATTACAAGCTAGGCCCAAAAATAGACATACATCCTTCCAGCGAAAGGTGAAAACACCACTTTTCCCTCCGCCTGAATTGACAGTAAGGCTTCCTAGGCCACAGCCTGCATTGACAGTACGGCTTCCTAGGCCTCAGCCCAAATTGACAGTACGGCTTCCTACGCCTCAGCCCAAATTGACAGTACGGCTTCCTAGGCCTCAGCCTAAAAACAGTAAGGCTTCCTAGGCCTCAGCCTAAATTAACAGTAAGGCTCCCTAGGCCTCAGCCTGAATTGACAGCAAGGGTTCCTACGCCTCAGCCTGAATGGACAGTACGGCTTCCTAGGCCTCAGGCTGAATTGACAATAAGGCTTCCTAGGCCTCAGCCTGAATTGACAGTACGGCTTCCTAGGCCTCAGCCTGAATGGACAGTACGGCTTCCTAGGCCTCAGCCTGAATTGACAGTACGGCTTCCTAGGCCTCAGCCTGAATGGCCTCAGCCTCAGCCTGAATGGACAGTACTAGGCCTCAGCCTGAATTGACAGCTTCCTAGGCCTCAGCCTGAATGGACATTAAAGCTTAAAGGCCTCAGCCTGAATTGACAGTAAGGCCTCAGCCTGAATTGACAGTAAGGCTTCCTAGACCTCAGCCTGCATTGACAGTAAGGCTTCCTATGCCTTAGCCTCAATTGACAGTAAGGCTTCCTAGGCCTCAGCCTGCATTGACAGTAAGGGTTCCTAGGCCTCGGTCTGAATGGATAGTAAGGCTTCTTAGGCCTCAGCCTGAATGGACATTAAGGCTTCCTAGCCCTCAACCCATTTCAAATAACCCAGGCACCGCCGGGTCCCAAAGCTAGTAAAATAATTTAAAAAACCCACTAAAATTAAATTAAATTCAAGAAGACAAGGTGCGAACCAAGATGAAGGCTGACATCCTCAAGAGAGGAAGGATCCCAAGATGGAATGGGCCAATGGCCCCAGCTCAGAGGATGGCAAAGTGGACCCAACCGCCGCAGCAGAGCAGCAGGCGATCGGAGGCTGCAGGCCTCCCCCTGCTCTCACCCCCAGCCGTTCCCCAGCTGATCGCCCTGCTATGGAGGGCCTGCCATCCCTGGAGGCGATCCGGGCCTGCAGGGGGAGCAGTCGGTGATCTGAGGTGGCTTATTCAACCTGGCGACCCAGAAGACGACCAAGTCTTCTGGGTCGCCAGGGCGATCAGCCCCTGCAGGTCGCTGAGTGCTCCTGCTGCAGGCCCGGATCGCCTCCAGGGATGGCAGGCACTCCAAAGCCGCCGCTCCTCCAGCCTGTCTGCCGACACAGGCCCCACAGAGCCTGTGATGGGATGGCGGCAGCGGCACCCCTTCCTCTTGGCCCCACCCCCAACACCCTTCTCCCCGGGCCGGACAGAATTGGCTGCCGGGCCGCATCCGGCCCGCGGGCCGTAGGTTGCCAACCCCTGCCTTAGACCCAACAATCTGTGTTTCTAGGTGTGATGGGTTTTTGCCAACCGCTTTCAACATGCTTTAACCACTCTGAGACCAACTGCAACAACAGTATATATTACTCCAGTGTGAAATAGCAATATACATACCATGTGACATTTTCTTTAGTTCTTCTTTCAAGTTTTCCACTTTTTGCTTCATCTGCTCATTTTCTGCCGCAGACAAACTTTCATTCTTACAAGTCTTTTTTTCTTTCAGTGCCTGCAAAGAAAAAAACTGCATGCTGTCTATTGTTTGAAGCCAATACACTTCAATACATTTCTGCACTTGCTCACGCCTACGTCTTGCTATCCTTCATAATGACAACAACAACAACTTTGTATGCTGCTCTATCTCCCCAAAGGGACTCAGGGAGGATTCCAAACATAAAAGGCAAACATTCTGTTGTAGTTGAGGCTGAGAGAGAGGAGTCTGTAGCTAGAAACGCCAAACGGTCTACTCGTAAACAAGAGTCGGATGAGGAGCAAAAAAGAAAGAGTGATTCGCTATCCACGCGGACCCGGCCTGCCCCGGTCCTCCCTGCCTCCCTAGCTGCGGGTTTCGGGCCCGCCACGTGGCATTTTCCATGGCCTGTGTCCCGGCATCCAGCTCCTCCCCGCCCAAGGAGTTTCCGGAAAGCGGCCCTGGGCCGTGGAAAACGCCGTGTGGCGTGCCCGGCCTGCCCCGATCCTCTCCGCCTCCCTTGCTGCGGGTTTCGGGCCTCAAGGGGCCGGCCACGTGGCATTTTCCGCGGCTCAGGGCCGCTTTCCCGCAACTCCTTAGGCGGGGAGCGCCGGCATACAGCCCCTTGCTGCCCAAGGAGTTGCCGGAAAGTGGGCTGTGGAAAATGTCGCGTGGCGGGCCCGGCCTGCCCCGATCCTCCCCGCCTCTCTTGCTGCGGGTTTCGGGCCTGAAGGGGCCCGCCACGAGGCGTTTTCCGTGGCTCGGGGGCGCTTTCCCGCAACTTCTTGGGCGGGGAGGGGCCTGCGGCCTTGCATTCAGCCCCTTCCTGCCCAAGGAGTTGCCGGAAAGCGGCCCTGGGCCATGGAAAACGCCGTGTGGTGAGCCCGGCCTGCCCCGATCCTCCCCGCCTCCCTTGCTGCGGGTTTCGGGCCTCAAGGGGCCGGCCACGTGGCATTTTCCGCGGCTCAGGGCCGCTTTCCCGCAACTCCTTAGGCGGGGAGGGCCGGCATCCAGCCCCTTGCTGCCCAAGGAGTTGCCGGAAAGTGGGCTGTGGAAAATGTCGCGTGGCGGGCCCGGCCTGCTCCGATCCTCCCCGCCTCTCTTGCTGCGGGTTTTGGGCCTGAAGGGGCCCGCCATGAGGTGTTTTCCGTGGCTCGGGGGCGCTTTCCCGCAACTTCTTGGGCGGGGAGGGGCCTGCGGCCTGGCATTCAGCCCCTTCCTGCCCAAGGAGTTGCCGGAAAGCGGCCCTGGGCCATGGAAAACGCCGCATGGCGAGCCCGGCCTGCCCCAGTCTTCCCCGCCTCCCTAGCTGCGGGTTTTGGGCCTGGCGTTTTCTGCGGGCCAGGGCCACTTTCCGGCAACTTCTTGGGCGGGGAGGGGCCTGCGGCCTGGCATCCGGCCTTTTTGTTTGGCTGGTTTTTGCTCCTGTGGGGGCCTGCCGTGCCTGGGAACCAGATGCAATCGTCAAAAGAGCCATATATGGCTCGTGAGCCATAGGTTCCCGACCCCTGCTATAGAAGATATATAGCCTAGTTTCTATAACAGGGGTGGGCAATTATTTTTTCCAAGGGGCCACAAGAGAGCCAAAAAATATTATGGAGGGCTGCACCTAAAGGCTGAACTACACTCTAATCTACATTATTTATTTATTTATTTATTTACTATATTTACCATATATTACACATAATTAATATTAACATATTAATATATCAAGAAATATTCATATATTATTAGTATTAATATCATAATTATTATATTATAGTAGATATATATAGACATTATAATATATTGAAATTATAATATAATTTACATTACATTATATTATTTATTATATTATTATATTATTATAAAATTACTATAAAATAATAATAAAAACGACTAAAATAAAATAAAAAGAAATTCAAGAAGACAAGGTGCGAACCAAGATGAAGGCTGACATCCTGAAGAGAGGAAGGATCCCAAGATGGAATGGCCCAATGGACCCAGCCCAGAGGATAGCAAAGCGGACCCAGCCACTGCCGCAGCAGAGGAGCGCAGAGCATCAGGCCATCGGAGGCTACCGGCCTCCGCCCCCTCTCGCCCCCAGCTGTTCCCCAGCTGATCACCCTGCCATAGAGTGCCGCTGCCGCCATCCCATCGCAGGCTCTGTGGGACCTGTGTCAGCAGACAGGCCAGAGGAGTGGCGGCTTTTGGACTGCCTGCCATCCCTGAAACGATCTGGGCCTGCAGGGGGCAGTCGGGCGATCTGATGCTGCTGATCACCCTGGCGACCGAAAGATGATCAAGTCTCTTCCGGGTCGCCAGGGCGATAAGCCTCCCGCAGGTCCCCCCAGTGCTCCTGCTGCAGGCCCGGATTGCCTCCAGGGATGGCAGGCACCAAGGAGCTCCTCTGACCTGTCTGCTGCATGCCCCAGGTGCCAGCCTTCTCCCCCGGGCCGGACAGAAGTGGCTGCCGGGCCGCATCCGGCCCGCAGGACGTAGGTTGCCCACCCCTGTTCTATAATATACTTCAATTGTTGCAGTCCTCACACCTTTTAAAAAACAGAGCAGTGCACAGGTCTAATACACACAGCTGTTTGGGATAAGAAAGCTTGGTTTAAGATTAAGTGTTAACATGAATAGATAGATTTAACAAGACCAATCCAAGGGAAGGATCCCAGTAAACATGCCTATAAATGTTCAGGTGCAGGCAAAGGACCCCTGTGGATCTACAGCAACTGAAATGCACAAATAAACAAACAAATCCCCACATACTTTCTGAAGATGTTCGTTCTCTTCCAAGTATTTCTTAGCTTTGTCACTGGTGCTTGCGATTTCTGTTTCTAGATTCATCTGGGCTTTAATCTCTTTTGCCAACATAGTGATGAGTGAAACAGTCCGTCTCAGTACACTGTGAGAAAGGGAGGCGCATAAAAAGACAGTGTTATTAATATAGGCATAGTAATAACTGAGATTTTACACTTCAGTCTTTACTTTTTTTATGTAAACATTTTTTTTTTGGCTGATTATACAATTTAAAAATATTTTGTGTTGAAAAGTCAATTGTTTCTAGCTTCTGCGCTGCACAAAATTACACTGCACAGCCTAGGAACACTAGAGGGAAGGAGGAGGGGGTGCGGCGAGGGAGAGGGGGCGAGGCCAGAGCGGGGACAAGGCTCGAGTAGGGGTGGGGCCAGAGCAGGGGGAGGGGCCTCTTATTGCCCCCTCCACCCCCCTCCCTTGCCAAAGGGAAAGAAGGAAGGAACGCTAGACGGAAGGAGGGAGTGCGGTGAGGGGGGGGGCGGGGGTGGAGCAGGGAAGGGACGGGGACGGGGCTGGAGTAGGTGGTGGGGCCAGAGAGGGGGCGGGGCCTCTTACTGCCCCTCCACCGCATCCCCCTCCCTTGCCATGGGAAAGAAGGAAGGAACACTAGAGGGAAGGGGGGGAGAGTGTGGTTAGGGACAGGGGGTGGGGCCAGAGCAGGGAAGGGGCGGGGACGGAGCTGGAGCTGTTGGTGGGGCCAGAGAGGGGGTGGGGCTTCTTATTACTCCTCCACCACGTACCCTTCCCTTGCCAAAGGGAAAGAAGGAAGGAATGCTAGAGGGAAGGAGGGGGGAGTGCGGTGAGGGAGGGGGTGGGGCCAGAGCGGTGAAGGGGTGGGGACGGGTCTGGAGTAGGGGTGAGGCCAGAGCAGGGGGCGGGGCCTCCTACTGCCCCTCCGCCACATCCCCCTCCCTTGTCAAAGGGAAAGAAGGAATGCTAGAGGGAAGGAGGGGGGAGTGCGGTGAGGGAAGGGGTGGGGCCAGAGCGGGGAAGGGGCGGGGATGGAGTAGGTGGTGGGGCCAGAGAGGGGGCAGGGCCTCTTATTGCCCCTCCACCACATTCCCCTCCCTTGCCAAAGGGAAAGAAGGAAGGAAGGAACGCTAGAGGGAAGGAGGGGGGAGTGTGGTGAGGGAGAGGGGGCGGGGCCAGAGTGGGGAGGGGACGAGGACGGGGCTGGAGTAGATGGTGGGGCCAGAGATGGGGTGGGGCCTCTGATTGGCCCTCCACCACATTCCCCTCCCTTGCCAAGGAAGGAATGCTAGAGGGAAGGAGGGGGGGAGTGCGATGAGGGAGAGGGGCGGGGCCAGAGTGGGGAAGGGGTGGGGCTGGAGTGGCGGTGGGGTCAAAGCAGGGGGTGGGGCCTCTTATTACCCCTCCACTACATCCCCCTCCTTTGCCAAGGAAGGAATGCTAGAGGGAAGGAGGGGGGGAGTGCGGCAAGGGAGAGGGGCGGGGCCAGAGTGGGGAAGGGGTGGGGCTGGAGTGGGGGTGGGGTCAAAGCAGGGGGTGGGGCCTCTTATTACCCCTCCACTACATCCCCCTCCTTTGCCAAGGAAGGAATGCTAGAGGGAAGGTGGCGGAGTGCGGCAAGGGAGAGGGGGCGGGGCCACAGCGGGGCAACAGAGGATATGTATTTTGTTAAATGAATTTTGAGGGGTTCTTTGGGGGGGATTTTTATTGTTGGTCACACCTTGCGTTATTTTAGGCACAATTTAACCCTTTTTCATACTCTCTCTCTCTCTATATATATATTTCCCTTGTAACGTAATAATAATAAACTTTATTTATACCCCGCCAATATATATAACGTAATATATATAACGTATATAATGTAACAATACATACAGCCAAAGAAAAAGGGAGAATCCTGAGATGTAAAGATTCCGCTGTGCTCTAAAAAGTTTCATCTGAATGTGATCAAATGCATTGGGGGACGGTGTGTGTGGAGTTTTGTCACTTGACTGGAGACTGGAGTACTTTCTCACTTCTCTTACTGCATCTGTGAATAGAATAGCAAACACTGATTGCACTGGAAAAGCTGTGGGAGAGCTGAAGCCGTTTTTAATGACAACTTTTATGTTCTAGTTCAGTAATACAGTGTTCCCCAACCTTTTTTTGAGCCGCGGCACACTTTTAACATTAAAAAAAAATCCGAGGGCACACCACCAACCAAAATGACACAAAATGACACTCTAACATAGTAAAGAACGGCTGGGGGATGGTGGCCTGCTGGGAGCAGCTGCTGGGAGTGCCGAAGCCTGGGGAGGAGCCAGGCCATGCCCCGCCCCCTCCCCCGACTTCAGCTCTCCCAGCAGCTGCTCCAGCCTTGAGGGGGCAGTGCCAAGCTAGCGGTGGCAGAGCCAGCACAATGCTGGCTTGGCATTGCCCCCTCAAGGCTGGAGAAGTGGGAGAGCCAAAGCCAGGGGAGGGGGCAGAGCCAGGCCAGCGCCAGGCCAGCACTCCTCCCCCGCCTTCAGCTCTCCCACAGCTTCTCCAGCCTTGAGGGGGCAATGCCAAGCCAGCGGTGGCAGAGCCAGCACAATGCTGGCTTGGCACTGTCCCCTCAAGGCTGGAGAAGCCGTGGGAGAGTGGAAGCCGGGGGAGGGGGCAGAGCCAGGCCGCGCCAGGCCGCACTCCTCCCCCCGTCTTCAGCTCTCCCACAGCTTCTCCAGCCTTGAGGGGGCAATGCCAAACCAGCGGTGGTAGAGCCAGCACAATGCTGGCTTGGCACTGTCCCTCAAGGCTGGAGAAGCCGTGGGAGAGTGGAAGCCGGGGAGGGGGCGGAGCCAGGCCGCGCCAGGCCGCACTCCTCCCCCCGTCTTCAGCTTTCCCACAGCTTCTCCAGCCTTGAGGGGGCAATGCCAAACCAGCGGTGGCAGAGCCAGCACAATGCTGGCTTGGCACTGTCCCCTCAAGGCTGGAGGAGCTGTGGGAGAGCTGAAGCCGGGGGGAGGGGCAGAGCCAGGCCGCGCCATGCCCCGTCTCCTCCTCGGCTTCAGCTCTCCCACATCTTCTCCAGCCTTGAGGGGGCAGTGCGAGCAAGAGGCGGGAGTCATGGCCCCCATCCTCGCTCTCTGCCATGACTCCCGCCCCTCGCTCGCTGAAGCCGCGCGGAGGAGATGAGCGGTGGACGGGCTTCAGTGGGCGGGGCTCCTCAGCGCAGCTTCAGCATGCGAGGGGCGGGTTAGTCATGGCGGATTGGAGGCTGGCTGGGGAAATGGCTGAAGGAGGCAGTGTCCCGGCCCCTTCTTTTTCTTCTCCGCCTCCCCCAAGCAGCAGGTGTTCGGCAGGAGGAGGGGGGAGGAAGGGGGCAGAGAGCTTTTCTCGCGGCACAGCAGGAGGTCCGTCACGGCACACTACTGTGCCACGTCACAGCGGTTGGGAAACACTGCAGTAATATTTACAAAACATTCACAATGGGAGCAAATTTGCACATTACTTTTCTTAAAAACAGTGTCAGCAATACTACCAAATGGTTTTACATCAAAATGGGATATGGGAATGGGCTTCCCCCCCTCCCCCCCCCCCCCGGTATAAGAAAATAGGGAAGTATGGTACAAAAAAGGACTAAACTCTATGCAATAAATAAAATCCTGCTTTGGTAACAAACTAAAAAAGCAACACAAAAAAGTTTTTAAAAATTGGAATTTCTATGTAAGACAATAATACAAGGGCGGGTCAATAAGTCTGTGACTTTTTGAATGAAACATAGGTTTTTGGATTTTAAAAATCATTTTATTTTTCAACGTCGTCTCCTTTGAGCTCTATACACTTTGTCCAACGTTTCTCCCATTTTTTTATCCCTTCCAAAAAATAAGATTTGTCGAGATGATTTCATTGTTGGAGTCAAATCTCTTTCCGCCGAGCCATTTCTTCAGCTTTGGAAACAAGAAATAGTCACTTGGGGCTAAATCCGGAGAATAGGGCAGATGAGGGAGCAATTCGTATCCCAATTCATGGATTGTTGCCATGTCAACTGCACACGTGTGCACCCTTGCATTGTCCTGGTGCAAAAGAACTTTTTTCTTGGCCAAATAGGATCGTTTCCCCTCCCCCCCCAAATCCTCATTAAATTGACCCAATAATGTTGGCATAATATTCACCATTGATTGTTTTACCCTTTTGAAGGTAGTCAATGTGGATTATATCACATGTATCCCAAAAAATGGTCGCCATGACTTTATTGGCTGACAAACCCACCTTGGCCTTCTTTGGCACCGATTCACCCCGAGAAACCCACTGTTTTGACTGCTCTTTGGTCTCTGGTGTGTTGTGGTGGATCCACGTTTCGTCCACAGTTACGAAACGGCGCAAAAACCCATCCATATTGTGGTTGAACAACACCAAACACTCCTGCGAAAATGTCACACGATTGCCTTTGTGGTCGATTGTGAGCAAACGCGGCACCCATCTTGCGGAAAGCTTTCTCATACCCAAGCGATTATTTCAAATTGAAACTACTGAGCCACGTGAGATGCCTATGGCTTCCACAATCTCTCGCACTTTCCATCTCCGATCGGCCAACACCATATCGTGAATTTTTTCAATTGTTTTGGGTGTAGAGACCTCAACTGGGCGTCCAGAATGTTCGGCGTCTTCCGTGCTTGTACGGCCACAACAAAATTCAGTAAACCACTTTTTTACCATTGAATTTGATGGTGCAGAGTCCCCATAGTATTTATCAAGCTTAGCCTTGGTTTGAGGGATGGTTTTTCCCCGCAAAAAATGATGCTTAATGAGCACACGAAATTCACTTTTTTCCATTTTCTCCTCAAATCACGTGGTAGTCTGCTATCAACGGACTTATTGACCCACCCTCATATATTCAAAGGAGAGTCCCGAGGTTGAGTGGAGATTTCGGAGTTCTAGTATAATGGCCAAACCACTACACCATGCTGATTCCTTGCGGGAGGATATTCCTGTTTTAAAACATGGTTTATGCTCCTCACATACATGTTTATATTGAGGGTTTTTTAAAAAAAAGAAATCACTCTTTTGGTAAAATTCGGGGCTCTTCCACACAGGCCCTATATCCCAGGATCTGATCCCAGATTTTCTGCTTTAACCTAGATTATATGTGTCCCCACTGCCAGATAATCTGGGATAAACAGAAAATCCAGGACCGGATCCTGGGGTATAGGGCCTGTCTGGAAGGGCCCCACGTTGTGCAACAGTCTTGGAAGATATTAATTATCTGGATCCGGCGCAGTCTGGCTTTAGGCCGGGACATGGTACCGAGACAGCCTTGGTCGCCTTAGTGGATGATCTACGCGGGAGCTGGACAGGGGAGTGTGTCCCTGTTGGTTCTGCTGGACCTCTCAGCGGCCTTCAATACCGTTGACCACAGTATCCTTCTGGGACGCCTCGCAGATGGGGGCTTGGGGTACTGTTTTACAGTGGCTCCGGTCCTTTCTGGAGGGCCGATCTCAGAAGGTGTTATTGGGAGACACCTGTTCAACCCCACAACCATTGTCTTGTGGGGTTCCTCAGGGTTCAATATTACCTCCCATGTTGTTTAACATCTACATGAAGCCGCTGGGGAGGTCATCCGGAGTTTCGAGTGCGGTGTCATCTGTACGCAGATGATGTCCAACTCTGTCACTCCTTCCCACCTGCTACTGAGGCGGCTGTTCAGGTCCTGAACCGGTGCTTCGCCGCAGTGTCGGACTCGATGAGGGCGAACAAATTGAAACTGAATCCAGACAAGACAGAGGCACTCCTGGTCAGTCGCAAAGTCGAACAGGGCATAGGGTTACAGCCTGTGTTAAATGGGGTTACACTCCCCCTGAAGACGCAGGTTCGCAGTTTGGGTGTGATCCTGGAGTCATTGCTGAGCCTGGAACCCCAGGTTTCGGCGGTGACCAGGGGAGCATTTGCACAGTTAAAACTTGTGTGCCAGCTGCACCCATACCTTGAGAAGTCTGACTTGGCCACGGTGGTCCATGCTCTGGTTACATCCCGTATAGATTACTGCAATGCTCTCTACGTGGGGTTGCCTTTGAAGACTGTTCGGAAGCTGCAACTAGTCCAATGGACGGCAGCCAGGTTGATAACAGGAGCGCCATTCAGAGAGCGCACAACTCCCCTGTTGTGCCAGCTCCACTGGCTGCCAGTTTGCTACCGGGCACAATTCAAAGTGCTGGCTTTAGCCTTTAAAGCCCTAAACGGTTCGGGTCCAACGTACCTGTCCGAACGCATCTCTCCCTATGAACCATCGAGATGTTTAAGATCATCTGGAGAGGCCCTGCTCTCGGTCCCGCCTTCTTCGCAGGCGCGACTGGCGGGGACGAGAGACAGGGCCTTTTCAGTGGTGGCTCGGCTTTGGAACGCCCTCCCTAAAGACATGAGATCGGCCCCCCCTCCTGACGTTTCGCAAGAAAGTCAAGACCTGGTTATTTGAGCAGGCATTTGTTGATGAAATATAAGGCTTAATTGGAAATAAGGAATGACGACGATGTGATGGAAACTGATGTCAACATGACGCTGCGGCTGGAATTGTATGTTTTTAATTGTTAAATTGTTATTATATGTTTTTTTCTGGGGGGGGGGGGCTTGACTTGTTGCTGTGTTGTATTGAGGGCAGAGACCGCCTGTGTAAACCGTCCCAAGTTGCCCTCGGACTGAGAGGGGCGGTATAGAAACGTGACAAATGAATAAATAAATAATAAATTAATTAATTATTAATTAAATTAAATATTATTAGTGCTCAAAATTTGGACTTCACCTCCTGGAAACTATAAAAAATATAGCAAATCGTGAGTGATTATAGGACTTGTAGTCTAAAACATTCATAGGGCAAACCATTCCTCAGTCCTGTTCAAAAGAAAACGGTTTCCAGAAACCCAAGCTCAGTTGTTTTCTTGTCTGGTCAACTAAGACACTAAAGAGAAATAGCGCCAACTGTTGATTATTTTGAAATCACTTCTTGCTCCTTCTTGCCAAATTTTAAGCTTG
Source organism: Anolis apletophallus (assembly GCA_030556195.1). NCBI lineage: Eukaryota > Metazoa > Chordata > Lepidosauria > Squamata > Anolidae > Anolis > Anolis apletophallus. The sequence continues at coordinate 8,534,649 of JARBWK010000012.1, forward strand.
TTTTATGATTTAACTAGCTGAGGACCCGGCGGTGCCCGGGTTATTTGAGGAAGGCATTGTGTGCCAAGGTTGGTTCCTATTAGATGTTTATGTGGCTTGCAGTGGTCTCAGGAACTTAGTGAAGGTACTGCGAGTCCCATTGGCCATGGTCCATCCTCCTCCAAACAGAACCAGAATGTAGAGTGGGTCATGGGGGGCTCGGTGTGCCAAGTTTGGTCTTGATCAGTCATTGGATGAGAGTGGCAGCAGACTCAGAAAGTGAGTGAAGGTACTTCAACTCCCAACATCCATGGTCCGTCCCACTCAAAACTGCACCAGGATGTAGAGTGGGTCATGGGTACTCTGTGTGCCAGGTTTGGGCCTGGTCTCTGATTTGTAGGGGCAGCAATGTTCTGTGGGAAATGTATTGGGTGAAGGTATTGCAAATCCCATCATTTGAGAGCCATCCTGCCGTAAACCGCAGCAGGTTTGTAAAGTGGGCCATTGGGCCTCTGTGCCAAGTTTGGTCCTGATTCATCACTGGTGTGGGCCACAGTGCTCTAAGGAAGTGAATTAAAGTAATGCAAGTCCCATCATCCATGGTCCATCCTCCCTCAAACTGCACCAGGATGTAGGGTGCATCTTGGGGGGTCTGTGTGCCAACTTTGGTCTTGTTCTGTCATTGTTGGGGGCCTAGTCAGGAAAATCAAGTTGGGGAGGGGGGTGTTTGTAATTTTGTGCCTTTATCGAGGTAGGTTTCTTAGGGCAGTGTTTCTCAACCAGTGTTGAAGTATAAAAACCCTAAGAAACCTACCTCGATAAAGGCACAAAACACTAACACCCCCCCTCCCCACCCATTGTCTACTTGGTCTCTCCCTCTCCATGCATTGGGAAGGCCCGCCTCCCTTTCCCCAAGTAGAGACCTCCTCTTGCCTCCTGGGGGTTCTGTGTGGGAAGCTTGGCCCAGTTCTACCATTGGTGGGGTTCAGAATGCTCTTTGATTGTAGGGGAACTATAAATCCCAGCAACTACAACTCCCAAATGTCAAGGTCTATTTCCCCTGAACTCCATCTGCGTTCATATTTGGGCATATTGAGTATTCATGCCAAGTTTGGTCCTGATCCAACATTGTTTGAGTCCACAGTGCTCTCTGGATAGGTGAACTACAACTTCCAAACTCAAGGTCAATTCCCAAGCAAACCCTTTCAGTACTTTCTGTTGGTAATAAGAGTTTAATATGCCAAGTTTAGTTCAATTCCATTGTTGCAAGAGTTCAGCATGCTCTGTTTGTGTGTTAACTATAAATCTCAGAAACTGTAACTCCCAAATGTCAAGGTCTATTTCCCCCAAACTCCATCTGTGTTCACATTTGGGCATATTGAGTATTCATGCCAAGTTTGGTCCTGATCCAACATTGTTTGAGTCCACAGTGCTCTCTGGATATAGGTGAACTACAACTCCAAAACTCAAGGTCAATGCCCACCAAACTCTTATAGCGTTTTCTCTTGGTTATGGGAGTTCAGTGTGGGAAGTTTGTGTCTTTCTGCCAGTCCTGCCGGGATATCTATGTTGAGTTCATCGAAACAGGCCCAGGTTTCACACTGAGTGTATAAATACATTTAAAAACATATTAACTATATGTATGACTGTGTTAGAGTGTCATTTTGTGTCATTTTGGTGGGTGGTGTGCCCCAGGATTTTGCAAATGTAAAAAGTGTGCCGCGGCTCAAAAAAGGTTGGGAAACACTGTCTTAGGGTTTTTATACTTCAACACACTAGACTCTTCTTTCTCCCCCTTTGGAGGTTCCAATTTCCCACAGCACAACTGATGATCGCTCACGGCACACTAGTGTGCCCCGGCACACTGGTTGGGAAACACTGGAGTAGGCCAAGCATCTTCCCAGCAGAAGTCTCAGTCTTCCAAATAAAGCCCCTCAAAGAGTAGTGGGGGGGTTACCATAAATATAATGAAATATATATTTCACTGGTTGTACTGCTCAGGTAAAGTACAACCAGTGAAATGGTAAGCCAGACAAGCCACTGGGACAATCCAGAAAGGTTGCGGAAACACCTGGAGGCCACTGGCATCCTCCCAGTACTTAGGTATAACCCGTGCTATGCATGACAAAGGTGAAGAGAATAGACGAAACCACTGTCTAACATAGATCTTGGATTGGCATTCTTTCTGTACTCCACGAACAATTCTGGGAATTGCACCTATAGTCGATGAAGACTCTGTGGTAGAGGCATAAAAATTGTCGCGAGAAGGGTTGAACACTCCCAGGACTATGCTTGTTCTCCGTAGCATGACGGTTAACCTGTATGTGGAGACCTTGTGGTCAAGAAATAATTGGGCAACCTTAGCTATTACTCAAGGTTTCCGCAGTATCTGACTAACTAATGAGCTAAGTTGCTTCAACGAAGCAAGTGTGCTGGTAAAGGTAGAAATAGCCATTTCCCCTGGCAACTAATAGGCATAATGACAGGAAAAGAGCCATTGAATCTTGCTTTTGGGACCAGGTCTTTGCACAATAGAGCCAATGCTTAAGCTATTGTGCAAAGACCTGGTCCCAAAACCAGGTCTTTCTAAACACCAGGAGAGATGGGGACGGCGTATTCCACTTGGGCGCATTCCACAGGTTGGGGGAGGAGGCACAGCCGAGAAGGCCCTGTCCCCCATCCCGGCCAGCCACATTTGAGATGCTGGCGGGAGCTCCCCGGAAGATCTTAAATTGCGGGGAAGGACGGAGGGGTAGATGCGCTCTGACAAGTAAGCTGGGTCAGAACCAGAACACAACAGGGGGGTGGTGTGCTCCCTGTATGTAGCTCCTGTTAGTAATGTGGCTACCGCCCGTTGGACTAACTCCAGTTTCCGAACTATCTTCAAAGGCAGCCCCATGTAGAGTGTTAGGCAGTAATCTTAATGGGATATGACCAGAGTGTGGACGACCATAGCCAGATCAGACATTCCAAGGTATAATAGCAATAATAATAGATTAAAACAGACCTGGGCAACCTACGGCCCGCGGGCCGGATGCGGCCCGGCAGCCAATTCTGTCCAGCCCGGGGAGAAGGGCGTCAGGGGTGGGGCCAAGAGGAAGGGGTGCCACTGCTGCCATCCCATTGCGGGCTGTGGGGCCTGCGTCGGCAGACAGCCCGCCGCTCCGGAGAACAATCGGAGGGTCGCCAGGGCGATCAGCCGCCTCAGGTCGCCGACTGCTCCCGCTGCAGGCCTGGATCGCCTCCCAGGATGGCAGGCACTCCAAAGCCGGGATGGCAGGCACTCCATGGCAGGGCGATCAGCTGGGGAACGGCTGGGGGCGAGAGCGGGCGGAGGCCTGCAGCCTCCGATCGTCTGCTGCTCTGCTCTGCTCTGCTGCGGTGGCAGCTGGGTCCGCTTTGCCATCCTCTGGGCTGGGTCCATTGGGCCATTCCATCTTGGGATCCTTCCTCTCTTGAGGGTGTCAGCCTCTATCTCGGTTCGCACCTTGTCTTCTTGAATTCCATTTTATTTTAGTGGTTTTTATTATTATTTAATAATAATTTTATAATCATATAATATAATAAATAATATAGTATGTTATATTATATTACAATTTCAATATATTATAATGTCTATATATATATATATACTATAATATAATAATTATATATTAATACTAATAATATATGAATATTTCTTGATATATTAATATGCCAATATTAATGATGTGTAACAGGGCTGTCCAACTGGCGGCCCCGGGGCCGGATCCGGCCCCGTAGCCTGTTGGACACGGCCCCACCTATGCCCTCAGCCGCCATTTTTAAATTTCAAAAAAAAAATCGAATTTTTTTTTAAAAATGGCGGCCGGGGGGAGGGGGAGCGGGGCAGGGAGGAAGAGAGCTAGCTCCTCCTCCTTTTCGGCGCCCCTCCTACCTAGGGCGGGAGCCGCGAAAAGGGCAGAAGGCGGCGCCAGCAGCAGCGCGTCACAGGCCTGGCGTGACGCGCTGCTCCTGCACCGCCTACTCCTCCTTTTCGGCGCCCCTCCCTTCCTAGGGCGGAGGGGGCCGAAAGGGAGGAGTAGGCGGCGCCAAGAGCAGCGTCACAGGCCTGCCGTGACGCGCTGCTCCTTGGCACCGCCTTCCTCCCTTTCGGTGCCCCCTCCTTCCTAAGGCGGAGGGGCGCCGAAAAGGAGGAGTAGGCGGCGCCAAGAGCATGGCGTCACGCCAGGCCTGTGACGCTCTGCTCTTGGCGCCGCCTACTCCTCCTTTTCGGCACCCCCTCCCTACCTAGGGCGGGAGCCGCCGAAAAAGGGCAGAGGCGGTGTCAAGAGCAGCGCGTCACAGGCCTGGCGTGACGCGCTGCCCCTTGGCGCCGCCTACTCCTCCTTCGGCGCCCCCTCCGCCCCTAGGAAGGGAGGGGCGCCGAAAGGAGTAGGCGGTGCCAGGGGGCAGCGCGTCACGCCAGGTCTGTGACGCGCTGCTCCTGGCGCCGCCTTCTGCCCTTTTCGGCCGTTTTAGGGGCGGGGCCTGGGGTTGGGGCGGGGCCTGGGGCGGGGCCTGGGGGTGACCTTTTATCCGGCCCTGGACCCCGTAGAAGTTGGACAGCACTGATGTGTAATATATAGTAAATATAGTAAATAAATAAATAAATAATGTAGATTAGAATGTAGTTCAGACTTTAGGTGCGGCCCTCCATAATATTTTTTGGCTCTCGTGTGGCCCCTTGGAAAAAATAATTGCCCACTCCTGAATTAAAATAATGTAAATGTAATAATAATAAGAGAGTTAAATAATAAATGTAATAATAATACCAACAACAGAGTAAAATAAATAACACGGACTTGAGTACAAGCCGAGGGGGGCTTTTTCAGCCTAAAAAATGGGCTGAAAAACTTGGCTTATACCGGAGTATATATGGCACTTCATTTCTCAATTGCTATGTATCCAGTACATATCAATGGTAATATTGAAAAAAACAGATTTTCTACTTACCAAGAAATAAAACAACTAATAGAACTATGATAGTAAGAAATGCCTTGTTCCAATAGTTGGCAAGTTTGCTCCATATACGGATTGTAAACACCTTCTGCCATCTGAAAAACAGAATTGCAGTGTTTCAAGGAAGTTGGAGAGATAAGAAGAGACGCGTGCAAACACTGTCACTGCCATTGCAATATTAGATAAATTATTTTTCAATAGCTCTTCAAATTAAAGTGAAGCTTAACATTAAAATAAAACTCTCGCACAGCTGTAAACACAAACAATATGAAGAAAATATGATACAGATATGTTTCGTGCACCAGCGAGGACTCCTGTATCTTCTGGAACTAAATCGAAGGCTACAGCTTTGTCCCTTACACACCAGTGTTTTTCAACCTATTTTGAGCCGTGACACATTTTTTACATTTCCAAAATCCTGGGGCACACCACCAACCAAAATGACACTCTAATGACACTCTAACACAGTAATACATATAGTTAATATGTTTTTAAATGTATTTATACACTCAGTGTGAAACCTGGGCCTGTTTTGATGAACACAACATAGATATCCTGGCAGGAATGGCAGAAAGACACACACGAAGGTCTTGCTCAACAGCTGGGAGTTATAGCTCACCCGCAATCAAAGAGCACTCTGAACTCCACCAATGATGGAATGGAATCAAACTTCCCACACAGAACTCCCATAACCAAGAGAAAATACTATAAGAGTTTGGTGGGCATTGACCTTGGGTTTTGGAGTTGTAGTTCACCTATATTCAGAGAGCACTGTGGACTCAAACAATGTTGGATCAGGACCAAACTTGGCATGAATACTCAATATGCCCAAATGTGAACACCGATGGAGTTTGGGGAAAATAGACCTTGACATTTGGGAGTTACCATTTCTGGGATTTATAGTTAACACACAATCAAAGAGCATCCTGAACTCTTGCAACAATGGAATTGAACCAAACTTGGCATATTGAACTCTCATTACCAACAGAAAGTACTGAAAGGGTTTGCTTGGGAATTGACCTTGAGTTTGGATGTTTTAGTTCATCTACACCCAGAGAGCACTGTGGACTCAAACAATGTTATGTTATGTTGTTGTTTGTTTTCTATCCAGAATCACAATGTTGGAAGGAGGCTCACCACTTTAAGGTCCCTAAAACAGGCATGGGAAAACTTCGGCCCTCTGGGTGCTTTGGACTTCAACTCCCACCATTCCTAACAGCCTGAGGCACTTTCCTGCTTAAGTGGCTGAGGGGGGAAAAGGAAAAGGGCTTGAGGCTGCTAGGAATGGTGGGAGTTGGAGTCCAAAACACCTGGAAGGTCCAAGTTTGCCCATGCCTGCTTTCGACAGAGACCTCTTCCTCCCCCTTCCCCTTCACACACTTTCTTCCCCCTCCTGCCGAACACTTACTTTTTCTTCTCCATTCGGGCTCCCTTCTTCAGGAGGGGAGGGGAGAAAGACCCGTGACCCGTGCACAGACTCGCCCTACATCTTCCTCCCTGCCCCTCCCCTCCTGAACATGCTCACGCTGCCCCCTCGGATCAAAATGGCAGCAGCGTGAGCAAAGCGAGCAGAGCGAGGCTGGGAAGAAGGGAGCCCGAGTGGAGAAGAAAAAGTGTTCAGCAGGAGGGGGAAGAAATTTCCCACGGCACACCTGATGATCGCTCACGGCACACTTGTGTGCCATGGCACACTGATTGGGAAACACTGCCTTACACTGTAGATCAGGGGTTAGGAACCTATGGCTCGCAAGCCAGATGTGGCTCTTTTGATGACTGCATCTGGCTCACAGATGGCCGCTGAGCCGAAGCCAGGTGTTGCCCTTTCTCAATATGCCATCGTCCCAGAACAGGCTCGCGTTGGAGACATGGCCGCCTGTTGCCCTTTCCTCAATATGGCGTCGTCCCAGAAGAGCCCTGTGTTGGAGATGGGGCCTCCCTTAGAAAAGATGGCTGCTTGGCTGAAGCCGGACGTTGCCGTTTCCTAAGATGGCGCCCAAGATCAGACCCAGCTGTGTTGTGGTGAACCTTAAGTGGGGGAAGTTGGAAAGGGATCGGCGGAGGGCAAAACGGGAACCCATTTCGTTTTATTTCAAATTCACGGCGTTCCCTGCGCGCCGGGCCAGGAGAAGGAGGCCTCCTGCGCGGTGACGGTTGTTGACAACATGAAGACAGCCGTCTCCTTCTTCTCGGTGATAGAAGCGGGAGGCGGCGGCGGAAGGAGGCCTCACGAGCCTTGAGGGGAAGAAGGGAGGGAGGGAAGGGCCTGGCCTGGCCTCCCCTCCCCGCTGCCATGTCCTTTGTGACGACTTGGCTATAAAACTTTGGAGGATTTTAAAACTCTTGGACGCTTTGATTGCTGCCACCAACCTAAAATATTAATTCTAGGATTTTTAATAAAAATAACAGTTAATCTAGGCTCCAATTAATAATCAGCAAAGTAAACTGGGAGGATTCTGAGGTAAAATCTTCCAGATTGGAATGGAAACAAATATGAGCTACGGACAAAGGAGCAGATTGAGGAGAATAAAGAAATAGACTGGTTTTCATATTTGCAATTAAGGGAAAAATATAGAGAAGACATAAAAACTGGGTTTGAGGATACCCAAAATGAGATTGAAGAGGTAATATTTGATGATAAACCAAAAAAAGTAGGACGTATATATAAAACCCTACTAAATTGGAACCAACCAAGGAAAAACGACGAGAACTACAAAGCTCAATGGTCCAGAAATATAGGTTTTAAGATTAAAGAGGACACTTGGAGGGTCATATGGAAAATCAATGTCAACATCTCCTACTGCCACAAATACAGGGAAACTGGATTAAATTAATATATAGGTGGTACCACACCAAATACATTAGCAAAAATGTATAAAAATCAAAATCCAGATTGTTGGAATTGCAAAAAAAAGAACATGGGCACATACTTCCACCTATGGTGGTTGTGCCCTAAGTCAGAAAAATTCTGGAGTGAGATACACACCGAGTTAGAGAAAATGCTTAAAAGATCGATTGAAAAAAGACCGGAATTATTCCTCCTTGGAATTGTGGACCCCTCCTGGGAAAAGAAGGACAGAAAAATGTTCATCTTGACCACCACGGCGGCCAAGATGGTACTAGCCAAATACTGGAAATCCCAGGAGGCTCCCACCAAGGAGGAATGGCAGATGAAAGGGATGGAGACAGTGCAAATGGAAGCACTGACTGAAGCTCTAAGAGAAGAAAGAAAGACAAATAGAAGGGAGGAAGAGGGAAATAATAAATGGGACTGGTCGGACCTGAGGGAGTACTTTAAGAAGGAAAAAAACATAGATCTGAAGGTGAAGAGTATATAAGAAGGTGGGGAAGTGGGGAGGAAAAATTTAAAGGGGGTTAAGAAGGAAGTATAAAGATAAGGGGGCAGGGGCGGAGTCGGATAGAAGAGGTATGTCTGGAATTCCTGTCCTTGCTGTTCCTTTCCCTATTTTTCTTATCTATATATATAAAAATCGAGTGGTTGTGGGTTGACGATTATGCACGGCCACACCATAACCCCCACAACCACAAAACCCACAACACACGTTTCACCAGGCCATGAGGTACCAACTAGGCACAACCCCCCACCTTTAAAACTTCCACAGACCCCTAAATGCGACCCCCCAAAATAGCCCATTCAAACCTATGGGAGGAGGATCGGGCGCCGGCCGCGGCTTCGCCCGATCCCCCGCCCGGCACATTCACCTGCTCTCCACTGGGAGAGCGGAACCTCCTCCCCGCCTGAATGCCCTCCGCAGGTTAGGGGCCGGTCTGGAAGCGGCGGAGGACAGGGCCAGAACCCCAAGGAGCCCAATGCAGCACCCGCGCCACCCGGCTCCATGCGGCGGAGGACGGCTGCTCTGTGATGCCTTTCCTGCTTTCCCTGCGTTGTCCTCCTCCGGGAGTGGCAGGAAGCTGGGCCGCCACCGCCTCATCGCTCTTCCTGGCCACTGTCGCCTCCTTGGCTTCCTCCGCTGCTTTCCTCATGTTCGTGGACTCGGGTTGCGTGCGTTGGGTCCGGAAACTTTTAGAAGCCTGTGAGATGGAGGAGGAGGCGGGTAAGGCCATGGAACTACACCTCCCAGAAGGCTCCGCGCCGCTCCCAGGGAAACAGGGGCGGAGCTTTCTGGATAGTCCCATGCCTTTACCCGCCTCCGCCTCCATCTCCCAGCCTCAAAAACGTTCCCGGACCCAACGCACGCAACCCGAGTCCACGAACATGAGGAAAGCAGCGGAGGAAGCCAAGGAGGCGACAGTGGCCAGGAAGAGCGATGAGGCGGTGGCGGCACAGCTTCCTGCCACTCCCGGAGGAGGACAACGCAGGGAAACACACAGGGACACCAGACATCCTCCTACAGAATGTCCCCCCACCGCCCCTGCCCTCGGCAGAAAGGTGGCAAGGAAGGGCGACCATCCAACTGAAGACAGACATGGAACAGGCAAGCTTACAACACACATAACACCCATAAAACCAAAAACCCCAAACACAACAACTCCTAACCCAAACCACACAAACAAACACATCCACACACATACAAACACATATAAATACACACCTATACATACACATCCAAACAAAAACATAAACATACAAACACACACATACAAATACACAACCACATACAAACACATATATCTACACACCTACACATACACACCCACACTAATACATAAACATATATACACACACATCTAAATACACAACCACATACAAACACATATATCTACACACCTATACAAACACATCCACACTAATACATACACATATATACACACACATACAAACACATATAAATAAACATCCACATACAAACACATATATCTACACACCTAAACATACACATCCACACTAATACATACACATATATACACACACATATCAGCACCTCTCCACATATACACATACATACATACACATACACAAACACACATATATATACACGTCACCACACACACAAAAAACCACAGAAAAAAAACACATACATACACACATACCAAGACCAATATACACACACATACACACACACGCACACACATACACACACACAAATATACACAAACCTATACATGCACACACACATACACACATACCAAAAAAAACCATACACACATACAACTATAAACACAAGAACACACACATATATATACACACAACAAACATGCTCACATCATTTCCACAACTTACATACCCAGACTTTCCCACATCACCAACATAGGGCACAGCAACGCGTGCCGGGTACAGCTAGTTAGGTACTGTTTTTATCCTTATCTTGTCTTATATAATAGAGGACACCAATTATCCACTGTGGAAAACCATGAGAAGGGAAAGAAAGGCAACCAGCCACAGAAGTCGAAATGAAAGGAAACCCCGTCAAACCTCCAACTGTCTTTTGTCAAACACTCTGTATAAGCTCGAGGAGAAATAACCCCGAGCTTCTTTCACACTCTTAACACTCGCTATTCTTTATCTTGCTTTCTAAGATGGACTTTCTGTTTTCCTTTTCTGTCTGCCAGAGCAGCCAGCTCTGGAGACGCACACTCAAACTGTTATATGTATAAGTTTTAATTTCTGTGTTTTAGATCTGAAATACTCAATAAAAAACTTTTTTTAAAAAAAAAAAAATCTTCCAGATTTGGGAATGTGAGATTATTGAACTGGCACACACTGATGGAAATGAGGCACACCGAAACTGTCTTGAAAAGTTAATAACAATGAATATTTATTAAACTAACAAGCAGCTTTGAGAGGCACAAATGCGTTACGGTTATCAAGTGAGGCACAATAGCGTAATGGTTATCAATTAATGTTCATTAGCGTGTTGGTTACTTCAGAGGAATTACTTAAATCTTAGATCTTAAAAACAGACAGTGTAAAAACTTGTCTTACTAAAACTCCCTCACCCTAATATTTAAACTAGTGGTGAGCAGTCTACCAACTGTAGCAACCCAGCCTCCGTTCCAGCCGGGGGGGCGGGGTGCAGCCCCGGGGGTCCCAATTGCTTTGGTTCAAGATGGAGGGGATGCAGGGGCTGATGGGCATGCATCCCCAACTGACAGTTTGCGATGGGATGACACCTGGCCTTCTGCTTACTCGGATGATGAAGGCCAGCTAGATTCCGGATCAGACGGATCAGATTGTGAATATGAGAAACCGGGAGGTTTCGGTTCACAAGAGCGTTTGTTGCCACCAGCTGCGGAGGAAGAAATGGAAACTGCGTTGGAGGCATGTTCCCAGGAAGATAGCGAGCCAGATGGTGCTGGGCCTGCGAGGAGTTTCGACCGGAGTAGTATTGTGGCTACGAGAAGAGATTGGAAGCCAGCGGAGCCTGGAGAGGCGCTGGTCTCACAAAGGTGGGAATTAAGTATACACTCTGTGGGAAAGTTCCTCAGTTGAGCGGCCACGTCGTTGCTGGAAGGACGCATCGGTGGTCTGCTGTTCCTTGGAAGCCATAGTTTGGCTTACCTTGCCAAGAACTACCTTGAAACCTTGTTCATACCCTGTACCTTGGATTGCCTTGTTTGCCTACGGACTAAGTTGCCTTGCTTTGATTCGCTTTGTTTTTATGGACTTTGCTTTTGAGAGATTCCCTGCTTTTTGGACTTACTTTTGGACTTTAATTGCTAATCACCTTGGACTCTTTGATCTAAACTACTTTGGACATTTTACCTTTTTCACCTGCAAATAATTTGTGCTTAATAAATAGTTAATTGACATTGTCTGTGTGTGTGTGTGATTAAGGGGACGGGCCAGGACCCGCGTTGTGACAGTTGGCCGCTCAACTCCACGAACCCCTAATCACACCACGGGATGAAGAAACCGCCGTCGGCGAGCAGCCGCGAGCAGCCCTCAGTCTACCAGAAGCCCATCTAGCTATAACACTATCTCTTAGAGCAGGGGTGCTCATTATGGTGATCGGGAGCACCTAGGTGATCTTCAGCCCTCTTCCAGGTGATCTTTGGGCCTCACCAGAGAGGTAGAGAGAGAAAGAGAGAAAGAGGCGAAGGAGGCCGGGCAAAGTGGGGCAAAGCCAAGCAAGCCCTGCCGCAAGCCCTGCTGCTGCCATCGGGACTCCCATTCCAAGCCGAGACCTGGGCGAGCGAGCTGTGTGGCTGCTTTCTTTCCTTGGTTGGGGCGAGGAGGGAGGGCTCCGCCGTGTTCCTGGGGCTGAACCCAAGGAGGAGGGGGCTGCAGGGATGGAGACTCCACTTGCTGCTGCTGCTTGTGCCCTCGCCGCCTGTCTCCGCCGCGCCCGCCCGCGCCCTCGAAGGAGGCAGGCGGCGAGGGCCCACGGGAGAGAGAGAGAGCCGGCTAGGAAGAGCCACCCTCTCTCTCTCTCTCCCGTGGGCATGGACTGCCACCAGTGGGAGGGGTCCTCCTTCCTGCCAGCTGTCCACTTGGGCGTCCTTTCTGAGTGACCCCTCGAAAGGAAGGAAAGAAGGAAGGGCGCCCCCGCTGCATCTGTCACCTTGGGGAAGCACCTCTTCCACTCTTCCTTCTCCTGCCCAGGTAAGGAAACCTCAAGGGAGGATTGAGGGGGAGGCTGCCGTGGGAGGCTCCAGCCTCACGTGGCTTCCCTCTCTCGGTTGAGTTTCCTGGCCCAGGCAGCAGCCAGGCAGCCCCTCTTCCCAGCCCTGCGCCTTCCGAGCCGCCGCCGAAGCCATATCTGGCCAGAGCGCTGGCGGGTGTGCCTATAAATATCCTCCTGCTGCATGCATGGGAGGGGCCTGCTGTGCACGCAAGAAGCAGGACGGGATGGGGACTTCGCAAAAGCACGCAGCAGGAAGGCAACGAAGACATTAAGAGAGAGCGCTCGCGCAGGCAAGGAGGGTCCCCTTCCCGGGTGCGTGCGGCGGTGAGTTCGTGGGCAGGCAAGAAAGAAGCCCTGCGCGGACGGAAGGCTGCAGTAGGAGCGTGCGCGCGCATGTGCGCACGCACGCTCACATGCACAACAGGTGATCTTTTCAACTTGATTGTTCATATAGTAGCTCGCATGATGAAAAAGTGTGAGCACCCCTGTCTTAGAGTGTTCCTCTAGCTGGCTTCTTCAAAGAGATGAGCTAATCCCTAAACCCTAGGGATTTCTGAAAGCCTGTGACTGACTACCTGCCAGCTATCACACAGAGCCTTCCCTGCTAGCTCACACAGCTGTGTCAAGAGACTGCTTTAAACTCACAGCTCTGACCACAAACTGCTCTCTCTCTCTCTCAGAGCTCTGACAAAAACCTCTTCATTCTTTGTGTCCTGGCAAGAGACTGATTCTCTTTCCCACTCAAGTAGCTCGGCTCCTCCCCTCAGCTCCGGGCTCCTCCCAGGCAGCTCTCTCTCTCTCTAACTCCCTCCCAGAGAAGGCTCCAAGCCACTCCCCCTTTTCCTGACTTTTCCTGGATGCCAAACTGCTATGCTGGTCTCGGCCCAGCATTACAATGGGTGAGTCCTCATATCCTTTTTCAGGCGGAAAGGTAAGCCAGGCGAGCGGAAGATGAACAAGGGAGGGACCCTGAAGGCCATCCAGCCCGACCCGACCCGGCCCCCTTCCAGCGCCCTTCGCCTTCAAAGCACCCCCGACAGATGACCGTCCAGCCTCTGATTCAACGCCTCCAAAGACGGAGCCTCCACCACACTCCACAAGGGGCAGAGAGTTCCACTGCTGAACAGCTCTCTCTCTCTCTCTCTCTCTCACCCACACAAACACATAGTCAGGAATGTTCTTCCTCATGTTCAGGCCGAATCTCTCTCTCTCTCTCTCTCTCTCTCTCTCTCTATCTATCTCTCTATCTATCTAATATGACTCTCACTGAAATAAATTTCCAAATATTTTGCTTTCATGGCTCTCCGAGTCAAAAAGGTTCCCGACCCCTGCTGTAGATGTACTGATGGGAAAGACATGTCGTGTAGATTCAAAGTCATTGAATTTCAACCTTGCTTGTATCTAATCAGACTAGGTGTCTTTAGCGTCCAAGTTTAATGAGACTAGGTTTCTGCTTTCAGATCCTCTTAAAGCCTTACCCTGAAGACAGCAACCTCCGGAGGACTGTATTTAGATCACACCTTTCATTATCTTGTTAGTAAAATCATCACACCAACATCCTTATCCTTGTAACATTAACCTGCGTCAGAAGACTGCATGCAGTTGTTTCCCAAGGATGTAATTTTATAAACATTTAATCAGGGACGAGCCACAAATGAATTCATTAGGATGTGTTTGTGAGTAAACAAACCTACATGTGATCCAGGACAGTACTTCTCAGACTATCCTAGCAGCTGCATTTTACACCAGCTTGAGCCTCCGGATCACCGACATAGGTAGGCCAATGTAGAGGGCATTGCAGTAGTCAATTCTCGAGGTGACTGTGGCCTGGATCACCGTGACCTGATCCTCTCTGGTCAGTTAGGGAGCCAGTCGCCTAGCCTGCCGGAGATGGAAAAAAGCCACTCTGCTGGCATTGGAGATCTGAGCCACCATTGATAGCCGAGGGTCCAGCAGGACTCCCAAGCTCTTCACAGAGGACGACGGACACAGGGGTACACCGTCAAGGGTAGGCGACTGAACAGTCCCTCCACCAGGGTGACCCAGCCACAAGATTTCCGTCTTTGCCGAGTTCATCCTCAACCTGCTAGCACGCAGCCATCCAGTCACGGCTTCAAGGCAATGTTGGAAATTATCAGGAACAGAGTCCGACTGGCCGTCCATTCGCAGAACGAGCTGAGTGTCGTCAGCGTACTGGTAACACTCTAGTTCATAGCTCCGAACCATTTGAGAGAGAGGTTGCAATCCAACCACAATATGTAAATTATAAGACTGATTGAATAGGACTGTTAGTATCAAGGAACATGGAAGGCACTACAAGACCTATTCGACCAGAGAAGTCAGCCATAGCAGAGCACTTGATGAACACAGCATATTGTTTGAGAACATAGAAATGCTGGACCACTCTCACAACCACCATGTCAGACTATGCAGGGAAGCCACTGAAATCCACAAGCATGTGGACAATTTCAACAAAAAGGAGGAAACCTGGAAATGAACAAAATCTGTCTACCAGGATTTAAAAAAGCTCAGAAAACAGGGGAATTCTAGATAGGAAACAATCAGGGCCAGCTCACACCTCCCAACAAAGGATTCCCCCAGGCAGGAAACAGCCAGGTTTTGAAGCTGCAAGGCTATTCAATGCTAATCAAGCTGGTCAAGCGCAGCATTCACACTTGCCTCAAACACTCTAGTCCGTAGCTCCGAACCAGTTGAGCGAGAGGACACATATAGATGTTAAAGAGCAGGGGGGAGAGAATGGCCCCTTGAGAAACTCCACAAACAAGTGGAAACCTCTCGGAAACCAGGTCTCCCCTCTCCACTCGCTGTCCCAGATCGCGGAGGAAGGAGGACAGCCATTTCAGGACTGTCCCCCGAACTCATGGTGAATCGGCGCCAAAGAAGGCCAAGGTGGGTTTGTCAGCCAATAAAATCATGGCGACCGTTTTTTGGGATGCACGCGGGATAATCCACATTGACTACCTTCAAAAGGGTAAAACAATCAATGGCAAGCAGCTGTGGACAAGTCTACATAGGGACTAAGCAATATGAGCAGTGTAGTTACTATCTATGTTCCTACAACACAACAACACACTGTGGGGTTTTGTATATAATCAATATATTCAGGCTTGCATCAAATTTGTGGGTTTACAACAAGTGACAGTACCACCACAAGCAGACATCCAAACTACATTACTTAAATGTGAACGTACCTGGATAATCCGCAGTAAATGCTAGCAACCATTAGGCCTCAATGAAAATCTAAGCCTAACAGACCTGCTGCTTTAAATAACCAAGGAAGCCACATTCTATTGTATGTTAATTTGCTTGCACTGCTCAGGCACTTAAGCAGCTTTTCAACCATAGCATGTACCTGATTGTGGTCTGCGCCATGAGGGCGATTCATACATAGCTGAGACATCAGCATTGCTATTAAGCATACTTATGATTTATGGTGGTAAGTGTTGAGATTATACTCCTACCCTTTGTTACTATCTTGTTTTTAGATGGGAAACTATTGTATATTGTTTGTATTTCAGACATATAGTCTTTTGTGCATCTCTGTATAATTGGGGCCACCCTGACGAGATTGGGACGAAACGGGTCGGTAACCGGAGAAGGATTACCCGTAGGTGGACTACCCAGCGATAACCACGAACTAGTGGATTAATACGCATTGGAACTCACAACGGAAGCATATAACATTCCACACTTGTGTCCAAGTTGATTTATTTTGGGCCAACGGGCCGTGGATTATAAAATATATTTTTGAGTTGACCATTGGGTCTCGAAGAATACATCACAGAAGAATGGGACTATATTATTGAGTCTATTAGACTCCGTGAAGAGGGACTAACTGTATCGTGAGTGACTCTGGTATTTTCCTTTGGTTTGTGCGCCGTTTATATGTAATAGATATACCTTTGTGTTAATGGAAAGTAATAAGATTGAGCTTATATGCAAGCCTGAATATATTGATTATATACAGAACCCCACAGTGTGTTGTTGTGTTGTAAGTCTACATAGGGACCACCAAGCACTGCAATGCCCAAACATGAACCAAGGAACATGAAAGGGACTACAGACTAATTCAACCAGAGAAGTCAGCCATAGCAGAGTACCAGATGAACTAACCTGACCACAGCATATTGTTTGAGAACACAGAAATGCTGGACCACTCTCACAACCACCATGTCAGACTACACAGAGAAGCCACTGAAATCCACAAGCACGTGGACAATTGCAACAGAAAGGAGTCCACCATGAAAATGAACAAAATCTGGCCACCACTATTAATAAAAGTCTTGGTAACATCCGCATTGCACACAGAATATTAATGTAATGAAGGATAACATTAAAATTAAAGTTATGAATAATATTTTTTAAAATAAACCTAAATGAGAAGGATGAACCTGACGCACTGCTATCCATTTATTCATGTTTACTTCTATTTTTGTCAGCAGTATGAATTAAATTTTTAAAATAATTATTGTGTTTGCACTATTATTAACTACATTAGATTTCATATGTGTCGCCTATTTGTAGTCATTACATGCATATATTCCTGCTAATATATGGGCGGTAGGGATGTCCAGCTTCCGACCCTGGACGGTGTGGCGTTATGCCCGTCGTCTTCAGTAAAGAGCCTTGGAGTTCTTTTGGACCCTCTGCTGTCAATGGAGGCGCAAATCTCCCCTGTCAGCAGAGTGGCGTTTTTCCATCTTCGCCAGGCTAGGAGGCTGGCCCCTTACTTGTCTCGGCACGACTTGGCCACGGTGAGCCAAGCCACGGTCATCTCAAGGTTAGACTACTGTAACGCTCTCTACATTGGCCTGCCTCTGTCGGTGACCCGGAAACTCCTGCGAGCTGCCACATTACACCAATTCTGCGGGAACTGCACTGGCTTCCTATTGAGTGCCAGATCACCTTCAAAGTGTTAGTCTTGACTTTTAAGGCCTTGTATGGTTTGGGACCAGTGTACCTAAGGGACACCCAGGGGTGGGCAATTATTTTTTCCAAGGGGCCACACGAGAGCCAAAAAATATTATGGAGGGCCGCACCTAAAGGCTGAACTACATTCTAATCTACATAATTTATTTATTTATTTATTTACTATATTTACAATATATTACACATCATTAATATTAACATATTAATATATCAAGAAATATTCATATATTATTAGTATTAATATCATAATTATTATATTATTTATTATATTATATTATTATAATTATAAAATTATTATAAAATAATAATAAAAACCACTAAAATAAAATAAAATGAAATTCAAGAAGACAAGGTGCGAACCAAGGTAGAGGCTGACATCCTCAAGAGAGGAAGGATACCAAGATGGAATGTCCCAATGGACCCAGCCCAGAGGATGACAAAGCGGACACAGCCGCCGCCAGAGCAGAGCACAGCAACAGATGATCGGAGGCTGCAGGCCTCCGCCCGCTCTCGCCCCCAGCCGTTCCCCAGCTGATCGCCCTGCTATGGAGTGCCTGCCATTCCCGGGCCTGCAGGGGGAGCAGTCGGCGATCTGAGGCGGCTAATTCGACCTGGTGATCCAGAAGACGATCAAGTCTTCCGGGTCGCCAGGGCGATCAGCACCCGCAGGTCGCCGAGTGCTCCCGCTGCAGGCCCAGATCACCTCCGGGGATGTCAGGCACTCCAAAGCTGCCGCTCCTCCGGCCTGTCTGCCGACACAGGCCCCACAGAGCCCGCGATGGGATGGCGGCAGCGGCACCGCTTCTTCTTGGCACCATCCCCAACGCCCTTCTCCCCGGGCCGGACAGAATCGGCTGCCGGGCCGCACCCGGCCCGTGGGCTGTAGGTTGCCCACCCCTTCTTTAGGTATTGTGTCTCCTCGGGGGAAAGAAGAAAAGCTGCGGCTGCCCTTTTACTTGGCACTATGGGTCTCTCCCCCCCCCCCCCAGCACCAACCAGCACCAGTTTGTGGGTCTCTCTCACCCTACACAAACATCAAGGGATAAGGGAAAAGCTTCAGCAAGCGGTCTGCTATTCAGCCAAGAGAGATCATCCCTTAATTAATTTATTTATTTCACGATATTTATATGCTGCCCTTCTCAACCCCGAAGGGGACTCAGAGCAGCTCACAAGCAAAATGCAAATACAATTTATTTGTTTATTTATTTAATTTATTTCTAACCCACCCTTCTCTACCCCTGAAGGGGGACTCAGGGCAGCTAACAGAAAGGCAACAATTCGATGCCACATACACAGGAGACAAAACAACAACACATCATAAAATACTACAAAACAGATTAAAACAATCAAATATCAATAATTAGCCACATGATCCCCGTAACCAAATCCACAGTCTGCCTCCACAATCCTGTCATTATTCAATTGTCCGTCCACTGCCCATCAGCCAAACGCCCGGTCCCAAAGCCACGGAAGAAGTTGACCTTATTTCGCTGGGGAACGAGTTCCCACAGGCCAGGGGCCACCACCGAGAAGGCCCTGTCCCTCATCCCCACCAACCGTGTTTGCGACGAAGGTGGGATTGAGAGCAGGGCCTTCCCGGAAGATTGTAAGTTTCAAGGTGGGATATAAGAGGAGATACACTGGGACAAGTAGACTGGGCCAGAACCGTAAATGTAACTATAATTATTGCCACAGTACAACAGCAATGTTACACATCACATTGTGCTATAACAATATCACATTGTGCTATAACAATTATATCGCAATATTATTAGTAATATTGCATGTAACACAAAATATATAGTTATAGTTTATTATTATTATTAGTGGTAATATATTGCATTACATTACAACATTAGCAATATTATATGTATACACAATATATTATACCATACCATATTATACTATAATATCAAATACAACATACTATGTCATTGTCACAGTACAACGATTACATATCACATTGTATTATAACAAATTATATCACAATATTATTAGTAATATTACAATATTAATTATAATATCTTATAAAGATATTAATTATAATATCTTATAAATGCAGATTGCTGTATCATACTTAATAAAAATAAGACATCCCCTAAAAATAAACCAGAAAAGAAATATAAGACCACGACTTATTTTTGGGAAAACACGGTATATGGCCTACAAACGACTTTATACATTTACTAGCTGAGGACCCGGCGGTGCCCGGATTATTTGAGGAAGGCATTGTGTGCCAAGGTTGGTTCCTATTAGATGTTTATGTGGCTTGCAGCGGTCTCAAGAACTTAGTGAAGGTACTGCAAGACCCGGGGGCCTAGTCAGGAAAATCAAGTTGAGGGAGCCTAACAATATCCCATGTGCTGAGGCCTAGTCAGGAAAATCAAGTTAAGGATGCCTTGTTGTCAATTTTGGGCATGGTCTGTGATGTATAGGGGCTACAGTGTTGTTTGGGAAGTGTATGTGGTGAATGTACTGCAAATCCCATCATTGACTGTGGCCCATCCTGAATGTTAATGTGGGTGGCCACACCAGGTTGTGAAGTGGGCCATTGGTCCCCTGTTTGCCAAGTTTGGTCGTGATCCGTCATTGTTGTGGGCCGCAGTTGGTGACTGCCTGAGGCATTTCCCTTTCCCTCTGAGTCACCTTGGAATGGTGGAATGTGGTTGGCCTATCGGAGTACGTTATGCAAATACCATTTCAGTGGCAACCAATCCCCTCTGTCTGGGGCCGTAGAATGTTGGAGTTCTGAGGCTGGCCAATCAGAGCCCGTTATGCAAATAATCCCACAGTGGCAGCCATATTCCTCCATCCGCTCGGCCGCACCACCGCTCGCAAACACTGACTTTTATTATATGTAACTAGCTGTACCCGGCACGCGTTGCTGTGCCCTTTTTAGGAGATGTGAGAAAGTCCAATCATCCACGGTGTGCCGTCCTCTAAACTGCAGTTGGATGGAGTGTGGGTCATGGGGGGCATGGTGTGCCAAGTTTGGTCTTTATCGGTCTTGGTTCTGGGCCACAGTGGTCTGTGGGGAATGATGGGATTTGTAGTACTTCAAATCCCATTTTCCATGGTGGTACTTCAAGTCCCATCATGCATGGTCGGGAGCTCTGTGTGCCAAGGTAGGTTACTGTAAATTCAGGTCATACACAATGTCCCATGAGCTGAGGCCTAGTTAGGAACAGCAAGTTAATGAAGCCTTACTGTCAATTCAGGCCATACACAATGTCCAATGAGCTGAGGCCTAGTCGGAGAATCAAGTTAATGAAGCCTTACTGTCAATTCAGAGCGTAAACAGCTTCCCAGTAAGTGAGGGCTAGTTAGGGAATCAAGTTAATGAAGCCTTACTGTCAATTTTGGGCGTGGTCTGTGTTTTTTTGGGGTGTAAATTTTCGGTTGGAAGTGATTTGGGTGTTTGTTATGGGGATTGGCTCAGGCCTTTTCCTTATTCTGTTTTGGCAGTTTATTATGGATCGGAATTTTCATGTTGACTGGCCAGTGCAGCAGTTATGCAAATCCGCCCTTATTGGCAGCCAATCATGTTGTTCAGAATGTAGAGGCTGGGTGAGTCTTTGACTGCCCCGGAGGATGCTGGTAAATGGAGTTTTATTTTTTACTCGTTGTTTTGGGGGCCTTTTAGGTTTTGGCGGGGGAAGTTTCTTTGCTACAAACGTACCTTGCTTGGGGCCTATTTCTGTTGGCAAGTATTGTTTTTCTGCGTTGTATGGTTTCTTTGTTTGAGGTATACATCACATGACGTGAACCCATTTATATAATAGAAAGATAGATAATAGAATAGAAAAATAGATAGATAGATAGATAGACACACATACATATAGGGCTTGTCCAGACAGGTACTATATCCCAGGATCTGATCCCAGTCTTTCTGTTGATCTCGGATTATCTGGCAGTGGGGACTCATATAATCCAGTTTAAAGCAGAAAACCTGGGATAAGATTCTGGGATATGTCTGGAAGGGACCATATTTGGATGGTGTTACACTTTTCAAACAGGTCTGGGCCAACTTGGGCCCTCCAGGTGTTTTGGACTTCAACTCCCAGAATTCCTAGCAGCCTTAGGCTGCTAGGAATTCTGGGAGTTGAAGTCCAAAACACTTGGAGGGCCCAAGTTGGCTTTTGTGTGCTTTAAAAAGGGCTTTGACCCAGACTTACGAACGGGCCCGATCTGCAGAACCGACCTTGATCGTAACTCGGGGTTGTTTGATCTGTAAACAACCCCGAGGCCTCCTCCTCCTCCTCCAAGCCCGAAGCGAGAAGAGCGCCGTCTTACCTCAAGGGGGAAATGATTGGCAGGCAGAGGATCAACAGGACCGCGATCTCGGCGTAGAGGAAGGCTGCCACGGCCGTCCACTGGAACGTCATCTTCTCTGTGGAGCTGCGGGGGAGAGAAGCGAAGGAAGCCCCATTAGCTGCTGCTAGCTCACCATGGTTTCCAAACAGAACCCGGGCCAGGCAGGCATGCAGGCCGAGCGAAGGCGGAAGCCGCTCCCCAGGCCCTCTCCCCGTTGTGTTTGAGGCCTGGGGAGTAGGTAGAACTCGAGGGGAGGCCCTTCCTCCAAGCACAGGCCGCTCTCCCCAAGAGAGCCGTCACCCCCCTTGGGAAGGCGGCACCCGCGGCCACTTTTCCACGTCTTTCCTCCCGAAATGGCCCTGCGAGTGTGTCCGGGGAAGGGCCGCCTGCCTCCCCGCCTTCCCTCCCTCACTCACGGGGACAGGGTTCGCCTGGATGGCGGTGGATTCTGCGGAAGGAAGGAAGGAAGGAGGGGAGCCGGGCCTGGTGAGGGCAAGCCACTCCAAAGCACAACACACATTCTTAGAGGCCGCCCCCAAGTTACGAACGAGAGAGGCTCTTTTGGGACAGTTGTACGTAAGTGGGGGCAGGCATGATTTATTTATTTATTATTTATTTATTATTTCGCATTTGTCTGTGTCCCCCCCCCCAACGGCTCGGGGCGACTTACAACAGTTCATAAAATACAATTGTCAGATAACTCATAAACCACAGTAATACCATTAAGATGGAATTACAATTAGAACAGTTGAAGCAACAAATGGAGTCGCAGTGGGCTGACAGCCAGGCGGTGCGAGCTAAAGTTTAGCTAACTCCGAAGGCTTGTTGGAACAGCAATGTCTTAACTGCTCTCCTGAACGGGAGGAGGCCCTGGGTGGCACGGATGCCGGCGGGCAGTGCGTTCCACATGGTAGGGGCTGCAACAGAAAGCCCGGCGGCGGGTTGCGGACAGATGGTAGGTCCTCACATTTGGGATGACCAGGAGGTTTAGCTCTTCGGAGCGCAGTGATCTGGTGGGATGATATGGGACAAGGCGGTCCCGCAGGTACACTGCCCCCAGACCATGTAAGGCCTTAAAAGTCAGGACTAACACTTTGAAGGCAATCCGGCATTCAATTGGGAGCCAGTGCAGTTCGCGCAGGATTGGCGTGATGTGGTGGCCAATCGGGACCCCTGCCAGGAGTCGCGCTGCAGCGTTCTGCACCAGCTTGAGTCTCCGGATTACCGACAGAGGAAGGCCAATGTAAGAGCGTTACAGTGTCCAGCCTCGAGATGACCGTGGCTTGGATCACTGTGGCTAAGTCGCGCCCGGGACAAATAGGGGCCAGCTTCCTCGCCTGGCGAAGATGGAAAAATGCTACCCTGCTGACGCTGGAGACGTGAGCCTCCATCGACAACAGGGGGTCCAAGGTTACTCCTAAGCTCTTAACAGAGGGCGACGGACATAATGTCACGCCGTCCAGGGTTGGAAGCTGAACAGC
Source organism: Anolis apletophallus (assembly GCA_030556195.1). Lineage (NCBI taxonomy): Eukaryota > Metazoa > Chordata > Lepidosauria > Squamata > Anolidae > Anolis > Anolis apletophallus. The sequence goes on from JARBWK010000012.1 coordinate 8,557,897, forward strand.
CCGGAGGACCCAGCCACAGGATCTCCGTCTTTGCCGGATTCACCTTCAACCTACTGGCTCGCAGCCATCCAGTGACGGCCTCAAGGCAACGATGGAAATTATCAGGTACGGATTCAAGGCTGCCCTCCATCTTCAAGATAAGCTGGGTGTCATCAGCGTACTGATGGCACACCAGCCCAAAACTACGCACCAGCTGGGCAAGTGGTCGCATATAGATGTTAAATAAGAGGGGGGAGAGAATAGCCCCCTGAGGAACCCCGCAAAGAAGCAGGGAACCCCCGGAGACATCCTTTTTTAAAAAAAATAAAATTAAGGTATTCCTATGCACACTGCACATACTTTATATGTAGTGCAAAAAAAACACCTTAAAACAATACAATAATTAAAATGAAGAACAATTTTATTTATTTATTTATTTATTTAAACAGATTTTTAAAAATCATATAGCTAAAAATCACAACATGTTAACATCAATAAAAACATCGTAAAACCATAACTCCTCTGCACTTCGTTACCGGTTCATTGGCTGGGAGGGCCTTCACGCAATTAAAACTTGTGCGCCAGCTGCGGCCATACCTCGTGAAGTCGGATCTGGCCACGGTGGTCCATGCCTTAAGTCAGTGTTTCCCAAGCAGTGTGCCGTGGCACACTAGTGTGCCGTGAGCAATCATCAGGTGTGCCGTGGGAAATTGGAACCTCCAATACCCTTTCTTCCCCCTCCTGCCGAACACAGTAATACATATAGTTAATATGTTTTTAAATGTATTTATACACTCAGTGTGAAACCTGGACCTGTTTCAATGAACACAACATAGATATCCTTTGAATGTAGAGTGTCATTTTGTGTCATTTTGGTTGGTGGTGTGCCCCAGGATTTTGTAAATGTAAAAAGTGTGCCGCGGCTCAAAAAAGGTTGGGAAACACTGCCTTAAGTCACCTCTAGGTTGGACTACTGTAATGCACTCCACGTGGGGCTGCCCTTGAAGACAGCCCAGAAGTTTCAATTGGTCCAGCGAGCGGCAGCCAGATTACTAACTGGAGCGTCCTACAGGGAGTGGTCAACCCCCCCTGTTTAAGAAGCTCAATTGGCTGCCGTTCATCTTCCGGTCCCGATTCAAGGTGCAGGTTCTTACCTACAAAGCCCTGAACGGTTTGGGACCCGCCTACCTACGTGACCGCATTTCCGTCGACGAACCTACACGATCTCTCCGATCATCTGGAGAGGCCCTGCTCTCGCTCCCGCCCCCTTCGCAGGTGAGACTGGCGGGGATGAGAGAGTGGGCCTTCTCTGTGGTGGCCCCCCGACTATGGAACTCACTCCCCAGGGAGATTAGACAAGCCCCCTCTTTGGCAGTTTTTAGGAGGAGCCTGACAACGTTGCTATTCCAATGTGCCTTCTCTGAATAAAGTGAACAATGTCCTGCTTTGAGCACTCCCCTGCAAATGTCCTCAGATGCACTTTAACTACCTGTTGGGTTGATCTCTCCACATTACACAAAAGCTCTTCCGCTAGATACATCTTATTCTCCGTCCACGTCCAGTGTTTATTTACTTTAAAAATCTTAATATATGACATTTGGCCTGGCCACTACAGTTTTAAACTTTGTGTACTTGCTGTTTATGTGTTTTATTGACTATTGTTTTTATTTACTGATGTGTTGTTTTCTTATTGCTGTGTTTTTGGGCTTGGCTTCATGTAAGCTACCCTGAGTCCCTTTGTGGAGATGATGGCAGGGTATAAATAAAGTATTATTATTATTATTATTGTGTGCTTTCAAGTAGTTTCAGACTTAGGGTGACCCTGAGGGCTGGGTAAATGACCTTGGAGGGCCGTATCCGGCCCCCGAGCCTTAGTTTGAGGACCCCTGCTCTGTTGGAACAGTTGTACGTAAGTGCGGACAGGTACAATTTAAAGCAGGGGTCCTCAAACTTTTTAAACAGAGTCCCTCAAACTGTTGGGGGTAATAATACGATAGCTGGGTCTGGAGGCTCTGAGCGTTACGCTGTTTCCGCTTCGCTCCTTCGGGAGCGCCGTTTGCGCAACATAGAACGGAGCACAAATATTATAGAAAGAATATAATAGTTCTGTAATGGTAAAACCCTAACTCTTACCCTAAAGATGTTGAATGTATTGTCGAAGGCTTTCATGGCCGGAATCACTGGGTCGTTGTAGGTTTCTTTGGGTTGCATGGCCATGCTCTAGAAGCATTCTCTTCTGATGTTTCACCTGCCTCAGTGGCAAGCATTCTGTGAGGTTGAGAGATCTGATGGAAACCAGGGTTGCCACAGATGCAGGCGAAACGTTAGGAGAGAATGCTTCTAGAACATGGCCATGCAACCCGAAAAAACAACAACAACCTTACCCTAATGGTAAACCTAACCCCTAATCCTAACCCTAACCACTTACCCTAACCCTAACCCAAACGCTAAACTTTACCCTAACCCTAAACCTAACCACTAACCCTAAACCTAATCCTAATCCAAACCCTAAACCTTACCCTAATCCTAACCACGAATCCAAACCCTAACCCAAACCCTAAACCTTACCCTGATCCTAACCACTAACCCTAATCCTAATCCAAACCCTAAACCTTACCCTAACGCTAACTACTAAGCCTAATCCAAACCCTAAACCTTACCCTAATCCTAACCACGAACCCAAACCCTAAACCTTACCCTAATCCTAACCACGAACCCAAACCCTAAACCTTACCCTCATCCTAACCACTAACCCAAACCCTAAACCTTACCCTCATCCTAACCACTAACCCAAACCCTAAACCTTACCCTCATCCTAACCACTAACCCAAACCCTAAACCTTACCCTCATCCTAACCCCTAACCCTAACCACTAACCCTAAACCTTACCCTAACCACTAATCCTAACCCAAATCCTAAACCTTACCCTGACCACTAACCCTAACCACCAACCCTAATCCTAACCCAAACCCAAACCCAAACCTTACCCTAACCCTAAACCTAACCACTAACCCTAAACCTAACCTCTAACCCTAACCCTAATCCAAACCCTAAACCTTACCCTAATCCTAACCACGAATCCAAACCCTAACCCAAACCCTAAACCTTACCCTGATCCTAACCACTAACCCTAATCCTAATCCAAACCCTAAACCTTACCCTAACGCTAACTACTAAGCCTAATCCAAACCCTAAACCTTACCCTAATCCTAACCACTAACCCAAACCCTAAACCTTACCCTCATCCTAACCACTAACCCAAACCCTAAACCTTACCCTCATCCTAACCCCTAACCCTAACCACTAACCCTAAACCTTACCCTAACCACTAATCCTAACCCAAATCCTAAACCTTACCCTGACCACTAACCCTAACCACCAACCCTAATCCTAACCCAAACCCTAAACCTTACCCTAACCACTAATCCTAACCCAAACCCTAAACCTAACCACTAACCCTAAACCTAACCCTAAACTCTAACCCTAATCCTAACCCAAACCCTAAACCTTACCCTAAGACTAATCCCTAACCCTAAGACTAATCCCTAACCCAAACCCTAAACCTTACTCTAAGCTTAACCACTAATCCTAACCCTTACCCTACCCCAAACCCTAAACCTTAACCCTCCCCTCCTTTCTATCCTTCCACCAAATGCAACTATGAAGTATTTTACGGCTCCCAGAGTGCCGCTCTCCCCTTCCCTTATTCACAACCGCCATTGCGGAATGTGCGTAACGCTCGGAGCTTCCGGACCCAGCTATCGTACTATCACTCTGTTGGGGGACCGTATTATTTATTTATTATCTATTTATTCAAACTTATTCGCCGCCACTCCCAGCGGCTCGGGGCGGCTCACAACAACAATCGCAAAAACAATCAAAATAATTAAAACATCACAGTTAAAAACATCAGAATTAAAATATCATCTTAATAAAACAACTACAGCAAGATAGTGTTTACGACAATAATTTGAAAAAAAAACCATGAATGAATCCCTATGCATACTGTAAATATCTTATTTGTAGTGCAAAAAAACACACACTTAAAACAATACAATAATTAAAATGAAGAACAATTTTAACAAATATAAACTGATTAGTATTTCAATGGGAAGTGTGGGCCTGCTTTTGGCTAATGAGATAAGATTGTTGTTGTTGTGTGCTTTCAAGTTATTTTAGACTTAGGTTGCCTCAGCAAGTGAGAGTCCAAAAGTGGCAGGCTAAATCCCGGAACCTCAATCTTTGGCAGATACTGGAAGAGAAACTCTCCCTGGGCACACAAAAGGCTGGGCGACTTGGAAGGCACTGAACAGACTGTGCTCTGGGACCACGAGATGCAGAGCCAACCTTAAGAAATGGGGAAGTGGAATCCACAACATGTGAGTGAGGAGAAGAGCAAACCACAGACCACTTACTACAATGCGATCTGAGCCCTGCCACATGCGCAATGGAGGACCTTCTCACAACATCAGACTCACTCGAAGTGGCCGTATGACTTCCCCTCACATATTTATTTATACATGGCCATCCTGTGTCCTCTCAGCCTTCTCTTCTTCAGGCTAAACATGCCCAGCTCTTTAAGCCACTCCTCACAGGGCTTGTTCTCCAGTCCCTTGATCATTTTAGTCGCGCTCCTCTGGACACGTTCCAGCTTGTCAACATCTCCCTTCAATTGCAGTGCCCAGAATTGGACACAATATCCTCCATTTACGTCCCATTTTATGGCTTTCTATAGACTTCCCCCTTCGGCCTTGAACTACTTCCCAGGACAGACAAAACCAGTATCTTTTCAGATCTCTTACTTTGTGATGAAATGCAAGGCTGTCCTCTTCATACAACAGATCCCAAGACCTCTAACACTGGAGCTGTGGAACTGGCAAAGGCTGAGGATGGATAGCTTGGAGTTTGCTTTTGCATTTGAATCCAGCGACGCCTATGTTTAGACAAGTAGGTCTGGATCTCTACAATTAAGATGCACGCCCTCCTACTCGTTTCAGGCACAGCCTTCTTGATTATCTCTTTCATGCACCGCGATTGATTCTTTAATGATCCTGAAGTTGCAAATGCACTGCTAGTTTAACACAACTTGATATTGTGCAATGAGTGATTTTCTTTGATGGACTAAGGCAGGCTGTCCAACTTCTTCGGGCCCAAGGGCCGGAATTGAAATGACTGGTCACCTTGGGGGCCACAGCGGAGGGCGTGGCCGCTCGCGGGGGCATGGCCGCAGCAGGGGCGGGCCGCTCACGGGCGGGGCCGCTCCCGCCTCTGGCGCGCATGCCCAGCGTCCCTGGCGGCCTGCCTTTTTCGGCGGGGTGACGTCAGGCGCCACACCTGACGTCACCCAGCCCCGCCGAAAAGGGGCGGGTCGCGCAAGATACCGGGCTTGCGCGCCAGGGCGGGATCGGCGAGCCGCCCTCCGCCGTGTCCCTAGCTCTTGCAGCGGCCGCGCGGAAGGAAGGTAAGCTCCCGGCCCGCCTCCCGCCCTGGCGCGCATGCCGGCGCCTGACGTCACCCTGCCAAAGGGGCGGGTCGCGCAAGATGCCGGGCATGCGCGCCAGGGCGGGAGGCGGGCCGGTGGATCGTCTCCCTAGCTCTTGCAGCGCGCGCCTGAAGGAAGGTAAGCCCGGAGCTTACCTTCCCTTCAGGCGTGGCGCTGCAAGAGCTAGGGACACGGCGGAGGGCGGCTCAACGATCCCGCCCTGGCGCTCAGGCCTGCGAGCGGCCTGCGCGAGCGAGGAACAGGCGGGGGGAAGTCCCGCCCCTAGGGCATCTGACGTGGCTTCTCTCTGCCTCCTCCTCACTCGCCGGCCCCGCCTCCTTGTGCCCCCGAGATCAACATTTTTGGAAATTTTTTTCCCAATTTGTTTTTAAAAAAATAAAACTGATGTCTTGCAGGGGGTTAGGGGGCCGTAGGGAAGGGGCTCGGGGGCCGTGTACGGCCCCCGGGCCGCCAGTTGGACAGCCCTGGGCTAAGGCTTACCTGTTCGAACGCATCTCTCCCTATGAACCATAGAGATGTTTAAGACCATCTGGAGAGGCCCTGCTTTCGGTCCTGCCTGCTTTGCAGGTGCGACTGACAGGGCCGAGAGACAGGGCCTTCTCAGTGTTGGCTCCTCGGCTTTGGAACGCCCTTCCTAGTGACATCAAATCAGCCCCTTCCCTCCTGACATTTTGTAAGAAAGTCAAGACTTGGCTGTTCGAGCAGGCATTCGCAGACGAACTTTAATTAATTAAGACCAACGGAATATTATGACGATGCAACTGAAACCAATTTTAAGAATGAGATGCTGAGATTTGTATTTTTTAGTTTTAACTGTTAAATTATATGGTTTTTTATATGGCTGTTTTTATCATATTATGATGTGTTTTCTATGTGGGCACTTGCTGCCGCTTGTTCACTGCCTCGAGTCGCCTCCGCGCCTGCTGGTTGGGGGGGGGCAATATAATTTAGCAAAGCATTAGGCCTGGGCAATCATGGTTCTAAATGGTTCTAAAGTACTTACAAAACTAAAGTTCTGGTGGTGAAAACTAGGTGGCGCTGGTGCTTTGCTTCTACAGTGTTGCTAAAGTTCTGGTGGTGAAAAGGTGGCCTAACGAAAGCTCATCTCCATCTACCCAGTTGGCTAGCCGCGGCCAACGGGCATCTTCCAATGTGGTTGAACAAAGACAAAGAAACAAAGGCAAACACCTGCCTGCAAAGGTGAAACAATATCACCCAAGGAGACTTTTTGCTGTGCTTTCTGCAACCAAACTTCGATCTAGATTGGCCTTTTTAGTCATCAATGCGCTTGTAAAAAGCGTGGGTTTGAGTCCTCCCTAAGAATCTTCATTCGCGAAGTAATGCCAGAGAGGTGGTGAACATTTCGGAACGCTAACAAAACTTTCAAAACTTCATTATTATTTCATTATTGGCGATTTTGAAGACAGAACCAATTAGGAACTGCCATTTATAACGAAATTTTGAAAGTTTTGTTAGAGTTCTGAAATGTTCACCACCAGAACTCTAGCAACACTTGTTTACCAGATAGAGATAAACAAGGAAGATGTTCTCACATGCCTTACTAAACTAAATGTCAACAAATCACCAGGGCCAGATGGCATCCACCCCAGAGTTCTTAAGGAACTCAAGTGTGAAATTGCTGAAATTCTAGCCAAAATATATAACCTTTCTCTAAGATCAGGCACTGTACCCGAGGACTGGGGAGGCAAATGTAACTCCGATCTTCAAGAAAGGATCCAGGGGTGATCCGGGAAATTATAGGCCAGTTAGTCTAACCTCAGTTCCAGGCAAAGTGATGGAAACCATTATTAAAGAAAAAATTACTAAGCACATAGAAGAACAGGCATTGCTGAAGGAAAATCAACATGGTTTCTGCAAAGGCAAATCATGTCTTACTAACTTGTTAGAATTCTTTGAGGGTGTAAATAAACACATAGATAAAGGGGACCCAGTCGATATTGTTTACCTTGACTTTGTCAAAAGCCTTTTGACAAAGTCCTCACCAAAGGCTCCTAAATAAGCTCTTCAGGCATGGAATCAGGGGACAGGTCTTGTCCTGGATTGAACCTGGCTAAACTGTAGGAAACAAAGGGTGGTAATAAACGGACATTTCTCTGGGTGGAAAGAGGTGAGAAGTGGCGTACCCCAAGGTTCAGTTTTGGGTCCGTTACTTTTTAATTTATTCATTAATGACCTGGGCGTAGGAGTGAATTCTGAGGTAGCAAAGTTTGCAGACGACACTAAATTGTTCAGGGTAGTTAAAAATGAAACTGATTGTAAAGAGCTCCAGAAAGATCTCTCGAAATTGAGTGAATGGGCAACAAAGTGGCAAATGCATTTTAACCTAAACAAGTGTAAAGTCATGCACATCGGGGCAAAGAACCCCAACTACACCTACCAATTGATGGGGTCAAAGCTTTCCGAGACAAACCAGGAAAGGGATCTTGGGGTCTTGGTGGACAGCTCAATGAAGATGTCAACCCAGTGCGCAGCAGCAGTGAAAAAGCAAATTCTATGCTTGGCATGATCAGGAAGGGAATCGAAAATAGGTCAGCAAATGTTGTATTACCTCTCTACAAATCGATGGTAAGGCCACATTTGGAGTACTGTGTACAATTCTGGTCTCCGCACCTTAAGAAGAATATAACGGAACTGGAAAAAGGTACAGAAAAGGGCAACAAGAATGATCCAAGGGATGGAGCGGCTCCCTTATGAAACCAGGTTGCAACGCCTTGGTCTTTTCAGCCTTGAAAGACGGCGTTTAAGAGGTGACTTGATCGAAGTGTATAAAATCATGCATGGGATAGAAAAGGTGAATAAAGAAAAATTATTTTCTTTGTCACAAAACACTAGGACTAGAGGGCACTCCCTGAAGCTCCAAGGTCGGAAAATTAGGACTAATAAAGGGAAATATTTCTTCACCCAGAGGGTCATTGGGTTATGGAACTCACTTCCAGAGGAGGTCGTGACAGCTGTCAGCCTGGACAGCTTCAAGGCAGGATTAGACAGATTCATGGATACCAAGTGTATCGGTAGTTACTGAAAAGGACATTCAAGTACCACCTCGGAGTTGGTTGAGGTAGGCAGGATTTCCCCGGGTACTGGTTGTGGGGGGTCGGGAGCAGGTGAGGGTTTTGCCCTCCTTTCTGCTAGAGATCCCGTGTACAACTAGTGGGCCACTGTGTGACACAGAATGCTGGACTAGATGGGCTGAGGCCCGATTCAGCATGGCTCTTCTTATGTTCTTAACACTGTAGAAGCAAAGCACCAGCGCCACCTAGTGTTCACCACCAGAACTTTAGTTTTGTAAGTACTTTAGAACCATTTAGAACCATGATTGCCCAGGCCTACAAAGCATGCAAATCCTGTGCTTGTCTCTGAGCTCCCTCTTTCAACATTCCCCCCTCTTCCTGTGTTATCTCGCTTTTCATAAAAGTTTTTTCAAATTCTTACCTACTATTTTCTCAATTGCCTCTCTGCTGTCAGGCTTTTGTTTTGCCTATCAAAAGGCTTGCAGGGAGAGATCTCTTGTATAAGAGAAATAAAGCCTAATTTCACCCTTCCTCCTATTCTCAATTCCACAATTATTTATTTATTTATCATATGTATATACCACCTTTTTCAGCCCAAAGGCAACTCGGGTTGTAAGAATGTAAGAATAACCCCACTATATGTTGTTGTGAGTTTTTCAGGCTGTAAGTAGAACACATGTGATGCAGCTGGCTGGGAGTCAGCTGCATTAAGATCACTACTGACCGAAAGGTCATGAGTTCGAAGCCAGCCCAGGTCGGAGTGAGTGTCCAACCAATTTGTGTAGCTCGCTGTTGACCTTTGCAACCTGAAAGACAGTTGCATCTGTCTAGTAGGAAATGTAAGTACCACTTTGTGGGGAGGCTAATTTAACTGATTTAGGAGGCCATAAATATCTCCAGGAAGTATGCGAAGAATGAAGGAATGTGACAGCTCCCCCTGGTGGCCAGAAGCTGGAATGTTAAATAGCCTCTGAAGTGTCTGTCTTTATATGTTGTGTATCTATGGCAGGGGTGCTCATTATGGTGATTGGGAGCACCTAGGTGATCTTTGGCCCTCTTCCAGGTGATCTTTGGGCCTCACCAGCCGGATGGCGCGCTCCTGCCATGCGCGCGCACGTGTGCTCCCGCCACCACTTTTGTGGGGGCTTCTTTTGCCAAAATGAGGCTTTAGTGGGTGGGCCCTGGTGCTTGTCTTGCCACGCACGGTGTGGTGACATGACCGCCCATTGGTTGCTGCTGGGGGGGGGGATGTGTGTGTGTGAGAGAGAGAGCCAAGGAGAGAAGAAAGAAATCCGGAAAACTTTTTTGGATCCTTTTGACAGGCAGGCAGGCGGGCGCTGGAAGGAGAGAGGGAGAGAGAGAGAAAGAGGTGAAGGAGGCCGGGCAAAGTGGGGCAAAGCCAAGCAAGCCCCGCCGCAAACCCTGCTGCTGCCCTCGGGACTCCCATTCCAAGCCGAGACCTGGGCAAGCGAGCTGTGTGGGGCTGCTTTTTTTCCTTGGTTGGGGGCAAGGAGGGAGGGCTCCACCGTGTTCCTGGGGCTGAACCCGAGGAGGAGGGGGCTGCGGGGATGGAGACTCCACTTGCTGCTGCTGCTTGTGCCCTCGCCGCCTTTCTCCGCCTCGCCCTCCCTCGCCCTCGAAGGAGAAAGGCGGCGAGGGCCCACGGGAGAGAGAGAGGGTGGCTCTTCAGAGCCAGCTAGGAAGAGCCACCCCCCTCTCTCCCTCTCTCTCTCCCGTGGGCATGGACTGCCACCAGTGGGTGGGGTCCTCCTTCCTGCCAGCCATCCACTTGGGCGTCCTTTCTGAGTGACACCCTTGAAAGGAAGGAAGGGCACCCCCCCCTGCTGCATCTGTCACTTTGGGGAAGCACCTCTTCCACTCTTCCTTCTCCTGCCCAAGTAAGGAAGCCTCGAGGGAGGAGGAAGGGGGGAGGCTGCCATGGGGAGGCTCCAGCCTCACATGGGTCCCTCTCTCGGTTGAGTTTCCCAGCCCAGGCAGCAGCCAGGCGGCCCCTCTTCCCAGCCCTGCGCCTTCCGAGCCGCCGCCGAAGCCATATCTGGTCGGAGCGCTGGCGGATGCGCGTATAAATACCCTCCTGCTGCGTGCGTGGGAGGGGCCTGCTGTGCACACAAGAAGCAGGACGGGATGGGGACTTCCTGCTTTGCGAAAGCACACAGCAGGAAGGAGGAAGGCAACGAAGACATTAAGAGAGAGTGCGTGCGCAGGCAAGGAGGATCCCCTTCCCGGGTGCGCGCGGCGGCGAGTTCGTGGGCAGGCAAGAAAGAAGCCCCGTGCGGACGGAAGGCACGCATGCACGCGCACGCTCACATACACAACAGGTGATCTTTTCAACTTGATTGTTCATATAGTAGCTCGCATGATGAAAAAGTGTGGGCACCCCTGGTCTATGGCATTGAATGTTTGCCAGGTATATGTACATTGTAATCCGCCCTGAGTCCCCTGCGGGGTGAGAAGGGCGGCATATAAATACAGTAAATAAAATAATAAATACATGAGATTAAAAAGAGAAGAGGGACAGTGGGAGGAAACAGCTCTTTACCGTGGGATGGCAAATCGAACAGATAAATCCTAAAGAAAGCAGAGAAACAGGGCATTGTGAAGCTTAAGGGAAAACCAACGACCCTGAACGCTTTATTTATCCCATGTGATGAAGTCCCCAGTTAATGAAATAGATGTGTTCTTGGGGGTAAACAGAAAACTTGGTACCAGAGGTACAAATAATCTAGAATAGTAAGCACAGACACCACAAAAAAGAACGTTTTGACAGCATTAATCGATTTTAGTATCCACAGGAAATCCTGGAACCAAACCTCGACAGATAATGGGGGTACGCTATGAGCGTAGGTTTGAGAATAGGATGACACAAGCCTTTGCTGTATCTAGAAGCTTCTTATATATGTTTGTCCAGAGGTAAGCCCCGCAGTCATCAGTGACGCTTACTCTGTAGTACATCTGCATAGCATCAAACCTTTAGAATTTCCTCTTCCTTATCTGCATAGATGAGCATTCTCCGTTTCTAGTGCTGCCAGCTATGATTTTCTCAACAGCACAATTTCTTATGAATAGATATAATATTTATAACAGAGTTGAGGAAGAGGTCTCTGTCGGAAGCTGGCATGGGCAAACTTGGACCTTCCAGGTGTTTTGGACTCCAACTCCCACCATTCCTAGCAGCCTCAGGCCCTTTTCCTTCCCCTCAGCCACTGAAGCAGGAAAGGGCCTCAGGCTGTTAGGAATGGTGGGAGTTGAAGTCCAAAGTACCCAGGGGGGCCGAAGTTTTCCCATGCCTGTTTTAGGACCTTAAAGTGGTCAGCCTCCTTCCAACATTGTGATTCTGGATAGAATACAAACAACAACATAACATTGTTTGAGTCCACAGAGCTCTCTGGGTGTAGGTGAACTACAACTTCCAAACTCAAGGTCAATTCCCAAGCAAACCCTTTCAGTACTTTCTGTTGGTAATGAGAGTTCAATATGCCAAGTTTGGTTCAATTCCATTGTTGCAAGAGTTCAGGATGCTCTTTGATTGTGTGTTAACTATAAATCCTAGAAACAATAACTCCCAAATGTCAAGGTCTATTTCCCCCAAACTCCATTGGTGTTCACATTTGGGCATATTGAGTGTTCATGCTAAGTTTGGTCCTGATCCAACATTGTTTGAGTCCACAGTGCTCTCTGGATATAGGTGAACTACAACTCCGAAACTCAAGGTCAATGCCCACCAAACCCTTCTAGTGTTTTCTATTTCCCGTTTTCAACCACATATCCCTGTGAGATGAGCTTCTCTAGCTTGTCTGTGATAAAAATTAAACACAGAGAAAGACTGACAGCTGTTGGACAAGACCTTCGTGTGTGTCTTTCTGCCATTCCTGCCAGGATATTTATTTATTTATTCAATTCTATATTCCGCTCCTCCCTGCAGGCTCGGGGCGGATCACACAACATACAATAAAAACACCAAAATACAGCAAATATTAAAAATATTAGGAATTACAGATTCCTTAAAACTCATAAGACAATGATCGGCAGGCTATGTTGTGTTCATCGAAACAGGCCCAGGTTTCACACTGAGTGTATAAATACATTAAAAACATATTAACTATATGTATGACTGTGTTAGAGTGTCATTTTGTGTCATTTTGGTTGGTGGTGTGCCCCAGGATTTTGTAAATGAAAAAAATGTGCCGAGGCTCAAAAAAGGTTGAAAAACACTGCCTTAAGTGCTTATGAAAATACACTTTGTGAGGGCGTAGCTGCACGGCACTGTACTCCTCGCCTACTGTACTACATAGCTCCATTTTTATCTGTTGAATGAGTGCACTTATGTCACCATTAAATTTGCATGCCAGATATTTAATTTCAATGTGAAGAGTAGTCAGCCCTAATATCTTTAATGGTTGTTTACATTGTCCTTAGTAAACTAATTAAGCAGACGTGGGAACATGAACTGTCAGAGGTAGGCATAGGGAAGAGAAAGAGCCTAATACAAGCAGTCCCTGAGTTACAGACATCTGACTTACAAACAACTTATAGTTAAGAAGGAGGGTGAGATAACGGGAAGCGAGAGAAATCTATCCCTCGAAAGGGAAATTCACTCCTGAAAGAGTTAATATCAAGGGGAAAAGATGTCTCCATGGAAGGAGGCCCGGATTAACCAATTTTGGCACCCTAGGCCACACTTTGGAATTATACCCCCAAACCAACCTCTACCGCACCCTCCCCCACCTTCTCCTCGCGCCTCCGCGGGCCTCCTCCTTCCTCCAAGCGCCCCGGGGGCGAGCCTTCCCTTCTTTCCTCCTCCTCCTCACCACGCGCCTGGCTTCCTTGAGTCAAGGAAGCCGGGCGCAAGGAGGAGGAGGAAGGAAGCCCCACCCCTGGGGCGAGCCTTCCTCTTCCTCCTCGCCATGTGCCCGGATTTTTTGAGTCAAGGAACCCGGGCGCATCGCAGAGGAGGAGGAAGGGAAGCCCCGCCCCGGGGGCGAGCCTTCCCTTCCTTCCTCCTCCTTCTCGCCACCCGCCCGGCTTCCTTGAGTCAAGGAAGCCAGGCGCGTCACGGAGGAGGAGGAAGGGAAGCCCTGCTCCCGTTGGGTGAGCCTTCCTCTTCCTCCTCGCCACGCACCTGGCTTTTTTGAGTCAAGGAAGCCGGGCGCGTCGCAGAGGAGGAAGGGAAGCCCCACCCCGGGGCGAGCCTTCCCTTCCTTCCTCCTCCTCCTCGCCATGCACCCGGCTTCCTTGAGTCAAGGAACCCGGGCGCGTCACGGAGGAGGAGGAAGGGAAGCCCCGCCCCGGGAGTGAGCCTTCCTCTTCCTCCTTGCCACGCACCAGGCTTTTGGATAAAAGATATTCAATGTAACCATGTATGCGCAATTTTTTGAGTCAAGGAAGCCGGGCGCATCGTAGAGGAGGAAGGGAAGCCCGCCCCAGAAGCATCCGAAGATCGAAAAAAAATTGGGGGCCCGGATCTGGCGCCCCCCCCCTCGGCTGCGCCCCTAGGCCGTGGCCTAGTGTGGCCTTATGGGTGATCCGGGCCTGCACGGAAGCTTTCTCACCAATCCTTGTTTCCACAAGAAGCCAATTTTTTCATAGTATATGTTTATATAGTTTACTTACTCCCTTCTTTTCTGATTGAAGTATTATTTTTTCTCCGGCCGTTAGATTTTCCTGCCATCCTCTTTTTTTGTCTATCAAATATTTCTCTCTCAGTTGATTATATTGAAACCAGTTTAGCTTAAAATTTCTAATTTCTTCTTGGGGCCTCAACTGCCAGGTGCCTTGTTCCTTTCTTAGTAAGTCCTTATATGTTAACTAATGAATCAACACCAAAAAAACCAATAAAAGAGTTCATGACAAAATGGCACGATAATATAGGCCACGATATAACACAGGAAAACTGGGAAAAACTATGGAAGTATACTTCCAAGTATACATATGCCTCCTCTTTAAGGGAAAATTACTACAAGATGTTGTATAGGTGGTATAGTACACCGTCACAACTGAGTAAAATCTACAAGAATGGAAACAATCTCTGCTGGAAGTGCGAAAAGGATAGGGGAACTTTCTACCACCAGTGGTGGACATGTGGGAGGATAAAAATATACTGGAGTAAAGTACACAAACTTCTTCAGGAAATGTTAAAAGTTAAAATCGAATTGAAACCTGAATTATTTATCCTGAATATTACAGATAATAACCTTTTGGACAAAAACTCGGAAAAACTGCTCTGTTATGTGACTACGGCCAGGATAGTTTGGGCCAGATATTGGAAAAAGAGAGAGACTCCAGAGAAAGAAGAACTGCTGGTCAAATTATTAGAGATAGCAGAAATGGACAAACTAACTATTATGTTAAGAGGAAATGAAGACTCTAAGTCAGGGGCGGTCTAAGGTAATTTTAAATGGTAGGCGAACATTATTTTGGTGCCCCCAAAAAAACGTTTTTTGCCCCCCATGTAAAACAAAAATACAATTATAATTTCACAATACCATTAGTAGTGTTCTATTGTATCAATGTACAGTATATACAATATATTATACCATACTCATACTATATTATATCATAATTATATAATACTACATTACAATATAATTATATAATAATATATTGACATTATAATATAATGTAAGATTCTATTATATTATTATAATAAAATAATAAAATTATTTATTTAAATAAAATTATCCTCTACTAAATATTTTCATTACTCCTATAAAACTCAAATAACCCAAAATAAAGTAAAATAAAATATTATATACTACTATTTTGTACAATACCACTATACTGCAATATTGTTTGTAATATTACATGTAATATACAATATATCATTAGTCTATTGTTATATTGTATTTGTATTATATTGTATGGCAATATTAAGCAGAACTGTATAATAATCAATAAGAAATGCAATGCAAATGCATCAAAATCAGAATATACCGTGTTTCCCCGACAGTATGACACCCCGATTGTAAGGCGTATCGGGGTGTCAGGGGGTCGGCTAATGTAAGCCGTACCCGAATGTAAGCCGTACCCCGGCCGCCGCGTCACTCAGTCCCGCCTCCTCCTCGGTCCCGCCTCCTCCGCCGCCTCCTCCTCCTCCGCTTCCCCCGCCGCCGCTTGCCTCCGCCGCTGCTGCTTGCTCCCGCCGCCGCCTCCCCCGCCGCCGCCTCCCCCGCCGCCACTTGCCGCTGCCGCCGCCTCCCTCCGCCTCGGTGCCGCCTCCCCCACCGCCGCCTCCCCCGCCGCCGCTGCCGCCGCCTCCCTCCGCCTCGGTGCCGCCTCCCCCGCCGCGCCGCCTCCCCCCGCCGCCACTTGCCGCTGCCGCCGCCTCCCTCCGCCTCGGTGCCGCTTGCCTCAGTTCCGCTCTCCGCCGCCCGCTTGCCTCCGCCGCCGCCCCTGGCACCGCCTCCCCTCCAGCGGCCCCACGCCTGCGCCAGGCGCGGCTGCGCCGGGCGCACTCAGGCCTTCTGCCCATGCGCGAATGTCTGCGCATGGGGAAGAGTGCTAGCGCGTCTGGCCTTGGAAGCGCGCTGGCGCAACAGCGCTAGCGCAGCCCGCGCCGGTGCGCGCTCAGGCCTTCTGCCCATGCGCGAATGTCTGCGCATGGGCAGAAGGCCTGGAAGCGCGCCGGCGCGACTGCGTCAGCGCGCCTCATCAGCGCCTGCGTCAGGCAGCGCTCACCCAGGCCTTCGCCCATGCGCAGACATTCGCGCATGGGCAGAAGGCTCTGAGGCGCCCGGCGCAGCCGCGCCTGGCGCAGGCGTGGGGCCGCTGGAGGCGGTGCCAGCGGCGGCGGAGGCAAGCGGCGGCGGAGGCAAGCGGAACCGGAGGCAAGCGGCACGAGGCGGAAGTGGCGGCAGCGGCAAGGCGGAGGAGCGGGGGAGGCGGCACCGGAGGCGGAGGGAGGCGGCGGCAGCGGCAAGTGGCGGCGGGGGGGAGGCAGCGGCGGGCGGAGGAGGCGGAGGAGGAGGCGGCCAAGGGGAAAGGCTTACTTTCGGGGTACGGTAATGTAAGCCGTACCCCGAAAGTAAGCCGTAGGGGGGATTTGGGGGTTCAAAAGAAAGTAAGACGCTGTCTTACTTTCGGGGAAACACTGATTATTACCTATCACCCGACTCATAATTCATAGGAGTCTCCCATAAGTCCAAAATTAGGATCCCAATGTAAATGTAAATAGAAAAACAGCCAAAATGTTCAAATGAGGTCGAATACAGGCAGCGCGGCCTGGGCAAACTTGGGCCCTCCCTCCCTCTAGGTGTTTTGGACTGCAACTCCCACAACTCCTCATAGCCTCAGGCCCCTCAGGTCTAGACAGAAATAGAGCCGAAGAAAGGAAGGAGGGAGAGAAGAGGTCACAGAGGAGGAGGAGGAAAGCCCTTCATTCATTCCTTCACTTACACTTCCTTCACTGATTCTTTTCTCCTTCCCTGCAAGCAAGCGCACGCGGCAGAGACAAAGGGAGAGGGAAGCACTCCTGCCTGCCCGATAGGGAGTGCTTTGCTTACAGGCTTCTGCGCAAGGGAGCTACTGGGCATGCACGGAGGTTTTCGCGAAGGTGCAGTTGCTCCTGTGCTCAACTTCAGCTCCCGGAGCAACTGCACATGCGCGAAAACTCCCGCGCGTGCCCAGAAGCGGCGTCGGAGCGCACAAGGCCGGGGTCAAAAAGCAGGCAGCTACAGCACTGTCTGAGGAACATCGGCAGGGCCAGGATGGCGCCCCATGCGGCCAGGATGGCGCCCCCTTCCCAGATGGCGCCCTAGGCGGCCGCCTACTTCGCCTATCTTATAGGACCGCCCCTGCTCTAAGTTCAAGGAAGTCTGGAATCCCTTTATAATATATACAAAAAATAACAAGAAAATAGATTTAAAGGGTTATTGGTTATGAGGAGAGAAGTGTGATGCCAGCACAGAAGCCTAATACAAACAAGTCTGTACCACCGGGTGAAGTCAACCCGTTTTTTTATATTTTGAATCCTGTTTGACAATGTTGTGTGATAAACCCTCTTGTTTATTCCCATCGTTTCGTCCTTTACCCCCACCCCATACCCTCCCCCCACGAGTTCTGTAAGGGCTAATATGTAAGCCCAGATGTACTTTGTCTGTTATTCACTGTTTTTAAAACAATAAAAACCAAAAAAGAAAAAGAAAAAAAAGAAGCCAATTTTTTCAAAATCCAATCATCACAGGGACAGAAAGTGCGGTGAAATAGTCTGAACAGGGGCATAGACAGCAAAACAATTTCTACAGGCGCGTTAACCCTTTCTTATGCTATCGAAAGCTTGCGTGTGCATACACACACACACATATATATGGCTGGAGTTACACTGAAAAAAATGTCCCTGTTCTAACCTACATACAAATTCAATTTACAGTACGAACAAACCTACATAATAGGGCTGGTTGATCCTTTAAAACCCTGCTGTTCTGTTCGGGTCAAATATGACCCGTTTTGGAAATTGATATTTGTTTATTCATTCATTTTTTGATTTTGAAACTTCTATTTTCCTAATTTACAGGGTTCATACTAAGGGTACTTAATTTTTTTGTTTCGGTGCCTTACTTTTTTGCGCTACAGTTTTTTGTTACACTTGTTATGTTCGGGTCAAAAATGACCCGGTATATAATAAAACACAATTTTTTTTTTAAAAAAATCAATTTTTCTTTGATAATGAACAACTATGATTCACACACAGTATAATAATGCAACAGGTTTCAAAAAGTGGCTCAAGATAACATTTCAGTGGCCAAAATAACATCCGAAAATAGGGCCGGGTCAAAAATGACCCGAACATAACAAGTGTATGGTGGCACGAAACAAACAGCAGGGTTAAAAAAATGGTTCAAAACTCGCTTTGGATGTAGGGGGCACTGGCGCTTCGAATCTGTTTGACATCCGAAGTTTTCCACAGTATTTTCGAAATTAATTAGGAAATAATTCCAAAATTCGGAATGGCTTCAATAATGGCGGATGCTGTCATGTTTAACCCAGTTTAAACATGACAACATCCACTCCAAACTGGGTGTTTTAACCCAGTTTGGGAGCCCATGCCTTCCCTCCGGATCTGGACAGGGCCCTTCAGATCCAGAGGGAAGGCATGGGTTTGTAAGCCCACACCTTCCCTCCGGATCTGGAGGGCCCGTGTCAAAGCCGGAGGAAGGCATTCCCTCCGGGTTGGGAAGCCCACGCCTTCCCTCCGGATCTGGGCGGGGCCGTCATGGGCTTCAAACCCATGCCTTCCTTCCACATCCGAAGGGCCCCAAAGCCTTTCCGAAAAAAGCGGCACCGGCTCCAAAATTGCAAATTCACTTCCGGGTTCCTTAAAGCCCTTCAAAAACGCTTTGGGAGTGAATTACATCCGGATTTAATCCGACTTTAGGAGCATTCCGACGAACCTAACCAGGCCTACTACATAACTTATCTTGTTTGTAACCTGGGGACTGCCTTACAAGCTGGGTCACAGGGTAACAGATACTACTGTACAAAAGAATAATACCTGGCAAACTGAAGTAATCAATAAAAAATAGTTGATAGAAGCCGAAATCCATGACACATACATATTTAAACTAGATACATTTACTGATAATTCCATCTGCAAATCTGAATATTCTATTAATTCTAGGACAATGAAGTATTTTGAAGGTATGTTAATGCCAAAGTAAAGGCAGATTAAGGATGTTCCATCTTTTGCTTTCAGGATATTAATTCCAATGGAAATTTTCTATTTTCCGTCTTTTTGAAAGTGGTTTTTGGAATATGTGAGCATGGATTATATTTCATTTCAATGTTTAAAACAGGGGTGCCAACACTTTTTCAGCATGCGAGCTACTTATGTTAAAACCAAGACAGAAAGATCTACCTACCTCCTCAAGGCTGGAGAGGGGAGGGGCGGGGGTAAGGCTTGGCCAGAGGGGGGTGGGGCTTGGCCAGAGGGGGGCGGAGCTAGGCTGCACCAAGCCCCGCCCCTCCCCTCTGACTTTGGAGCTCCCAGCAGCTTCTCCGGGCTTGAGGATGGCAATGCCAAGCCAGTGGTGGCATATCTAGCACAGGCTGGCTTGGCAGCTAGCACAAGGCTGGTAGAGCGGAAGCCAGAGGGGGGCGGAGCCAGGCCGTGCCAAGCCCTGCCCCCTCCCCTCTGGCTTTGGAGCTCCCAGCAGCTTCTCCAGGCTTGAGGAGGGCAGTGCCAAGCCAGTGGTGGTATAGCTAGCACAAGGCTGGCTTGGCACTGCCATCCTCAAGCCTGGAGAAGCTGCTGGTAGAGTGGAAGCCAAAGGGGGCGGAGCCAGGCTGCACCAAGCCCAGGCCCCAAGCCTCTGGCTTTGCACAAGGCCCAGCAGCTTCTCCCAGGCTTGTGGAGGGCAATGCCAAGCCAGTGGTGGCATAGCTAGCACAAGGCTGGCTTGGCACTGCCATCCTCAAAGCTGGAGAAGCTGCTGGTAGAGTGGAAGCCAGAGGGGGGGGGCGGAGCCAGGCTGTGCCAAGCCAGGCTTGAGGAGGGCAGTGCCAAGCCCCTCCCTCTGGCTTTGGAGCTGCCCAGCAGCTGCAAAGCCGCGCCCCCCCTCCAGGCTTTGAGGAGGGCAGTGCCAAGCCAGTGGTGGCATAGCTAGCACAAGGCTGGCTTGGCACTGCCATCCTCAAGGCTGGAGAAGCTGCTGGTAGAGCGGAAGCCAAAGGGGGGCGGAGCCAGGCTGCACCAAGCCCCGCCCCCCCCCCCTCTGGCTTTGGAGCTCCCAGCAGCTTCTCCAGGCTTGAGGAGGGCAGTGCCAAGCCAGTGGTGGCATAGCTAGCACAAGGCTGGCTTGGCACTGCCATCCACAAACCTGGAGCAGCTGCTGGGAGTGCCGAAGCCAGGGGGGGGGCGAGACGTGGCCTGGCTCCGCCCCCCTCTGAGAAGCGCCCCATCCGGCTGGGATCAACCTCCCTCGGTCCCGGGATCGACTGGTCGATCGCAATCGACTTCCTGGGCAGCCCGTGGTTTAAAAGATCTTAGAGAATGAATGGCTACAATAAAGAAAATTAAAATTTGGAGAACAAAGTTCACAAAATTACCTGAAGCCTGTTCATGTGATATCTGAACGCAGCCATTAGACAACGCAGCTTTTGAATTGTTTTAACATTACCATTGTATCGAAACATTGCCAAGTCATATCTTCAAGACACAGAGTAGAAAAATATACATATTTCAAATATAAATCTTCCAAATTTTCAAAATGGCATGGGAATAGTCCTGGCACGATTCCAATGATCAGAACATTACTGCACACCATAGTTCTCCCTAAGGTAGTCTAAAACAGCAGATGTGCTTGATAAAACATTAAAGATTTTCTTCTCTTGTTTTGAAGTAATTCTTTCTAACATGTACATTAAATGAT
Organism: Anolis apletophallus; assembly: GCA_030556195.1. Lineage (NCBI taxonomy): Eukaryota > Metazoa > Chordata > Lepidosauria > Squamata > Anolidae > Anolis > Anolis apletophallus. The sequence continues at coordinate 8,578,794 of JARBWK010000012.1, forward strand.
GGTGAAAACATGTAAAAGGAGTTCCATGTTCAAGAGCAATATGAACCCAGTCTTGAACACATCCCGGAGGTGTTTCTTCATATCCTGCAAACATTGCTGGATTGGCGAGAAGCCCTCTGGCAGCCATGACACCTAAAATGGAGAAAACGTACATATACATGAAGCTGAAATAATAATACATGTTATTTACCACAAAGCTTTGTCGTCATCATGGGAATCTGATCAGGTTTAGACTTACTGTGCCTTTCCACCTCCGCAGGGGTGATGGACCCATTAGAATGGTCCGCCCCAGGAGACTTATGGATCCGAACGGATCCCTGACGGCTCTTGGGGACTTCCCCGCCTCCTCGGTAAGTGACCTTGTTGAGGCTCTTGTTTCTCTCTGGGATAGGGAGATGACAAGGGCTGTTGACACGATCGCTCCAGAACGCCCCCTCTCGAGTAACTGAGCTAAACCAGCTCCCTGGTTTACTGAAGAGCTGGCAGCAATGAAGCGGAAAAAGAGGAGGCTAGAGTGCGTGTGGCGTCGAAAGCGGAGCAGATCAGCCCATGCACGCCTAGTCTCTTATCTGAGGACCTACGACGCAGCAACGAAGGCCGCACAGAATACATCTATTGCGGCCAAGATTGCTGCTAAGAACCGTCCAGCGGAACTGTTCCGAGTTGTTAGAGCAGTGTTTCTCAACCAGTGTGCCGTGAGCGATCATCAGGTGTGCCGTGGGAAATTGGAACCTCCAAATACCCTTTCTTCCCCCTCCTGCTGAACACTTTTTCCCAAGCAAACCCTTTCAGTACTTTCTGTTGGTAATGAGAGTTCAATATGCCAAGTTTGGTTCAATTCCATTGTTGCAAGAGTTCAGGATGCTCTTTGATTGTGTAACTATAAATCCCAGAAATTGTAGCTCCCAAATGTCAAGGTCTATTTTCGCCAAACTCCATCTGTGTTCACATTTGGGCATATTGAGTATTCATGCCAAGTTTTTCCTGACCCAACATTGAGTCCACAGTGCTCTCTGGATATAGGTGAACTACAGCTCCAAAACTCAAGGTCAATGCCCACCAAACTCTTATAGTATTTTCTCTTGGTTATCGGAGTTCTGTGTGGGAAGTTTGTGTCTTACTGCCATTCCTCCCAGGATATCTATGTTGTGTTCATCGAAACAGGCCCGGGTTTCACACTGAGTGTATAAATACATTTAAAAACATATTAACTATATGTATTACTGTGTTAGAGTGTCATTTTGTGTCATTTTGGTTGGTGGTGTGCCCCAGGATTTTGTAAATGTAAAAAATGTGCCGCAGCTCAAAAAAGGTTGAAAAACACTGTGTTAGAGGCCTATTAAACCCGCCACAGTGCGAGATCCCTGACAGCTTGGCGGTACGCGGATGAATTGGTGCGGTTCTTCGCGGATAAAGTGGTGCGGATCCGTTCCGATTTCGATACCACTTTAACGGCAGTCTCTGAGGATGTGACACGAGCATCTGCTTGTCCGGTTTAAATGGATTCGTTTCAATTGGTCCAGCTCGAGGATGTGGACAAGATCCTTGGAGAAGCGAGGCCTACCACATGCATCCTAGACCCCTGCCCATCCTGGCTGATAAAGGAAGGCAGAGGGGGTTTGGCAGAGTGGGTGACGGTGGTGGTTAATGCCTCCTTACAGGAGGGCAAAATTCCAGCCATCTTAAAGCAAGCTGTTATAAAACCGCTGTTGAAAAACCCACCCCTGGAGTGACAGATCTGGACTCAATTAGTGAACTATCGGCCAGTTTCCAATCTCCCCTATTTGGGCAAAGTCATGGAACGTGTGGTGGCTTCGCAACTCCAGGGGTTCTTGGTAGACACCGATTATCTTGATCCGGCAGTCTGGCTTTACACCGGGACATGGAACTGAAACAGCCTTGGTCGCCTTGGTAGATGATCTACGCCGGGAGCTCGACAGGGGGAGTGTGTCCCTGTTGGTTCTGCTGACCTCTCAGCGGCTTTCGATACCGTTGACCACGATATCCTTCTGGGTCGCCTTGCAGACATGGGGCTTGGCGGTACTGCTCTGCAGTGGCTCCAATCCTTCCTGGAGGGTCGTACCCAGAAAGTGTCATTGGGTGACACCTGTTTGGCTCCGCAACCTTTATCTTGTGGAGTCCCTCAGGGTTCAGTACTGTCCCCGATGTTATTTCACATCTACATGAAACCGCTGGGAGAGATCATCCGGAGTTTCGGAGTAAGGGGCTATCTGTACGGAGATTACGTCCAGATCTGTCACTCCTTCCCACCTGTCACTAAGGAGGCTGTCCAGACTTTGAACCAGGGCTTGGCCGCTGTGTCGGACTGGATGAGAGCTAGCAAATTGAAACTTAATCCAGACAAGACAGTCAGTCGAAAGGCCGAACACAACATAGGGTTACAGCCTGTGTTATATATGTATTTCTGTACAGAGATGCAGGGGAATGCAGCCAGTATTTCTATCTATGTATATAATAAAAGTCAGTGTTTGTGGGCGGTGGGTGGGTGGTGCGACCGAGCGAATATGTGCCAGCGTTTCGATTGGCTGCAACTGTTGGATTATTTGCATAAATGGCTGTGACTGGCCAGCCTCCCAACATTCCAACACAGAACAGAGAGGAAAGGGAAGGGCCCGAGGCAGGCATAAATGGCTGGAGTTGAAGTTAGCCAGTTGACAGTTTTTTCTGTTGGAAATGGAATGTTCAGGACCTTCACCCAACACACTTCTAAGGTGACTCAGAGGGAAAGCAAAAGGCCTCAGGCAGTCAGCCACTGCGGCCCACAGCAATGATGGATCAGGACCAAACATAGCAAATAGGGGCCCACAGGCCCACTACACAACCTGGTGTGGTTTAGGGCAGGATGGGCCACGAATGATGGGATTTGCAGTACCTTCACCTCATTAACTTCCCAAACAACACTGCATCCCCTATAAATCACAGACCAGGCCCAAAATTGACAACAAGGCTTCCTTAACTTGATTTTCCTGACTAGGCCTCAGCTCATGGGATATTGTTAGGCTTCCTCAACTTGATTTTCCTGACTAGGCCCCCAACAATGACAGAACAAGACCAAACTTGGCACACAGACTCCCCCCCCGCCCCGCCCGAAGATGCACCCGACTTCCTGGTGCAGTTTGAGGATGGATGGACCATGGATGATGAGACTTGCAGTACTTTAATTCAATTCCTTAGAGCACTGTGGCCCACACCAATGACGAACTATGGCACACAATGCCTTCCTCAAATAACCCGGACACCGTCGGGTCCCCAAGCTAGTTATATATAAAGACTAGCTGTACCCGGCACGCGTTGCTGTGCCCTATTTAGGAGATGCGAGAAAGTCTGAGCATGTAAGGGTTGGAATTGATGTTAGTTACGGTCTTGGTGGGGTCATGGCTGTGTCGTTGTGGGTTGTTCTGGTGGGTGGGATGTTGAAGTGCTGTGGAGTTGTCGGTGTGTGGTGTTGCTGGCGTTCTGCAGAGCTTGTGGATATACAATGTTTTTTGTCTTTCCGTCTGCTGTGTTGATGTAGAGGTTGATGCTTGTGTGGGTGGGGTACTTTGGAAGTGAGTGGAGGTACTTGAAATCCCATTATCCATGGTGTGTCCTCCTCTTAACTGCAGTCGGATGGAGTGTGGGTCATGGGGGGCATTGTGTGCCAAGTTTGGTCTTTATCGGTCTTGGTTCTGGGCCACAGTGGTCTGTGGGGAATGAAGGGTTTGAAATTACTACAAATCCCATAATCCATGGAGGTACATCAAATCCCATCATCCATGGTCTACCCTCCTCCAAACTGCAGTAGAATGTATCGTGGGTCATAGGGGCTCTGTGTGCCAAGGTAGGTTACTGTAAATTCAGGCCATATACAATGTCCCATGAGCCGAGGCCTAGTCAGGAAAATCAAGTTAATGAGGCCTTACTGTAAATTCAGGCCATACACAATGTCCCATGAGCTGAGGCCTAGTCGGGAAAATCAAGTTAATGAAGCCTTACTGTCAATTCAGGCCATACACAATGTCCCATGAGCTGAGGCCTAGTCGGGAAAATCAAGTTAATGAGGCCTTACTGTCAATTCAGAGCTTAAACAGCATCCCATTAAGTGAGGCCTAGTCAGGGATATCAAGTTAATGAAGCCTTACTGTTAATTTTGGGCGTGGTCTGTGATTTGTAGGGGTTGAAATTTTCTGTGGGAAGTGAATTGTGTGTTTGTGTTGGCGACTGCCTCAGGCCTTTGCCTTATCCTCCTCTGCCAGTTTACAGGTTCGGAATGTTCATGTTGGCTGGCCAATAGAGGCGTTATGCAAATACTCCCTCACTGGCAACCAATCATGTTGTCAGAATGTAGAGGCCGGGAGATTCGCTGGCGGCCGTGGAGGATGCTGGGAAATGTAGTTTTTTTGTATTGTTGTTTTGGGGGCCTTCTAGGTTTTGGGAGGGAAAGGTTTTTTTGCTAAAAACCTACCTTGCCTGAGGCCTATTTTTGTTGCCAAGTTTGGTGTGTCTGCCTTGTAAGGTTTCTCTGTCTATGGCAGTCATTCCATGACGGGACCTCCTTCATATAATAGATAAGTATTTGGTGGCACCTTAAGTCTAATGTTGTAAGAAGCTTTTAATTGTCGGATGGAATAAACTTTAACAAGAAGCAACCTACTTTACCAGATAGTGTGTGAAAACTCGGAGAAAGAAAAGACAGAAAAGTGAGATGAAAACTAAGCAAAGTCTTTTCTTGCAAAAAAACTCAAGTTTAACTATTGGAGGTATTTTTCATTTATGGGGAAATACTTTCACGTATGAGAATAGAAGAATTTAAGGCTCAGTCTTACCATCTGTTCCTGTTATCTGATGGATGTCCTTCACATCTTTTAGAGATTTTACATCACCATTAGCTACCACTGGTATAGACATGCTTTCCTTAATGATTTTAATTGCATCGCAGTGTACCGGCTGATGTCTTTCTTCTACATTTCTCCCATGGACAGTAATCCAGGATACTCCAGCTGCTTCAGCTTTTTGGCATAGATCTATGGTTCTTTTTAGGTCATCGTGAATCCTAATTTTTCAAGCAAGAGAAACACCGTTATTTAGCACACTGTTTCCCAACCTTTTTTGAGCCACGGCACACTTTTTACATTTGCAAAACCCTGGGGCACACCACCAACCAAAACGACACAAAATGACACTCTAACACAGTAATACATATAGTTAAGACGTTATTAAATGTATTTACACACTCAGTGTGAAACCTGGGCCTGTTTCGATGAACACAACATAGATATCCTGGCAGGAATGGCAGAAAGACACAAACTTCCCACACAGAACCCCCATAACCAAGAGAAAATGCTATAAGAGTTTGGTGGGCATTGACCTTGAGTTTTGGAGTTGTAGTTCACCTATATCCAGAGAGCACTGTGGACTGAAACAATGTTGGATCAGGCCCAAACTTGTTATGAATACTCAATATGCCGAAATCACTCAATATGCCCAAATGTGAACACAGATGGAGTTTGGGGAAAATAGACTTTGACATTTGGGAGTTATAGTTTCTGGGATTTATAGTTAACACGCAATCAAAGAGCATCCTGAACTCTTGCAACAATGGAATTGAACCAAACTTGGCAAATTGAACTCTCATTACCAACAGAAAGTACTGAAAGGGTTTGCTTGGGAACTGACCTTGAGTTTGGAAGTTGTAGCTCACCTATATCCAGAGAGCACTGTGGACTCAAACAATGTTGGATCAGGACCAAACTTGGCAGGAATACTCAATATGCCCAAATGTGAACACAGATGGAGTTTGGAGAAAATAGACCTTGACATTTGGGAGTTGTAGTTGCTGGGATTTATAGTTCCCCTACAATCAAAGAACATTCTGAACCCCACCAATAATAGAACTGGGCCAAACTTCCCAAACAGATGCCCCAGGAGGCAAGAGGAGGTTTCTACTTGGGGAAAGGGAGGTGGGCCTTCCCAATGCATGGAGAGGGAGAGACCAAGTAGACAACGGGTGGGGAGGGGGGTTGGTTGTAATTTTGTGCCTTTATCGAGGTACGTTTCTTAGGGTTTTTATACTTCAACACACTAGACTCTCCCCCCACCCCTCTTGGAGGTTCCAATTTCCCACGGCACACCTGACGATCGCTCACGGCACACTAGCGTGCCCCGGCACACTGGTTGGGAAACACTGCTATAGGGGGTGCTTGAAAATGTAGTAGAGAATCAATATTAGAATTAAACATGTATTATTTACTCTTAATAACTCTCAGTGTCCACTGTGGTTTGGTTCCAGGACCTTCGTGGACAACAAATCCCTGGATACTGAAGTCCATTTAGATAAATGGCATCGTAAAATGTCATCCCTCATATAGGCTTCAATACTAGCTAATGTTCGTCGGAATGCTCATAAAATTGGAATAAATTCGGATTAAATTCACTTTCGAAGTGGTTTTGAAGCGATGTAAGCAACCCGGAAGTGAATTTGCTGTTTTGAAGCCACCGCCGCCATTTTCGGAAAGGAATCGGCATTAGATTCTCGCCCTTCCCGAGGTGCTTTCCCCTCATTGGCTGTTTAACGCAGTTTGGAGGCGGATGTCCTTCCCTCCGCGTCAGAACTGGGACAGCCACATCCAAAGTGGGTTAAACATGGCTGTCGCCCCAGTTCTGACGCGGAGGGTAGACATCCCCATCCAAACTGGGTTAAACATGTCTGCCAGTAACGAAGTCATTCTGTAACAAAGTCATTAATGTCTGCCAGTAACGAAGTCATTCTGAAATTTCGGAATTAATTTGGGAAATTTCGGAATTTTTTCGGAAAATTTCGGAAGTTATTCAAATTCGAAGTGCCAGCGCCCCCTACATCCGGAACGAGTTTTGAACATTTTTTTTTATCAAACAGGCCTACAGAATAGCTATATTTTCCTCTCAGTGCTCTATTAAATTATTTATTTATTTATTTACTTTATTTACTGTATATTCCGCTCTACTCACTCTAAAGAGGACTCAGAGCGGATTACAGGTACACATACTAGCAGACAATTCCTGCTGTTTTTCACATATACAACATATAGACGAACAGAGGCAAACTCTGGCCACCAGGGGGAGCTGACGCACTCCTCATTCTGAAATTTCGGATTTAATTCGGGAAATTTGGAAAATTTCGGAAGTCATTCAGATTCGAAATGCCAGTACCCCCTATATCTGGAACGAGTTTTGAATCATTTTTTAAAAATCAAACAGGCCTACTAAATATTATTGGATGTAAGTATGGTTGCTATGCTAGCATAGCTTCAGAAACAGACATGACACTGCTCACACAAGAACCAAAGGAAATATTCCAGAATTGGTGGTGAAACCTATACAGTTTTATTACACATTTTTCCCCAGAATAATCCCTAATTATTGGATTTTTCAATATATCTCCAAGAAGGGGCGGAGAAAGCAGGGTTATATAAGTCACTAACAGTTTATGATGTACCGTATTTTTCGCACCATAAGACGCAGTTTTTTTCCTCCCAAAGTAGGAGGAAAATCAGCCGCGTCTTCTGGAGCGAAGGGGGGGGGGGAGGCGATTGTAAGCCTTTCCCGTGGCCGCCTCCTCCTCGGTCCCGCTCCTCCTCCTCCTCTGCCTCCGCCACCGCCCGCCCGCCCCCGCGCCCCGCCGCCTCCGCCGCTTTCCGCTGCCGCTCGCCGCGCTTTCTGCCGCCGCTTTCCGCCGCTTTTGCGCCGCTTTTTCCAGCGCCGCCTCCGCCACTTACCGCCGCCTCGCTGCGAGGGAGGCGGCGTCATGCGCAGTATGTCCTAAGCGCGTCTGGCGCTGTCTGGCGTCTGACGCAGGTGCGCCAGGCGTGCCTGCGCCAGCGCGCCAGCACGCCAGACGTCAGACGCGTGAGGCGCGCTTGGGACCTACTGCGCATGCGCGGCGGCGGCGAGGGAGGCGGCGGTAAGCGGCGGGAGGCGGTGGGAGGCGGCGGAAAGGGGCGGGAGGCAGAGGAGGCGGAGGAGGCGGGACCGAGGAGGAGGCGGCCAAGGGAAAGGCTTAGGGATGGCGGAGGGCGCCGAGGAGGGTCCACCCTTCCAGAAGAAAATTGGGAAAAAATATTTTGGGCCAAAAAGTGGGCCCCGGCGCTTGAAGCACTTTTTGGCCCAAAATATTTATTTCCAATTTTCTTCTTCTAAAATCTAGGTGCGTCTTATCATCCGGTGCGCCTTATGGTGCGAAAAATACGGTATATAAAAATAAATATCATTTATGTAAGTGTGTGTGTCCATAAATAGATAGATAGATAGGCAGTCCCCAAGTTACAAACAAGACAACAGGAAGTCACAACATTAGGTTCGTCAATTTAAATACAAAGCACTCCTAACATTAGGTTGGTCAATTTAAATACAAATGACTCATAGTTAAGACAACAGGAAGTGAGAGAAATCGACCCCTGGGAAGGGAAATTCATCCCTGGAAGAGTTACCACGGGGAAGCTTTCTCACCAATCCTTGTTTCCACAATAAGTCAATTTTTTTTCCAAAATCCAATTATCACGGGGACAGAAAGTGAGGTGTTAATATTCTGAACAGGGACACAGACAGCAAAACAAACTCCTCATGGGGGTGTTAACACTTTCCTATGCTATCCAAAGCTTTCATTTTTATAGCCACACACACACAGGTGTGTGTGTATATAATAATAATAATAATATCAGGCCTGGATTTACACCTTTTTGCGCCCTAGGCCAAACTTTGGAATTACGCCCCCTTTCGCACGCCACCACACGCTCCAAGTGCGCATGCGCGGGCCGGGCACTCACCCCCTCCTTTGCTCTGCTGCATTCCTCCTCCCTCCTTCTGAGGCCATGCCGAGTTGTCCCAGAGGCAGCTGCGCGGCGCCCCTTCCACCCAGCGCCCCATTCACGCAGCTGCCGCTGCCTCTGGGGCAACTCAGCGTGGCCTCAGAAGGAGGGAGGGAGGAGGAGTGCAGCCCGAGCGACGTCACTCCCTTCGGGTGCGGGGCCCGAGTGATGTCACTCAGGCCCCGCCCCCGGAGGGAGTTACGTCGCTCGGGCTGCACTCCTCCCTCCCTCCCTCCTTCTGAGGCCACGCTGAGTGAGTCGTTCCAGAGGCAGCGGAAGGTGCGCTGCGTGAATGCGGCGCCACGCAGCTGCCGCTGCCTCTGGGGCAACTCGGCGTGGCCTCAGAAGGAGGGAGGGAGGAGGAGTGCAGCCTGAGCGACGCCACTCCCTCCGGGTGATGTCGCTCGGGCCCCACCCCTGGAGGGAGTGACGTCGCTCGGGCTCCGCCCCCCGGAGGGAGTGATGTCGCTCGGGCCCCGCCTCCGGAGGGAGTGACGTCGCTCGGGCTGCACTCCTCCTCCCTCCCTCCTTCTGAGGCCACGCTGAGTGAGTCGTTCCAGAGGCAGCGGAAGGTGCGCTGCGTGAATGCGGCGCCATGCAGCTGCCGCTGCCTCTGGGGCAACTCGGCGTGGCCTCAGAAGGAGGGAGGGAAGAGAAGAGGACCGGCGGTGAGTCATCGCCATATTTTTTTTTGGCCATGATCTGGCGCCCCCCTTGGCTTGCGCCCATAGGCCACGGACTATGTTGGCCTAATGGATAATCCAGGCCTGATTATTATTTGTACCCCGCCACCATCTCCCCAATGGGGACTCGGGGCAGTTTACATGAGGTCAAGCCCGACAACAGAACAATAAGGTAAAATCAGACATATATATGAATATATATAGAGAGAGGGACAGAAAGTATGTACATATTATATGTCATGTAGATAGTACCAAAAATTACCTTATCTTAATGGACACTGAAAAGAAGGGATTTTCCACTTGATTTTTTACTAATTTCACCATGTCTCGGACAAGTTCTGGTTTATTTATTAAGCAAGCGCCATAACCTTCTGCCATCGCCCACCTTGAAACAGAGAAAGCAAAATGTATATTGGAATGCATTGCCCACATCTTGTGTCAGCATCTGTAAGGTTGTGAGGAAGGAGAATACATGCTGATAAACGTAAGATTTTCAGAAAATCCACATGAATTTTCCAACAATTTATTTATTATTTGAATTTTTTAACCTATTGTGTGTTTGTACTGTGTATGCTGCGATCACTAGCTATTTTTAAACACACATTTATATTCCGCTCTTCTCACCCCGAAGGGGACTGAGAGCGTATTACAGGTACACATACTTAGCAGACAATCCCTGCCGTTTCCACAAACACACATATAGACGAACAGAGGCAAACTCTGGCCACCAGGGGGAGCTGACGCACTCCTCATCTCTCAGCGTTCCCAGCATCCCTTGTTGTTCCTTCCGCATTCCTCAGTGTTCCTGGAGTTCTTTAATGGCCTCATAATTCAGTCAAAATTTGCCTCCCCACTTAATGTGGTACCTTTATCTACTACCTGACAGATGCAACTGTCTTTCGGGCTGCAAAGGTCGACAGCAAGCTACACTTAAAGGTCGAGCACCCACCTCGACCCAGGCAGACCTCGAACTCATGACCAATTGGTCAGAGAGATCTTATGCAGCTGACATTTAGCCAGCTGCGCCACGTTCCCGGTGCAACTGGGGCTATAAGATGACCCCCCCAACTTATCATCACAAAATACAGAGTTAGGGATATACTCGCCGTTTAAGACGACTCTGCCTCGAAGCAGGGGCTGGCTTGGATGGAGGGTGCGCATATCGGTGGCGCAAGGAAGCCCTCGAGCAGGACGACCGAAGGAAGGTGGAGGCGGAGCCAGCGCCAAGCTCTCCGCCTCTTCCTCCCATGCCGGCATGGAGAGGTCAGGACGGACGACGACGTGGGAGAGTCAATGCGTGGCCCAGGCCAGCCGCAGCGTGCAGGTGAGGAAGGAAGGAGAGAGGAACTGGCAAGGTTCGCCAGCAGCAGCAGCAGCAGCAGCAGCCAGCGTGGAGGCATCTGAGGAGTCGAGCAAGGCGGAGGAGGAGCCGAGCCGCCTTCGCCCTCCTTTGCGTCAAATTCCATGCACGCAGCTGAGAAACTTCCAAACTCTCAGCTGCGCGCGTGGAATTTGAGACGACGGAGGGCGAAGGCAGCTCGACGCGTCCTTCGCCTCGCTTGTCTCAGAAGCCTCCGAGCGGACCGCTGCTGCTGGCGAGCCTTGCCAGCACCTCCCTCCTTCCTTCCTCGCCTGCATGCTGCACCTGGCCTGGGCCACGCATTGACTCTCTCACATCATCGTCCCCTCCATGAGCCCCTCCATGCCGGCATATGAGGAAGAGGCCGCCTTCCCTCTGCCTTCCTGCTCGAGGGCTTCCTTGCGCCGCTGATGCGCGCACCCTCCATCCAAGATAGCAAAGGTGCTCTCTAAGGCAGCCTCTGCTTCGAGGCACGGCCATGGCGCCGAACCCAACGAAGGGAGTCAGGAAACTACGGAGGCGCTAAAAGCGGAGTTGCTCCTCCTCCCCGTGCCCGCCCGCCCTCCCGCCCTCCCTCGGTAGTTGGTTTTTATTGTTTCCTTTTAATTATTATTATTTTAATTTTATACCCGCCGTACTAGACGACCCCCAACTTTTCTTAAGATTTTCCAGGGCTAAACAGTCATCTAGTATCCCCAGAATATACGGTAGTATGAATGAGTTAGAGCAGGGGTCGGGCACCTTTTTGACTCAGAGAGCCATGAAAGCAAAATATTTGGAAATTTATTTATATATATATATATATATATATATATAGAGAGAGAGAGAGAGAGAGAGAGAGAGAGAGAGAGACTGAATTCAACTAAATGTGAGTATATACGTACATACAATGAGAAAAGGATTCCCCCGGCAGAATGAGGGACACTTCAGACCTGGCTCTGCAAAAGACACGCTCAGGACTCTGGGAAGGAAGAGAAGGCAGAAGGAAGGAAGGGGGAAAGAAAGAAAGACAGAGGAAATAAAGGAGGGAGGGGGAGAGGAAGAAAGAAAAGAAGAACCAACTAAGGAAAGGGAAGAAAAGAAAAGCAGGAGAGAGACAAGGAGGGGAAAAGAAGGAAGGAAATGGGAAGGGAGGAAAGGAAAGGGAGTGAGGAAAGAGTAAAATAATGAAGGGAAAAGAAGAAAAGAAAGAAGGGGAGAGAGAGGGAAGTGAAAAGAAAGGAAGGAAACGGAAAGGAAGACTTTGGGGAAAAAGAATAGAAGAGGAAGGAAGGAAGAGAGAGGGAGGGAGAATGGAGGAAAGAAGGAAGGGGAGAGAGGGAGGGAAAGGAAGGTGAGAAGGAAAGGGTGAAGGGGAGGAAGGAAGGAAGAGGAAGGAAGAGGGAGAATGGAGGAAAGAAGGAGAGAAGAAGGAAAGGATGAAGGGGAGAAAGAAAGGAAGGAATAGGAAGGAGGAGGGAGAATGGGAGAAAGAAGCGAGGGAGGGAGGGAGGGAAAAGAAAGGAGAGAAGGAAAGGATGAAGGAGAAAGAAAGGAAGGAAGAGGAAGGAGGAGGGAGAATGGTGGAAAGAAAGAAGGAGAGAGAGGGAGGGAAAAGGAAGGAGAGAAGGAAAGAATGGAAGAGGAAGGAGGGAGGGAGGAAAGAAGGAAGGGGAGAGGGGGGGAAAGGAAGGAGAGAAGGAAAGAATGGAAGAGGAAGGAAGGAAGAGGGAGAATGGAGGAAAGAAAGAATGGGAGAGCCAGATGCAATCATGAAAAGAGCCACATCTGGCTCCCGAGCCATAGGTTCCCTACCCCTGAGTTAGAGGAAGCAGTTTGGGGTCAAATGATCTGGACGACAGCTCACAATGTTATTAGAACTGGGCTATCTGGCAGACGCTGGAACAAGACAGGACATAACTACTATATATATATATATATATGTATGTGTGTGTGTATATATATATATATACACACATACACACACACACACTGTATAATAATGCTTTGCTATGCTGCTCAACCTCCTTCCAAAATTACCTCTGTGGGCAGCCACAGTTCAGGTCGATGCCGTCTGCAAAAGGACTGACAATACGAGCAGCATCTGCTAAAACTTGCGCTTCTTTAGCAGCAAACTGAACGATCAGAGGGCGATCACCTGTCAAAATAGAGTTTTGCTATAAGTGGGACAAGATGAAGACTATACATACGCAGACACTTAACATGGATCCTAACGTAATATGAGAAAGTTGATGGAAGTAAGTCTAGCTCAAAAGACAAAACCATTTGGCGGCAAAGGCTACACCATTGCAAGCCTTTTATATACACAACCAGCCAGGCCTAAGGGTGCCTAAGGGTTGATGTTGCTGCAACTGGACATGCCAGTTACATCGGCATTGCAGATAAGTGTGTTGGAGGCAGGAAGGGTGGCCTCCGGATTATAAATATGTGTGGAGCGGAAAGAGATGGGGTGGGGCCAATACAGTGCTGCCAATGCAGCAAATAGATCTGATCTATATTTCCTCAATACAATCGTATGAATCAGATGGGACTTGCTCCCAGACCTATTAGACCAGTGCTTCTCAACCTTCCTAATGCTGCCACCCCTTAATACAGTTCCTCATGTTGTGGGGACCCCTAACCATAACATTATTTTCATTGCCACTTCATCACTGTATTTTTGTGTGTGTGTGTGGGTGGGGGGGGTTAATTTTGTCTTTTGGAAATTGTAGTTGCTGGGATTTATAGTTCGCCTACAATCAGGGGCGGTCTAAGGTAATTTTAAATGGTAAGCGAACATTATTTTGGTGCCCCCCCCAAAAAAACATTATTTTGCCCCCATGTAAAACAAATATACAATTATAGTATCACAATACCATTAGTAGTATTATATTGTATCAATGTATATACAATATATCATACCATACTCATACTATATTATATCATAATTATATTATAATACAATATAACATTATATTATATTATTATAAAATAATAAATAAATTTATTTATTTCAATAAAATTATCATCTACTAAATATTTTCATGACTCCTATAAAACTCAAATAACCCAAAATAAAGTAAAATAAAATATTATATATTACTATTTTGTACAATACCACTATACTGCAATATTGTTTGTAATATTACATGTAATATAAAATATATCATTATTCTATTGTTATATTGTATTTTTATTATATTGTATGACAATATTAAGCAGAACTGTATAATAATCAACAAGAAATGCAATGTAAATGCATCAAAATCAGAATATATTACCTACCACCCATCGTCTCATAATTCATAGGAGTCTCCCATAAGTCCAAAATTAGGATCCCAATGTAAATGTAAATAGAAAAACAGCCAAAATGCTCAAATGAGGTCGAATACAGGCAGCGCGGCCTGGGCAAACTTGGGCCCTCCCTCCCTCTAGGTGTTTTGGACTCCAACTCCCACAACTCCTCATAGCCTCAGGCCCCTCAGGTCTAGACAGGAATAGAGCCGAAGAAAGGAAGGAGGGAGAGAAGAGGTCACAGAGGAGGAGGAGGAGGGAAGCCCTTCATTCATTCCTTCACTTACACTTCCTTCACTGATTCTTTACTCCTTCCCTGCAAACGCGCCTGCGCGGCGGAGACAAAGGGGGAGGGGAAGCACTCCCTGCCTGCCCGATAGGGAGTGCTTTGCTTACAGGCTTCTGCGCAAGGGAGCTACTGGGCATGCGCGGAGGTTTTCGCGGATGTGCAGTTGCTCCTGCGCTCAACTTCAGCTCTGGAGCAACTGCACCTGCGCGAAAACCTCCGCGCATGCCCAGAAGCGGCGTCGGAGCGCACAAGGCCGGGGCCCAAAAGCAGGCAGCTGCGGTGCTGCCTGAGGAACATCGGCAGGGCCAGGATGGTGCCCCATGCATCCAGGATGGCGCCCCCTTCCCAGATGGCGCCCTAAGCGGCCGCCTACTTGGCCTACTTTGTAGGACCGCCCCTGCCTACAATCAAAGAGCATTCTGAACTCACCAAAACAAATTTGGAACACAAAACTCCCATGACCAACAGCAAATACTGGAAGGGTTTGGTGGGCTTTGACCTTGAGTTTGGGAGTTGTAGTTCACCTACATCCGGAGAGCACTATAGATTCAACAATGATGGATCTGGACCACACTTGACACGGATCCTCAATATACCCAAATGTGAACACTAGTGGAGTTTTGGAAAATAGATCTTGACATTTGGGAGTTGTAGTTGTTGGGATTTATAGTTTATCTACAATCAAAGAGCCCCTTGCACCCTTCCAGTGATAGAATTGGGTCAAACTTCCTACACAGAACCCTCATGCCTTGAAGGAACTAGCTGGCACGAGCCTCCAACCCACCTCACACACTCTTCCTCACCCACACATGCGCATTATGCTGCCATGCGCCAAGCACGCCTGCTCTCCCATCCCCGGCAGAGTCTCAGAATCAGCCCTCCCCTTGGCTGGGAGGCCTGCCAATCACAGCAGAGGAGAGCTTTAGGTGGGAGAATTCGCAGTCCAAAAAGAAAGAGAAGAAAAAGCGGAGAGATCTTCAACCTTCTCTGCCAAAGGGCTTCCTAAGACCATCAGAAATACATGCTTTCTGATGGTCTTTGGCATTTCCCTCTGAAACCCTCTCGTGACCCCCCTGGGGGTCCCGACCCCCAAGTTGAGAAACACTGTATTAGACTGTAGTATGTGTCTTCATAAATATTACAGAATATTTAAATTGAATAATTAAATGAATATCTAAAATTTATTCTATTTTTATTTCCTATATTTATACCCCGCCCTTCTTCCCCCGACGGGAGAAGTGCTTAGTATTTTATGCTAAATTATGGACATTTATTTATTTATTTATTTGCAGTATTTATATTCCGCCCTTTTTCTCACCCCGCAGGGGACTCAGGGCGGATTACAATGTACACATACATGGCAAACATTCAATGCCATAGACACACAACACATATAGACAGACAGTCAGAGGCTATTTAACATTGCACAGTACCTTGGTTTGTTGTAAATTCACTGTGTCTAGCTTTCTCAGATCGGACGAAATCAGCGGCGACAATCATTGGAGTGTAGCACAAATCACAGCTGTACTTCCTGACCAAAGTTCTGAAAGACAATCTGAAAATACGTAAACATACGGGATTAACAGCAACATCTTTAGCGAGGAGAAAATGGTTTCGATTATATTTATTGCCATCCTGTTTTAATCCAGATAACGCTATATGGAATGGGGTCTTGTGCCAACCAAATGCCCCCCCCCCCCAGGGCCGTAGCCAGGATTTTGATTCGGGGGGGACTGAGTTTGGTTCGGGGCTAAGACTGGGTGGAAGAGGGTCTACCCTAGCAAACCTTTTGTATTGTTATCCCAATAACCCCATTAATGTGGGATATAATGAGCATGGTGATCAGATCATGATATGAATAAACATAACATGATCTGATCACCATGCTCATTATATCAGTTTAAATAATGTACCAGTAAGGCCTTTTCGCGGACCACCCTGAGAATTTCGGGGCTGAAGCCCCCTTAGCCCCCTGGCTACATGCCTGCCCCCTTAGACAGTTGTCTATGGCTTTGTTAGAGAAATTCATATACTCCATTGGCTGCCGGTCCATTTCCGAGCACAATTCAAAGTGCTGGTCTTGGCCTATAAAGCCCTATACGACTCCGGCCCAGCTTACTTGTCCAAACGTATCTCCCTCTACATTCCGCCTCGTAGCTTAAGATCCGGCGGGGAGGCCTTGCTCTCAGTCCCACCAGCTTCGCAAACACAGCTGGTGGGGATGATGGATGGGGCCTTCTCAGTAGTGGCCCCCCGCCTATGGAACTCACTCCCCAGGAAAATCAGATCGGCATCCTCCCTCCTTTCTTTCAGAAAGAAACTAAAGATGTGGCTGTGGGACCAGGCGTTTGGACAATGAATATAATGGCACTGAACATTGAAACAGACCTTGTGATTGTTGAGATGGAAAAGGCTTTTTGGATTGTGCAGATAATGTTGTTTAACTCAGTCTTTCTCAACCAGTGTGCCATGGCACACTAGTGTGCCGTGACGGACCTCCTGCTGTGCCGTGAGAAAAGCTCTCTGCCCCCCTTCCTCCCCCCTCCTGCCGAACTCCTGCTGCTTGGGGGAGGAGGAGGAAGGGCCGGGCAGTGAAGAAGAAAAAAAAGAAGGGGCCGGGGCGCCGCCTCCTTCGGCCGTTTCCCCAGCCAGTCTCCAATCCGCCATGACTCCCACCATGACTCGCCCCTCGCTCGCTGAAGCCGCGTGGAGGAGCCCCGTCCACTGAAGCCCGTCCACCGCTCATGCTCCTCTGTAGGAGAGCTGAAGCTGGGGGGAGGGGGCGGGGCATGGCACGGCCTGGCGCTGCCCCGTCCCTGGCTTCAGCACTCCCAGCAGCTCCCCCAGCCTTGAGGGGACAGTGCCAAGCCAGCATTGTGCTGGCTCTGGCACCGCTGGCTTGGCACTGCCCCCTCAAGGCTGGAGCAGCTGCTGGGAGAGGTCAAGGGGGGTAGGGGTGGCATGGCACGGCCTGGCTCTGCCCCTGCTGGGGCACTCCCAGCAGCTCCTCCAGCCTTGAGGGGACAGTGCCAAGCCAGCATTGGCTGGCTCTGGCACCGCTGGCTTGGCACTGCCTCAAGGCTGGAGCAGCTGCCCCGGGGTAGGGCGGGGCCTGGCACAGCCTAGCACCCCCAGCAGCTGCACTCCCAGCAGCTGCTCCCAGCAGGCCACCAACCCCAGCCATTCTTTACTGTGTTAGAGTGTCATTTTGTGTCATTTCGGTTGGTGGTGTGCCCCCGGATTTTTTTAATGTTAAAAGTGTGCCGCGGCTCAAAAAAGGTTGGGAAACACTGGTTTAACTAATGTTGTTTTAAATTGTGATATGTGTATGTTTTTATCTTCTTTTTATACTGTATTTTATTACGGTATCGGACTAGTTGCAATTTCCGAACTGTCTTCAAAGGCAGCCCCACCTAGAGTGCGTTGCAGTAATCTATTCGGGATGTGACCAGAGCGTGGACGACCGTAGCCAGATCAGACTTTCCAAGGTACGGGTGCAAAACCATATTCAAGAATATCATTATTTTTCCAAAAAAAAGAAAGAAGCAAAGGTCATAACCAAGGTTGCTGCAGTTAGTCAGAACAGAGTCAGAGTAAATAGGAGAACTCATTCCCAAGCTCATGTGTCGACTGGCTATAAAACTCAGTGGCATTTACATCAAAGTAAATATATATACATGCATCTGTAATAAAATATTAATTAAGTCAGTGACATACTCATAACCAAACTGATTTAATAACCATTACTTCTGCTGCGTTAGTTGACCATAACAAGGGAGACTGCGCAGGAATAAATAGGAGGCCATTTGGAAATGGCACTTACTTTGAATATCGAACCATAGGAGCACACATTTTGACAATATGCCCAGAACGAAACAAATCAGTCGGACTTCTAAGAGGATGTTGTAAGATTTCTCTGGACGGACTGGACAGGCACATGTTTTCAGACCACATCTGGAAAACAAAGAACAGACGGTAGCATTAAAAAACCTCACAACTGTCTATGAATAATTTTAAAGAACTTTCCTACACAAACATGTTGTTCAGTCGCTTCCAACTCTTCGTGACCTCATGGACCATCCCACGCCAGAACTCCCTGGCGTGGACACTCTTTTGTCTTCTTTCCCTCGAAACCCTTGCCTTTTGACTTAGGGTGCATCTAATCATCATCATCATCATCTCTGGCATTACTTCACGAATGAAGATTCTTAGGAAGGACTCATCCCACGCTTTCTACAAGCGCGTTGATGACTAAAAAGGTTGGATGTGTCCTTCGAGCCTGTGCAATGGATATTTCTGGTGGAGCGCAGCGTGCACAGAACTGGCCTCACCCTTTAAACCAAAGGTTCGTCTGGCGGGGCCTAGCAAGCTTAGGACGTTGGCAGCGATGTCCTCAGGTCGTAGGTTTGGTTTGAGTTTCCTTCCCTAGATGGTTGACCTTACAGCAGGGGTAGGGAACCTATGGCTCGGGAGCCAGCTGTGGCTCTTTTGATGGTTGGGGGTCACCACAGCATGAGGAACCTTATTTAGGGCTCACGGCATTAGAAAGGTTGAGAACCCCTGCATTAATACATATACCTTTCTGTTTAATTGCTATTAAATTTTTAAAAATTAATTTCTAGGGGGGCCGTGAGTAAATTTTTTTCTGGAAAGAGGCCGGTAGGCCAAAAATGTTTGGAAACCACTGCTCTAAACTATCTAGTCCGTGAGCTGCTTTCTGCAGACGATGCTGCCCTTGTCGCCCATTCAGAAGCAGCCCTGCAGCGCCTCACATCCTGCTTTGCAACAGCTGCAGAGCTGTTTGGGCTGGAAGTTACAGTAACAGCAAGGGGCAACACCGTGGTAAATACAAGAAAGCAATTCAGGTATATGAATAATACAGTAATCAAATAGTATCAAAAATAATTTTGTATTCGCAAGTACACAATTAGAATAATTCACAATCCACAGTGGGAACTAAATAGTGCAATGTCCTAAGTACAATGCAATGACATAATAGCAAGGTACAACACTGTGAGAACTAACAATTGGGTTAGGTACAGTTTGGCAAAGCACATGCAATGTATCACAGTAATCCAATACAGAAGTCTGTAGCCAGGAAGATAATGGTACCTTCGTGGCTGCTGGGTCGCTACAATGCAAATAAACAATAATAGTAACCTTAATAGGCGCTTGAAATATCTCATATGCAGGATGTATTTTCATTGTTACAAATTGAACATAATTAAAGCATAGTGATTAATCACAAAAGCAATATGTTTGGGGAGTATGGACAACGGATGATGGGATTTGCAGTACCTTCAATCGATTCAGCTCTGACTTCCACAGACCACTGAGACCCCCACAAATTACAGAACTGGACCAAACTTGGCACAGAGAACCCACATGACCAACAGGAAATACTGGAGGGGTTTGGGAGGAATTGGCCGTGATTTAGGGGAGATGAAGTTTGTATAGTTCAGGGCTGTCCAACTGGCGGCCCCCGGGCCGTATACGACCCCAACCCCTTCCCCGGCCCCCCTACCCTCCTGCAAGATATCTGCCTTTTAAGATTAAAAAAAAAAATTTAAAATATTTTTTGGAATATTTTTGGAATATTTTTCGGAATATTTTTTATTTATTTTTTTCGCGGCGGGGTGAGGCGAGGCAGGGAGGAGGAGCAGGCTCTCTTCCCTCCTCCTCCCCCCCTCCCCTCTCCCTCCCCCTCCCTCTCCCTCCCTCCTTCTTTCTCTCTTTCCCCCTTTCATTCCTTCCCCTTCCACCACCTGAAGGAAGAGGGAAGGAGAGAGAGAGTGCCCGAGTGAGAGGGGGGCGTGGCCAGAGCGAAAAGGGGCGGGGCCGAGTTCGAACACACAGGGGGGTGCTCATTCATTCCCTTTCCGGCTTCCTCCTCTCCTGAGGCTTCGTGCCAAGTTTGGTCCTGATCCATCATTATTTGAGTCCACAGTGCTCTCTGGATGGAGGAGAACTACAACTCCCAAACTCAAGGTTCAGTACTTTCTGTTGCTCTCATGAGAGTTTAGGTTTGATTCAACATGGCTGAGGAATGCTTTGATTGTGTTTTCCCCTTTATGGCAGAAGGGAGATAGGCCTGGATGGCCCTTGGAGGTCTCCTATTCTAGGAACCCATTGTAATTATTATTATTATTATTATTATCATCAGAGGCTGAATGGCCATCTGTGAGGAATGCTTTGATTGTGTTTTCCCCTTATGGCAGAAGGAGATTAGACTGGATGGCCCTTGGAGGTCTCCTACTCCAGGAACCTGTTGTTGTTGTTATTATTATTATTATTATTATTATTATTATTATTAGCAGAGGCAGAATGAATATTATGCCTTATCATTCAGGGTTATAGGCCTGTGTGGAAGGGCCCTGGCTTCTTATTTGCCTTCCTTTCCACACATCTGAATAAAATCCCATGTTATTTGCTTTAAACCAGATAATATGAGTGTGGACTCCGATAATCCAGTTCAAAGCAGGTATTCTGGGTTATATGGCTGTGTGGAAGGGCCCTGAATCCACACTGCAATATAATCCAGTTCAAAGCAGGTTTTGTGGGGTTTCCTGCCTGGATATTCTGCATTATATGGCTGTGTGAAGGGCCCTGAGTCCACATTGCAATATAATCCAGTTCAAAGCAGGTTTTGTGGGGTTTCCTGCCTGGATATTCTGCGTTATATGGCTGTGTGAAGGGCCCTGAGTCCACATTGCAATATAATCCAGTTCAAAGCAGGTTTTTTTTTTTTTGATTTTTAAAAAGCTTTATTGAGAAAGTTACACATATCACAAAATAAACAAAGATTTTTGGTGGGTCACCACGGACTGCAAATGTTAGTTTGTCCATTTCTGCTATCTCGATGACTTTTAATAGCCATTCTTCCTCGCTTGGAGTTTCGGGGAGTTTCCAGTGTTTTGCTAGAGTGATTCTTGCCGCTGTTATGAGATAAATCAGAAGTTTTTCCACATTTTATTTTTCCAGGTCTATAATATTTAACAGAAAAAACTCCGGCCTTTTTTCAAACTTAAGCTGGGTTATATCTTGTATATTCTTATAAATCATACTCCAGTATCCCTTAACCTTCTTGCAAGTCCACATTAAATGAAAAAAAGTGCCGCGCTCTGTCTTACACTTCCAACATGCATCCTGGTTATTTTTATTTATTTTTGCTAGTTGGCTGGGGGTAATATACCACCTATATATTGTTTTGTAGATGTTCTCTTTTAAGCTATATGCGTACGTATATTTTAGTTTCTTTTTCACAATGAATCCCATTCTTCCATTGGAATGGGGTGCCCACGTTGCTCCCCTTTTTGCATATATTCTTTAATTGGTTTTTCTTGAAAATCTTGTTCTAAGAAGATAAAATTATATAATAGACTTACTTTTTTTTCAGAATATAGCCAGATTTTTTCCACCTTAGGAGGTATCCACTCCCAGCCAACCTGCTTATCTATCAAAAACCTTTTCTTCAATTGGTTATATTGAAACCAGCTTAGTTTATGGTCTGTTATTTCCTCTTGTTCCTTAATTACCAGGGTAGCTCTCTCTCCTCTTTCAAAATATCTTTATAAGTCGGCCACTCCCTATCCTCTATTTTTATTAAATGGAATGCTTCAAGCGGGGATACCCACTTGGGAATCTTTTTATACCATCGTTTTTTATATTTGTTCCATACCCTGAATAGGGCAGCTCTTAGTATATGGTTTTTAAATTTTTTATCTTTTTGAACTTTATCATAAATCATATATGCATGCCACCCGAATTTATTTTCTGCGCCTTCCAAATTTAATAGGCCTTTATTTTTTATATTAATCCATTCTCTTAGTGCCTCTAAGCAATTCGCAAGTAGTAAGTACTTAGGCAGGGGACTCCGAAGCCACCGTTGCTTATTTTCTATAAGATATTTTTGTTTAATCCTGGCCTTTCGCCCTTGCCATATAAATTTTGCCAATTCTGATTGCCATTTCTTCAAAATAAAATCGCTTTTCAAAATGGGGAGCATTTGAAACAAAAAATTTATTTTAGGAAAGATTTTCATTTTAATCGATGATATCCTACCCAAAATCGATAAACTTAGATTTTTCCATTTATGCATATCGTCTTTGATCTCCTTCCACACCCTTTCATAATTATTTTTTATCAGTTGGCAATTATTTGCGGATATTGTAATACCTAAATATTTAATTTTTTTTACAATTTCCATACCCGATTTTTTTTGGATTTCTTCTCTCTCTTCAGCTGGGACATTTTTTATCAATATTTTCGATTTTTTTTATTTAACTTAAAACCCGAAATGTCACCAAATTTTTCTATTTCTTGAATCCATCTCTCTATATTTTCCAAAGGGTTCTCTATAATGCAAACTAGGTCGTCTGCAAATGCGTATGTTTTATAGTCGAATTTGCCTATTTTTAGTCCCTTTAATTCCGTATTATTTACTATTCTTCTTAAGAGGAGTTCTAGTACTAGATTAAATATCAAAGGGGAGAGTGGGCACCCCTGCCTTGTCCCTCTTTGAATCTCAAAGTTCCCCGATTTCTGGCCATTTACTATTATTGTGGCATTTTGTGCTCTATAGATGCCATTAATTGCGGCTGAGAAATAAAAGCCTAGATCTAGTTCCCTTATTACAATTTCGATTATGTCCCATCCTATCTGATCAAAGGCTTTTTCTGCGTCTAAGAACAGTAAAGCCGATTTTTCCCCGATGTTCTTATCCAGATGCTCCAAAATGTTAACTATATTTCTGATGTTATTTTTCATATATCTTTTCGGGAGGAAGCCCATTTGGTTTACCCCTATCCAGTTGTTAAGAAATGTTTTTAATCTCGCTGCTAAAATATTTGCAAACAGTTTGTAATCCAGGTTGAGCAGCGAGATAGGTCTATAATTCTCGATCTGTTCCGGTCTTTTCCTTCTTTCGGAAAGATTATTATATTTGCTGTTTTTCCATGTATTTGGAATGTTGCCCATTAGGCGTTATTCATGATTTTATTAGATAGGGCACCAGAACCTCTTTTAGTTTTTTTATAATATAGATCGGTGAAGCCATCTGCTCCCGGGGCTTTCCCAGCCTTGAGTTGGCTTATCGCTCTTTCAATTTCCTGGTTGGAGATTGGGCTATTTAATAATTCTGTCTTTTTCATTTATTTTCTCTTGTATTTGTGCACTCACATATTCTTGGATTTTTTCTTTATTAAAATTTCTTGCTCTGAACAGCTCTTGAAAATAGTTTTTAAATTCCTCTAAGATTTCTGTATCTTTACTTATATCTTTCCCTTCCTTTTTTATTTTATTTATCAAAGTATTTTGCTTTTGTTTTTTAAATTGATATGCCAGCCATTTTCCAGGCTTGTTTGCATTTTCAAAATATTTTTGTTTTAAATATTTTAATTTTATCTCATTATGTTCAGTTGTTAATAAATTCAGTTGTTTCCTTACTAATTGGTTCTTCATTTCAAGTTTTTTATCTTTGGGGTTTTTTTTCAATTCTCTTTCTGTCCAATCTAATTCTTTTTGCAGGGCTGTAAGTTCCTTATTTTTTTGTTTTTTCAGGTAGCTTGCTTGGGCTATAAAATGCCCTCGCATCACTGCCTTGCTAGCATCCCACAGATTCATGATTTCAGTGTCCGGTAAGTCATTTAGGTCAAAAAAATCTTTTATTAATTTTTTATTTTTTTCAATCTGCTCATCTGTTCTGAGTAACCAATCCGCGAGTCTCCAGCTAGGTTGTCTTTTCCCTACTTTAATAGTGGCTTCAATCGGGCATGGTCTGAGATCGATCTTGTTTTGGATTTTTGCATTTACACTACTTGAAATTAAATCTTTGGAGATCCACAGCATGTCGATTCTCGACCATGTTTTCCTTCTTCCCGAGAAGAAAGTAAAATCTTTTGTTTTGTCTTTGTGGAATCTCACGTATCTATTAAATTATAATTTTCCATTAATTCAAAAAAGGTTTTTGGTAGAGTATTCTCTTTTATTTTTAACATTATTATAATTTTTATCTAGATTTTTGTTCACAACACCATTGAAATCCCCCATGATAATGTTACTATCACATTCCACCAGGGCGATTTTCTTATTTAGGCCTTCAAAAAAAGCAGCTTTTGGCCCATTTGGGGCATAAATACATACTACCAAAATCTTTTTCCCCCTGAGATTTATGGAAGATGCAACAAATCTGCCCTCATCATCTTTGTGGGGTTTCCTTCCTGGATATTCTGGGTTATATGGCTGTGTGAAGGGCCCTGAGTCCACACTGCAATATAATCCAGTTCAAAGCAGGGACTGGGACTTGAGACTGGGATTTTGGTGTTCATCTCTATCTCCAAGTCAAAGCCCCGCTGTCCTCCACAGACACCTCCAAGGCGGGAGAGGGCGGAGCCGGGGGAGGCGGGGCAGGGGTGGAGCCAGGGGGGCGGAGCCTGGGTGTCGCCGGGGGGGCGGAGCTGGGGGTGGAGCCGGGGGCGGAGGCAGACCCTTCGGCCCCCAGGTCATCAGTAACTGGAATTCCGGCCACAGGTCCGGTAGAAGTTGGAGAGCCCTGGTATAGTTCACATTGAACTATACAAATACATTGAACTATATTATTTGCACAGCACAACATCAATATTACATATCACATTGTGCTATACCAATATCACATTGAACTATAACAATTATATCGCACTATTATTAGTAATATTGCATGCAACACAAAATATATAGTTAAAGTATCATATTATTATTAGTAGTAATATATTGCATTACACTACAACATTATCAATATTATATGTATACACAATATATTATACCATACTATATTATACTACTATAACATAAAATACAGCATACTATGTCATTGTCACAGTACAACAATTACAGATCACATTGTATTATAACAATTTATTTATTTATTTATTTAGCACATTTGTGTACTGCTCCCTCTCAGCCCGAAGGCGACTTGGGGCGGTTTACAACAATCTCATAGAAACAACATTTAGAACAAATTAAAAACACAACACATTGATTAAAATCATAACCATAAAAACATCAATAGGTCTCCAAGATAAAATCATAATCCAATCTCATTGTCCATTGTTCCAAATCCTATGTCATTTACATTGCCTTTTCGAACGCCTGTTGGAATAGCCACGTTTTAACTTTTTTTGCAGAAGGCCAGAAGAGAGGGGTCAGAGCTAATGTCCCTGGGAAGGGCGTTCCATAGCCGAGGGGCCACCGCTGAGAAGGCCCTGTCTCTTGTCTCCGCCAAACGCATTTGTGGCGTAGACGGAGTCAAGAGCAGGGCCTCCCCAGACGATCTTAACACCCTAGATGGTTCATAGGGGATATACGTTCGGACAGGTAAGTTGGGCCAGAACCGTTTAGGGCTTTATAGGCCAAAGCCAGCACTTTGAATTGTGCCTGGTATCAGACTGGTAGTCAGTGGATCTGGCCAACAGAATAGTAGTATGTTCCCTGAGCGCCGCTCCTGTTAGTAACCTGGCTGCCGCCCATTGGATCAATTGAAGCTTCCGAACAGTCTTCAAAGGCAACCCCACGTAGAGAGCATTGCAGTAGTCTATACGGGATGTAAATAGAGCGTGGACCACCGTGGCCAAGTCATTCGTAATATTATTAGTAATATTACATGTAACGTAAATATACAATTACAATACCTTAGTAGTAGTAGTAGTATTACATTACAACATTATCCATATTATATGCAGATACACTATTGTACCATACCATTATACCATATTATATCATATTATATTATACTACATTATATTATAAATAATAAATAAAATTACCGTATTTATTTAAATGAAAATAATTTTAATACATATATAAAATTAATGCAATTAAGCAGATAGAATAAAATAAACAACAAATAAATACTAAAGTCCAAGATAAAATAAATAAATAGAATATAAATAAACTTAAGTAAAATAAACTCAAGATGACCTAGGAACAAAAATTGTGTTACGTAGTGCAATCCGAAGTGATGGAAACTGTTGTTCGGTGTCATCAAGGAACCTAAACTGGATACAAACTAAAGAGCACAGATCGCTATATGTAAACGAAATTATATTTGGTCCCCTGTATCCACAGATTCAATTATATTTGGCCCCTTGTATCCATGGATTCAATTATATTTGGCCCCCTGTATCCACGGATGCAATTATATTTGGCCCCCTGTATCCACGGAAGCAATGATATTTGGCCCCCTGTATTCACTGAATCAATTATATTTGGATCCCTGTATCCACGGAATCAATTATATTTGGATCCCTGTATCCACAGATTTAATAATATTTGGTTCCCTGTATCCACGGATTCAATTATATTTGGCCCCCTGTATCCATGGAATCAATTATATTTGGCCCCCTGAATCCACGGAATCAATTATATTTGGATCCCTGTATCCACAGATTTAATATTTGGTTCCCTGTATCCACGGAATCAATTATATTTGGCCCCCTGTATCCACGGAATCAATTATATTTGGATCCCTGTATCCACAGATTTAATAATATTTGGCTCCCTGTATCCACGGATTCAATTATATTTGGCCCCCTGTATCCACGGATTCAATTATATTTGGTTCCCTGAATCCACGGAATCAATTATATTTGGATCCCTGTATCCACAGATTTAATATTTGGATCCCTGTATCCATGGAATCAATTATATTTGGCCCCCTGTATCCACGGAATCAATTATATTTGGATCCCTGTATCCCACGGATCCACGGAATCAATTATATTTGGCCCCCTGTATCCACGGAATCAATTATATTTGGATCCCTGTATCCACGGAATCAATTATATTTGGCCGCCTGTATCCATGGAATCAATTATATTTGGCCACCTGTATCCACGGAATCAATTATATTTGGCCCCCTGTATCCACGGAATCAATTATATTTGGATCCCTGTATCCACGGATTCAATTATATTTGGCCCCCTGTATCCACGGAATCAATTATATTTGGTTCCCTGTATCCACGGAATCAATTATATTTGGATCCCTGTATCCACGGAATCAATTATATTTGCCCCCCTATATCCACGGAATCAATTATATTTGGCCCCCTATATCCATGGAATCAATTATATTTGGCCGCCTGTATCCATGGAATCAATTATATTTGGCCCCCTGTATCCACGGAATCAATTATATTTGGCCCCCTGTATCCACGGAATCAATTATATTTGGCCCCCTGTATCCACGGAATCAATATATTTGGATCCCTGTATCCACGGAATCAATTATATTTGGCCCCCTGAACCCACGGAATCAATTATATTTGGCCCCCTGTATCCGTGGATTCAGTTGCCCTTTGAAGGCTGATGGAAATGAGAGTTTGCCACCCCTGCCCTAAAGATCCTGCCTGATATTAGAAGCTAAGCAGGGCCAGCCCTGGTTAATAATGGGATGGGAAACAGCCAATGAAATCAGATGCTGTAGGTTGTATTTCAGAGGAAGGAGCTGACCAAAACAAAGCCTCCCTGTATTCCTTGCCTAAGAAAACCTTGTGAAATGAATGGGGCCACCATAAAGCCATACATATCCTGTGCTTGCCCTTAGCAGATCTAGTTATCCCATGCAAGGCACCCACAGACAATTACCTTCTTGTATCTCTGTGATGAAACTACCAGCAGCTTTGCATTGGGAGGAACCACAGATAGAACGAGGTCGCTTGGGGTCCGGAAGTGTGACGTTGACTCTCACATTCCTACCTCTCTCTCTCCCTTCGTCCATCTCTGCCGAAGCGGGCTGCGACGCATAGACTTAGAATAGATAAACCTATCAGGTACAGAACTTCCGGGTTCAAAGGAATAGATACAACACCTAGGGGACTCCAATTGTATTGAGCCGTAGCAGTTAAAGCGGCGTCGAAATGCAATAATTCTACAGTGTAGCTGCAATTTAGGAAATTAAAGAAATATTAAATCTGGTGCACGTTAGGAAATAATAATAATAAATCAGATGCACCTTAAGAAATAAATAATAATAATATAATATATTAAATAAATAAGAAGAATATAAATAATAATAATAGAATAATAATAAGAAACAGAATAATATAAATAAATAATAATATAATATAATATAAAGAAATAATAATAATAGAATAATAAAAAATAATATAAAGAAATAATATATATTAAATAAATAAGAAGAATATTATAAAAATAATAATAGAATAATATTAAAAATAATATAAAGAAATAATAATATAATATATGAAATAAATAAGAATAATATAAATAGAGAAAGAATAGAATAATAAAAATAAATAATAAAAATATAATATATGAAATAAATAAGAAGAATACTATAAATAATAATAGAATAATATAAAGAAATAATAATAATATAAAGAAATAATAATATATAGAAATAATAATAGAATATTAATAGATAATAAAAAGAATAACATAAAGAAATAATATATATATTAAATAAATAAGAATACTATAAAAAGAATAATAGAATAATAATAAAAAGAATAATATAAATAATAATATATGTTAAATCAATAAGAAGAATACTATTAAAATAATAATATATTATAAATAAATAATAATATATTAAATAAATAATAATATAAATAATAATAGAATAATAATAGAATAATAATTAAAAGAAAAATATGAATAAATAATATATATTAAATAAATAAGAATAATAATATAAAGAGATAATATATATTAAATAAATAAGAATACTATAAAATAATAATAGAATAATTATAAAAAGAATAATATAAATAAATAATAATAATATAATATATTAAATAAATAAGAAAAATATAAATAAATAATAATAGAATAAGAAAAAGAATAATATAAATAAATAAGAAAAACATAATATATTAAATAAATAAGAATACTATAAAAATAATAATAGAATAATAAAAAGAATAATATAAAGAAATAATAATATAATATATGAAATAAATAAGAATAATATAGAGAAATAAACAATAATAGAATAAAAATAAATAAGAAAAATATAATATATTAAATAAATAAGAATAATATAAATAGAGAAATAAATAATAATAGAATAATAAAAATAAATAAGAAAAATATAATATATGAAAAAATAAGAATACTATAAATAGAGAAATAAATAATAATAGAATAAAAATAAATAAGAAAAATATAATATATGAAATAAATAAGAATAATATAAATAGAGAAATAAATAATAATAGAATAAAAATAAATAAGAAAAATATAATATATGAAATAAATAAGAATAATATAAATAGAGAAATAAATAATAATAGAATAAAAATAAATAAGAAAAATATAATATATTAAACAAATAAGAATATAAATAGAGAAATAAATAATAATAGAATAAAAATAAATAAGAAATAAAAAATATAATATATGAATAAAAATAAATAAGAATAATATAAATAGAGAAATAAATAATAATAGAATAAATAAGAAAAATAAATTAGAAAAATATAATATATGAAATAAATAAGAATAATATAAATAGAAAAATAAATAATAATAGAATAAAAATAAATAAAGAATAAAAATATAAGAAAAATATATGAAAAAAATAAGAATAATATAAATAGAGAAATAAATAATAATAGAATAAAAATAAATAAGAAAAAATATAATATATGAAATAAATAAGAATAATATAAATAGAGAAATAAATAATAATAGAATAAAAATAAATAAGAAAAATATAATATATGAAATAAATAAGAATACTATAAAATAATAATAAATAATAATGAAGAAATAACCATATAATATAAAGGGTAATACATCTATTCCCTTACTGCCTTCCCTTTAAAACAAGTCGTTCCTCGTGCACCACAACCTGCAAGTTTCACTGCTTTAGTGAAATCCATAAAGTTCACTTTTTTGTCCAGAGGATGGGGGGAGAAAAAACCTGAAGATACCCGCCAGTGTGCTCTGCCGTTGGGAGTCTATAATTTTTGGGTGGCTCTATGTTCAGGCCCGCCCGCCCGCCCGCTCGCCCGCGCGCGCTCTTTCCGGCCCCGCCCACCCGCTCGCGCCGAGGCCACTTCCCGTCCCAGAGTGCCCTGCCTCGAATCATGGACCACAATGGTGAGCGCTTGGCGGGCGTGGGGAAGCGGCAGGAAGGCAGGCAGGCCGCTTTTCGGAAAGGCCCGGCGCGCCCCCCGCTTTCGCCCCGGCCTCTCTCCCTCTCCGCCCCCCAGTTTGAGCGGGAGGGAGGCCTGGAGGGAGCGGCGAGGCCTGAGGGGAGCGGCGAGGCCTGGTTTGGAGTGTGTGTGGAGGGGGTTGCGCATGCGCGCTGTGGCCTCCGTGGCTTGAGGCCTAGCTGGCGCGCTTGGAGGGGATTTGAGGGGAAGAAGAGGCCTCTCCCTCCTCCCTGCCAGGCCTGCCCTTGCCTGGGGAGCCAGCCTTCCCTTCCCCCGCTGCTGCTGCTCCTGCTTCTTATTTTGCCTCTGCCCATGGCTTCCATGTTCTGGGAATTGGACGCTTGACATTTAGCCTTCTCTGCCAAAGAGTGCCCCTGCCTCAGCAAACTACAGATCCCTTTATCGCAGTGTTTCTCAACCTTGGGGTCGGGACCCCTGGGGGGGGGGGTCGTGAGGGAGTGTCAGAGGGGTCGCCAAACACCACCAGAAAACAGTATTTTCTGTCGGTCATGGGGGGTTCTGTGTGGGAAGTTTGGCCCAATGCTATCGTTGGTAGGGCTCAGAATGTTCTTTGATTGTAGGTGAACTATAAATCCCACAACTGCCAAATGCCAGGGTCTTATTTTCCAAACTCAAGGTCAATTCCCAAGCAAACCCTTTCAGTACTTTCTGTTGGTAATGAGAGTTCAATATGCCAAGTTTGGTTCAATTCCATTGTTGCAAGAGTTCAGGATGCTCTTTGATTGTGTGTTAACTATAAATCCCAGAAACTGTAACTCCCAAATGTCAAGGTCTTCTTCATTGGTGGAGTTCGGAAAGCTATTTGGTTGTAGGTGAACTATAAATCCCACAACTACAACTCCCAAATGCCAAAGTCTTGTTTTCCCCAAGCTCCACCCCAGAAACTGTAACTCCCAAATGCCAAGGTCTTATTTTCCCCAAGCTCCACCAGTGTTCACCTTTGGGCATCTCGACTATTCGTGCCAAGTTTGGTCCAGATCCATCATTGCCTGAGTCCACAATGCTCTCTGGATGTAGGTGAACTACAACTCCAGAACTCAAGGTCAATGCCCACCAAACCCTACCAGTATTTTCTGTTGGTCATGGGAGTTCTGCGTGGGAAGTTTGCTTCAATTCCATCGTTGGTGGAGTTCGGAAAGTTATTTGATTGTAGGTGAACTATAAATCCCAGCAGCTACAACTCCCAAATGCCAAGATCTGTTTCCCCCAAGCTCCACCAGTGTTCACATTTAGTCGTATTGAGTACTCATGCCAAGTTTGGTCCAGATCCATCATTGCTTGACCCCACAGTGCTCTCAGGATATAGATGAACTAACTACAACTCCCAAACTGGATGTAGATCAGGGGTGCCCACACTTTTTCAGCATGCGAGCTACTTTTATAACAACCAAGTCGCAACCTGGCGCGCTCCTACCGGCGCCACCTTCCGCCCGCGCGGGGCTTCTTCTGCCAATGAGGCTTTAGTGGGCGGGCCCTGGTGCTCATCTCTTGACACGGTGTAGTGACGTGACCACCCATTGGTTGCTCCGGGAAAGGGCGATAGCAAGCCAAAGGCACGCGCAGGGATAGGATGCGAGGCTGCGGGAAGGAGGAAGTGTGTGTGTGTGTATAAGAGTGAGAGAGAAGGCCTCGCCGGAGGAGGATGGTCCCCGGCGACCATCCTCCGGCGAGGCCTTCTCACTCACACACACACTCACCGCCTCAGCGCAGCGGGACCATCCTCCGCAGGCCTCATCCCTCCCGCAGCGCGCATCCTATCCCTGCGCCGCGCGCTTTGCTCCCACCCCCAGGAGCAACCAATGGGCGGTCACGTCACCACATCGTGTCAAGAGACGAGCGCCAGGGCCCGCCCACTAAAGCCGCATTGGCGAAAGAAGCCCTGCGCGGGCGGAAGGCAGCGTCAGGAGCGCGCACGGCGTCGCATGTGTGCACGCAGGGCAGAAGTGCCCCATCCGGCTGAGATTGACCTCATATAGACTCGGGATCGACTTCCTGGGCAGCCCTGATGTAGATGAACTAACTACAACTCCCAAACTCAAGGTCAATGTGCACCAAACCCTTCCAGTATTTTCTGTTGGTCATGGGAGTTTTGTGTGCCAAGATTGGTTCAATTCCATCATTGGTGACGTACAGAGTGCTCTTTGATTGTAGGTGAACTATAAATCCCAGCAACTACAACTCCCAAATGACAAAATCAATCCCCACCACCAACTCCACCAGTATTCAAATTTGGGCATATTGGGTGTTGGTGGCAAATTTAGTCCAGTGAATACACCCTGCATATCAGATATTTACATTATGATTCATAACAGTAGCAGAATTACAGATATGAAGTAGCAAGGAAAATAATGTTATGGTTGGGGGTCACCACAACATGAGGAACTGTATTAAGGGGTCCCAGCATTAGGAAGGTTGAGAAACACTGCTTTATTGTGTCAGAAGCGAATTGGGAATACACTTATAATGCATCACATACCACAAGCACTTTGCAAACTTGACATTATGCTAAATTTCCTTTGACCACTTTGAGTGTCTTTGGTGTCGCTCTTAAGGAAGGCCTCCATCGTGTATGTCAGTGTTTCCCAACCGGTGTGCCGTGGCACAATAGTGTGCCGTGGGAAATTACAGTAGAGAGAGCCTAGCAGGAAACTTCAGGCAGCAGAAATGAGGCTTTCCTGGCCGAAGTAGCAATGCCAGCCAGCCTGGCTGCAGTCAGGGAGAGCCCTCAAGGCCCAGAACTTCCCTCCCTCCCTCCCTCCCTCTCCTCCTTCCTTCCCCTCCCTCTGCGCGCCAAGGGCTACCTGGCTGGGCTGTGGCTCCTCCTGTTTCCTGGCTCCTGGGTGCTCTTCTGCCCTCCTCCCCTCCGGCAGCAAGGAGGAGGAGAGGGAGGAGGATTCCGCGGGAGCTGCCCCCGTCCGACCCCGCTTTTGGGGGCTCGAGGCGAGGCTTCCTGCCCTCTAGCCCCTCCGCGCCGGGGAAGGGGAGCAACCCCTCATCTCTTGGCCTCTCCTGGCTGGGCTCCGGGTTCGCTGCAGAGCAGAGGCCTGGATGCGCAGCTCCACAGCCCAGCTTGGTTCCTTCCCGATCTGGCCCCAAGGCGACAGCAGGGAAGCCGAAGGGACGTGGGGGGGGCACTCCTTGGGGCTGAACCCCTTCAGGAAGGAGAGCTGCGAGCCTCCACCGCAGTTTGTTCTGAGGCTTGGGCTCAACCCCGTGTGCTCAATTCCTATTCTTCCTGCTAAGCCGAGCCCGCGTGCGTTTTGGCCACTCAGCGCAGCCCTCCCCTGCGGGACGGTGACGGGCCTCCTGTGTGTGGGCCTTCGGGAGGGGGGGTTGGCGGAAGCAGCAGCGTCACGAGGGGGGAGGGTGACAGTTAGCAAAATGACAGAGTGTCATTTTGTGTCTTTTTGGTTGGTGGTGTGCCCCAGGATTTTGTAAATGTAAAAAATGTGCTGGGGCTCAAAAAGGGTTGAAAATCACTGGTGTATGTGACAAGGGTCAGACTGCACTGGGACTGGCTGAAAGTTCATGAGTTCGAAGTCAGCCCGGGTCGGAGTGAGCTCCCGACCAAAAATTGTGTAGCTTGTTGTCGACCTTTGCAGCCCGAAAGACAGTTGCAAAGTAGAAAAATATAGGTACCACTTTGTGGGGAGGATAATTTAACGACCGTATATACCCATTGGCGCCCCCTTATCGTGGGGGAGAGGCTTGCGTACCCTAATGAAGTTGTGAGCTATGCTGGCGGTGGTGTAATAGTCACCGGTAGGGCCTCCCATGCCAGACAGGTCACAACCGAAGGGTCTGACAAAGAGCGTCAACGGGCAGGATGGGCTCTCTAGCCTTTTGGCAACCATCCTAAGAGAAGGAAAACTCCGATTTCAAACCCGGGCAGATGGTGCTCGTCTAACCCTGTAAGGTCAACTGTCTAGAGAAGGAAACCTACGACCTGAGGACTCTCGCTGCCACCGTCCTAAGCTTGCTAGGCCCCGGCAGACGAACCTTTGGTTTAAAGGGTGAGGCCAGTTCTGTGCACGCTGTGCTCCACCAGAAAGGTCCATTGCACAGGCTCGAAGGACACATGCAACCTCCTTAGTCATCAACGCGCTTGTAGAAAGCGTGGTATGAGTCCTTCCTGAATCTTCGTTTGCGAAGTAATGCCAGAAGTAATGTGTATATGGGTGTGTATATGTGTCCTCTCCGTTGGCGCCCCCTTGTCGGGGAGAGGCTTGTGTACCCTAATGAAGTTGTAAGTTATGCTGGCGGTGGCATAACAGTCACCAGTAGGGCCTCCCATGCCAGACAGGTCACAACCGAAGGGTCTGACAAAGAGCATCAATGGGCAGGATGGGCTCTCTAGCCTTTTGGCAACCATCCTAGGAGAAGGAAAACTCTAAATTCAAACCCGGGCAGATGGTGCTCGTTTAACCCTGTAAGGTCAACCATCTAAGAGAAGGGAACTCAAACCAAACCTACTACCTGAGGACCTCGCTGCCACCGTCCAAGCTTGCAGACGAACCTTTGGTTTAAAGCCGTCATTCCCAAAGTGGGTGGTACCACCCCCTGGGGGGCGCTGGCAGGGGGGCGCTGCCAGCCTCAGGTGAATTTGGCAGGCGCTGAATTCCTGTAAGGGGGCGGTGGCATGAGCCAGGCGTAGGGTTGCCACTTGTCCCGACTGGGCAGGGTCGCGCACTTGCGAGTGTGTGCCTGCGTCCAGCATCCCTGGGCAGGCATTGCTGTGGAAACCGCAGTGCACGCCCCCTTCCTCTCGTCAACCCACCCACGGCGCACAGTCCTGTATCGCCTTTTCCTTCAGAATGGTTATATCCCAGCAACTCCCAATTGCCAAGGTATTTTTCTGACAGCCTCTCCAGTATTTTGTATTGGTCATGGGAGTTCTGTGTGCCAAGGTTGGTCCAGGTTTTAATTCGTGGGGGATCTCAGTGGTCTGTGGATGTCAGAGCTGAATTGGTTGAAGGTACTGCAAATCCCATCCATTACAAATCCCATCCTCCCCCAAACATTGTTTTTGTGATTAATCACTATGCTTTAATTATGTCCAATTTGTAACAATGAAGATACATCCTGCTTATTAGATATTTGCATCAGAATTCATAAGACTAGCAAAATTATTTATGAAGTAGCAACGAAAATATGGTTGGGGGGTGACCACAACTTGGGGAACCTTATTTAGGGCTCACGACTTTAGAAAGGTTGAGAACCACTGCATTAATACATACATCTTTCTGCTTAATTTTTATTTTAAAAATTAAAAAAATAATTTCTAGGAGGGCGCTGAGTAATTTTTTTCTGAAAAGGGGTGGTAGGCCAAAAAAGTTTGGGAACCACTGGTTTAAAGGGTGAGGCCAGTTCTGTGCACTCTGCGCTCCACCAGAAAAATTCATTGCACAGCTTGAAGGACACATCCAACCTCCGAATCATCAACATGCTTGTAGAATCTCGTTCCTGAATCTTCGTTCGTGAAGAAAAGCCAAGAGATACTTGAGTATAAGCCAACCCGAATATAAGCTGAAGCACCTAATTTTACCACAAAAATTGAGAAAATTGATTGACTCGAGTATAAGCCAAGGGTGGGAAGTGCAGAAGCTATGGGTCAATTTCAAAATAAAAATAGATAAAAATAAAATAAAATCGAGGCATCAGTAGGTTAAATAATTTTTAATATTTACATAAATCTGTAATTTGAGATAAAACTGCCCAACTCTGATTAAACCATTCGGACCTTTTTCAATGTAAATGTGCTTCAATGTAAATGTGCTTCCAATAAAAATAGAGTAATAGTTTGCCATGTATATGTACATTGTAATCTGCCCTGAGTCCTGCTATCTTAGGCTGGATCTTCATTGCCATATAATGCAGTTTCATTAACGGCATTGAACTGAATGCATATAATCCAGTTCAGTGCAGTTAATCTACATTCTGACACTGCATTATATGGCAGTGTAGATCCAGCCTCTACCACAACCCTTTGGAGAATTTTGGGGTATTTTAGAATTCTGGTTAAGGGATGCTCAGCCTGTACCGTTAGCCACCACTCCTTAAATGAGCCAGGCATAAGTTTGAGAATGATAGCAGTGTGAATATTACGTTAAAGGAATTATAATATGATCCATCATCTCACATCCTCCCTATTAGAGAAGTATGCTAAAGGGCCTCAAAACAAAAAAAAACCTTTTAGTAGCTTTCACACCAAGTAGTTGAATGCTTTTGCCAGAGAAGCTTATGACCCTCAGTTTTCCAGGTGTCTTAGGTAATCTTGTTTTTTATGCCCCTGTTTTGTGTTGGAAATTATTGTGACTCTTGTGGTATTTCTTTGCTTTCTGGTATGAATTGACACTTGAATAATTGTGGGGTTTGTTTACTTCATTTTAATGGGATAGTTTTATGTCAGAGCCCCCGTGGCGCAGCAAGTTAAACCGCCGAGCTGCTGAACTTGCTGACTGAAAGGTTGGTGGTTCGAATTCAGGGAGCGTGGTGACCTCCTGCTGTTAACCCCAGCTTCTGCCAACCTAGCAGTTCAAAAACATGCAAATGTGAGTAGATCAATAGGTATCGCTTTGGTGGGAAGCTAGCAACGCTCCATGCAGTCATGCCGGCCACATGACCTTGATGGCATCTACGGACAACGCTGGCTCTTTGGCTTAGAAATGGAGATGAGCACCCCACCCCGGAGTCGGACACGACTAGACTTAATGTCAAGGGGAAACCTTACCTTTATTTATTTATTTATTTACTACACCTTTATTTTGTAATCTGTGAAGAGAACTTTGTTATAAAAAAGTGCATAAATGTTGGTGAATAAAATCAGATTCCATCTTATAATGCTACTCTAGAACTTTGCTTCTTAAACTGTGTCCTGATCCCAAACAGGGTCCCCTTAGTTCAGTGTTGTGGTCACAAAAATTGGGCAGCAATAAAAGGTTTTTTTGTTAAATATTTTTATTGAGGTTTTCACAGGTATTGGAGGGGGGGGGTAAAGTTGTGGGGGGGAGGGGAGGGGATGGGGCGAGAGAAGAACAGGTATCTGGGAAGGAAGGCTGGGGGGTCAGGATGGAGCCAGGACCTGGGGTGGGTTCGGGGGAAGGGTGGGTGTTGTGGGGGGCCCAACCGGGGTGAGGTGTGAGAGGGGGAGTTGAAAGCAGTCTCTAGGGAGCCCAAAGTCCTTTCTCTTCTGGTGTTGGTCGGGTGTAGTTGGGTGTGTGCTCTCCTTTCTCCGTTGTAGTTTCTTCCCGGACCTATGTTGAGCCCCTCTCAGTTTTACATTGTTGAATGGATCAG
The DNA here is from genome assembly GCA_030556195.1 of Anolis apletophallus. Lineage (NCBI taxonomy): Eukaryota > Metazoa > Chordata > Lepidosauria > Squamata > Anolidae > Anolis > Anolis apletophallus. The sequence continues at coordinate 8,616,715 of JARBWK010000012.1, forward strand.
TTTGCCCGTCAGGCGCCTTCTTGCAGGGCAGTCAGTCTGCTGTCTTCCTCTTTTGATTTTTAGGATCCTTCAATTCTTTGGTAAGAGTGTCCATTTCTGTTGTCCGTTCCTTGTCTTATAGTATGGTCGTATCCGTCCCTTTCATCTACCGTGGCCTCCTTTCTAGCCGTACTCTTTGGGAGATTTTAGACCTTCTTCATCCGCCTCTGGATCGTCACAACTTGGGGGGCCATATTTTGTGAACATCCCTGGAAAGTAAGGATGGTTTTTCTTTGAAGTGTTCATTCTTTTTTTGTTGCGTTGTTCTCCTCCGACTTCTCTCTCTATTGAGTTGCCCTCCCACTCCTTTTGGCTTTATTCTTATTTGTACCCGAGTGGGGCGTTTGGACAATCGGGATTCTTATTAGTCATTTGAGTGACTCCCAGTGTGGCTTCCACCCTTTCTTTGCAATAAAGTTCTCTTCCTCCTGGTGCTTTCTGCCATTTAGTGACCCCCTCTACTCTCTTCTCTAGATCTTCATGTACTGCTGCGCTTTTTCCCTTGACCTCAGGGGTTTCTTTTCCATCCTCATAGGTGATTGTTGGCTCCAGCCTTGTGGGGGTCGCTTCTTTGGATGAATCTAGCCTTGCGTATTGCGGCTGTTGCTGCATGAGTTCAAATTGCTTTTCTTGTCGGGTCATCATTAGATCGATCTTCTGTAGACACCCATCCTGTGCTTCTCCTAATTTTCGTAGTTCTTTAATGATGTCCTTTAGGGTTATTGTTTCCTCCTCTGACCACCTTCCTTGCATTCTCTCTTGATCTTTTACTTCTGTGTTTGATTCGTTTAATGTTGGCATACTCTATTGTCGGTTATTCCATTCGCTGGGAGGATTTGTTCTGCTCTTTGGCAGCAAGGATCCTTGTTGCATATAAGGGAGGCCTTGGAAATTCCTACTTCTCTGATCCCTCTATCACAAGTGCGCCTTTTCCCTCCCACAAGATAGCGCTCCCACCAAAAGCTCTTCTTCCCTGTTTTCGGATCTATGGCAGCTTCTTCGCCATTTTGGGTCCTCTGAGGTCCTTTTATCTCTCCCGAATTTGCTTTGCCTGAGGAATTTGGCTGCCCCCCGGTGAGGTCTTCCTGTGGGGGGGTGGGTTTGTCCCTCTCTGACTTCCCCAGCACTCACATTTGTTCGCGCCCTTCTCTTCTTCCTCTTTTGGCCCCAATCTTGGTGGGGTGGGCTGGGCTGGCAGTTACTGCGGGTCGTCCCCCGCTTCCCGTCCCTCAACCCGCTCGCCGCCACGGCTGAAGGCCGGACTCGCTCGATCTCCCCCTCTTGAGGAGAGGGCGATTCCTGGAGTCGCCGGCACCTTCCCTACGGCTTCACGATCCCTTTAGACGTTGGCTTCGTCTCTGGGAGGGGGCGCAAATCGCCCTCCGGTCGCGGAGACAGTTGGCACTCTGAGGAGCCTCAGAGTGTCCGTCCTGCCGCCATCTTTGCCCGCCAGGAGCCCGCAATAAAAAGGTTTTGAATGCCACCTAGTTGCACAAATTTGGCTTGTTGTGAAAACAAGGATTTATGATAGTTTCAGCTGAGATATCTTTTCTCCTGACGCTTTCAGAAGTGAATTTCCCTTCTGAGGAGTAAGTTTCTTTCACTTCCTGTTCTCTTAACTATGAGTTGTTTGTAAATTGAATGTTAGCAACTTGGGGATTGCCTATACATGTACAGTGTTCCCTCGCTACTTCGCGGTTCACATTTAACGGACTCGCTGTTTTGCGGATTAAAAAAAATTAATTAAAAAAATATGTTTTTTTCACTGTTTTGTGAGTTTTTGCCACCGCCACTCTCTGAGGCACTTTCCCTCCTTAGTCCTCCCTCCTTTTCTCCAGTCTTGAAGGGCCTTCCTTCACTTCATTTTAAGTGTTTAAAGACTTAAAATAGTGTATACATGATTAAATAATGTATAAATATTGAAATAAATAGAGCATCCCTACTTTGCGGATTTTCGCTTATCGAGGGAGGTCCTGGAACTTAACCCCCTGCGATAAGTGAGGGAACACTGTATGAGTCTCTGTATTCAAATATTTCATTGAAATAGCTTCATTCACTAGAATACATCTCAGTCTCTGTAGACCGAGTTGTTTAGTAGCAACACATGCATCTGGGAATTTCCTGTGAGACTAGTATTCTCCCATAATTGGAGACAAACCCATTTGAAGAATGTACACAAAATAAAGGTATGACAGGTTGCATCTACAGTGTAGACTGAATGTGGTTTGACACCACTTTAACTTCCATGGCTCAATGTGATGGAATCATTGGAGCTGGAATTTTACAAGATCTTTAGCCTTCTGTGCCAGTGAGTGCTGTGCCTCCCCAGACTATAAATCCCAGAATGTCATAGCATCCAGCTATGGCAATTAAAGTGGTTGCAAACCACATTAATTCCACAGTGTAGATGCACTCAAAGTGTGTTTATTTATTAGAACCATGTTTCCCAACCAGTGAAATAAATTTTGGTGAGAAATCTATTAGGGGTGAAATTAGTTGTTAACCTACTGTATATACTCGAGTATACGCCTAGTTTTTCAGCCCCTTTTTTGGACTAAAAAGTTCCCCTCGGCTTATACTCGAGTCAAGGTTGTTTATTATTTTTCTCTGTTTCATTTTTATTACAGGTATTATTTTACTATATTATTATTACATTTATGTTATTTTACACTATTATTATTTTATTACATTTATTATTTTACTCTATATATTAGTAGTAGTAGTACATTTATTATTTTACTCTATTATTATCACATTTATTATTTTACACTATTTATTATGATTATTTTTATTTCATTTATTATATTACTCTATTATTATTGGAAGGATACATAAGCACATTTACGTTGAAGAAGGTCAGAATAATGGTTGAATCAAAGTTGGACAGTCTTATCTTACATTACAGTTTTGTGTAAAGATTCAAAAACATTTAACCTACTGATGCTTCAATTACTGTAATATTATTGGTATCTATTTTTATTTTGAAATTTACCATTCGCTGCTACAATTCCTACACTTGACTCATATTCGAATCAATACGTTTTTTGTGATAAAATTAGGTGCCTCGGCTTATATTCGGGTCAGCTTATACTCGAGTATATACGGTATTTGCCATTTCAGGCTTAAGCATCCATAATATACATCTCTTCCATTGACAGAATCCTCTAAGCCAGTGATTTTCAACCAGTGTGCCGCGGAACACTAGTGTGCCGTGAGAGATCATCAGGTGTGCCGTGGGAAATTACAGTGGAGAGAGAGAGAGAGCCTAGCAGAAAACTTCAGGCAGCGGAAATGAGGCTTTCCTGGCCGAAGCAGCAATGCCAGCCAGCCTGGCTGCAGTCAGGGAGAGCCCTCTGCGTCCAGAACTTTCCTCCCTCCCTCCTCTCTCTCTCTCTCCTTCCTTCCTTCCCTCCCTCTGCGCGCCAAGGGCTACCTGGCTGGGCTGCGGTTCCTCCTGCTTCCTGGCTCCTGGGCGCTCTTCTGCCCTCCTCCCCTCCAGCAGCAAAGAGGAGGAGAGGGAGGAGGAGTCCGCGGGAGCTGCCCCCGTCCGACCCCGCTTTCGGAGGCTCAAGGCGAGGCTTTCTGCCCTCTAGCCCCTCCGCGCTGGGGAAGGGGAGCAACCCCTCATCTCTTGGCCTCTCCTGGCTGGGCTCCGGGTTCGCTGCAGAGCAGAGGCCTGGATGCGCAGCTCCACAGCCCAGCTTGGTTCCTTCCCGATCTGGCCCCAAGGCGACAGCAGGGAAGCCGAAGGGACGTGGGGGGGAGGCACTCCTTGGCGGCTGAACCCCTTCAGGAAGGAGAGCTGTGGGTGGCGACGGCTGCGAGCCTCCATCGCAGTTTATTCTGAGGCTTGGGCTCAACCCCGTGTGCTCAATTCCTATTCATCCTGCTCAGCCGAGCCTGCGTGCGCTTTGGCCACTCAGCGCAGCCCTCCCCTGCGGGACGGTGACGGGCCTCCTGTGTGTGGGCCTCCCGGGGGTGGGGGGTGGCGGCGGAAGCAGCGGCGTCACGAGGGGGGAGGGTGACAGTAAAATGACAGAGTGTCATTTTGTGTCTTTTTGGTTGGTGGTGTGCCCCAGGATTTTGTAAATGTAAAAAATGTACCGCGGCTCAAAAAAGGTTGAAAATCACTGTATTAGAACACAAACAAAAGCTTGATTCATATCAAACTTATAAGGTACATGCCTGAAACTGTCCAAAGCGTGTCAATTAATGTGAGACAAATGTATGTGATTAGGCTGTGTAATTTGTAGATTGGTATTAAAGGCCCACAAACGGGTGACATTCAATGTCTGTATGGTGTTTATGGAACAATTCCTATTAACATTAGTAGGGCTCCTTATGAGGTTTCTGGTGGATGTATGTTGCCGCAAGGTATGTAAGCTCTTGTAGAATTACTATGCACCATTTCATTTTTTAAGTATCTAGAAATACTATTCAAGTAAAGAAACCTAATTTGAGTTTGATGGTAGTGGTGTGGTTGGGATGGTGCCCTCCAAAGCCTCCCGCTGGTGGCTTATGCAGTCCTTTTAGGCTCCATCTACATTGCCATCTAATGCAGTTTCAGAATCTCCCCTAAAGAGGACCCAAAGTGGCTTAAACAGTATATGTATGATTCTTTGTTAAACAGATTTTTTTTTAAAAAAAGAAATCCCTTGACAATCTGTGTTTCTTTGTAAATATATAGGTCTAATGTGAGTATTGCCTTATGGAAATAATTAATCGTTCAGAATTGTGTATGGAATCAAATGCTGTGGTGCTGCAGGTAAAAAAGAAATTGAAATATTTCTGTTTACATTTTTACGCAGACAATGATTTGCAAGGTACAAATAGTACTGGGACATTGGGTGGTCTTGATGTTCGCCGACGTATCCCTATAAAGCTTATCTCCAAACAGACCAACAAAACAAAGCCGACACCACCTCGTCCTGCAAGAAGTATGAATAGAGTACCATCAAAACCTGGAGAAGAAGGTAAATTGCTTTGAAAAACAGTATATGGGAGCCCCAAAAGATTTTTTTTATATAGTTTCCAAAATCTGTTGTTGAGTGCCTTCAAGTTGTTTCTGACTTTTGACTACCCTAAGGCAATTTTCTGGGGCCGAGTGTATAATACTTGCCCAAGGTCACTTAGTGGTTTTCCATGACCGAGTGGGGAATTGAACCCTGGTCTCCAGAGTCATAATCCAAATGCTCAAACTGCTCCAGTATGTAAAAAATGATAACTACATTTTTCCTTTAAAAATTCTCCTCTCCACCATTTGGATTTTTAAAACACTGCTAGCATGATTATACCTCCCTATAGATGGAATTGTGAATGTTTTGCATTGTCCAGTCTGCTGAACCTCCCACGACTGCACAAAGGCGTTATGTATCAATTTGCACAGTATGGTAATGTTCTGATATGGGCAGTGTGCTTTCATGTCGTTTCCAACTTCTGGCTGCCCTAAGGGGAATCTGCCATGGGTGTTCTTGGCCAGATTTGTCCAGAGGGACTTTGCTTTGTCTTCCTCTGAGTTAAGGGGAGTGTGACTTGGCCAGGGCCACCCAGTGGATTTCCTTGGCTGAGCAGGGATTTTCTGGTCTCCAGAGTTGTAGAACAGTACTCAAGCCACTACACCATGCTTGCTCTCCACAACTAGTCACTATAAAGGTTGATTTATGCTGTTCATCAGGGCATGATGGAAAATGAATTGAATAATGGGAAGCACTTTTTATTTAAAGACTAGCTTGGGTACCCAGTGTTGCCTGGATTATTTTACAAAGTCAATTTTTAATTGTACAAAATGCAAAAGGTGAACTACAACTCATGTCATGCTAGGTTAACCCCTGAAACTCACGTCAGTAGTTAAAGTTTGTCATGTTGGGCAAGTTTGCTCTAGATCAGGGCTGCCCAGGAAGTCGAAACAAAATGACGTCGCTCGCAGCAGAATAGGGTGCTTCTGCCCTGCGCGCGCGCACCTGCTGCCGCCTTCCACCCGCGTGGCGCTTCTGCCCGTGGGGAATTGCGGGAAGGAGGGAGCACGAGGCTGGGCCGGCGAGAGGCAGGGCGGAGCGCGAGGCAGGGCTGGAGCGTGAGGCAGGGCTGGAGAGAGAGGCAGGGAGCGCGGGGCCGGCGAGATAGGCAGGGCGATGCGCGAGGCAGGGCCGGCGAGAGAGGCAGGGTGGAGCGTGAGGCGGGGCCGGCGAGAGAGGCAGGGAGGAGCGTGGGGCGGGGCCGGCGAGAGAGGCAGGGAGCACGAGGCAGGGCCGGCGAGAGAGGCAGGGTGGAGCGTGCTCCCTCCGGAGGCCCTCCCTCCGGAGGCCCCGCCTAGCGCTCCCTCCTTTCCACAATGCCCCGCGGATGGAAGAAGCGCCTCACGGGCGGAAGATGGTGATGGGAGCGCGCGCAGCGACGGGAACAGATGCGGCGGGGGCAGGTAGATCTTTTCGACTTGGTTGCTTTAAAAGCTCGCATGCTGAAAAAGTGTGGGCACCCCTGCTCTAGATGCATCATTGGTGGAATTCAGTGTGCTCTGTGGCTGCAGGTTAAACTACAGCTGTGGGTCAGTTCCCTTCAAACCCCTCCCGTAGGTTCAGTTGGTTATGGTGGTTCTGTATGCCAGGTTTGGTCCCGGTCTATTGTCGGTGGAGTTTAGTTTCTCTGCTTGTAGGTGAACTCCAACTCCCAACAATCAAGGTAAATCTCTCCTAAACCCCTCCAGTATTCAAATTTGGGCACATCAGGTATGTGTGCCAAGTTTCATCCAGGTCCATCATTGATGGGGTCTATAGTGCTCTTTGATTGCCGGTGAACTATAAATCCCAGTACCTACTACTCCCAGATGTTAAGGCCATTTCACCCCAAATCCTACCAGTATTCATATTTGGGCATATTGGATATGTGTGCTAAAATTGATCCGGATCCATCATTGTTTGGGTTCACAGTGCTCTTTGGATGTAGGCGAACTACAGCTCTTATAAATCAGAGCGAATTTGTCCCAAAGCCCTCCGGGAATGTTTATTGTTCATGAGGGTTTTGTGTGTTAAGTTAGGTTCAGGTCCGTCATTTGTGAGGATCAGTATGATCTTACATTGCAGGTGATCTATACATCTCAGTACCTACAACTCCCAATTTCAAGGCAAATTCCCTCCAAATCCTGTTGGTCATGGGGGTTCTGTGTGCCAAATGTGGTCCAGGTCCATTGTCAGTGGGGGTCACAGTGCTGTGTCTTGATGCAGGGTGAACTACAACTTCCATCATGTTTAGTCAAGCTTCCAAACCCCTCCAGTGTATTCCATTGCTGACCATTTTCTCTCTGTTTCCTGTGCGCCATAGGAAATGGTTAAGGGAGAGGCAGTGGTCAATGTCATGCAAATTCCACACCAATGGAGATAGAAAGGAACCCTGGGAGGTACCTTTGGTGGAGGAAAAACAAATATCTAGGATGAAAGCCTTCACTTGCGTGGTGGGCAGAGCTGTGCTTGTGGAAGGTTCTTGGACATGTTTATGGCACTCGTTATGTCAGGGAGGGAGGGCCTTTGATGTTCTCTTCATAGGTGTGGGTTATAGCTGATTTTATTACAAGAGCCAAAAATGTGGATTATTATACACTAGAAACAGAGTTAAACATCTCTGAAAAATGTTTGAACACAGCCAAGTTAATGATTTAGGAATCGAAGAAAACTACATTTTCTTCGATTTGTTTTAGACATTTTTCTTTTTTGCATTTAAATTGCAAAAATTGGAATGAACCGGTAGACCAGTGTTTCCCAACCACTGTGACGTGCCGTGACGGACCTCCTGCTGTGCCGCGAGAAAAGCTCTCTGCCCCCTTTCCTTCCCCCCTCCTCCTGCCAAACTCCTGCTGCTTGGGGGTGGATGAGGAAGGGCCGGGCAGTGGCAAAGAAAAAGAAGGGGGCGGTGTGCCGCTTCCTTCGGCCCTTTCCCCAGCCAGCCTCCAATCCGCCATGACTCCCGCCCCTCGCTCGCTGAAGCCGCGCGGAGGAGCAGCCCTGCCCACAGAAGCCTGTCCACCACTCATGCTCCTCCTTCTCCCCGCGGCTTCAGTGAGCGAGGGGCGGGAGTCATGGTGGAGAGCGGCGCCGGGGACGGGGGTCATGACTCCCGCCCCTCGCTCGCACTGCCCCCTCAAGGCTGGAGAAACTGTGGGAGAGCTGAAGCCGGGGGGAGGGGTCAGGGCCTGGCCTGGCTCCGCCCCTCCCCCCAGCTTCAGCTCTCCCACAGCTTCTTCAGCCTTGAGGGGGCAATGCCAAGCCAGCATTGTGCTGGCTCTGCCACCGCTGGCTTGGCACTGCCCCCTCAAGGCTAAAGAAGCTGTGGGAGAGCTATAGCCGGGGGGGAGGGGGCATGGCCTGGCTCCTCCCCCGGCTTCGGCACTCTCAGCAGCTGCTCCCAGCAGGCCACCATCCCCCAGCCGTTCTTTGCTGTGTTAGAGTGTCATTTTGTGTCATTTTGGTTGGTGGTGTGCCCCCGGATTTTTTTGATGTTAAAAGTGTGCCGCGGCTCAAAAAAGGTTGGGAAACACTGCGCTAGACCATTAGCCATTAGAGTTTGCTAATATTAAGAATTTGGGGCTTCTTTTCTTCCACAGAAGAATTTGACTACAATGATGAAGAACGGTATGAATGCAAAAGTGGTGAAGTATTTAGTAATCCGAGGAGGTTCCCTGGACACCTTTTCTGGGACTTCAAGGTGAACAAATAGACTCTGTGGTCTGTTGATTTTCTTACATTAATTCTTAATGATAAGAGAAGCCAGAATACTGTTTCAAATAGGTGTTTGACATCTTGTCTTTTAAAAAAAATAGATATGATATAATGATCAATGCTTTGTTACAAAAGAAATGTGGAGTAGTGCACGTTGAGCATCCCTTGTCTGAAATGCCTTCAAACAGAATTGCCCAGAGTTTGGAATACTTGCACATACTGTAGATGATGAGATATCTTGAAGATGAGACCAAGTCTAAACATAATGTTCATTTATGCTTCATATAGTTTTATATTAGGCCTGGTTGATTTAAAAAAATGGTTCAAAAGTCTAAACATAATGTTCGTTTCATATAGTTTTAATGGCCTGGGGCCGCTGGTGCTTCAAATATGACTGACTTCCGAAAATTTTGGGGAAAATTTCAAAATTAATTTGTTAAAATTTCAGAATAGCTTTATTAATGGCCACATCCAAACTGAAGGAAAACCACGTCCAAAGCGGGTTAAGCAGCCGCTTTGGACACGGCTTTCCTTTCCCCCCGCAGGGCCGTTCAGATCCTTGTTGCGGGCCAGGTGCGCAGGGCCAGGCATAGGCTGGCGTTTTTCCAGCACGTGCTCCTCTCCTAGGCGAATGTTCTCCTCTCCTAGGACCCGTTCAGAAGCAGAGGGAAGACTTGGGCTTTCAAACCTGGTTTGAAAGCCCAAGTCTTTCCTCTGCTTCTGAATGGGGCCTAGGAGAGGAGCACATGCCAGAAAAACGCCAGCCTATGCCTGGCCCGCAACAAGGCTCAGGGCGCGAGTCCCATGCTGTGCCTGGCGACGTGCTCGTCGGCGAGAAGAGTGCGCGCACCAGAAAAAAACGCCAGCCTGCACCTGGCCCAACGCACATGGCCCGCAGCAAGGCCCAGAGCGCCAGCCCCGCACCACGCCCGGCGACGTGCTCCTGGGTGCGCTCGTCCGCTGGTGAGAGGAGCGTGCATGTTGCAAGATGCCGGCCCCCACCCGCCCCTGGGCAGCTCACCGAGGCCGCAACTCCGGCCGACGAAGAGGACGTGCCCAGCAATGGGCCAGGAAAGGAAAAACCCTTTCCGAAAATGGCGATGTCTTTCCGAAAAATGGAGGCTGTCTTCGAATCCGGGTTGCTTACAGCGGTTCAGAAACGCTTCATAAGTAATTTAGAATCGAAATTAATACGAATTTGATGAAGATACGAAAAACCTAACCTTGGCCTATTTTATATACAATACATGTAATAATTTTGTGCAAGAAACAATGGAAGTGTCGTCATTCCAGCTGCCCTTGTGGATGGTTTTGGGTTTTGAAGTATTACAAAAGTTCCAAATAAGGGATTTTTTTTTTCATGTCAGAAGTGACTTGAGAAATTGCAAGTTATTTCTGGTATAAAAGAATTGGTCGTCTGCAGGGACATTGGCCAAGGGACACCTGGATGTGTTACCATCCTCTGGTTTCTCTCATGTCCCCTCCTGGGAAGCTGGAGCTAACAAGTGGGAGCTCACCCTGCCTTGCAGATTTGAACCGCCAACCTTCAGGTCAGAAGTGCAGCTGGCACAAGGGTTTAACCCATTGTGCCACCACCATTCCAAACCTATACTTTTAATGCACTTCACAGTTTTCAATTCTCCAGAAAGATTGACCCAGGCATTTTGTAGTTCTCCATACATTGTGTGTAGATTTGTGTTGACGAATGGGTTGTTAAAACTTCATTATTGCTGTCTTAATAGATAAATTTGCTTGGAGAGAAGGATGATACCCCAGTACATTTCTGTGACAAGTGTGGGCTACCCATCAAAATGTATGGACGCATGGTAAGTAGAACCATAGTGTTTAACCCTGAGCACTCACGTCGTCCTATGATAGTGGTAGTCCCCTGCCCCCATATAATGTACTATCACCTTGCCCATTTGTATACCGCTCCCTCTAAGCTCGAAGGCGACTCAGGGCGGTTCACAAGGCAACAAATTGAATACCAACAGCATCATTAAAACAGCATTTAAAACAGTTCAAAACATTAAATAAATTAAAAACATGACAATAATAATAACAACATTACGTCTCCTAGATAAAACATAAACCAATTTTATAGTCCAATTGTTCCAATCCTATGTCAGTTACACTGCCTTTGTTGTTTTTTAGATACCATGCAAGCATGTTTTCTGCTATGAATGTGCTCTTTTACATGAAAAGAAGGGTGACAAAATGTGTCCAGGGTAAGTTTATCCACTCTCCTTCTCCTTCTTTAAATGATTGCATTACTTGATTCCACTTTTCCTTCTTTAAGTGGGTTATTTTGAACCATTTCCTACTTTACTACAGAAGAGGAAGTAAATCAAGCGCTGTTTGTGTTAGGATGAAATTATAGCACATAGCGATTGGTTGGAAAATTAGTTTTGTAAGTATCAAATCAAATCAAAAACTTTATTACGGTCACAGACCAGCACAAACCGGGCACAAGCGTTTTGTAAGTAGTGCTTCCTGATGAATGTATTGTACTACGTGAGCACTTTACACCATAGTCTGTAGTTGTTATTAGAGACCATGGGTATTATGGAAATGTCAGTGCATAGCCTTATTTGTTCTATATTTAAATATTTAAATTTAAATACAATAGTTAAATATAATAGTTTAACTAGATCTATGGAATGATGACGATGTGTTGGAAAGTGATTTTAACGAGACGCTGAGAATTGTATTTTTATGTTTTTAATTGTTAGTTGTTTATATGGTTATTGCTTTAGTGCAGGGCTGCCCAGGAAGTCGATTGCGATCGACTGGTTCGATCCCAGGACCGAAGGAGGTCGATCCCAGCCGGATGGGGCACTTATAGAGGGGACAGAGCCATGCCGCACCAAGCCCCGCCCCCTCCCTGGCTTGAGCGCTACCACAGCTTCTCCAGGCTTGAGGAGGGTAGTGCCAAGCCAGTAGTGGCTAGTTATGCCACCACTGGCTTGGCACTACCCTCCTCTAGCCTGGAGAAGCTGTGGTAGCGCTAAAGCCAGAGAGGAGCGGGCGGAGCCATGCCGCGCCAAGCCCCGCCCCCTCCCCGGCTTAAGCGCTACCATTGCTTCTTCAGCCTTGAGGAGGGTAGTGCCAAGCCGGTAGTGGCTAGTTATGCCACCACTGGCTTGGCACTACCCTCTAGCCTGGAGAAGCTGTGGTAGCCCTAAAGCCGGAGGGAGGAGGGGGCGGAGCCAGGCCGTGCAAAGCCCCGCCTCCTCTCCCGGCTTCAGCGCTACCACAGCTTCTCCAGGCTTGAGGAGGGTAGTGCCAAGCCAGTAGTGGCTAGTTAATTGCAATGATTTTGACATCCATTTTATTTGGGAAAACCTATCAAACCTATCAAGCTCCTCCCCAGCAACAATATAATATTATATAATGATGTATTCGTATTATGCTAATAATATAGTATGTTTTATACACTGTTAATATAATATAATATATATTGTGTAGACATATAATATTGATAATATTATAATGCAATACAATATAATACTACTACTAATATATATTATAATTATATATTTTATGTTACATGTAATATTACTGATAATATTACAGTATAATGTTATAGTACAATGTAATATATAATATTAATATTGTGCTATGGCAATAATATAATATATTGTATTTACATTTTACTTGTAAGCCGCTCTGTGTCCCCTTCGGGGTGAGAAGGGCGGCATATAAATGTCGTAAATAATAAATAAATAATAATAATATCAATAAGGTAAAGTTTGATCTCATAATCCTGTATTGGAGATGATTGCTTATTGCTTCTCATGTGTGTGGATTTTGGGCAATTATTTCATTTGATTGTGAGAAAATGGTCTGAGTAATACATCATACAACGATTTGTTAATAATTCAACGTTGTGTATCCTTTTATTAGGAGATGGAGTTGCTTTAATATTTCAGTTGCTTGCATTCCTTCTAATATAAATCTAGGGTGTGGAAAAGGTTAAGTGGTATTGGGCAGGCACGGATTACCCATAAGGCCACCCTAGGCCATGGCCTAGGGGCGCAAGCCAAGGGGGGCGCAATTCAGATGGACCCCAAAAAAATGTTGAAACAAAACCGCAATGCAACTCTCGCTCTCAGGGGAGGGCGGGGGGAGAGCGCTGCGAGGGGGCGGGGGAGGAGGGAATGGCGCCCCCCCACCATTGCCCCCGCCCCCTTGTCAAGGAAGGAGGGTGCGCCGCGAAGAGGAGGAGGCGGAGGGAAGTCCCGCCCCCGGGGCCGCTGCCGGCACCAGGGGCGGGGCTTCCCTTCCTTCCTCCTCCTCTTCGCGCACCCTCCTTCCTTGACTCAAGGAAGGAGGGAGCGCCGCGAAGAGGAGGAGTTGGGGAGAAGCGCCGCCCCTGGGACCGCTGCCGGCAAGGGGGCGGGGCTTCTGTCCGCCTCCTCCTCCTCACGCCCTCCTTCCTTGACTCAAGGAAAGAGGGTGCGGGGCGCCGCGAGGAGGTGGGTGGGTGTGGGGGTGCGGTAGAGGTTGGTTTGGGGGCGTAATTCCAAAGTGTGGCCTAGGGCGCCAAAAGGGGTTAATCCGGGCCTGATATTGGGTCTAAATTCACCAAGATGTACTAGACGTGCTTTGTGTTTCTGCAACATGAACGGTCAGGGCACCGACTACATCCTTTAAACAAGAAGGTAAAACCACACTCTGGGAAATTTCTAGGAAGCATTGTTCACTTTTAAGATAAGATATTCAACCCTTGCGCACCTGGTTCTGATAAAGAGTAATGGGATGTTGAACATGGAAGTGACATTTTGGTCTCTTGCAATTTTGGCAGGAAGGAGGCGCACAACCCGCAGCAATCCTCAGGTTGGAAAATTGGCCCCTATACCTACCCCATATGTCAAAGGTGACACCTTTATTGAAAATGGTTCATTGTTTTTTTATTGGAGAAAATGGTTCATTGTTTTTAAACAGAGAAAGACTGCAGGCACTGCAAGAAGGAGAAAGATAAAATGCTCCTCAAAATGTGATCAAGCAGTTGCTTTTGGAAATGTAGGACCTCGCGATTGTGTTTGTTGAATCTCTTTCTCGTTTCTTTCCCTCCTGATCTAGCTGTAATGAGCCTGTGCAGCGGATTGAGCAGTGCGGGCGAGGGTCTCTCTTCATGTGTAGCATTGTGCAAGGGTGCAAGCGAACGTATTTATCCCAGAGGGACTTGCAGGCTCACATCAACCACCGCCATATGAGAGCTGGCAAGCCAGTGGCGCGCCCTCCGCTAGAACCCGTTCACCCTCCCATTGCCCCTCCTCCGGCCGAAATCCCAGAGCGCTTCATCATGCCACCTGATAAGCATCACCTGAGCCACATTCCCCCGAAGCAGCACATCATGATGCCTCCTCCGCCGTTGCAGCACGTGCCCCATGAGCACTATAACCAGCCGCATGAAGACATCCGTGCATCCCCGGCAGAGATGTCCATGGCTCCTCCTCCCCCGCGCTCGGTCAATCCAGACGCCTTTCGCATGTCAACAAGGAAACACAGCAATCTTATAACTGTCCCTATTCAAGATGACTCGGGTGCACGAGAACCACCTCCGCCGGCCCCGGCGCCTGCTCACCATCATCCCGAATACCAGGGCCAGCCTGTGGTGTCGCACCCTCATCATATTATGCCACCGCAGCAACATTATGCGCCACCCCCTCCCCCACCTCCGCCAATCAGTCATCCAATGCAGCACCCTCCCCAGGCAGCGGGTACTCCTCATCTGGTGTATAGTCAAGCGCCGCCACCTCCTATGACCTCTGCTCCTCCACCAATCACCCCTCCCCCTGGACATATTATTGCCCAGCTGCCGCCGTATATGAACCACCCCCCTCCTGGACCACCGCCCCCTCAGCACGGGGGCCCCCCTGTCAATGTAAACGCACCCCCTCCCCATCACTATAACCCCAATGCTTTGCCAAAGTTCAGTGAAGACCAAGGAACTCTCAGCCCTCCTTTCACTCAGCCAGGCGGGATGAGTCCGGGCATCTGGCCCGCTCCGAGGGGGCCGCCGCCGCGAATGCAAGGCCCCCCATCTCAAGCTCCGCTTCCTGGACCGCACCATCCCGATCAAGCCAGATACAGGCCATATTAACAATGATATTAGTTGTGCTTCGAACTAACGTATGACATAGGAAGGATAACGTCCTAAACAGCCACCTTTTTAATGATTCTGACTGTTTGGACAGTTCTTTTTTTGGTTTGTTTTGCTTCGTTTCTTTGGAAACAAACTTGTGACTGTAAAACTCTGGGGATTTGACTCTTAAGGTAAATTTTTAAAGCCTTGGTTGTAGGACTCTTGGCATCTGATATACTGTAGTGCTAAGTGGCTTTTTAGTTGCCAGCTGCATTTTAACAGGCGTTGTACCTATAGTCTGTTTGAAGTTCCCCGGATACGAACTCTTTGTAATATTTCCTGAACAATTGGACATTTATTGTACCACTTTAAAGTATTTTTGTTAAATTTGATGGTTTAGTTTCATTTGTGATACATTTTATTTTTTGTCAAGCTGTGTATAATTAAATTTAAAACATGGTCAAAATCGCTGCCTTTTTTTTTTTTTTGCATGTTTGTTTGGAAATGGAATGGAGAGTAAAAAGAGAAACGACACTATGCAATACATTTTTTTATTCCTGGTTTATAAATGCCGTTTCCTAATTGGTTCTATCATTAAAAACATGGAAAAAGTTTATTAAACTGCAAAAACTTTGTTTTTTGCGGGACGTGCGGCACATTTTGCTTAGTTTTACAATGAGTATATCAAAGAGCCACAAAAGCAAAAGTCTCTGGAGTATAACAATGACTTTCAAAGTATGTGCCGCACAATTAAACAGAAAATAACACTTTCAAACCAGGAACAGAAATGTTTTCAAATTTTGTGACGTAGTGTAATGCAGTGTTTCCCAACCGTTGTGACGCAGCACAGTAGTGTGCCGTGACGGACCTCCTGCTGTGCCGCGAGAAAAGCTCTCTGCCCCCCTTCCTTGCCTCCTCCTCCTGCCGAACTCCTGCTGCTTGGGGGAGGAGGAGGAGGAAGGGCCGGGCGGCTGCGAAGAAAAAGAAGGGGCCGAGGCATTGCCTCCTTCGGCCGTTTCCCCAGCCAGCCTGGCTCCGCCCCCTCCCCCGGCTTCAGCTCTCCCACAGCTTCTCCAGCCTTGAGGGGACAGTGCCAATCCAGCATTGTGCTGGCTCTGCCACCGCTGTCTGGGCAGTGCCCCCTCAAGGGTGGAGAAGCTGTGGGAGAGCTGAAGCCGGGGGGAGGGGGCGGGGCATGGTGCAGCCTGGCTCCGTCCCCCCCCGGCTTCAGCTCTTCCACAGCTTCTTCAACCATGAGGGGACAGTGCCAATCCAGCATTGTGCTGGCTCTGCCACCGCTGTCTGGGCACTGCCCCCTCAAGGGTGGAGAAGCTGTGGGAGAGCTGAAGCCGGGGGGAGGGGGCGGGGCATGGCATGGTGCGGCCTGGCTCCGTCCCCTCCCCCAGCTTCAGCTCTCCCACAGCTTCTCCAGCCTTGAGGGGACAGTGCCAATCCAGCATTGTGCTGGCTCTGCCACCGCTGTCTGGGCACTGCCCCCTCAAGGGTGGAGAAGCTGTGGGAGAGCTGAAGCCGGGGGGGGGAGGGGGGGCATGGCATGGTGCGGCCTGGCTCCGTCCCTCCCCAGCTTCAGCTCTCCCACAGCTTCTCCAGCCTTGGGGACAGTGCCAATCCAGCATTGTGCTGGCTCTGCCACCGCTGTCTGGGCACTGCCCCCCTCAAGGCTGGCGGCTGTGGGAGAGCTGAAGCTGGGGGAGGGGTGGGGCATGGCCTGGCTCCTCCCCTCCCTTGGCTTTGACACTCCCAGCAGCTGCTCCCAGCAGGCCACCATCCCCCAGCCGTTCTTTACTGTGTTCGAGTGTCATTTTGTGTCATTTTGGTTGGTGGTGTGCCCCCGGATATTTTTAATGTTAAAAGTGTGCCGCGGCTCAAAAAAGGTTGGGAAACACTGGTGTAATGGATTTGTGATTACTATGATGTTTGGTCTTTTCCAAGAGCGAGTGAAACAAATGGGTCAGTATTCCTGAACAAGCACAAGTTTTTGAATCTCATTCTGCTCTTTGAAATGTGCACTGAGGCTTCAGTCTTGTGTACCCTTACCTAGAATGAGTCTTAATTTATTCAGTGGGATGTATGAGAAAATATCCATATATACTGGATTGCCCCGTCGGAGAAAGTTTTGCTTCATGTTCCAATGGACAACATTGATGTTTGCCTCATAGCAGTAACACAACAGAAAATAAGCTTATATTTACTTCAAGCCAAAATATAGTCCACAGCCTTATGCATAGCTCAGATTGAAGTCATTACGATGTTGGAAATACTTTTTTCCCTCCCACAATCACTTGTTAGGTAGTAAAGATGGTCCTCCCCATTGGCGCCCCCTTGTTGTGGGGGGGAGGCTTGCGTACCCTAATGAAGTTGTGAGCTATGCTGGCGGTGGCATAATAGCCACCGGTAGGGCCTCCCATGCCAGACAGGTCACAACCAAAGGGTCTGACCAAGAGCGTCAACGGGTAGGATGGGCTCTCTAGCCTTTTGGCAACCATCCTAAGAGAAGGAAAACTCTGATTTCAAACCCGGGCAGATGGTGTTTGTCTAACCCTGTAAGGTCAACCATCTAGAGAAGGAAACTCGAACCTGAGGACCTCGCTACCACCATCCTAGCTTACTAAGCCCCGGCAGATGAACCTTTGGTTTAAAGGGTGAGGCCAGTTCTGTGCACGGTGCGCTCCACCAGAAAAATCCATTGCACAGGCTCGAAGGACACATCCAAGCTCTGAATCATCAACGCGCTTGTAGAAAGCTAAGATGAGTCCTTCCTGAATCTTTGTTCGTGAAGAAAAGCCAAGAAGAAGAGTAAAGATGGCGTTGTATCCTTAGTTTCATGCGAAGAACATTCCTTATGGATATACAATTCTTTGAAAAGTTGATGAGCAAAAGACTGCATGATATGTTAAGATTTTTACATGTTTATACAAAATAGTACTGGTGTTAAAAGTATAAAGTGTGTATGTAGCAAATGAGTGCGTGCCGTGGCATGCACCATACTGGGATATATCAACTTCTACTAGATACATCTGTGTGTGACAGTAAGCACAACTTGCTGACGTGTAATCTGAAGGGGCGACAGATTCATTCATGTACTATGTAAAATATTCACATTTAGGGATTTGCTGCTATTCCGCCGCTGGGAAGAGAATCTCAGTAAGACTGGAGTGTCACATACATACTTGGTAGGGAATTAATCCCAGTGGACACAACAGGTTCAACTAAACCAGTGGTTCTCAACCTTTGGGTCCCCAAATGTTTTGACCTTCAACGCTCAGAAATCCTAACAGCTGGTTTAAATCCTTTCCAGTCCGGCTTTCGTTCTGGGCATGGGACTGACACTGTCCTGGCCGCCATCGCAGATGAACTCCATTGCCAGCTTGATCGAGGCGGATCGGCGCTGCTAGTGCTTCTCAATCTCACTGCAGTGCTCGACACTATTGATTACGATTTATTGACTCACCGCCTTGCTGTAGCCGAAGTTTGTGGGATGGCCCTAAAATGGTTCGGCTCATTTCTCCGAAATCGGGAACAGCGAGTAGAGTGGTAGGGCCAAGTCTCCGAGAGGTTCCCCCTCCATTGTAGACAAACAGTAGACAAAATATTCCCCATGTAACTACAATATACAGAAAGTCCATGTCAATAGTAACAATCATAACACTTGCGTTTGAGGTGAATTGTCCCGTCCAGTTTCATCATATCCAAATGGACATACGGGAAAGTCCAGGCCCAAAGAATCAAGACCAAAATCGGGAAGGTGGAGTAATGTGGTCGCCTGTAGCGTGCTCTAAATGTAGATCCTTGTAGTTACATGGGGAATATGTTGTCTACTGTTGTATGTATTGTATTGTTGAATCGTGATTACACAAATTTGATGAGAATATTGGATGTGATCCGTGGGATTTATGTGCATCTTGCCGTGGATGTTCTCCCCCCCTCAAATGTACAGCTGTGTTTGGTGTGCCTCCACGCAAAGCCACAGAGTTCATTCTCCATGGCAGCCCCCCTCCCACCTTTGCCCGCCCACTCGGGGATCCACCTCACCTGCTTGGCTTTGAAGTGGACGATAGGTAAGGCTGGGTGGGCTCCAGGGGCGGTCCTACCGGTAAGCAAAGGACGCCGCTGGGTGGGGCGCCATCTGGGGTAAAGGGCGTATTCCCCCGCCCGCCAGACAGTGTCCTGCCTCCTCCTTGGCGGTCTCGAAGGCTGAGCCTCCAGGCCCGGGCACCGCCTCCACCTCTGGAGGGACGCTCTCACCACCGCTCGCCATCGCCTCAGCCAGCGCTTGGGAAAGGGACGGGGTGCGGAGGGAGGGAGGGAAGCAGGGAGCCCTCCTGACAGCCGCCACCGGAAGTAGCGACAAACTCTCTCGCCAGGCCCAATCACGTGAACCCTACCACAACCGCCCACCTCCCCGCCCGTGCGCACGCACAGGCCGGGAGCATCAAGGAGAGACAGGCGCAACTGCGCAGGTGCCTTTGGATCTCAACGTCAATAAAGCGGAAAAGACAAGTTTCCAAACGTTCCCTCCAGGCGTTTTGGACTTCAGCTCCCAGAAGCCTTAGCTGACTCTGTCCACTATCAAGAATTCGAATACTAATATTGTGCTATGCTAATAATTATAATAGATTGTATGGACACATAATATTGATCATAATATTGTCATACAATATAATAAAAATACAATATAACAATAGAATAATGATATATTTTATATTACATGTAATATTACAAACAATATTGCAGTATAGTAATGTACAAAATAGTAATATATAATATTTTATTTTACTTTATTTTGGGTTATTTGAGTTTTATAGGAGTAATGAAAATATTTAGTAGAGGATAATTTTATTTAAATACTGTAAATAATTTTATTTATTATTTTATAATAAGAATAATATAATAGACTTATAATGTCAATATATTATATAATTTTATTGTAATGTATAATATAATTATGATATAGTGTGAGTATGATATAATATATTGTATATACATTGATACAATATAATACTAATGGTATTGTGATATTATAATTGTATATTTGTTTTACATGGGGGGCGCCAAAATAATGGGTTTTTTTTGGGGGGGTTGGCCACCAAAATAATGTTCGCTTACCATTTAAAATTACCTTAGACCGCCCCTGGTGGGCTCCCATCGCCCGCTCCCAAGGTACCCCCGCCACTGTCCCCCCTCCTTCCGGCTTTTGCTTTTCTCACCCAAGCAGCCACACGGGAGGAAGTGTCCCTTATTTTTGTGAAAAATCCTGTATTTCTAGGTAAATGTCACTTATTTCTTATATCAAAAGTAGCAACCCTACCATATACCCTTAAAAACTTTCTTTAAAGTTCCTAAAGATACAGGGCTCAAGGTGTCTAAAAGATCCAGTTAACTCATAACTAGAGGTGAGTCATCTACAGCAGTCTTTCTCAACCAGTGTGCCGTGGCACACTAGTGTGCCGTGACGGACCTCCTGCTGTAAAAAGAAAGACCTGGCCCATGTTTTAGGTCCTGTAACTCCTGGTATTGGGGGAGGAAGGGTAGGGCCGGGCAGTTTTTAAACAAAGAAGAAGGGACCAGAACGCCGAACATTTCTCCCCAGCCACTGTGTTCCCACCATGACCTCTGACCTCACTCGCTGAAGCCGCGTGGAGGAGGGACCCGCCCACTGAAGCCCGTCCACCGCTCATGCTCCTTCTCTGTAGGAGAGCTGAAGCAGACCTGGCCCTCCCAGCATCAACCTTGAGGGACAGTGCCAAGGCAGCATTGTGCTGGCTCTGGCACTGCTGGCTCTGGCACTCACTGCCAAGCCAGGGCTGGCTCTGGCAGCTGCTGGTTTGGCACTGCCCTCAAGCTGGGGGTAGGGGTGGGGCATGGCACAGCCTGGTTCCGCCCCTCCCCGGCTTCGGCACCCCAGCAGCTGCTCCCAGCAGGCCACCAACCCCAACCAGTCTTTACTGTGTTAGAGTGTCATTTTGTGTCATTTTGGTTGGTGGTGTGCCCCCGAATTTTTTTAATGTTAAAAGTGTGCCGCAGCTCAAAAAAGGTTGGGAAACACTGATCTACAGAGAGTAAGATGTGCTACCAGTAAAAATGACTCACTTAAAAAATAGACCTGCCAATGTTTTAGGTCAGTAGGAACCCAGATATTGGCTTTGTAGCTTATGTTTAAACAAAGGAGGGCAGAACGGAACATTTCTCACTATGTTCTGACCTCTGACCCCTCGTCTCGTGAAGGACTTTCCCCCACTTTATTTTTGTATTGCAACAGACCTGAATTTGAAGGCCAAGTTCTGTGTAACAGTGGGCACCATAGAAAACGAAAGAGGCAACATTTGGGAATCAGGATAGAAACTGAGAGAAAGGGCCTCCCGGGAGTGACTGAGTTGGGAACCCACACAGAGAAAAAGATCTTCCAGAACAGATAAACAAAACTTGAAGGTCTAATGCAGTGTTTTTCAACCTTTTTTGAGCCGCGGCACATTTTTTTACATTTACAAAATCCTGGGGCACACAACCAATCAAAATGCCACAAAATGACACTCTAACACAGTAATACATATAGCTAATATGTTTTTAAATGTATTTATACACTCAGTGTGAAACCTGGACCTGTTTTGATGAACACAACATAGATATCCTGGCAGGAAGACACAAACTTCCCACACAGAACTCACATAACCAAGAGAAAATACTATAAGAGTTTGGTGGGCATTGACCTTGGGTTTTGGAGTTACAGTTCGCCTATATCCAGAGAGCACTGTGGACTGAAACAATGTTGGATCAGGACCAAACTTGGCATGAATACTCAATATGCCCAAATATGAACACAGATGGAGTTTGGGGAAAATAGACCTTGACATTTGGGAGTTACAGTTTCTGGGATTTATAGTTAACACACACAATCAGAGCATTCTGAACTCCACTAATGATGGAATGGAATCAAACTTCCCACACAGAACTCCCATAACCAAGAGAAAATACTATAAGAGTTTGGTGGGCATTGACCTTGGGTTTTGGAGTTGTAGCTCACCTATATCCAGAGAGCACTGTGGACTGAAACAATGTTGGATCAGGACCAAACTTGGCATGAATACTCAATATGCCCAAATATGAACACAGATGGAGTTTTCGGGAAAATAGACCTTGACATTTGGGAGTTACAGTTTCTGGGATTTATAGTTAACACACACAATCATAGAGCATTCTGAACTCCACTAATGATGGAATGGAATCAAACTTCCCACACAGAACTCCCATAACCAAGAGAAAATGCTATAAGAGTTTGGTGGGCATTGACCTTGGGTTTTGGAGTTGTAGTTCACCTATATCCAGAGAGCACTGTGGACTGAAACAATGTTGGATCAGGACCTTCTGCTTGGCATGAATACTCAATATGCCCAAATGTGAACACAGATGGAGTTTGGGGAAAATAGACCTTGACATTTGGGAGTTACAGTTTCTGGGATTTATAGTTAACACGCAATCAAAGAGCATCCTGAACTCCACTAATGATGGAATGGAATCAAACTTCCCACACAGAACTCCCATAACCAAGAGAAAATTCTATAAGAGTTTGGTGGGCATTGACCTTGAGTTTGGAAGTTGTAGTTCCCCTACACCCAGAGAGCACTGTGGAATCAAACAATGTTATGTTATGTTGTTTGTTTTCTATCCAGAATCACAATGTTGGAAGGAGGCTCACCACTTTAAGGTCCCTAAAACAGGCATGGGAAAACTTCGGCCCTCTGGGTGCTTTGGACTTCAACTCCCACCATTCCTAACAGCCTGAGGCCCTTTCCTACTTAAGTGGCTGAGGGGGGAAGGAAAAGGGCCTGAGGCTGCTAGGAATGGTGGGAGATGGAGTCCAAAACACCTGGAAGGTCCATGTTTGCCCATGCCAGCTTTCGGCAGAGACCTCTTCCTCCCCCTCCCCCTTTGCGCCCTTTCTTCCCCCTCCTGCCGAACACTTACTTTTTCTTCTCCACTCGGACTCCCTTCTTCCAAGCCTTGCTCTGCTCGCTTTGCTCACCCTGCCGCTTCTGCCGCCATTTTGATCCGAGGGGGCAGTGTTATCGAACCAGATTTGGACTATCCCCGCCGAACCCCGGCGGGGCAGAGACCAAAAGAGGGCCCGTGAGACCTTGGCAAGCCTGGAGTGACTCAGGTCCTCCTACCTCCCACCCCAAAGACCAATTATGCTCACCAAAATGCAAGTTAGAAGCCACGAAATTGTTTATTCTGCTCAGCTGAGTAGGATGCGACCGCAAATTCTCTGATCCCGCAAAGACGCATACATTTTCATTCAAGACATGAGCTTTTAAAGGTTACAGAGCTGTCAAACATTTGAATTTCCGCTCCGCCCCTCCCGGCCGGCTTGTTGATGATTGGCTGGAACCCTGGAGTCAGCTGATGGGCGGGAAGCAAGCCGGCTCCGAGGAGCCTATCAGCATCTTCCTCCATTTGCCTGTCCTGGCCAATCAGAGGTGATACACCATATATGGGGTTCCGGGAGGAAAGAGGTTGAGCAAGCTGTCATCAGGAAGGATTATGAATGGAAACAAAAGGGGAGCCCTCCCAGCTGATTGCTCGGGGCATCTGATATGGCTTAAAGTCTTTGTGTGAAGGAAGTGCGATTACCAAGTCCACAAGTTACTTCCCCGTCTGGGGCAGGAAGAAAGGAAGGCCTAAGCGGTGATTGACTTAGGCCGCGGTAGTGACAAAAGTACTATGGTGGGCCAATATTTGACTTCCAGAGCCAAACAAAGGCCAGCTGATGGCTTGTGGTATCCTTTGTGTCCAGTACCCATCGGCTAATCCAGAGAGACGAAACTCAGAGGTCTGGATAGCCTTTGGGATTTAGTCAGGTGTGAGGACAGGAAAAGACCCCATCCCCAAAACAAGAGCCTGGCTAATTAAGTTATTTTTCATGCAAACAGGTAACATGGTGACAAAACAATGGGGTGATGGCTTCAGATCTATGCGGTATGCATCCTTTCAGCAAACATGGCAGACGTTTCAAAATATAACTTCCTTATCTTATTCTAGGGGAAGACGGGACAGGAAAGGTTTACAAAGGTCAGGGAGAGGCTTATTGAGGGAGTTCCTACAGTCTCATACAGTAAAGGGTAGAAAACGGGGTACAGACATAGCAATGGACATTTCTCATGATAGAACGCAACGTTTTGATAATTTTCACTTCCAGCTGTCAGTTCAGGCATCCGCATGGAGGATTTCCAGCTCCCAGGCCAAATTCATTGATTTAAAACATAAAACGGGGACATCTCGCCAACGGTGAGACCCAGAGTCACCAACCCCTCATACCCAGATGCTGTTGGCATTGGGGTAAAAGTGACCTCCCTTCACCCAAACGGGGTCTCGAACCCGGGGTTCCCCCGGGTTCCTGCGGCCCTCACCCTATTGGTAGAGCTACCGCGGCTGCCGCTTGGGGAGCGGCTGCTCTTCGCACATTTGAAACGCCCGTGGGAGGGAGAGAAGAAGAAAAAAAATAATTAAAATTAGGAAGAACTGTGAAAACTTTGGGAAACTTGGAGGGATCTTCTTTGGGAACGGGCCCAAGCCCGTGTTGGGTCTAGGAACAGAATAGGGGGGAGGGAGGAAGACGTGGGGTGAGTCTGCGCAGTAGCGCCCACACAAAAAAGCAAAGCGAGGCAAAGCGAGGCTGGGAAGAAGGGAGCCCGAGTGGAGAAGAAAAAGTAAGTGTTTGGCAGGAGGGGGAAGAAAGGGTATTGGAGGTTCCAATTTCCCACGGCACACCTGATGATCGCTCACAGCTCACCCGTTGGTAAACACTGGTCTAATGAATATAACTCAGATAAAATCCTGCAATACCCTAAAATCTGTCCAAACAACTAGTTTTTGTGCAGAAGATGTGCAGTTTTTAATTGACCGGGGAAAGCTATTTGTGTCCTCAACACAATTCTTCTCTTGCAAGTATAAGCTGTTAAATCCCATGAAAATATTAGGCCTGGGCAATCCAAATGGTTCTGAATGGTTCTAAAGTACTTACAAAACTAAAGTTCTGGTGCTGAAAACTAGGTGGCGCTGGTGCTTTGCTACTACAGTGTTGCTAAAGTGTTGTTCAAAGTGTTGGTATTAACCTTTAAGGCCTTACATGGTCTAGGGCAGGGGTAGGCAATTATTTTTCCCAATGGGCCACAGGAGAACCAAAAAATATTATGGAGGGCCGCACCTAAAGGCTGAACTACATTCTACATAATAGCAATTTAATTTCTTTAATAATAATAAAAAGAGAAAATGGAAAAAAAAGGGAATTTTGTGTGCTCATTAAGCTTTTTTTTTTTTTTGCGGAAAAAAGCCATCACTCAAACCAAGGCCAAGCTTGATAAATACTATGGGGACTCTGCACCATCAATTTCAATAGTAAAAAGTGGTTTACTGAATTTTGTTGTGGCCGTACAACCACGGAAGACGCCGAATGTTCTGGACGGCCAGTTGCGGTCTTTACACCCGAAACAATGGAAAAAATTCACGATATGGTGTTGGCCGATGGGAGATTGAAAGTGCGAAAGATTGTGGAAGCCATAGGCATCTCACGTGGCTCAGTGGTTTCCATTTTAAATGATCACTTGGTATGAGAAAGCTTCCGCAAGATGGGTGCCGCGTTTGCTCACAATCGACCACAAACGCAATTGTGTGACAATTTTGCAGGAGTGTTTGGCGTTGTTCAACTGCAATATGGATGAGTTTTTCCGCTGTTTCGTAACTGTGGATGAAACGTGGATCCACCACAACACACCAGAGACCAAACAGCAGTCAAAACAGTGGGTTTCTCGGGGTGAATCGGCGCCAAAGAAGGCCAAGGTGGGTTTGTCAGCCAATAAAGTCATATGAGGTGACCGTTTTTTGGGATGCACGCGATATAATCCACATTGTTTATTTATTTATTTATTTCGGGATTTTACCCCGCTCTTCTCAACCCCCAAGGGGGGACTCAGAGCGGCTTACAGTACGGCACAATTCGATGCCCACATAATAACAATATACACCCCAAAACACTTCAACAATTAAAATACATTAAAAATACATTAAAATACAACTACATTAGCACCATACACATTCACTCTGGATTAAAACAATGTTCAGTCCATAACAACATTGGCCATAATCACCCACTTTCATTAAAACCAATCTAAAAATGCTGCCTTGTGCTGGTGTACGAATGCCTGGTCCCACAGCCAGGATTTTACTTTTTCCTGAAGGCCAGGAGGATGTGGTGGATCGTACATCAATAGGAAGCGCATTCCACAGGCGGGAGCCACCACCGAGAAGGCCCTATCCCTTGTCCCCACCAGCCTCATCTGAAACGTAGGCGGGAGGAGAGCAGGGCCTCCCGGATGATCTTAGATTACGAGGTGGGACATAGCGGCTGATGCGTTCGGACAGAACCGTATAGAGCTTTAAAGGTCAAAACCAGCACTTTGAATTGAGCCCGGAATTGGACAGGCAGCCAGTGGAGCTGACACAACAGGGGGGTGGTATGCTCCCTGTATGTAGCTCCCGTTAGCAATCTGGCTGCCGCCCGCTGGACTAATTGCAATTTCCAAACTGTCTTCAAAGGCAGCCCCACGTAGAGTGCGTTGCAGTAATCTATTCGGGATGTGACCAGAGCGTGGACGACCGTAGCCAGATCAGACTTCACAACGTACGGGCGCAGCTGGCGCACGAGTCTTAACTGTGCAAAAGCTCCCGGCCACCGCTGCCACCTGGGTTTCCAGGCTCAGCGATGAATCCATTGACTACCTTCAAAGGGGTAAAACAATCAATGGTGAATATTATGCCAACTTATTGGATCGATTTAATAAGGATTTGGGGGGGGGGACAACCGCATTTGGCCAAGAAAAAAGTTTTTTGCACCAGGACAATGCAAGGCTGCACACATGTGCAGTTGCCATGGCAACAATCCATGAATTGGGATATGAATTGCTCCCTCATCCGCCCTATTCTCCAGATTTAGCCCCGAGTGACTATTTCTTGTTTCCAAACCTGAAGAAATGGCTCGGCGGATAGAGATTTGACTCCCAACAATGAAATTATCTCACAAACAAATACCTATTTTGTTGACCTCGACAAATCTTATTTTTTGGGAAGGGATAAAAAAATTGGAGAAACGTTGAGCAAAGTGTATAGAGCTCAAAGGAGACGACGTTGAAAAATAAAATGGTTTTTTATCCAAAAACCTGTGTTTCATTCAAAAAGTCACTGACTTATTGACCTGTCTTCGTACAGTCTATTTGCACATTTTCTCAAATGGTGCATACCTCCAAATATGGGGATTTGGGTTTTTTGTTCCATCTTTATCCCAGTTCTCAAATAAGGGACATCTGCCAGTCTTATAAGGGGCAAGTATTCTGGATGTCAAATAAGGGACATTCCTTCTATTGAGAATTCCTTGTCAAGCCTATCCACATCTGTATTGTGAACAGTTACTTCAGATTTCTTCTGCCTTCTGGGCCAAAAATAGACTTTAAAAGGATGGGCATGCAAACTATGGGGCCCTGAAGGTAGAGAAAAGCCGTCCCACGTACAGGGAGACCAAGGATATCTATAAGGATGAGTGCTGGACTCAAAAATAGTGAACCAAACAAGATTTATTTGAATAAGAACCAGTAAAAAAACGCTTAGTTGGTTGCAAAAGGAAGTCCTTGAAAAGGATTTACAATCACTTGCCTCTCAACTTTGCAGAGTGATGGTGTCTCTCTTGATCCCAGGTTCTTCTGTTGCTCTCTAGTTTTTCTAGACCAGTGTTTTTCAACCTTTTTTGAGCCGCGGCACATTTTTTTTCATTGACAAAATCCTGGGGCACACCACCAACCAAAATGACACGAAATGACACTCTAAGACAGCAATACATATAGTTAATATGTTTTTAAATGTATTTATACACTCAGTGTGAAACCTGGACCTGTTTCGATGAACACAACATAGATATCCTGGCAGAAGTGGCAGAAAGACACACACGAAAGTCTTGCTCAACAGCTGGGAGTTATAGTTCACCCGCAATCAAAGAGCATTCTGAACTCCCCCAATGATGGAATGGAATCAAACTTCCCACACAGAACTAACATAGCCAAGAGAAAATGCTATAAGAGTTTGGTGGAAATTGACCTTGAGTTTTGGAGTTGTAGTTCACCTATATCCACAGAGCACTTTGGAGGGGAGGGAGGAAGACGTGGGGCAAGTCTGCACAGTAGCGCCCGCACGGGTCACGTCTCCCCCCCTCCCCCCTCCCGCAGAAGCGGCAGCGTGAGCAAAGCGAGCAGAGCGAGGCTGGGAAGAAGGGAGCCCGAGTGGAGAAGAAAAAATGTCCGGCAGGAGGGGGAAGAAAGGGTATTGGAGGTTCCAATTTCCCACGGCACACCTGATGATCGCTCACGGCACACTGGTTGGGAAACACTGTTCTAGACCCACAAAGTTTTGTAAAAAAACCCCAAATCTGCAGTCTTTGTTGAGGACCGGTCCTCCTATGCACTGCAGGCTTGGTTGAAAGCGAAGGAAGGCTTAATAGGTGAACTAAGTTGCTTTGTCGCAGCAGAAGCTTAGGTTCCACCTTGCTATGTCCGTGAGTTCTCTGGAATGAGGCCAGAGAGGAAGTCCTGCCTCTCACGTGACCTCTGGAAGAGGAGGAGTTAAGGCGGTGACATATAGTTTGGAGCCAAGACACAACTCCGCCCCTAAGTGCCCACATGGCTGGACAATAGGACAAAGACCCATGCAGGTAAAGGGCAACAAAATACAAAACGGAGATATAAAACCAGCCCCGTGGGGGCGTCCCAAGATTGTAATATAGATGAAACAATGTGACAGCTGTGAATGGGTATCATCCTGCCAATGGATTTTGGAAAACCTTTGTTTAATCCAGTGTTTCCCAACCTTTTTTGAGCCGCGGCAAACTTTTTACATTAACAAAATCCTGGGGCACACTACCAACCAAAATGACACAAAATGACACTCTAACACAGTAATACATATAGTTAATATGTTTTTAAATGTATTTATACACTCAGTGTGAAACCTGGGCCTGTTTCGATGAACACAACATATATATCCTGGCAGGAATGGCAGAAAGACACAAACTTCCCACACAGAACCAATAAGAGTTTGGTGGGCATTGACCTTGAGTTTTGGAGTTGTAGTTCACCTATATCCAGAGAGCACTGTGGACTGAAACAATGTTGGATCAGGACCAAACTTGGCATGAATACTCAATGTGCCCAAATGTGAACACAGGTGGAGTTTGGGGAAAATAGACCTTGACATTTGGGAGTTACAGTTTCTGGGATTTATAGTTAACACACAATCAAAGAGCGTCCTGAACTCTTGCAACAATGGAATTGAACCAAACTTGGCATATTGAACTCTCATTACCAACAGAAAGTACTGAAAGGGTTTGCTTGGGAATTGACCTTGAGTTTGGAAGTTGTAGTTCATATACATCCAGGGAGCACTGTGGACTCAGATAATGATGGATCTAGACCACACTTGGCATGACTACTCAATATGCCCAACTATGAACACACATGGAGAGCCTTTATCGAGGTTGGCTTCTTAGGGTTTTTATACTTCCACACACTAGACTCTCCCCCCTCCCCTCCTGGGGGTTCCAATTTCCCACGGCACACCTGATGATCACTCACGGCACACTGGTTGGGAAACACTGGTTTAATCAATAATCGATTACAACATTATTGAAGATATAAATATACTTTTAATAAGAATAGTATAATTCATAGAATTCATGTGTATGGTACTTTGCAAAGTCAATTCATGTGAAAATTTAACGAGATAGAGAAGACCCTTTAAAAACTCTGGAAACAGTTCATACAAAATATAATGTTTTATATAAAATGTAAAACCTTTTGTAATACAATATAAACCAAGAACGCAGTAGTGACTGTACAATGCACCTATAACCCGACTTATTTACAAATATACATGCATATAAATTACATTTATATTTTGACTTTTTGATCATTCAAGATTGGATAAAATCAGAACGTCCACATAATTTTCACGTTCTACATATATACGCACTCAAGGCGGACTGAAAGTTAAACAGCGCTTTCCTGAAATCGTTCACTATAGCGGCAATGCTTCCGTTCTTTCACAGCTTTTAATATTTCCGGCGGTTCCCTTTCTCATTGCAATTTTTTTTCCCGGTGATAATTAAAATTTTGTTTCTGGTGGTGCCTATGGGCAGAAAGAAGAAAAACATGTCATACCTTGATCTCAAGAGAAAATAAGGCATTTTCGATATGTAAATCTGAGCGCAGTCCTGTCCTGTTTACTGCATCAGACCGAAGGCTCTTTCAGCTTGTGAAACACGCTCATAGTCTCTTACAATCTGGGGGTTGAACCAGTCCAAATGTAGTAGTGGAGTGACCACGGCAGTTTTTCTTAGCCTTACTGTAGATCAGGGGTGCCCACACGTTTTCAGCACGCGAACTACTTATAGTAAAAACAAGTCAGAAAGATCTACCTACCTCCTCAAGGCTGGAGAGGGGAGGGGGAGGGGCTTGGCACGGCCTGGCTCCGCCCCCTCTGGCTTCCGCTCTACCAGCAGCTTCTCCAGGCTTGAGGATGGCAATGCCAAGCCAGCCTTGTGCTAGCTATGCCACCACTGGCTTGGCATTGCCATCCTCAAGCCTGGAGAAGCTGCTGGTAGAGCAGAGCCAGATGGGGGCGGAGCCAGGCTGCCAACCCCCCCCCTCCCCTTCTCCCAGCCTTCTGACTTGAGGCCCAGCAGCTTCTCCAGGCTTGAGGATGGCAATGCCTGACTTTGGGCTCCCCAGTGGTGAGGATGGCAGTGCCAAGCACAAGACTGGCTTGGCACTGCCATCCTCAAGCCTGGAGAAGCTGCTGGTAGAGTGGAAGCCACAGGGGATGGAGCCAGGCTGCACCAAGCCCCACCCCCTTCCCTCTGGCTTTGGAGCTCCCAGCAGCTTCTCCAGGCTTGAGGATGGCAGTGCCAAGATAGCCTTGTGCTAGCTATGCCACCACTGGCTTGACATTGCCATCCTCAAGCCTGGAGAAGCTGCTGGTAGAGTGGAAGCCAGAGGGGGCGGAGCCAGGC
Source organism: Anolis apletophallus (assembly GCA_030556195.1). Taxonomy (NCBI): domain Eukaryota; kingdom Metazoa; phylum Chordata; class Lepidosauria; order Squamata; family Anolidae; genus Anolis; species Anolis apletophallus. Next base: position 8,647,676 of record JARBWK010000012.1, read on the forward strand.
TGCACCAAGCCCCACCCCCTTCCCTCTGGCTTTGGAGCTCCCAGCAGCTTCTCCAGGCTTGAGGATGGCAGTGCCAAGCCAGCCTTGTGCTAGCTATGCCACCACTGGCTTGGCATTGCCATCCTCAAGCCTGGAGAAGCTGCTAGTATAGCGGAAGCCAGGGGGCAGAGTCAGGCTGCACCAAGCCCCACCTCCTTCCCTCTGGCTTTGGAGCTCCCAGCAGCTTCTCCAGGCTTGAGGATGGCACTGCCAAGCCAGCCTTGTGCTAGCTATGCCACCACTGGCTTGGAATAGCCATCCTCAAGCCTGGAGAAGCTGCTAGTATAGCGGAAGCCAGGGGGAAGAGCCAGGCCGCACCAAGCCCCCACCCCCTTCCCTCTGACTTTGGAGCTCCCAGCAGCTTCTCCAGGCTTGAGGATGGCAATGCCAAGCCAGTGGTGACATAGCTAGCACAAGACTGGCTTGGCACTGCCATCCTCAAGCCTGGAGAAGCTGCTGGATGTGCCGAAGCCGGGGGAGGGAGCGGGGCTTGGCACGGCCTGGCTCCACCCCTTCTGAGAAGCGCCCCATCCGGCCGGGATCGACCTCCTTCGGTCCCAGGATCGACTGGTTGATCGCGATCGACTTCCTGGGCAGCCCTGCTGTAGATTATGGAAATACAGGTTGGGTGTCCCTTATCCATGCTTATGACTGAAAGTGTTCAATATTTTAATTTTGGGGGGTTTGGAATAGTTATAGTTACATATAGAGGCCATCCTGTGACGGCGCGGTGAGCGCCTCCTGCGTGGAAAACCTTGAGTTTTAAAGGGTTTGCATTGCTAAATTGTGTTTTTGCAATCTGCACAGTTTGCTAGAGGTTTGGTTGCATTGATTGGTTTTTAGCACCTGCCAATCATCGTTTGCAGAGCCCAGTTGAGTTTGTTCCGCCCCTTTTCCCAGGAATCTGGAGATTATGCCATTTTGCATGCAATAGGCCAGTGCTGTCCAACTTCTGGCGGGTCCAGGGCCGGATAAGAGGTCACTGATGACCTGCGGGGCCGTTCGGCCCCCCCCCAGGCCCCGCCCCAGCCCAGGCCCCGCCCTCCTAAAGCCGCCGAAAGGGGAGGAGTAGGCGGCGCCAAGAGCAGCGCGTCACAGGCCTGGCGTGACACGCTGCTCTTGGCACCGCCTACTCTTTTCGGCGCCCTCCCTTCCTAGGCCGGGGAGCCGCCTGAAAAAGGGCAGAAGGCGGCGCTAACGGCAGCGTCACAGGCCTGGCGTGACGCTCTGCCCCTTGGCACCGCCTACTCCTCCTTATCGGCCCCTCCTTCCTAGGCCGGGGAGCCGCCGGAGGAGAGGAAAGAAGAGCAGCGTCACGCCAGGCCTGTGACGCGCTGCTCTTGGCGCCGCCTTCTGCCCGCGGCTCCCCGCCCTAGGTAGGAGGGGGCGCCGAAAAGGAGGAGCTAGCTCTCTTCCTCCTCCCTGCCCCGCTCCCTCCGGCCACCATTTTTTAAAAAAATCAATTTTTTTAAATTTAAAAATGGCGGCTGAGGGCATAGGTGGGGCCGTGTCCAACAGGCTACAGGGCCGGATCCGCCAGTTGGACAGCCCTGCAATAGGCTATGAGGACCTCTCCTGATAGGGCGTGTTTAGAGGGTTTGCCAGACCAGGCCCTTGGTCAGGCCATCTTTCAACACCAGTCTGATTTTTCTTGGAATTCAAGCAGAAGGCTCAGCGTATCGGAAGGCTGAGTAACCCTGGGGAGTTCCAAGCGCCTCCAAACCAGTCTTTTGGCCTCAAGAGGAGGACTTCGTGACTTCAAGTTCGGCCATCTGATTGGGGCTGAGAGTGTTCCTACCTCAAAGCCATTGAGAGAGAAAGGACTCGGAGAGCTTTTCAGCTACAGCTTCTTCGACCGAAACAGCAAGAGAACTTTAAAGTAAGAACTCGTCAACCTTATTTTTGGGAAACTAAGCAGTGTGCCTGAGTGAAGTTAACTCATGTTATGGACAATAAAGTGTTCAATTTGACTAAAATGTCCAGTTTGGTCCTTGGAGCCCTGAGCCTTTAGAGCAGTGGCTCCCAAACTTTTTCGGCCTACCGCCCCCTTTCCAGAATTTTTTTTACTCACCGCCCCCCTAGAAATTATTATTTTTTAAATGTAATCGCAATTAAACAGAAAGATATATCTATGAATGCAGTGGTTCTCAACCTTTCTAATGCCGTGACCCCTAAATAAGGTTTCTCATGTTGTGGTGACCCCCAACCTCCTTAAAGACGCCACCACCCCCCGGCAAGGGTGCCGAACCAATTTGGGTTCGCCCGAAGGGACTTATGGAACCAACCAGGTTCCTGAATGCCCTGAGGGATTTGGAGCCTGTCAGCGTCTCGCTCGAGGAGCTAGTCACCACCTGGAACTGTAAGCTATCCACGGCTCTCGACGAGATTGCCCCTAAGCGCCCCTCTCAAACCCCGCAGCGATGCTCTCCATGGTTCACCAAAGATCTTAGAACCATGAAGCGGGAGAAGAGACGGCTGGAGCGCATGTGGAGGAAGCTCCGTGACGGGCCTTCGCAATCAGCTTATAAGCTCTTTAGTGAGGCTTATGAGCATGCAGTCAAGGAGGCGAAAAATTCTCATTATGCCTCCTTGATAGCGTCTGCAGATTCACGCCCGGCCCAATTGTTCAGGATAATTCGGCAGTTGGCTATATAGGCAGGCATTTGGTCCCAACTGATGCCTCCTTAGTTGCCAGCTGCCAACATACCGTCCTGCCATGTATTGCCTCTGCGTATTATTGCTTGCCGGGATCCATTGTGGGGAGGGGGGCTTTTGGGTATACGTCTTTTATCTGTTTATTGATGTTTTATTGATTTTATGCTGTAAACCGCTCTGGGCTCCAGAGAGAGCGGTCTACCAAATCGAATTTATAAATAAATAAAAATAATAATAATAATTTTGCTACTCTTACGAATTCTAATACAAATATCTAATATGCAGGTCAAAGCGAAGGGGGCAGGGTGGGGCCAAAGAAGAGGGCCGCATGACCCCTCCTAAATGGCCAATCGTTCACCGCCCCCTTAAAGGAGTTCACCGCCCCCCAAATTCCCCTGAGCCTCCCACCTCCCCCTTGGATCGCCTCACCGCCCACCAGGGGGTGGTACTGTTGTCTCACCCCTGTTTTTAACTATGAACCATTTGTAAGTCGAATGTTTGTAACTCAGGGATTGCCTGTACATACACAAATATATTTTATTGATGGGACCCATGTCTAAACACAAAACTAATGTATGCTTCATATACACCTTACACCTGTAACTAGGGCCGTAACTTACATTATGCGAACTACGCGCCTGCGTGAGGTGCCAAAAATTCAGGAGTGCATCCGGCCGCCAAACGCCCCTTCTCAGTCTCCAGCCCCGTGGAAGGCGGCCCGAACGCACCGGACCAAATGCGCACGCACAGAACCAGCTGGTTCCGCGCATGCACATCCGGTGCGGTGCGAGCAGACCAGAGCCGCCCGTAGCGGCTCCATGAGGCCGGAGACCGAGGAGGAGTGCCCAGCAGCCGGAGGTGAAGCCTCCACCCCCGGCCGCCAAACCTTCCTCCTCAGTCTCCGGCCTCGTGGAAGGCGGTCTGCCCACACCGCACCAAATGCGCATGTGTGGAACCAGCTGGCTCCGCGCATGCGCACCCAGTGTGCATGTGCACCCTCCACAAGGCCAGAGACCAAGGAGGAGCGGCCAGCAGCCGGATGCGCCCCCAAAACATGAGAATAATATTCTAGCTTTTATTTTTCAGTAATTGGGGGGGGGGGGGATAATAATGTTCGCTTACCATTTAAAAATACCATTGTCTGGCCCTTCCTGTAACCTAAAGGTAGTTTGTGTGCATTGAACCATCTCAGCCATCCAAGTGACAATTTTGGGTTTGGGAATATTTTGGATTTTGGAATTCTGGGTAAGAGATGCTCAATGTATACCAGTGCAGTTCATGAAGATGCAGAGGAAAATGGCAACTTGCTTGCACCATAATTTGCAACCCATGCCCACAGATGTCTCAGTCCTATTTTTTCATCATTAGATTGGGGTGGGGGTGGGGATTGTGCAGCCAGAGGCGGTCCTACAAGATAGGCCAAGTAGGCGGCCGCCTAGGGCGCCATCTGGGAAGGGGGCGCCATCCTGGCCCTGTCGATGTTCCTCAGACAGTGCTGCAACTGCCTGCTTTTTGACCCCGGCCTTGTGTGCTCCGACGCCGCTTCTGGGCACGGGCGGAGGTTTTCACGCAGGCGCAGTTGCTCTGGAGCTAAAGTTGAGCGCAGAAGCAACTGCACATGCGCGAAAAACTCCGCGCATGCCCAGTAGCTCCCTTGCGCAGAAGCCTGTAAGCAAAGCACTCCCTATCGGGCAGGCAGGGAGTGCTTCCCCTCTCCCTTTGTCTCCGCCGCACGCACGCGTTTGCGGGGAAGGAGAAAAGAATCAGTGAAGGAAGTGTAAGTGAAGGAATGAATGAAGGGCTTTCCTCCTCCTCCTCTGTGACCTCTTCTCTCCCTCCTTCCTCTCTTCGGCTCTATTTCTGCCTAGAACTGAGGGGCCTGAGGCTATAAGGAGTTGTGGGAGTTGGAGTCCAAAACACCTAGAGGGAGGGAGGGAGGGAGGGCCCAAGTTTGCCCAGGCCGCGCTGCCTGTATTCGACCTCATTTGAACATTTTGGCTGTTTTTCTATTTACATTTACATTGGGATCCTAATTTTGGACTCATGGGAGACTCCTATGAATTATGAGTCGGGTGGTAGGTAATATATTCTGATTTTGATGCATTTACATTGCATTTCTTGTTGATTATTATACAGTTCTGCTTAATATTGCCATACAATATAATACAAATACAATATAACAATAGAATGATGATATATTTTATATTACATGTAATATTACAAACAATATTGCAGTATAGTGGCATTGTACAAAATAGTAACATATAATATTTTATTTTACTTTATTTGGGGTTATTTGAGTTTTATAGGAGTAATGAAAATATTTAGTAGAGGATAATTTTATTTAAATAAATAATTTTATTATTTTATAATAATAATATAATAGAATGTTACATTATATTATCATGTCAATATATTATAATATAATTATATTGTAATGTAGTATTATATAATTATGATATAATATAGTATGAGTATGTACTATAATATATTGTATATACATTGATACAATATAATACTACTAATGGTATTGTGATATTATAATTGTATATTTGTTTTACATGGGGGCAAAATAATATTTGGGGCGCCAAAATAATGTTCGCCTACCATTTAAAATTACCTTAGACCGCCCCTGTGTACAGCCCAGGAAATGCACGTGGATCCCAATTGCCACGTTAATCTCGAGTTTATGTATTTATTTATATTTTTGGCACAATGCAGGGTATGTTGTTTCGGATCCCTTGAAGCAGCCTCAGATTAAGACAAAGAATCATTGAACATTCTCACAGTATTTCCTGGTTTTGAGAAATAGCAAATGTGTGGCAGGTAGGCACAAATGGACAGTGCCTTTATTTAAATTTTAGATCAGGTACTTAGTCATTGGTACTAGGGGTGCTGCTTCAGGGCGGTAATGCTCTTAACCTAAGCAATTCTTTCAAAACCTGGGCCAAATAGTTGGCCTTACCATGAATTCCCGATTGCGTAGTCCTCCATTTGTATTGATTATAAAGTGATCTTTGTTTTCCTTTTCCTTCTCCTGTGGGGGAAAACAGGTTGCAGAGTGAGGGGTTTTTCATTTTTTCATGCAATAATAATAATAATAAACTTTATTTATACCCTGCCCCATCTCCCCAATGGGGACTCGGGGCAGCTCACATGATAGTCTGCGCAGGCGCAAGCCCCGGTATCGAGCTTGGAAGAAGGGGTAGAGCCAGGGGCGGTCCTACCTATTCCGGGGGGGGGTAAGCGAAAACATTTTTGCGTCCCCCCCCAGTGGCTCCCGAGCGCGAGTCACGTTCTGGAGCCCAGTGCGCATGCACGAATCTCCGTGCATGCGCACTGGCTCCAGAGCGCACCTCCCGCTTTGGAGCCCAGTGCGCATGCGTGAATCTGTGCACTGTGCGTGAAACTGCGCGCATGCACACTGGCTCCAAAGAGGGAGGCGTGCTCTGGAGCCAGTACGCATGCACAGAGATTTTTCGCGCATGCGCAGCAGCTCCTACAGGCGCTGTAGCGCCTGTAGAAGCTGCTGCGCATGTGCGAAAAATCTCGCGCATGCGGAAGCACGGCCGGAGCACCCGGGCAGCAGGGGCGGCTGACAGAGGCCTGGCTGGCGCGGGCCGCAAACCCGGCTGCAGAGGCGGGCGGGCGGCGCGGGCGGCGGGGCAGGGCCGGCGCAGTGGCGCCCCTCCCAGGTGACTACGCTCCTCCCAGGTGACAACGCCCTATGCAACTGCGTAGCTGGCGTAATGGATAGACCGGCCCTTGGTGGAGCCAACCATGCCGGCAGTGCCAACGCCGAGCGGCCAAGATGTCATTTCAAAGAGGGATGAGGAGTTTAGAAGGGCATTCATCTTCTCGGCTGTGGCATGACACCCACCATGCAAGGTCAGTAGCTCGCTAGTCTACCATATGTACGATTCACAGTGACCACGACAGGGAATTATTGGTCGCTTACCTGTATCTGTAGTTCCCTGAGTGGCCACCTGTGAATTTGTACATTCCCGCCCATCCTCCCCGCTTGTCATGCCTCCTCCTTCTGGCTGCGTATTGCGGCAGAAGAGAACTGAGGTGGTAGCCCCACCCATGGGCTACTTATAGGGGAGTGGGCGGGGCTTATTCATGATTGACATTTATCTTTCCAAAAGGTTCCGATATTGCTTTGCGCAGGCGCACAAATACCACATGTACGAATTCACAGGCGACCACTCAGGGAACTACGGTTACAGGTAAGCAATAGGCATGAGAAAAAAGTTATGAAAATCAAAAGAAATCGTAAGTGATTCGTATGTAATGGGACTTTCTAGTTTATACGCATCACGGCAGCTAACCAGGAAGTAGACTTCCTTTTACGGTCCTTGAGGCCAACAATTTGCGTTATGATCGTAATAAATTCTTAATTATTGTACTACGTACTCACTTCTCCCTGTCTTCTCCCCCTCATTTCCTTCCCGCCTTCATTCAGCTTCTTCTTTTTCCCGCATTTCTATGGGGAACTGGAAGTGACGCTGCTGCTAGGCAATGCATTCTGGAAAGTGTAGTCCTCCTCTTTCCTGCTGGCTTCTTCCCCTCCCCTTCTCTTCCCCGTTGCTCTGCCTTCCCCATCGCAGGGGCCAACTTCTCACACACACACACACACTTCTCCTCCTCTCTCTCCCTGCGCTCTCTCAGATGCTTCTCCCCCCTCTCCCTTCTCTTCCCCGTTGCTCTGCCTTCCCCATCGCAGGGGCCAACTTCAGCCCTCCAGGTAGGTGTTTGGGACTTCAACTCCCACCATTCCTCACAGCCTCAGGCCTCTTCCTTTTCCTCTCAGCCTGGGCAAACTTGGGCCCTCGCTCCCTCAGGATCGGGGTGAGAGAGGCAGCGAGGAGCGAGGGGGGGCTCCTCCTCCTTTTTTTTGCTGCTTCCAAGAATAGAATACCCCTCTCCCTCCTTCCTATTTGGAGAGTCCCATCTAGAATTCAGTGTGATTTATTCAAGTTTTGGCCTACAACTCCTAGAAATCCCAGCCAATTTACCAGCTGTTAGGATTTCTGGGAGTTGTAGGCCAAAACCATCTGGAATGCGCATGCTCTGGCATACGAACTACTAACGAATTTCGTTAGTAATTAAGTTACATTTTAGAAATTTTTGGAAATTTTTTTGTAAGTCTTTCTTTTACTAATCAAAAAAAAATCCCCCATTTGATTTTAGAATCGCCATTTTTGGGTTCGAAACCATGCCTAGTAAGCAACCAATTCTTGGTGGTCTCCCATCCAAGTAATAACCAAGTCAGACCCTGTTTTCTTCCAACATCAGACAAGATTGAGTGCTTTTAGGGCATCTACCAAGGCTTAGATGTAAAATTACAGCAGTGGCCTCTACAGTAAGGTGCACCAAATTCACTTACGATAGTTAAGATGCTGTTCAGTGTGCAAATCAGAAACTTCAGTCATTTCTTACCATAATGGATGTGTACTTTGGTAAGCTTGCCACAATGCCTTTTTTCATCATTACATATATAACTGCATCGTGAATAGTCAGGAAGAACATAGATGGTTTAATTTCGTCATCGAAAAATCCACATCTTTCTAGTTTCTCGAGAAGGCCCTCTGCAAGAAAAGGAAACGAATAAGATTTTCAGTCACAGAAAACAATCTGGGGTGGGAACAAAGGGCTATTCTGCTTCTGGATTTCACACCTTCTAATGTTTGGTCCCATATCCAACCATATCCTAGTATACTGTAGCTTTGTCCACTCTTTCTCCTCTATGTAAACTTTAATGTGAGTAGGGTTTCTGTTCCTCCCCATCATCCCCTCCATGAACTCAACACTGTTTGTACGCTTCTCCTGCCAATTCCCTGTCTCATGTGATTAATTTATTTATTTACTAGCTTGGGGACCCGGCGGTGCCCGGGTTATTTGAGAAAGGCATTGTGTGCCAAGGTTGGCCTTTGGTGCTTCAAGTCCCATCATCCATGGTCCACCCTCCTGTAAACTGTAGAAGGATGGAGACTGGATCATGGGGGCACAGGGTGCCAAGTGTAGTCTTTTCAGGTCTTTGTTCAGGGCTGCAGTGGTCTGTGGGCAATGAAGGCTTTGAAAGTACTACAAATCCCATAATCCATGGAGGTACCTCAAGTCCCACTCTTCTCCAAAGGCAGTAGAATGTAGAGTGGGTCATAGGGGCATTGTGCATCAAGCTTGGTATTGCATTGGGCCTCTGTGTGGAGAGTGTGGTCCTGATCCGTCATTGGTGTGGGCCACTGTGCTCTAAGCAAGTGAGTTAAAGTACTGCAATTTCCGTCATCCATGGTGCATCCTACCTCAAACTGCACCAAGATTTAGAGTGCATCTTGGGGGTCTGTGGGCCAAGTTTGGTCTTGTTCTGTCATTGTTGTGGACCTAGTCAGGAAAATGAAGTTGAGGAAGCCTTACTGTCAAATCAGATTGTGACCTAGTCTGGAAAATCAAGTAGAGGAAGCCTTACTGTCAAATCAGATTGTGGCCTAGTCTGGGAAATTAAGTAGAGGAGGCCTTACTGTCAAATCAGATTGTGGCCTAGTCTGGAAAATCAAGTAGAGGAAGCCTTACTGTCAAATCAGGTTGTGACCTAGTCTGGGAAATCAAGTAGAGGAAGCCTTACTGTCAAATCAGATTGTGACCTAGTCTGGGAAATCAAGTAGAGGAAGCCTTACTGTCAAATCAGATTGTGACCTAGTCTGGGAAATCAAGTAGAGGAAGCCTTACTGTCAAATCAGGTTGTGGCCTAGTCTGGGAAATCAAGTAGAGGAAGCCTTACTGTCAAATCAGATTGTGGCCTAGTCTGGGAAATCAAGTAGAGGAAGCCTTACTGTCAAATCAGATTGTGGCCTAGTCTGGGAAATCAAGTAGAGGAAGCCTTACTGTCAAATCAGATTGTGGCCTAGTCTGGAAAATCAAGTAGAGGAAGCCTTACTGTCAAATCAGATTGTGGCCTAGTCTGGAAAATCAAGTAGAGGAAGCCTTACTGTCAAATCAGATTGTGGCCTAGTCTGGGAAATCAAGTAGAGGAAGCCTTACTGTCAAATCAGATTGTGGCCTAGTCTGGGAAATCAAGTAGAGGAAGCCTTACTGTCAAATCAGATTGTGGCCTAGTCTGGGAAATCAAGTAGAGGAAGCCTTACTGTCAAATCAGATTGTGGCCTAGTCTGGAAAATCAAGTAGAGGAAGCCTTACTGTCAAATCAGATTGTGGCCTAGTCTGGGAAATCAAGTAGAGGAAGCCTTACTGTCAAATCAGATTGTGGCCTAGTCTGGGAAATCAAGTAGAGGAAGCCTTACTGTCAAATCAGGTTGTGGCCTAGTCTGGGAAATTAAGTAGAGGAAGCCTTACTGTCAAATCAGATTGTGGCCTAGTCTGGGAAATCAAGTAGAGGAAGCCTTACTGTCAAATCAGATTGTGGCCTAGTCTGGGAAATTAAGTAGAGGAAGCCTTACTGTCAAATCAGGTTGTGGCCTAGTCTGGGAAATCAAGTAGAGGAAGCCTTACTGTCAAATCAGGTTGTGGCCTAGTCTGGGAAATCAAGTAGAGGAAGCCTTACTGTCAAATCAGATTGTGGCCTAGTCTAGAGGGCCTTAAAATCAAGTAGAGGAAGCCTTACTGTCAAATCAGATTGTGGCCTAGTCTGGGAAATCAAGTAGAGGAAGCCTTACTGTCAAATCAGATTGTGGCCTAGTCTGGGAAATCAAGTAGAGGAAGCCTTACTGTCAAATCAGATTGTGGCCTAGTCTGGGAAATCAAGTAGAGGAAGCCTTACTGTCAAATCAGGTTGTGACCTAGTCTGGGAAATCAAGTAGAGGAAGGTCAAATCAGGTTGTGGCCTAGTCTGGGAAACTGTCAAATCAGAGGTTGTGGCCTAGTCTGGGAAATCAAGTAGAGGAAGCCTTACTGTCAAATCAGGTTGTGGCCTAGTCTGGGAAATCAAGTAGAGGAAGCCTTACTGTCAAAACAGGTTGTGGCCTAGTCTGGGAAATCAAGTAGAGGAAGCCTTACTTTCAAATCAGATTGTGACCTAGTCTGGGAAATCAAGTAGAGGAAGCCTTACTGTCAAATCAGATTGTGGCCTAGTCTGGGAAATCAAGTAGAGGAAGCCTTACTGTCAAATCAGATTGTGACCTAGTCTGGGAAATTAAGTAGAGGAAGCCTTACTGTCAAATCAGGTTGTGACCTAGTCTGGGAAATCAAGTAGAGGAAGCCTTACTGTCAAATCAGGTTGTGGCCTAGTCTGGGAAATCAAGTAGAGGAAGCCTTACTGTCAAATCAGGTTGTGGCCTAGTCTGGGAAATCAAGTAGAGGAAGCCTTACTGTCAAATCAGATTGTGGCCTAGTCTGGGAAATCAAGTAGAGGAAGCCTTACTGTCAAATCAGATTGTGACCTAGTCTGGGAAATCAAGTAGAGGAAGCCTTACTGTCAAATCAGATTGTGGCCTAGTCTGGGAAATCAAGTAGAGGAAGCCTTACTGTCAAATCAGGTTGTGGCCTAGTCTGGAAAATCAAGTAGAGGAAAGTCTGGGAAAAGAAGCCTTACTGTCAAATCAGGTTGTGGCCTAGTCTGGGAAATCAAGTAGAGGAAGCCTTACTGTCAAATCAGGTTGTGGCCTAGTCTGGGAAATCAAGTAGAGGAAGCCTTACTGTCAAATCAGGTTGTGGCCTAGTCTGGGAAATCAAGTAGAGGAAGCCTTACTGTCAAATCAGATTGTGGCCTAGTCTGGGAAATCAAGTAGAGGAAGCCTTACTGTCAAATCAGATTGTGGCCTAGTCTGGGAAATCAAGTAGAGGAAGCCTTACTGTCAAATCAGGTTGTGGCCTAGTCTGGGAAATCAGTAGAGGAAGCCTGACTTTCACATCAGGTTGTTGCATAGTCTGGGAAATCAAGTAGAGGAAGCCTTACTGTCAAATCAGGTTGTGTCCTAGTCTGGGAAATCAAGTAGAGGAAGCCTTACTGTCAAATCAGGTTGTGGCCTAGTCTGGGAAATCAAGTAGAGGAAGCCTTACTGTCAAATCAGGTTGTGGCCTAGTCTGGAAAATCAAGTAGAGGAAGCCTTACTGTCAAATCAGGTTGTGGCCTAGTCTGGGAAATCAAGTAGAGGAAGCCTTACTGTCAAATCAGATTGTGACCTACTCTGGGAAATCAAGTAGAGGAAGCCTTACTGTCAAATCAGGTTGTGGCCTAGTCTGGGAAATCAAGTAGAGGAAGCCTTACTGTCAAATCAGGTTGTGGCCTAGTCTGGGAAATCAAGTAGAGGAAGCCTTACTGTCAAATCAGGTTGTGGCCTAGTCTGGGAAATTTGTGTCTTTCTGCCATTCCTGCCAGGATATCTATGTTGTGTTCATCGAAACAGGCCCAGGTTTCACACTGAGTGTATAAATACATTTAAAAACATATTAACTATATGTATTACTGTGTTAGAGTGTTATTTTGTGTCATTTTGGTTGGTGGTGTGCCCCAGAATTTTGCAAATGTAAGTAGTGTGCCGCGGCTCAAAAAAGGTTGGGAAACACTGCTTTAGGGCATTAAAGATTGGCTAATAAACAAACATAGACCATGCAACATGGTTTGAATGATACACGGAACTGCACCAGCTTACCATGTGCTCCTACAATATATACTTCCACATCAATCCGGATAAACTCTTTCAAAGTCTGTTGAAGAAGAAATGGGTGGCCTTTAGCAATTGGTTGACATTACTGTACACAGCAAACATTAAGAAAAGTTTCACCTTCTAAGCAAAGAATAACGTATTTATTTACTTACTTATTTACATCATTTATATTCCCCCCTTCTCACCCCGCAGGGGACTCAGGCCGGATCACAATGCACATATACAGGCAAACATTCAATGCCAGAGACACACAACATATATAGACAGACATAGAGGCAATTTAACATTCCAGCTTCTGGCCACCAGGGGGAGCTGGAGATTTTATGGCCTCGTACTCCCATATACTCGCATATAAGGAAGCACAGACCTTTTATGTTCAATACAGTATCTGTTATGAATAGCGGCACATTTGGCCAGAAGCTATTCTGCCATGTGGGTGTGTGTAAACACACAATATAACCGTAGACATGTGACAACTAAACACCAGAGGGAAGCAACATTATGAAAAAATATCACAATATAATTTCAATAGCAAGAGTATGAGTGTCAATACACATTATTTGAAGGCGTCATACGATGCCAGCAAGCCAAATATACATCACCATGATAAGCAGAAGGGTATCAAGGGAACACGTATAGCAGGGCTGTCCAACTGGCGGCCCTGGGGCCGTACACGGCCCCCAAGCCCCTTCCCCACGCCCCCCATACCCCCTGCAAGACATCAGGTTTTTTAAAAAAATTGCAAAAAAAATTTGAAAAATTTCGATCTCCGGGGCGTGAGGAGGGGGCGGCGCAAGTGAGGAGGAGGCGGAGGGAAGCCACGTCAGCTGCCCTAGGGGCGGGACTTCCCCCCGCCTCTTCCTCGCTCGCGCAGGGCCGCTCGCGGGCTTGCGCGCCAGGGCAGGATCGGCGAGCCGCCATCCGCCGTGTCCTTGACTCTTGCTGCGGCCGCGCCTGAAGGAAGGTAAGCTCCCGGCTGCTGCAAGTGCTAGGGAGACGGCGGAGGGCGGCTCGCCGATCCCCCGGCCCGCCTCCCGCCCTGGCGCGCATGCCCGGCATCTTGCGCGACCCGCCCCTTTTCGGCGGGGTGACGTCAGGAAGATGTTGGACAGCCCTGACGTATAGGATGGGGAAGTGAAGACCGAAGTTAAGGAAAGTTCGATAGGAAGTCCGTGGTGGATTCAATTTCAGTTCGTAGTCAGTTCCAGGTCCACACTCGATTCCCAACTATAGTAAACAGGTAAACATTGTATCCCAAGTCGATAAACCCAGAGATTGCAATATTGTAATCCTTTTACGGGTGGAAGGCTTGCGAAGTAGGAAGATGCCCGGAGAAGCTCGCATTTACTTGCTGCGCCGCCAGGCCAGCATCCACCTTCTTCCTGGCCTGCCCCCTGCCCAATGGCGGGCTCTGCTCAGGTCAGCCAATGAGGGCAGGCCACCACGGAGCATGCGCACGGGAGAGAGGCGAGAGCAGCAGAGACACCACAAGGCAGAGCTGAGAGCAGGACGACATCGAGAGAGAGAGAGAGAGAGAGAGAGAGAGAGAGAGAGAGAGAGGAGAGAGAGAAGAGAAGAGAGAGAGCCAGGCCCAGAGCCTAGAGAAGATTCCATTCCACTTAGCCGGGAGCGGGTCAGTGAGCCGGCCTTTTGTGATTTTTGTTTTCATTACCATTTCAGGGAAAAATGGGCAGCCTACCATTTAATTCCCTGACAGAAACCTTTCTCTATAACAGAGAGCCTCCTTTTCTCTATAAGGGGGAGCCATGTGTTTTGTCATACCTAATGCATTGTACTATAAGCTATTATTATTATTATTATTAGTAGTAGTAGTAGTACTTATGTAGTCCATACAGTACAATGCATTAGGTATGACAAAACATGCAGAAACATACTCTGTACTGTTAAGAGGGTGTAAATCCGTTTCTTTTATGAATTTCAATCATGATCTTATTCTGTGAATAAAACTATTTATACCTAATGTTTGATGTTGAAGTTTTTATGAAGTGTCCCTTATTTTCCTGAAAAATCCCATATTTTTAGGTAAATGTCCCTTATTTCTTATATCAAAAAGTGGCAACGCTAGGAGTAAGATTAGGATGCTTGCGATATAAATGAAACGCACCGGGAATGTGGCGCAGCTGGCTAGGTGTCAGCTGTATAAGATCTCTACTGACCAGGAGGTCATGGGTTCGAGGCCTGCCCGGGTCAAGGTGGGCTCTTGACCTATTGTGTAGCCTGTTGTTGACCTTTGCAACCCGAAAGACAGTTGCATCTGTCAAGTAGGAAATTAAGGTACCACTTAGTGGGGAGGCTAAATTTAACTGATTTACGAGGCCATAAAAAGATCTCCAGAAAACACGCTGAGGAATGAAGGAGTGCGACAGCTCCCCCTGGTGGCCAGATGTTAAATTGCCTCTGTCTGTCTTGTGTGTTTGTGTGTCTAAATGTAATGTGCCCCCCTGGCGGCTCCCGGCGGCTCCCGGCTGCGCCCGCGCATGGCCAGACTCCCGCTGCCGTGTCGCCGCAGCCAGTCGGCGGCGCGGAGGAACGGGGGCGGAAGAGGGGACTCACGGGGCGGGAGGGAGGGAGGGAAGGAGGAAGAGGCCGCAGCGCCTCCGCAGGGCTCCCCTCCCTCCGGCGAGGCCTTCCTCCTCTTCCTCCTCGGCAGAGGCGCGACGGAGTGATGTCACGAAGATGCGCCTCTGTCTTCGGGCCCTTCCGGGGGCGCTGCTGCTGCTACCGCTGCGTCTCGGAAGGGCCCGAAGCCAGAGGCGCATCTTCGTGACGTCACTCCGTCGCGCCTCTGGCGAGGAGGAAGGGGAGGAAGGCCTCGCCGGCCGCGCGCTGTAAGGATGGCCGAAAGAGAGGCCGGAGGGAGGGAGGGAAGGAGGAAGAGTTCCCTCCCTCCCTCCGGGGAGGAAGAGGAGGAAGGCCTCGCCGGAGGGAGGGAGCCCTGCAGAGGCGCTGCGGCCTCTTCCTCCTTCCTTCCCTCCCTCCCTCCCGCCCCGTGAGTCCCCTCTTCCGCCCCCGTTCCTCCGCGCCGCCGACTGGCGGCGGCGACACGGCAGCGGGAGTCTGGGCCAGCACGGGCGCAGCCGGGAGCCGCGGGGGCGCGCGAATATAGCATGAGTATATCGCCGCCGCCCCCCTCTGCTCCAGTGCCTCCCCCCCTCCATATTAGTGTCCCATATAGTAGACAGCCCCCATTTTTTCCCCAATTTTCCATCTCTAAAATCTAGGTGCGTCTTATCAGCAGGTGCGCCTTATGGCGCGAAAAATACGGTACCTCTTTGAGGACTCTCATTGCAGAAACATCAAGAAACGACACTGCAGAGAAATCAAGAACGAGGCTATGGATATCGACTGTTGGGACTGTGATGCTGGGAGGAAGGCTGGAAGACCAGTCTATCTGAATCGGCAAGTCTTTGGTATCTGTTGGCTGATCCAGTTCTTCAATGTGGTTGTTATCCAGTTCTTCGTCGGAATCATTCACAGCGTTAACCGTGCAAATAAAACCTTTCTGTATGGAAAAAAAAGAACCTGATTAATGAGAAGATGTCATAGGACTCTTACTGCTATTCGAGGTATGGCAGGAGAAGAGGCCACGGTAGCTCCCAAACGTTGATCCTTCAGGTCTTTTGAACTCCTTGACCATTGGAGACGCTGCCTGGTGCTTCTGGAAGTTCAAGTCCAAAACAAGTGGAGAACCAAAGTTTGAGACTCACTGACTTATCACATTCCCTTGAACATCCCAGAACAGGAATACAGCCAGAAACATCAACTAAAGCAGTGTTTCCCAACCAGTGTGCCGTGAGCGATCATCAGGCGTGCCATGGGAAATTGGCACTCTCCCCCTCCTAGCAGCCCCTCACGATTTCCAAGAAACAAATTGAACCTCTCCGCTTGGGAATTGGTTTTTTTTTTACTATTTTACTGGATTTTTCGAGAGTCCCCCAGGAACTGTTTATAACAGCTTCATGACATCCAGGCATGTAGCCAGGGGGGGGGGCTAAGGGGGCTTCAGCCCCCCCCCCGAAATTCTCAGGGTGGTCCGCGAAAAGGCCTTACTGGTACATTATTTAAACTGTTATGTTTATTCATATCATGATCTGATCACCATGCTCATTATATCCCACATTAATGGGGTTATTGGGATAACAATACAAAAGATTTGCTAGGGTAGACCCTCTTCCACCCCGTCACCCCCCCCCCCCCTGAACCAAACTCAGCCCCTCCCAAAACAAAATCCTGGCTACGGCCCTGATGACATCCATAGTTAACTGGAAGCAAGTTTCACTCAGGGTGAAATTTCACAAAGGTCGGGAGAACAAGCCCTATGAGGAGTGGCTTGAAGAGCTGGGCATGTTTAGCCTGGAGAAGAGAAGGCTGAGAGAAGACATGATAGCCATGTATAAATATGTGAGAGGAAGTCATATCTATGTTGTGTTCATCGAAAGTCCCTCACCAAAGGCTCCTAAATAAGCTCTTCAGCCATGGAATCAGAGGACAGGTCTTGTCCTGGATTGGAACCTGGCTAAACTGTAGGAAACAAAGGGTGGTAATAAACGGACACTTCTCTGGATGGAAAGAGGTGAGAAGTGGCGTACCCCAAGGTTCAGTTTTGGGCCCGTTACTTTTTAATCTATTCATTAATGATCTGGATGTAGGAGTGAATTCTGAGGTAGCAAAGTTTGCAGACGACACTAAACTGTTCAGGGTAGTTAAAAATGAAACTGATTGTAAAGAGCTCCAGAAAGGTCTCTCGAAATTGAGTGAATGGGCAACAAAGTGGCAAATGCATTTTAACCTAAACAACTGTAAAGTCATGCACATCGGGGCAAAGAACCCCAACTACACCTACCAATTGATGGGGTCAAAGCTTTCCGAGACAAACCAGGAAAGGGATCTTGGGGTTTTGGTGGACAGCTCAATGAAGATGTCAACCCAGTGCGCAGCAGCAGTGGAAAAAGCAAATTCTATGCTTGGCATGATCAGGAAGGGAATCGAAAATAGGTCAGCAAACGTCGTATTACCTCTCTACAAATCTATGGTAAGGCCACATTTGGAGTACTGTGTACAATTCTGGTCACCGCACCTCAAGAAGGATATAACGGAACTGGAAAAGGTACAAGAAGGGCAACAAAAATGATCCAAGGGATGGAGCGGCTCCCTTATGAAACCAGGTTGCAACGCCTTGGTCTTTTCAGCCTTGAAAGACGGCGTTTAAGAGGTGACTTGATCGAAGTGTATAAAATCATGCATGGGATAGAAAAGGTGAATAAAGAAAAATATTTTCTCTGTCACAAAACACTAGGACTAGAGGGCACTCCCTAAAGCTCCAAGGTAGGAAAGTTAGGACTAATAAAGGGAAATATTTCTTCACCCAGAGGGTCATTGGGTTATGGAACTCACTTCCAGAGGAGGTTGTGACAGCGGTCAGCCTGGACAGTTTCAAGGCAGGATTAGACAGATTCATGGATACCAAGGGAATCAGTAGCTACTGAAATGGACATCCAAGTGCCACCTCTGTGTTGATGGAGGCAGGCAGGATTTCCCTGGGTACTGGTTGTGGGGGTCGGGAGCAGGTGAGGGTTTTGCCCTCCTTTCTGCTAGAGATCCCTGTGTACAACTAGTGGGCCACTGTGTGACACAGAATGCTGGACTAGATGGGCTGAGGCCCGATTCAGCATGGCTCTTCTTATGTTCTTATGAAACAGGCCCAGGTTTCACACCGAGTGTATAAATACATTTAAAAACATATTAACTATATGTATGACTGTGTTAGAGTGTCATTTTGTGTCATTTTGGTTGGTGGTGTGCCCCAGGATTTTGTAAATGAATAAAAATGTGCCGCGGCTCAAAAAAGGTTGAAAAACACTGAACTAAAGTAACAAATTTAATGAATTTCAGGCTGAATCCACATTGCCATACGTGAAGGAATCCGGTTATCTTAAATTGTGGAGAACTGACCGTCCTCACGCTCTCCTCTTCTGACTACTGTGGCAGGGCTGGCTATCCCACCGCTGCCACCAATTAATGTGAGGGATCTTTTTTAATTATTTCAAACTGTGGAGATGTCTCCCAGTTTCGCTGCCACCATTAGGGATACTCTGTTTCCCTTCTTATTTATGGTTATTAGACATAAGAAGAACTTTAAAATAAGATGCTCTTAAGGAAATTCGCAGGAAAGGGTCAGCTAACCCAGTGTTTCCCAATCGCTGTGACGCGGCACAGTAGTTTGCCGTGACGGACCTCCTGCTGTGCCGCGAGAAAATCTCTCTGCCCCCTTCCTTCCCCCCTCCTCCTGCCGAATTTCTGCTGCTTGTGGGAAGAGGAGGAAGGGCCGGGCAACGGCGAAGATAAAGAAGGGGCCGGGCGCTGCCTCCTTCGGCCGTTTCTTGCTGAAGCCACGCAGAGGAGGAAGCTGGGGGAGGGGCGGGGCACGGCAGGCTCCGCCCCTCCCCCAGCTCCGCCTCCCACAGCTTCTCCAGCCTTGAGGGGCAGTGCCAAGCCAGCATTGTGCTGGCTCTGCCATCGCTGGCTTGGCACTGCCCCTGAAGGCTGGAGAAGCTCTGGGAGAGCAGAAGCCGGGAGGGCAGGCATGGCGCAGCCTGGCTCCGCCCCTCCCTTGATTCCACTCTCCCACAACTTCCCCAGCCTTGAGGGGGTAGTGAAGCCAGCATTGTGCTGGCACTGCCCCCTTAAGGCTGGAGAAGCTCTGGGAGAGCGGAAGCCAGGGGGGGCGGGCATGGCGCAGCCTGGCTCCGCCTCCTGGATTCCGCTCCCACAACTTCCCCAGCCTTGAGGGGGTAGTGTGAAGCCAGCATTGTGCTGGCACTGCCCCTCAAGGCTGGAGAAGCTCTGGGAGAGCGGAAGCCGGGGGAGGGGGGCATGGCGCAGCCTGGCTCCGCCCCTCCCTTTGATTCCACTCTCCCACAACTCCCAGCCTTGAGGGACAGTGCGGCCAGCATTGTGCTGGCACTGCCCCTTAAGGCTGAGAAGCTCTGGGAGAGCGGAAGCCAGGGAGGGGGCGGGCATGGCGCAGCCTGGTTCCGCTCCCTCCCCTGATTCCGCTCTCCCACAACTTCCCCAGCCTTGAGGGGGGTAGTGAAGCCAGCATTGTGCTGGCACTGCCCCTCAAGGCTGAGAAGCTCTGGGAGAGGAAGCCGGGAGGGGGCGGGCATGGCGCAGCCTGGCCCGCCCCTCCCTGGATTTCGCCTCCCACAACTTCCCCAGCCTTGAGGGGGTAGTGTGAAGCCAGCATTGTGCTGGCACTGCCCCCTCAAGGCTGGAGAAGCTCTGGGCGAGCGGAAGCCGGGGGGGGCGGGCATGGCGCAGCCTGGCTCCGCCTCCCTTGATTCCGCTCCCACAACTTCCCAGCCTTGAGGGGATAGTGTGAAGCCAGCATTGTGCTGGCACTGCCCCTTAAGGCTGAGAAGCTCTGGGAGAGGGAAGCGGGGAGGGGGCGGGCATGGCGCAGCCTGGCTCCACCCTCCCCCTGGATTCCGCTCTCCCACAACTTCCCCAGCCTTGAGGGGGGAGTGTGAAGCCAGCATTGTGCTGGCACTGCCCCCTCAAGGCTGGAGAAGCTCTGGGAGAGCGGAAGCCGGGGGAGGGGGCGGGCATGGCGCAGCCTGGCTCCGCCTCCCTTTGATTCCGCTCTCCCACAACTTCCCCAGCCTTGAGGGGACAGTGCGAAACCAGCATTGTGCTGGCACTGCCCCCTCAAGGCTGGAGAAGCTCTGGGAGAGCGGAAGCCGGGGGAGGGGGTGGGCATGGCGCAGCCTGGCTCCGCCCCCTCCCTTTGGATTCCGCTCTCCCACAACTTCCCCAGCCTTGAGGGGACAGTGCGAAACCAGCATTGTGCTGGCACTGCCCCCTCAAGGCTGGAGAAACTGGGAGAGCTGAAGCCGGGGGGGGGGGGGCATGGCGTGGCCTGGCTCCCCCACCCCGGCTTTGGCACTCCCAGCAGCTGCTCCCAGCAGGCCACCATCCCCAGCCATTCTTTACTGTGTTAGTGTGTCATTTTGTGTCATTTTGGTTGGTGGTGTGCCCCCGGATTTTTTTAATGTTAAAGGTGTGCTGCGGCTCAAAAAAGGTTGGGAAACACTGAGCTAACCAACCGAGAAATTCTGAAGAACCTATGACTATCAACATCCGTTGTGAACAAGACTGGACATTAAACATACTATGTACCTTACCAACACCCCCTTCTTTTTTTTTAAAAAAATATTTTTATTGTTTTATCATTATCAACACAATATTATACAATGTCTATTTACAGCAGATTCATGTTATTCATTTCTAGGTACAATACTTCAATCTTTAGCATCTGCCATTGTGTTTTTCTTATACATTTTTGTATCCCTCACCGCTGTGCTCCCCCCACCCCAAGCCATTGCTTTTGCATATCATTCGTCCAAAATTTCATTTCTTCTCGTGGAGGTAACCTTCCTTCTTCCTTTTCTAATCCTTTTTCAATAAATTTCCTCCATACCTCATAAAAATCACTTTGTTTCCATATACCTCTTTTTACTTTTAATATACATGTTAACTTGTCATTTATTGCCAGTTTCCACACTTCCTTGTACCATTCCTCTATTTGTATATTTATTTCTTTTTTCCAATTCCTTGCTATAAGCAGTCTTGCTATTGTTAATAGGTTTGTTCTCGCATCTTTATCCTTTTCCCCCAATTGTTTACTATTATATAATGATAATAAAGCTATACCAGGACTTCTTTCTATTTTAATATTCATTATATCTTCTATTTCTTTAAATACTTTCGCCCAAAATTTGCTTACATATTTACATTGCCACCACATATGTATAGATGTTCCTGTTTCTTGGCATCCTCTCCAACAGTTTTTCGAGTAGTTTTTATTTATATTTGCTATTCTTACTGGTGTAAGGTACCATTTCCATATTAATTTATAGTAATTTTCTTTAATCCTTATTGATAAATTTTAAGATGCCTTTGTCTCCACAATTGTTGCCACTCTGTTTCCTTCATTTTTATCCCTAAATCTTCTTCCCAGACCTCCTTAAGGGTGTTTTTTTTGTTTTTCCTTCCTTTATTTCAATTATTATCTTATATATTTTACTAGTTATTCCTTTCAAGTTTTCGTGCTCTTCTACATCCCTCCCATTTTGTATTATTTGTTCAAATTGGTTAACCTTACTTCCTTTTTTATTGTTTTTTAGCCAGTTTTTAAACCATTGTTCTAATTGTATACAATGGAACCATGTCAATTTTATTTCTCTAAATTCTTCCATAATCATTTCCTTCTTCGTTCCTACTTTTATCCAATTTATCTAAATTTTTTCCCCTTAACTTTTTATCCATTATTTGTTTTAAATTCTTTGGAAATTTCTTTTCCATTACGATTGGGGTTATTACTGATCCATCCGTTATTAACATTCTCCCGTATTTATTCCACACTTCTAATATATATCTCAACATTGGATTTCTAATTTCCCTAATTTCTTTCCTCGTGAATTGTTTAAAAAATATATTCCATGTTTCTTCTTCCACTTTTCCTGAGTAATTTCTTAGCCATTCTAGCCCATCTTTTTTAATCATTCCTTCTATAACCAGTCTCAATCTACTCGCTTCATAATATTTTTTAATGTTAGGGAGTGCTAAACCTCCTTCTTTTTGCGATGTATACCATAACTGTTTGTTTAGTCTATTTACATAAGAACATAAGAACATAAGAACATAAGAAGAGCCATGCTGAATCGGGCCTCAGCCCATCTAGTCCAGCCTTCTGTGTCACACAGTGGCCCACTAGTTGTACACAGGGATCTCTAGCAGAAAGGAGGGCAAAACCCTCACCTGCTCCCGACCCCCACAACCAGTACCGGGAAATCCTGCCTGCCTCCATCAACACAGAGGTGGCACTTGGATGTCCATTTCAGTAGCTACTGATTCCCTTGGTATCCATGAATCTGTCTAATCCTGCCTTGAAGCTGTCCAGGCTGACCGCTGTCACAACCTCCTCTGGAAGTGAGTTCCATAACCCAATGACCCTCTGGGTGAAGAAATATTTCCCTTTATTAGTCCTAACTTTCCTACCTTGGAGCTTTAGGGAGTGCCCCCTAGTCCTAGTGTTGTGTGACTACCATTGCAATATTTATTTATCATTTGTTGCCATCTGTTTATTTTATTTATTTATTTATTTATTATTCGGTTTTATATTCCGCTCCTCCCTGCAGGCTCGGGGCGGATCACAATAGGAGTAAAATGCACAATAAAACATACAATAAAATTCAGTAAAACACAAATACATAATCGGTAGCCAGCAGATCACAGAACTTGGATCTTAGTTCGGACGATGATATATCTCTTCATTCAGGCCAGCCAAACGCTAGTCTGAAGAGGGCAGTCTTACAAGCCCTTCGGAAAGGGCCGAGTTCATGAATCGCCCGAGCATGGTTAGGCAACGAATTCCAGGTCATGGGGGCACAAATGAAAAAAGTCCCGCTGTCTTGTACTGGACAAGTGGCAGGAGCGGGGTGATGGGATGACTAACAAGTTTTGCTCCTCCGAGCGCAGTGATCTCGGGGGAACATACGGGGTAAGGCGGTCCCTCAGGTACTCAGGCCCTAGACCGTGCAAGGCCTTAAAGGTTAACACCAACACCTTGAAGGCAATCCGGTACTCAATAGGCAGCCAGTGCAGTTGCCGCAGGATGGGCGTGATGTGCTCTCTCACCGGTGCTCCCACCAGTAAGCGAGCAGCGGCATTCTGCACCAGCTTGAATTTCCGGATTGTCGCCAAGGGAAGGCCCACGTAGAGGGCGTTACAGTAGTCCAGCCTCGAGATGACCGTCGCCTGGATCACCGTGGCCAGATCGTCCCTGGACAGGTAGGGCGCCAGTCGCCTAGCCTGGCGGAGATGGTAGAACGCCGTTTTGCTGACCATGGAGACCTGAGTCTCCATGGTCAGCAAAGGGTCCAATTGGACACCTAAGCTCTTTACGAGGATGACGGGCTGAGCTGCTCGCCATCCAGGGTAGGCAACCGGCACTCATCCAGCCCAGGGCGACCAGGCCACAAGATCTCCGTCTTCGACGGATTCACCATCAGCCGGCTGGCACGCAGCCAACCAGTCACGGCTTCAAGGCACAGATGGAAACAATCGGGTACGGAGTCCGGCCTGCCGTCCATTCTCAGCAAAAGCTGGGTGTCATCTGCATACTGATAGCACTCCAGACCAAAGTCGCGGACCAGCTGGGCCAGGGGGCGCATGTAAATATTAAATAATAAGGGTGAGAGGATGGCCCCCTGGGGGACCCCACAACTTAGTGGGAGCCTCCCGGAGACCACCTCCCCCCTCTCCACACGTTGTCCCCGATCCTGGAGGAAGGAGGTCACCCATTTAAGGGCGATCCCCCCCACCCCAGTCACGGCTAAACGGTGGGCCAACAATGCATGGTCTACGGTATCAAACGCTGCTGTCAGATCTAACAAGACAAGTTCTTCCTCTGTAATTTGCAGTGGCAGCATTCTAAATATGAAGTTTATCTTTGGGAGTATTTTCATTTTTACTAATGCTATCTTTCCAAACCCAGATAGATGTATACTGTCGTACTCTGTTAATTTTTTTTGAACCTCTTTTCTCAATGCTACTACATTTACCTCTTCCATTTCTTTTAAATCTTTGAAAAGCAGTTTAAACACTTTACTGAAAGACTTTTTCCCACACCAGGGCTATAAAGCTTATCTTTTATGAAAGTGGTCATAAAGTCTCTTTTTTGTTTTTACTTTTGTACTTTGACGAGCCATGATGTACATCAAGGATGGCAAAGTCATCTGGTGAGAAGATTTCAAATGTTTGCAACTTGGGGACTGCCTGTGAAGGCAAAAATTGGCCCCAGCTCCAATCCAGTCACCTCACAACGTACACTACATAGAAATTGGCCCTTTCTTTCCAAGACAGACGCATACTTACCGGTGTCACTTGAAGCTCTCCTTTCTGCAGCATCCTTCTGATTTTCCTCAGAGCTTTGTTACGCTTGCGTAGCACCCTCAAGGGTTTGAAACCGACCTGATTTGATAAAAATCAAGATTACAGAAACCAGCTTACTTTCATTGCAATTCTGGAAAAATGCTAAATAGTAGGCTTGTTTGATAAAAAAAAATGTTTCAAAACTCGTTTCGGATCTAAAGTCAATTTTGATTTTCACAGGGAAAAAAAGTTCAAAACTTCCAAGACTTCCGAATCCTTCGTTAATGGTTTCGAAGTGTTATTTCCTGTTACATTGGGTGGTCTTTACTTTGAAAGTAGTTGTTTTACTCCAGAAAAAAGGGGGGGGGAAGCAAAGGGAAGAAATCCATCCACACTGGGTTAAACTGCTTCTCTCACCCAGGACTGATGCGGGAGAGAAAGGAAACCAAAGGAAAGCCATCCAAACTGGGTTAAACAGGGCTCTCGCCCGGGACTGACGCGGGAGAGAAAAGAAACCGAAGGAAAGCCATCCAAACTGGGTTAAATACGGCTGTCGACCCAGTTCTGATGCGGAGGGAAGACATCTCCATCCAAACTGGGTTAAACATGTGTGTCTGCGATTAATGAAGCCATTCCGAGATTCCAGAATTATTTCAAGAAATTCCGAAATTTTTCTGGAAAAGTTCAAAAGTCATTCAGATTCGATGCGCCAGTGCCCTCTACATCCGGAACGAGTTTTGAACAATTTTTTTTGATCAAACAGGCCTACAGAATAGCCATATTTTCCTCTCAATGCTCCATTAAATTATTTATTTACTTTATTTATATTCCGCTCTTCTCACCCCAAAGGGGACTCAGAGCGGATTACAGGTACACATACTAGCAGACAATTCCTGCTGTTTTTCACATGCACAACATATAGACGAACAGAGGCAAACTCTGGCCACCAGGGGGAGCTGATGCACTCTTAATCTCTCAGCGTCCCTTGTTGTTCCCTTCCGCATTCCTCAGCATTCCTGGAGTTCTTAATGGCCTCATAACTCAGTCAAAATTTTCCTCCCCACTTAATATGGTACCTTAATCTCCTATTTGACAGGTGCAACTGTCTTTCGGGTTGCAAAGGTCGACAGAAGGCTACACTTAAAGGTGTAGCACCCACCTCGACCCGGGCAGGCCTCAAACTCATGACCTACTGGTCAGAGAGATCTTATGCAGCTGACACTCATCCAGCTGCGCCACATTCCCAGTGCAGAGTTCCTTCATTCCTTAAGGAAGCAGTTATAAAATCACTACTGAAAAATATTTATAGTAAAGTACTTACAGCTGCTGTCAATTTGTCTTTGAAGAAGTCAATATTAGCGAAGAAGATTGGGGATGGGCATCTGAAGATCTTCACTCCCTCTGGCTCATAGATCTAGGTCCCAAAATATTATCTATTAATACAATGCATCCTATCATGAACAGCTCAGATATGCTAGTTCAGTGCTTCTCAACCTTCCTAATGCTGCGACCCCTTAATACAGTTCCTCATGTTGTGGTGACCCCTAACCATAACATTATTTTCATTGCTACTTTGGGGGGGGGTTGATTTTGTCATTTGGAAGTTGTAGTTGCTGGGATTTATAGTTCCCCTACAATCAAAGAGCATTCTGAACTCACCAACAATGGAATTGAACCAAATTTGGAACACAAAACACCCATGACCAACAGCAAATACTGGAAGGGTTTGGTAGGCATCGACCTTGAGTTTGGGAGTTGTAGTTCACCTACATCCAGAGAGCACTATAGACTCAACAATGATGGATCTGGACCAAACTTGACACGAATCCTTAATATAGCCAAATGTGAAAACTGGTGGACACACGGGAAAATAGATCTTGATATTTGGGAGTTGTAGTTGCTGGGATTTATAGTTCATCTGCAGTCAATAAGCCCCTTGCACCCTTCCAATGATAGAATTGGGTCAAACTTCCTACAAAGAACCCTCATGCCTTGAAGGAACTAGCTGGCGCGAGCCTCCATCCCACCTCACACACTCTCCGTCACCCACCCATGCGCATCATGCTGCCATGCACCAAGCACGCCTGCTCTCCCATCCGCGCTTGGAGTCTCAGAATCAGCCCTCCCCTTGGCTGGGAGGCCTGCCAATCACAGCAGAGGAGAACTTTAGGTGGGAGAATTCGCAGTCTGTTTCCAAAAAGAAAGAGAAGGAAAAGCGGAGAGATCTTCAACCCTCTCTGCCAAAGGGCTTCCTAAGACCATCAGAAATACATGTTTTCTGATGGTCTTTGGCGACCCCTCTGAAACCCTTTCGCGACCCCCCTGGGGGTCCCGACCCCCAGGTTGAGAAACACTGTGCTAGTTAGTATAAAATAATATGCTTACATCTGTGTAATCCTTTCTGTTTCTGTAGATATCTTTTCTTCCAACACTGGCTAGGAGTGTACACTTTGGACTGTAGAAAACAAAAAACGGAAAAATTTAATATTGCAATTTTAAATTAAAGATGGTGAAAGGAATTGTCTGAAAATAGTCTGGGACAACAGAAATGCCACTGGGGTATTTTAAAAACCAACGTAAAATAATGTACCAGTAAGGCCTTCTCACGGACCACCCTGAGAATTTCGGGGGAAGGGGGCTGAAGCACTCAAGCCCAGCCCCCCCCCCCGGCTACATGCCTGGAATCAATGGTCAGCAAATTATGCAGCTTAGCAGTTTAACCCACTGCACCACTGTTGCCCCATTTAGATAAGGCAAATAGTAGATACCTTGGAGATGGGGCCCACGTTTTAATGTATTTGTGTTTCATATACAGCTCATACACATAGCCTGAAGGTATTTTTATACACAGTCCTTCATGACCGTAAAGATGAATCCCCAACAATTATGAGCTTACTAGCTTGGGGACCCGGCCCTGCCCGGGTTATTTGTGAAGCGCAGCAGGATGAAGAGTGGGTCATGGGGGCTCTGTGTGCCAAGTTTGGTCTTGATCCATCATTATTGGGAGTTGCAGTGGTATCAAGAAATTACTGAAGGTAGTGCAAGTCCCATCATCTCTGTCCCCCCCCCCCCAAAGTGTAGTAGGATGTAGATTGGGTCATGGGGGCTCTGTGTGCTAAGTTTGGTCTGTATTGGTGAATGGATGAGGGATGCATTCTTTTTCGGAAGTGAGTGAAGGTACTTCAAGTCCCATCATCCGTGGTCCGTCTCACAGTAAACTGCACCAGGCTGTAGAGTGGGTCATGAGGGCTCTGTGTGCCAGATTTGGTGTTGATCAGTCATTGGATTAGGTTTGTAGCAGGATTGGGAAGTGAGGGAAGGTACTGCAAGTCCCATCATCCATGTTCTGTCCCCCTCCAAACTTCAGTAGGATGTAGAGTGGGTCACTGGGGCTCTGTGTGCCAAGTGTGGACTTTCTCGGTGTTTTTGGGGACCACAGTGGTCTGTGGGACCAGAGGGGTGTGAAAATACTACAAATTCCATCATCCATTGTCAGTCCTCCCCGAACCTCACCAGGACGTGAAGGCAGTCATGGGGGTTATGTGTGCCAAGTTTGGTCTCAATCGGTAGTGGATGAGGGTCGCAGCAGACTTGGGAAGTGAGTAGAGGTACTTCAAGTCCCATCATCCATGGTCCACCCTCCTCCAAACTGCACCAGAATGTAGAGTGGGTCATGAGGGCTCTGTGTGGCAAGTTTGGTGTTGATCAATCATAGGATTAGGTTTGTAGCAGTCTTGGAAAGTGGGGAAGGTACTGCAAGACCCATCATCCATGTTCTGTCCCCCAAACTTCAGTAGGATGTGGACTGGGTCCCCCCAAACCTCACCAGGACGTGAAGGCAGTCATGGGGGTTATGTGTGCCAAGTTTGGTCTCGATCAGTGATTGGATGAGGGTTGCAGCGGACTTGGGAAGTGAGTAGTGGTCCACCCTCCTCTGAACTGCACCAGGACGTAGAGTGGGTCATGGGGGCTGTGTGTGCTGAGTGTGGTCTGTATTGGTCCTTTTTGGTGGCCTCAGTGGTCTGTGGGAACCAAAGTGTTGGAAAGTACTACAAATCCCATAATCCGTGGGTCATGTCCCCGACCTGCGCCAGGACGTAAAGGGGGTTAGGGGGGTTATGTGTACCAAGTTTGGTGCAGGTCCATTACCCGCGCTGGTCGCTGTGGCCTGTGAAAGTGGCTGCCACTACAGCAACACTGTAGAAGCAAAGCACCAGCGCCACCTAGTGTTCACCACCAGAACTTTAGCAACACTGTAGAAGCAAAGCACCAGCGCCACCTAGTGTTCACCACCAGAACTTTAGCAATACTGTAGAAGCAAAGCACCAGCGCCACCTAGTGTTCACCACCAGAACTTTAGCAACATTGTAGAAGCAAAGCACCAGCGCCACCTAGTTTTCGCCACCAGAACTTTAGTTTTGCAAGTGCTTTAGACCTATTTAGAACCATGATTTCCCAGGCCTAATAATTAATTTGAGTACTGTGCTAATGACTTGATTAATTACTTTGCTCATTACTATAGCAAATACTTATAAAATAACTTTCAAAATTTTCGCTGCTACAAGAGCTTCAGGTGACAAGTTGAATAGACATTGTATAAAGGTTTACTCACAACTGTGCGCGGAATATAACTGTCAGGAGTTCAAATCCGAGCCCAGCTGCAAGTCCAAGATCCAGCCCCAGTAAAATAGCAGCCAGGAAGGTAACAATCCAGATAAACTGACAATATACAAGAAAAAAATCAAATAATCAGATAACGTGAAGACATTCAGTTATTTTTTTTTAAACACATGGAGATGCAAGGCATTTTGGGCCCTCACTTCTAATAGTAAATGGTGAAATCGTGAGTTGAGGAGAGAAGCCATGCTATAATTAGTAGCAATGAGTTTGGAAAAAAAGTTTCTGGATCATAATTCTCAGAATTCCTAGCCAGCATAACTTTCTCAAGCACTGGGGATGATTCACAGAAAATACAGATGAGTCACAAAGTTTATGACTTAAGGTTTAGGTTTATACATTGACTAGAGTGATCTTTGACTAGACATAATAATTTTGTCCCTTCTATACTGCCATATAAAATTCAGATTATATACTTTGAACTGGATTATATGACACTGTAGATTCATATAATCCAGCTCAAAGCAGATAGTATGGATTATCTGCCTGTCCCTTGGGTCCCCTTTTTTGCTCAATAGAGCTTCGGGGAACACATAGAGAGGCATAATGTGCATTATATTCTTCGAGACAATCAGAGTCAAAACAGAGTGCCATCAACTACAAAGAACTAAAGGGAAAAGTATACATGTTTTAGATACTAGGCCTGGGCAATCCATGGTTCTAAATGGTTCTAAAGTACTTACAAAACTAAAGTTCTGGTGGTGAACACTAGGTGGCGCTGGTGCTTTGTTTCTACAGTGTTGCTAAAGTTCTGGTGGTGAACACTAGGTGGCGCTAGTGCTTTGCTTCTACAGTGTTGCTAAAGTTCTGGTGGTGAACACTAGGTGGCGCTGGTGCTTTGCTTCTACAGTGTTGCTAAAGTTCTGGTGGTGAACACTAGGTGGCGCTGGTGCTTTGCTTCTACAGTGTTGCTAAAGTTCTGGTGGTGAACACTAGGTGGCGCTGGTGCTTTGTTTCTACAGTGTTGCTAAAGTTCTGGTGGTGAACACTAGGTGGCGCTGGTGCTTTGCTTCTACAGTGTTGCTAAAGTTCTGGTGGTGAACACTAGGTGGCGCTGGTGCTTTGCTTCTACAGTGTTGCTCAAGTTCTGGTGGTGAACATTTCAGAACTCTAACAAAACTTTCAAAAATTGTTATAAATGGCAGTTCCTAATGGTTCTGTCTTAAAAATTGCCAATAATGAAATAATAATGAAAATGTGAAAGTTTTGTTAGAGTTCTGAAATGTTCACCACCAGAACTTTAGAACCATTTAGAACCATGATTTTCCAGGCCTATTAGATAGTATTTGAATTCCTTTCTCCAAAATGAAATTAAATGAGCATCCTCTCTCCTGGCCTTCAGAAAAAAGTAAAAACTAGGCTACGAGACCAAGCCTTTGGTCAGTAAGCAATATAAGGAATGGTTGGGGATTATGTGCAATTGATATTTGAGATTTGGAACGGCCTTGGACCATGAGTTCTGAATTATGTGATTTTAACGTTTATATTAATAGCTTTTAATTCCACATTTTAATTGTCTAAATCAGGGGTGCTCAAGTAGTCGATCGCAATCCACTAGTCGATCTTCGGGCCACACCAACTGGATGGGGCGCTCCTGCCATGCGCGCGCACACCCTGCGTGTGTGTTTTTGTATATGTATATGTGTGTATATATGTAGATGTGTGTAAGTACAGACACTCTAAACTGCCAGGTGGGTGGGGGGGCTCCCAGCCTACATTCTAACTGAGGGAGTATTTGCATAATGCCTCTAATTGGTCAGCTCCACTAACATTCCGATACTCTAAACTGCCAGAGGGAGGTGGCATGGGGGATCATGGGAGTTGTAGTCCATAATGGGGTTTTTGGATTTGTGGTCGTTGGCTCTCTTTTGGGCTGGGGGGGGGGTGTTTTGGTAAACATACCTCGTAGGGTTTCTGGGTATGTGGGCTGTTTTTGTGTGTCTGCCTTGTGTGGTTTCTTTGTCTATAAGACAGGAACCACCACATGAAGAATTTTATATATATAGATGGTTGTTATATGTTAGGTTTTATGTGTATGTGAGGTATTAAATTTTGCCATAAATATGTTGGAGACCGCTTTGAGTTCCCCCCTTGGGGTGAGAAAAGGGGTATGCAAGTGAAGTATATTTTGTGCATGAAACAAAGTTTGCGTACACTGAATCATTAGGAAGCAAAGATGTCACTATCTCAGCCACCCATGTGAGCAATTTTGGATTTTAGAGTATTTTGGATTTTGTAATTGTAGATAAAGGATGTTTATCTATTTATTTATTTATTTATTTATTTATTTATTAGATTTTTATACTGCCTCTCTCAGCCCGAAGGTGACTCGAGGCGGTGTACGCATGGCAATGAATGCCCCATAAGATAAAACACATCGAAACAATTAATAGAACACCATATAAAAGCAATACAATTGGCAATTAAAATTATAAAATACAAATCTCAGCGTCTCGTTATTAAATTCGGTTTCCGTTGCATCGTCATATCATTCCGTAGGTCTCAATTAAATAATTACATTTCGTCTCCAAATGCCTGCTCGAACAGCCAAGTCTTAACTTTCTTTCGAAATGTTAAGAGGGAGGGGGCCGATCTAATGTCCCTAGGGAGGGCGTTCCATAGCCGGGGGGGCCACTGCTGAGAAGGCCCTGCCTCTCGTCCCCGCCAATCGGGTCAGCGAAGAAGGCGGGACCGAAAGCAGGGCCTCTCCGGATGACCTTAAACACCTGGATGGTTCATAGCAAGAGATGCGTTCGGACAGATAAGCTGGACCAGAACAGTTTAGGGCTTTAAAGGCTAAAGCCAGCCTGTGATTTACAATATTGTTTGCATGTACTTTTAACCAACGACAAAGGGAATTTCATGCTGTTTTTTTTTTATCATGATGTACTTACGCAGTCGTACTTGTCCTTTTTCCACAAAACCCCAATTTCTTTGAACTGCATCAGCATTCCTTTTAAATTGCCAAGAGCCAGAGCTGCAAGGACGGACTGGGGGCGGAAAATACCATAATACACTTTAAAAAGGGAAATTAATACTTAAATATTAGAAAGATTGGTATGTATCTGTGGTTCCTTCCTGCTAGAAGGCATCAAAGTGCCAGCCCTCCTTATGACCCATGGCATTTGTCCACTTGCATATAATCTACTAGCTATGCCCTGCCACGCATTGCTGTGGCCTATAGTAAGAATTTTCGAAGTAGAGGTAGATATCTGGACTATTATGAAAGAGAGGTACCTACCTATTATTTCCCCTCTTTTTCTTCCCCTTTCCCTTCCTCTCCTTTCTTCCTTCTCTACCTCTTTCTTTTATTCCTTACTAGCTTGGGGACCCGGCGGTGCCCTGGTTATTTGAGGAAGGCATTGTGTGCCATAGTTCTTCATTGGTGTGGGCCACAGTGCTCTAAGGAAGTGAATTAAAGTACTGCAAGTCCCATCATCCATGGTCCATCCTCCCTCAAACTGCACCAGGATGTAGGGTGCATCTTGGGGGGTCTGTGTGCCAAGTTTGGTCTTGTTCTGTCATTGTTGGGGGCCTAGTCAGGAAAATCAAGTTGAGGAAGCCTTACTGTCATTTCAGGCCCTAAACAATATCCCATGAGCTGAGGCCTAGTCAGGAGAATCAAGGCAGGCCCGGATTACCCATAAGGCCACCCTAGGCCATGGCCTAGGGCGGCAGCTATGGGAGGGCAGCAGATCCGGACCCCCCAAAATTGATTTTTTTTAAAAAAAAATCCGATCTTTGGGCGCTTGCTTCTGCGCCTGTGCAGTGAAGGAAGAAGGGGCGGGGCCGGCGCGAGCGAGGAGGAGGCGGGGGAAGCCACGCCAGACGTCCTAGGGGCGGGACTTCCCCCCGGCTCCTTCTCCCTTGCGCCGCCTCCGCCTCTCCTTCCTTCACTGAAGGAAGGAGCGGCGCCTGCCCACGCGAGCGAGAAGGAGCCGGGGGGAAGTCCCGCCACCCCTAGGGCATCTGACGTGGCTTCCCCCCGCTGCTGCCTCCTTGCTCGCGTGGGCGGGCGCCGCTCCTTCCAACAGTGAAGGACATAAGACCATAAGAACATAAGAACAGCCATGCTGAATCGGACCTCAGCCCATCTAGTCCAGCATTCTGTATCACACAGTGGCCCACCAGTTGTACACGGGGATCTCTAGCAGAAAGGAGGGCAAAACCCTAACCTGCTCCCGACCCCCCACAACCAGTACCCAGGGAAATCCTGCCTACCTCAACCAACTCCAAGGTGGCACTTGGATGTCCTTTTCAGTAACTACCGATACACTTGGTATCCATGAATCTGTCTAATCCTGCCTTGAAGCTGTCCAGGCTGACAGCTGTCACAACCTCCTCTGGAAGTGAGTTCCATAACCCAATGACCCTCTGGGTGAAGAAATATTTCCCTTTATTAGTCCTAATTTTCCTACCTTGGAGCTTCAGGAGTGCCCTCTAGTCCTAGTGTTTTGTGACAAAGAAAATATTTTTCTTTATTCACCTTTTCTATCCCATGCATGATTTTATACACTTCGATCAAGTCACCTCTTAAACGCCGTCTTTCAAGGCTGAAAAGACCAAGGCGTTGCAACCTGGTTTCATAAGGGAGCCGCTCCATCCCTTGGATCATTCTTGTTGCCCTTTTCTGTACCTTTTCCAGTTCCGTTATATCCTTCTTAAGGTGTGGAGACCAGAATTGTACACAGTACTCCAGATGTGGCCTTACCATAGATTTGTAGAGAGGCAATACAACATTTGCCGACCTATTTTCGATTCCCTTCCTGATCGTGCCAAGCATAGAATTTGCTTTTTCACTGCTGCTGCGCACTGGGTTGACATCTTCATTGAGCTGTCCACCAAGACCCCAAGATCCCTTTCCTGGTTTGTCTCGGAAAGCTTTGACCCCATCAATTTGTAGGTGTAGTTGGGGTTCTTTGCCCCGATGTGCATGACTTTACACTTGTTTAGGTTAAAATGCATTTGCCACTTTGTTGCCCATTCACTCAATTTCGAGAGATCTTTCTGGAGCTCTTTACAGTCAGTTTCATTTTTAACTACCCTGAACAATTTAGTGTCGTCTGCAAACTTTGCTACCTCAGAATTCACTCCTACATCCAGATCATTAATGAATAAATTAAAAAGTAACGGACCCAACACTGAACCTTGGGGTACGCCACTTCTCACCTCTTTCCACCCAGAGAAATGTCCGTTTATTACCACCCTTTGTTTCCTACAGTTTAGCCAGGTTCCAATCCAGGACAAGACCTGTCCTCTGATTCCATGGCTGAAGAGCTTATTTAGAGCCTTTGGTGAGGGACTTTGTCAAAAGCCTTTTGAAAGTCAAGGTAAACAATATCGACTGGGTCCCCTTTATCTATGTGTTTATTTACACCCTCAAAGAATTCTAACAAGT
Organism: Anolis apletophallus; assembly: GCA_030556195.1. Lineage (NCBI taxonomy): Eukaryota > Metazoa > Chordata > Lepidosauria > Squamata > Anolidae > Anolis > Anolis apletophallus. Next base: position 8,682,023 of record JARBWK010000012.1, read on the forward strand.
TAGTAAGACATGATTTGCCTTTGCAGAAACCATGTTGATTTTCTTTCAGCAATGCCTGTTCTTCTATGTGCCTAGTAATTTTTTTTTAATAATGGTTTCCATCACTTTGCCTGGAACTGAGGTTAAACTGACTGGTCTATAATTTCCTGGATCACCTCTGGATCCTTTCTTGAAGATCGGTGTCACATTTGCCTCCCTCCAGTCCTCGGGTACAGTGCAGAAGGAAGGAGGGGCGCCAGTGCAAGCGAGGAGGTGGTGGGGGGAAGCCACGTCAGACGCCCTAGGGGCGGGACTTCCCCCGGCTCCTTCTCTCTCACGCCGGCTCCGCCCCCCACAAACAGCCCCCGGGGCGGCATTTACAGAGTGTGGCCTAGAGCGCCACAAAACGTTACTCCGGGCTGCCTGCAGGGGACTCAGGGCGAATCACAATGCACATATACTGGCAAACATCCAATGCCCTTTGACATACAAACATGTAAGACAAAACACTCAGAATCAAATTAACATTTAACATTAGCACCGGTGTCAGCTGCATAAGGTCTCTCTGACCAATACGTCATGAGTTCGAGGCCTGCTTGGGTCAAGGTGGGTGCTCGACCTTTAAGCGTAGCCTGCTGTCGACCTTTGCAGCCCGAAAGACAGTTGCATCTGTCAAGTAGGAGATAAAGGTACCACATTAAGTGGGGAGGCAAATTTTGACTGAATTATGAGGCCATTAAGAACTCCAGGAATGTTGAGGAATGTGGAAGGGACGCAAGGAACGCTGAGAGATGAGGAGTGCGTCATCTCCCCCTGGTGGCCAGAGTTTGCCTCTGTTTGTCTATGTGTGTGTATTGTGGAAAACAGCAGGGTATGTGTGCCTGTAGTCCACTCTGAGTCCCCTTCAGGGTGAGAAGAGCGGAATATAAATAAAGTGTATTATTATTATTTCAGCTTCTGGCCACCAGGGGGAGCTGTCGCACTCCTTCACTCCTTTTACACACTTCCTGGAGATTTATGGCCTCATAAATCAGTTAAATTTAGCCTCCCCACCAAGTGGTACCTAAATTTCCTACTTGACAGATGCAACTGCCTTTCGGGTTGCAAAGGTCGACAACGAGCTACACAAATGGTCGAGTGCTCACCCCGACCCGGACAGGCCTCGAAATCATGACCTTCTGCTCAGTAGAGATCTTATGCAGCTGACTCCCAGCCAGCTGCGCCACATTCCCGGTTTCCCATCTGTCTTATAACAAGGAATAAAAGACGTTGTTGAACAACACGTTGTTCTTTTGGATGAAGAAGAGAGAGAGACTGTTGCTATGCAGAAAATCAGTTACCTTCTGCAGTGGTTCCAAGAGATGACTAATGGCAAGGATGACAATCATGACAATGACTGCTGAGAGGAGTCCGGCAATCTGAATAAGGAAAAAGTCCATTGTAAAACTCCGTCCTAGAAAATGACCGATCCACCAGTAAATCAGTCTTGGCTAAGCAGTACCTGTGTTTTGCCTCCTGTGCTTTCCTGTACACCAGACCTCGACAGTGAAGTGCTTGCAGCAAATCCTTTGAATGAACCACCAACGATGTTGCCTATTCCAAAGGCAATTAGTTCCTTAAAAAATAAAAATCAAAACAATTGTATAACTAACAACCAAAGAGTTTGACTGGCATTGGGACAGATAGACAGATGTCAAGTGATTACCTGGTTGGCATCAATGGGGTAATCGTGCTTGATGGAATACACTTTAGCTACTGAAAAGGCTACAGCGAAGCCAACAATGGCAATGGAGAAACCATCGCCCAAACAGCTTTGGAGAATACCCACATCTGGTGCGACAGGAGCCTGGAACCTGGAAGTGAAAGTGAAGTAAGAGAAGGGCTTTAAAAACTATTGAGTTATGTGTGTGCATGAAATGGTATCAGCATGCCAAGAGACAGGTAATTTCCTACAACCAGTTCTCATCTATCTATCTATCTATCTATCTATCTATCTATCTATCTATCTATCTATCAGGCATGGTTTAGAACCCAAAAATAGGGAATCAAAAAATCTAATTGGGGGGTTATTAGTAATAGAAAGACTTACAAAAAAATTCCCAAAATTTCTAAAATGTAACGTAATTACTAACGAAATTCGTTAGTAGTTCTAAAGTAGGCAAATCAGGGAAACAGGACTGACACTGTTTTAAGCACAGGCAAATCAAGGGGCAACATTTCCCTTGGTTTCCTTGCAGGGAGATATAATGCATTAATATATTAATATTAATATTAATATTATTAAAGGACAGGGTTTCTTTGCAGGGACATATAATGCATTAATATATTATTATTATTAATATTATAAAAGGACAGGGTTTCTTTGCAGGGACATATAATGCATTAATATATTATTATTATTAATATTATAAAAGGACAGGGTTTCTTTGCAGGGACATATAATGCATTAATATATTATTATTATTATTATTATTATTAAAGGACAGGGTTTCTTTGCAGGGACATATAATGCATTAATATATTATTATTATTATTATTATTATTAAAGGACAGGGTTTCTTTGCAGGGACATATAATGCATTAATATATTATTATTATTAATATTATAAAAGGACAGGGTTTCTTTGCAGGGACATATAATGCATTAATATATTATTATTAATATTATTAAAGGACAGGGTTTCTTTGCAGGGACATATAATGCATTATATTATTATTATTATTATTATTATTATTATTAAAGGACAGGGTTTCTTTGCAGGGACATATAATGCATAATATTATTATTATTATTATTATTATTATTATTAAAGGACAGGGTTTCTTTGCAGGACATATAATGCATTAATATATTATTATTATTAATATTATAAAAGGACAGGGTTTCTTTGCAGGGACATATAATGCATTAATATATTATTATTATTATTATTAAAGGACAGGGTTTCTTTGCAGGGACATATAATGCATTAATATATTATTATTAATATTATAAAAGGACAGGGTTTCTTTGCAGGGACATATAATGCATTAATATATTATTATTATTATTATTAAAGGACAGGGTTTCTTTGCAGGGACATATAATGCATTAATATATTATTATTATTAATATTATAAAAGGACAGGGTTTCTTTGCAGGGACATATAATGCATTAATATATTATTATTATTAATATTATAAAAGGACAGGGTTTCTTTGCAGGGACATATAATGCATTAATATATTATTATTAATATTATTAAAGGACAGGGTTTCTTTGCTGTGACATATAATGCATTAATATATTATTATTAATATTATAAAGGACAGGGTTTCTTTGCAGGGACATATAATGCATTAATATATTATTATTATTATTATTAATATTATAAAAGGACAGGGTTTCTTTGCAGGGACATATTATGCATTAATATATTATTATTATTATTATTATAAAAGGACAGGGTTTCTTTGCAGGGACATATAATGCATTAATATATTATTATTAATATTATAAAAGGACAGGGTTTCTTTGCAGGGAGATATAATGCATTAATATATTATTATTAATATTATAAAAGGACAGGGTTTCTTTGCAGGGACATATAATGCATTAATATATTATTATTATTATTATTAATATTATAAAAGGACAGGGTTTCTTTGCAGGGACATATAATGCATTAATATATTATTATTAATATTATTAAATAAAATAGTTGCCAATGCCCACCTCTGGTGCCGGCCTTGCTAATCTGTAGAGTTCTCCTCACTCCAGCTTTTTCCCATTCAGTTTTACCATAGCAGTCTAGGACCTCCGTTTGAACTCTATGGCTTTTCTTGATTCTGAACTCTTCCTTCTCCTCTCCGTGCTCTTTTCACTCCTGCTGCCCTTCTCTCAGCAGTTCTTATGTCCTTCTACTCTGTCCTTCTATCTAAACCCCCTTCCTGGGTGTTTAAATCGCTTTTTCGTCAGTCCTCCAGCCCCTCTAGGAGTCCCGATCTGGATCTCTCTATCGTTTCCAGCTCCTTTTTCACTTCCTGGAGGAGGCCTTTCACTCTAATTAGGCTCCAAGCATGGAAAGGCCCCGATTTGACTGTGAGTTATGTCTGCAAAGCTATTTTGGGGGAAATTTTCCTGTTGGGTGGGCATCCGAAATAGTTACTAATCTAATGAAAATTTGGGCCCAGGGGGTGCGGAAAAGAAAGTCCACTTCCGGGATTGGCCCTGCGATGCGTATAAACTTGAAAGTCCCATACATACGAATCCCTTCCGATTTCTTTTCATTTTCATAACTTTTTTCTCATGCCTACTATCTATCTATCTATCTATGTATATAATAACAGAGAATGTTTGCGGCGGGAGGTGCGGCGGTGCAGAGGAATATGTGGCAGCGTTTCGATTGGCTCCCACTGTGGGATTATTTGCATAAAGGACTCTGATTGGCCAGCCTCAGAACTCCAACACTCTAAGGCAGTATTTCCCAACCTTTTTTGAGCGGAGGCACACTTTTTACATTTACAAAATCCTGGGGCACACCACCAACCAAAATGACACAAAATGACACTCTAACACAGTAATACCCTGTAGCTTGCTTCAAATAAATTGCCAGTAATTTTGAAGGATGCTTTTGGTCCATTTTTAATTTGCACAGCGTCTGTTGAATGTTCTAGAAATCCTTTCTGCCTATCTCAGTAGTAGTAGATAGGTAGTTTGTACTCCACAGGAGGGATATTACTCTATCTGTAATGTAATGATTTATTTTGAACGCCAGATGGTGCTCTTCTGTTCAAAATAAATCATTACATTGTAAAAAGTGGTGCTTTTCTTCTTTTATGGCGTCAAGCCTTTATTTCGGCACCTCTTTTTCACAACAGGCTGCACAGCTGTGACTCCACTCCTGCGCGAACTGCACTGGTTTCCTATTGAATTCCGGATCTCCTTCAAGGTGCTAGTCTTAACTTTTAAGGCCTAGTAAGGTTTGGGGCCAGTGTACCTGAAGGAGCGGCTTACCCCATACGTGCCCAGAAGATCACTGCGTTCAGAGGGGCTCAACCTACTGGAGGTGCCTGGTATCAAGACCTACAGGCTATCGAGCACGCGGCAGAGGGCGTTCACGGTGGCCGCGCCGAGCCTCTGGAACTTGCTGCCGGAGGAGACGAGAGCCCTACGGGGCTTGATGGCATTTCGCAAGTCCGTAAAAACTTGGTTGTTTAGGCAGGCATTTGGCTCTGACTAATGCCTGCTATAACCTGCCATCCTGCCGCCTGCACTACCGCCGTCCTACCGGGATTTTATTGTTTGGGAGTGTTTTATAATGCTATTTTATGTGTTTTTCTGTGTTTTTATCTGGTCTTTTAATGCTATTTTATGTGTTTTTATCGTTGTAAACCGCTCTGGGCTCCGGAGAGAGTGGTCTACGACAGGGCTGTCCAACTGGCGGCCCGGGGGCCATATACGGCCCCCCAGCCCCTTCCTTCCGGCCCCCTAAGCTTTTTAATTTAAAAAAAATTGAAAAATAAAATAAATAATAAACATTAAAAAATACCTACTTCCGGGTTCGGAGCGAGTATCGCGAGAATACGCAATCCACACGGGATTTCGCTGTCAACGTGAGATTACGCCGGTGTTGACAGCGAAATCCCGTGTGGATTGTGTATTCTTGCGCTACTCTTCGGCTACTCTACTACTGGATCGCTGATGCCCACAGATGCGATTAGGACCTTCTTCGACTCAGTCGGTCGTCGCCTCTCTCGTCGTCCGGGTACTCCTGGATCCTGCGCGTTTGGAAAAGGTAGGCCGAAGCAGGGGGCTCCTCAGGGGGGCTCCTCATTCCCTCCCCCCATCTCCCCTCATGTATTAAATATGAAATTAAATATATTTAAAGATGAAATAAGGGAAGATGGGATACATTAAAATAAGGGGGGAGGGGAGGATGGAATTATATATATTTAATATTAAATTAAAATCATGCAGGGGGCGGGGGTGGGGAGGGGGTGGAGCCAGGGGCGGAGGCAGACCCTTTGGCCCCCTAGGTCATCAGAGACCGGAATTCCGGCCCTTGGGCCAGTAGAAGTTGGACAGCTCTGGTCTAGGAAATTGAATAAATAAATAAATAAATAATATGCAGGGGACAAAGAGTAGGCAAAATAATAATAATAATAATATAGTGAAACTAGCAATATGCACAATTACAAAAGTTTTATAAAGTTAATGTATCAAACAGTGGATTTGAAACACACGGAGTACAGTTTGGCACCCGCATGATGTTGGCACCTCCGTGGGAGAAAAAGGAAAAATCTCCCTTACCGCGTTGGATTAGGCTCTGTACTGGATAATCTGCAATATATAGAAGTTCAATATATAGGAGTTATCCACAAACAGAGGGCAGCATGCGAAGGAAGTGAGGAGCGCAAGTGGGCGGTTCCAAAAGTTATCCACAAGTGGGCGGTTCCAAAATGACGCAGCGTCATTTTGGAGCCGCCCATTGGGCTCCTCTGCTCCTGTGCATGCTGCGTAACGCTTTTCCCTCGCAGCAGGGGGCGTCTGTGGACAGAGCCTAGTACCAACGTGGTAAGGGAAGATTTTTTCTCCCATGGAGGAGGACAAATAATAGCGGCGGCAAAAGGAGGGGGGAAGGAAGGGGGGCAAAAAGCTTTTCTGGAGGCACAGCTGGAGCTCTGCAAAGGCACAGGAGTCGCGTGGCGTCTTTTTGCCTAGGGCGCCAAAAGATGTTAATCCGGGCCTGAGCTCACCCGTGTCCTTAGTCTGGGCGGAGGACACCGGAGCCCGCCGGGTGTGGGGATGGCTTGCCCTTGCCACCAGAGACAGAGGCGCTGGATGTGTTGTGGTCCCCTGGAAGGGAGTCCATCTCCTTTGCGGCGCCCCGTTGTCGTGGGGGCTGGCATCAGCGTCGCTGCCTCTCCCTTTCGGAGAGGCAGGCTCTAAAGATGGCGGCAGGCCTGGAAACACTGCCAGTGGGCTGTTGTCCTTACCATCAGGTCCCGAGAAGCCTCGGCGCAAGAGCAAGCACCGCATCAACTGGAACCGGAAGCAGAGCCAACATCTGAACTGCATGATATGGATAGTATGCAGTTGGGCGCAGTTCAAACTGCATTATATGAGCCTACAATGGCCATATAATGCAGATCAAATGTTACAACCATATTTATATAAGCACCAGAGAATATATACACGGACAGCAGTCCCTTTGTCACCATTTCCCACCTCATAGCTATTCCAGGAATTTCAACTATCTTTGAAATTTCAGTTATGGTATGACAAAACATTCATCCGACAACTTACACATATAATGGAAAGCAATTGATACAAAAGACGCAGTCCGGCATGATAGGGTAAACAATATAACTTACCCCGCCTCCAAGTCTCCCACAACGGCGACCTTAAATCGTTTTTCAAAATTCAAGACAGTGGATAGCGCCGTTGCTATGACTGTCTGAAAAAAAGCACAAAGGCATGCATAAAAATTTCAGCGAGGTGATTCTCATTATCTCGCTCTCTTTCTTAGTAGTATGAGTAGACACATTCTTTGTTTGCATATCACTGAACGTCCCTTATGACACATTCATTTTCCTAATCAAACCAGTTTTCAAATATTACCTTTATATCAAGGGTCGGGAATCTATGGCTCGCGAGCCAGGTGTGGCTCTTTTGATGATTGCATCTGGCCCGCCGATGATTTTAATGATTGCATCACTCCCCAAAGCGGGCCCGCAGTAAGCCGGGAGGACGCCCCGGGCAGAGGGCCCCAAGATGGCTGCCACCCGCTCCCGCCTGCAACGCACCACGGCTGCACATGTCGCGAGCAAAACAATTGGGGGGGGAGGGGCATGGCACAGGAGCAACCAGCCCGACCAAGCGGCTGCCGAGCGCCATCCCGCCGCCCCGCCCCGGGAAGGCCAGCTGAGGCCTGGCATTCACAGGGAGATACGAGGAGCAGGGCCACCACCTACAGCAACCCCTGCCCCCGTCCATCGCCACAGCGCCCCCGCAGCAAGAAGGGGAAGGGCGCGCAGGAGCGAAAGAGCCCAGCCAACAGGAAAATTTGCGGCCCAGGGTGCGAGGCAACAGGGCGAGACAGCCCCGGTGGCGCCCGATGCCTCAGGGCCACAATGAGGGAAAGAAAAAAACTTGGCCTGGGAGGGAAGAGGGCCCACCAGCCACGCAGGCCTGGATTACCCATAAGGCCAACAAGGCCATGGCCTATGAGCACAGGCCTAGAAGGGCGCCAAATCATGGACCACCCCCCTTCTCTTCTTCCCTTAGGCTGCGGCACCTCCTTCCTTCCTTTCCTCCCTTTCTTTCATTCCTTCCCCCACATCCGAGAATTGGCGGGGGCCGCCACCAGGTGGTGGGGAGGGCGCCCCGGCGTCCTGTGCGGCGCCCGCCCATTTTCGGCAGCCAATGGCGGGCCTCTTCCGCAACCAATCTGCGGGGCTGGGTGACGTCAGGCGCGGCAGCGAGGGCGAGGAGGAAGAGGCAGAGGGAAGCTGCGGCGCCTCTTCGCGAGCGCCTCAGCCTCTGCCTCCTCCGCCATGTTTCTGGGTGCTGCAGCGGCCGCCCGGGGGCTTCCCTTCCTTCCTCTTCCTTCTCCGAGAAGGAGGAAGGAAGGGAAGCCCCTGGGCGGCTGCTGCGGCACCTAGGAACATGGCGGAGGAGGCAGAAGAGCCACAGCGCTTGCGAAGTGTGGCCTAGGGCGGCACAAACAGTTAATCCAGGCCTTCACCCACGACCTTGCAGGTATCGGTCATTTTAGAAGTAGATTAAAGCAACGTTGACTCCAGATCACACCTGCCGTAACCACCATATATTATATGGCTCTCGCTCAAATAAATTTCCAAAATTTTTGCTTTCATGGCTCTCTGAGTCAAAAAGGTTCCCGACCCCTGCTCTATATAAAAGAAATACCAAAGTATGTATGTATATGTGTATGTCAGCTGGTGGTTTGTATGTACCATTCTGCCTGGATCTACACTACCCTATATCCCAGGATCTGATCCCAGACTATCTGTTTTGAATGGGATGAGGTGAGTCTACACTGACAGATAATCTGGGATAAGCAGATAATTTGTGATCAGATCCTGGGATATAGGGCGGTATAGATCCAACCAAAGTATCCTACCTAGCTTGATGGAGCTGAACTAAACTTGGCACATATATCCTTCATTATCCAAATAGAAACACACCTTTTGGGACTGGAATGATAAAGATTGGTTGTTGCTTAGGCAAATCAGCTCTCTGATTGGGAAAGAAAGGAAGGCCCCTTCTGCATTGCCATATAAAATCCCGATTATCTGCTTTGAACTGCATTATATGGCAGTGTAGACTCATATAGACAGTGTAGACTCTCATACACGGTAAGACTGGCTTTAGCACAGCTGGTTAATCACCGTCTGCAGATGAAAGTTTACGAGCAAAGAAAGCTCTTCAGCAACATAATGGAACAACAGCACCCCCCTGTGGCCGGAACGGAGCACAGCCTCCAAAATTTGCCAAATGATGAGAAAAAGCCTGTTGTCTGTCTTGCCATTGTATAATCGGCATTGGATATTTGCCGTATATGTCTTCTGTGATCCACCCTGAGTCTCCTTCGGGGTGAGAAGGGCGGAATATAAGTACTGGAAATAAATATAATCCAATGTAAAGCAGATAATGTGGATTATTAGTTTTGGTAATCCGGATTATATGGCAGTGTATAAGGGGTCGGAGTGAAGCCGATTGGCTGCTGCTACGTGACATGTGTATGAAGGGAAGGGAAGAAAGGCAGGTAAAGGGAAGGATGAAAGGAAACGGAGGGAAAGAAGGAAGGAAGGAAGGGTAAAGTAAAGGAAGAAGAGAAGGAGAAGGTGTATGAGGGAAATGGAGGAAGGATAGAAACAGTCACAAAGAAAATGCATACCCAGGTCAATAATAATAGAGTAAAATAATAAATGTAATAATAATAATAAATCGTGTAAAATAATAAATGTAATAATAATAGAGTAAAATAATAAATGTAATAATAATATAATAAAATAGTAATTATAATAATAGAGTAAAATAATAAATGTAATAATAATAGAGTAAAATAATAAATGTAATAATAATAATAAATCGTGTAAAATAATAAATGTAATAATAATAGAGTAAAATAATAAATTTAATAATAATAGAGTAAAATAATAAATGTAATAATAATAAATAGAGTAAAATAATAAATGTAATAATAATAGAGTAAAATAATAAATCTAATAATAATAAATCATGTAAAATAATAAATGTAATAATAATAGAGTAAAATAATAAATGTAATAATAATAAATCGAGTAAAATAATAAATGTAATAATAATAGAGTAAAATATTAATTGTAATAATAATAATAAATCGTGTAAAATAATAAATGTAATAATAATAGAGTAAAATATTATTATTGTAATAATAATAATAAATCGTGTAAAATAATAAATGTAATAATAATAGAGTAAAATAATAAATGTATTAACAATAATAAAGAGGATAAAATAATAAATGTAATAATAACGATAGCATAAAATAATAAATGTAATAACAATAGAGTAAAATAATAAATGTAATAATAATAATAAATTGTGTAAAATAATAAATGTAATAATAATAGAGTAAAATAATAAATGTAATAATAATAAATCATGTAAAATAATAAATGTAATAATAATAGAGTAAAATAATAAATGTAATAATAATAAATCGTGTAAAATAATAAATGTAATAATAATAGAGTAAAATATTAATTGTAATAATAATAATAAATCGTGTAAAATAATAAATGTAATAATAATAGAGTAAAATATTATTATTGTAATAATAATAATAATAAATCGTGTAAAATAATAAATGTAATAATAATAGAGTAAAATAATAAATGTAATAATAATAGAGTAAAATAATAAATGTACTACTATGAATAATAGAGTAAAATAATAAATGTACTACTACGAATACTAGAGTAAAATAATGCATGTAATAATCTATTAATCTATTAATAATATATTAATCTATTAATATTTAAGATGGTGGAATAGCACAAAAACGGTGACACCACCCCAATTTACATACTGAAATGAAAAAGCCTGACTTCCCATTGTCATCCAGTCCAATAACAACCATTTCATAATGGATCTTAACAGTATGTTTTTGGATCGTCCCTGGTTAATTCCAGCGTGATATTAATGTAGATGAGCTGGACTTCTTAGCAAGAGAATTTGATACAGTCCCATGATGTACCACTGACTATGGGTGCATCGAGAGTGCCGGGGGGGGGGGGGTGTTCTTAAACAAAAATCTACCCTGGAACTATTTTAAAAAACAAGCCAAAATCTTTACCACAATGAGTTCAATGGGAATCGGTGCTGGGAGTTTGGTTTTGTAGCGTTCATTCAATTCTTTGACCACAAATACAATGACCAGGATTATAAGTGATGTGACGAGATCGGCAATGTTTGTGTCGGTTATTTGACTAAATACATCTCTTAGGACCTGTTGCAGAATGGAAAGAGAAACAGAATGTTACAATGGATAACAATTATATATATATAGGAAGTCCTCTACCAGCCCGCACCACAGGAAGAACACCACCATCCCCATGTCAGCATAGGCAAATCTGTGCTTAAGTCCGTTCAGCAGTTCACCTACTTGGGAAGCATCATCTCATCAGACGCCAAGATTGACAAAGAGATAGATCACAGATTATCAAAGGCATATAGTGCATTCGGAAGGCTTCACAAAAGAGTCTGGAGTAACAAGCACCTGAGGCAAAGCACCAAAATCAGTGTGTACAGAGCTATCATACTGTCTATTCTCCTCTATGGGTCTGAAACATGGGTCACCTATTGGCAACACCTACGACTCCTCAAACACTTTCATCAGCGCTGTCTTCGCACAATCCTAAATATATGTGACGAATGTCGCTGTCCTTGAGCAAGCAGGGATCACCAGCATTGAGGCCATGCTATTGAGAACACAGCTGCGCTGGGCAGGGCATGTCTCTAGGATGGAGGACCACCGCCTCCCAAAAATACTACTCTATGGTGAACTCACCACGGGTCAGCGCAAGAGAGGCGCTCCCAAAAAGAGATATAAGGACTCCCTGAAACAACATCTCAGGCTTGGCCAGATTGATCACCAACAATGGTCCACCCTGGCCTCACATCGGGAGACATGGAGACGCACTATCCACAATGCTGTGGCCTCTTTCGAGAAGACATGCCGAATGGGTCTAGAAGAGAAACGACAACGCAGAAAGAACCGCAACTTGGAAACAACATCACCCAAGGAGACTTTCTGCTGTGCTTTCTGCAACCGGACTTGCCTATCTCAGATTGGCCTTTTTAGTCATCAACGCGCTTGTAAAAAGCGTGGGATGAGTCCTTCCTAAGGATCTTCGTTCGCAAAGTAATGCCGATATATATATATATATATATATATATATATATATATATATATATATATCTCGCATTCCGATATCTCATTTTAAGTCTATCTTATTATATAAAGGAGGTCCTGTCATGGAACGACCGTCCTAGGCAGAGAAACCTTACAAGGCAGAGACACCAAACCTGGCAACAAAAATAGGCCTCAAGCAAGGTAGGTTTTTAGCAAAGAAACTTTCCCCCCCAAAACCTAGAAGGCCCCCAAAACAACGATACAAAAAAACCTACATTTCCCAGCGTCCTCCGCGCTGCCAACGAATCTCCCGGCCTCTACATTCTGACAACATGATTGGTTGCCAATGAGGGAGTATTTGCATAACGCCTCTATTTGCCAGCCAACATGAACATTCCAACCCATAATAAACTGGCAGAGGAGGATAAGGCAAAGGCCTGAGGCAGTCGCCAACACAAACACCCAATTCACTTCCCACAGAAAATTTAAACCCCTACAAATCACAGACCACGCCCAAAATTGACAGTAAGGCTTCATTAACTCGATTTTCCCGACTAGGCCTCAGCTCATGGGACATTGTGTATGGCCTGAATTGACAGTAAGGGATCTTTAACTTGATTTTCCCGACTAGGCCTCAGCTCATGGGACATTGTGTATGGCCTGAATTGACAGTAGCCTATCTTGGCACACAGAGCCCCTATGACCCACGCTACATTCTACTGCAGTTTGGAGGAGGGTGGACCATGGATGATGGGATTTGATGTACCTCCATGGATTATGGGATTTGTAGTACTTTCAAACCCTTCATTCCCCACAGACCACAGATTATCTGCTTTGATAATCTGGATTACATGGCAGTGTAGAAGGCACCTAAGGAAGCTTGGGTTCAAATCCCGAATCAGCCATGACACTTAGGATGGGGCCCCTTCGTGTGAGTTTGAGATACTTACCCATATAATTCCCAATGGAGTATTATGACCTGGAACTGGCAGTTGAAATATGAATTTCAGCTGAGACATGACTACGTGGATAGCGGCCGCTGTTGTGAATCCACTTATTAATGATTGAGATAAATACATGACTATGAATCCAATCCGCAGGACACCCAACAGCAGCTGGAATATAAACAAACACATTGTGTTTACACACACACACACACACACATAATACAAAAATCATAGTAATACCAAAAGAAAAATCATCACAAGCAGGTTAGTTTTAGACTATGCTTGCCTCCTAATATTAATACTTGACATCCACATACTGTTCTTTTATGTGCTGAATGCTCTTCACATACTAGTTCTGAGGTTATCTCATGTGCACTGGGGTATGTTGCCCAAATGCATAGAGCAGGGGTGCTCATTAGGTAGATGCAGTTAAAGTCACAAGTTCGAAAACAGTTTTAGCTCTAATTACAGAAATTAGATACCGCTAAAAAAAAGCCGGGGAAGTGTTGTACCATGCCATAAAGAAAAAAAAGATCAGAAAATGCTGGAATACGGAAGTCCTGACAGCTCTTCGTTATAGAACATGGAGTGACAGCACCCCCTTGCGGCATGACACAAAACCCCCCTTCTGTTCTGTCTGTGTACTGTGCACGTCTATACCAGGGGTAGGGAACCTATGGCTCGGGAGCCAGATGTGGCTCTTTTCATGATTGCATCTGGCTCTCCAGAGCAGCCTGGGCCTCAGTTTCCCAGCATGCAGTGGGGAGGAGTGATGCTCTTCCTTCCTTTCTTTCTTCCCCTTCACCCTTTCCTTCTTTCCTCCATTCTCCCTCTTCCTTTCTTCCTCTTCCTTCCTTTCTCCCCTTCACCCTTTCCTTCTCCTTCTCTCCTTCCTTTTCCCTCCCTCTCTCCCCTTCCTTCTTTCCTCCATTCTCCCTCTTCCTTTCTTCCTCTTCCTTCCTTTCTCCCCCTTTCCTTCTCCTTCTTTCCTTCCTTTTCCTTCCCTCTCTCCCCTTCCTTCTTTCCTCCATTCTCCCTCTTCCTTTCTTCCTCTTCCTTCCTTTCTCCCCCTTTCCTTCTCCTTCTTTCCTTCCTTTTCCTTCCCTCTCTCCCCTTCCTTCTTTCCTCCATTCTCCCTCTTCCTTCCTCTTCCTTCCTTTCTCCCCTTCACCCTTTCCTTCTCCTTCTCTCCTTCCTTTTCCTTCCCTCTCTCCCCCTCCTTCTTTCCTCCATTCTCCCTCTTCCTTCCTCTTCCTTCCTTTCTCCCCTTCACCCTTTCCTTCTCCTTCTCTCCTTCCTTTTCCCTCCCTCTCTCCCCTTCCTTCTTTCCTCCATTCTCCATTCTCCATCTTCCTTCCTCTTCCTTCCTTCCTTCCTTTCTCCCCTTCACCCTTTCCTTCTCTCCTTCCTTTTCCTTCCTTTCTCCCCTTCCTTCTTTCCTCCATTCTTCCTCTCTCCCTCTTCCTTCCTTCCTTCCTCTTCTATTATTTCCCCCAAGTCAACCTTTTCTTCTCCTTCCTTTCTTTTCACTTCCCTCTCTCTCCCCCTTTTTTCTTTTTGTCTTTTCCCTCCATTATTTTACTTTTTCCTCACTCCCTTTCCTTTCTTTTCCCCACCCTTTCCTTCCCCCCTTCCCATTTCCTTCTTTCTTTTCCCCTCCTTGTCTCTCTCCTGCTTTTCTTTTCTTCCTTTTCCATAGTTGGTTCTTAGTTTTCTTTCTTCCTCTCCCCCTCCCTCCTGTATTTCCTCTGTCTTTCTTCCTTTCCCCCTTCCTTCCTTTCCCCCTTCCTTCCTTTCCCCCTTCCTTCCTTCCTTCCTTCCTTCCTTCCTTCCTTCCTTCCTTCCTTCCTTCCTTCCTTCCTTCCTTCCTTCCTTCCTTGTGCTTTCATGGCTCTCTGAGTCAAAAAGGTTCCAGACCCCTGGTTTATACAAACGGCATTGAATGTTTGCCGTTTATGTGTACTTGTGATCCGCCCTGAGTCCCCTTCGAGATGAGATGGGTGGAATATAAATAAAGTATTATTATTATTATCGAATGACTTGCTTTTCAGGCCCTTGTGTACAATATACTTGCCTTTTTTGCGTTCACAATACCATGAGAAATGTTGTGGGGTGACTTCATGGTTGATGAATAGGTTCATCATGAATAGAAGTTGTAGTTCAAAATTTTGGTGAGTTATATCTTCCCGACCCTTCATTCAATATCTTGTTCTGGAAATAAATACCCACCTGAATGATGCCAGCAAGCACAGTCACAGATACCGCGACCATTACTCTTTTCTGATCAGTCAATGAATCATTTTGTGTGCCATTGTTTTTGGCTAGGCTGCTTTCAGATGTCTCTGGGACGATTCTTAAAACTGCTGCTCCCACCATCAAGCTCAGGACAGGGAAAGGACCTGGGTGGTTTAAGTGTCACAAGGGGAAATATTAATCTTTGTTTGTAGCTTAGAGCAGTGCTATCCAACTTCTGGCGGGTCCAGGGCCGGATAAGAGGTCACTGATGACCTGCGGGGCCGCTTGGCCCCGCCCCCAGCCCAGGCCCCGCCCCCTCCTAAAGCCGCGAAAGGAGGAGGAGGGCGGCGCCAAGAGCAGCGCGTCACAGGCCTGGCATGACGCTGCTCTTGGCACCGCTACTCCTCCTTTTCGCGCCCTCCCTCCCTTCCTAGGCCGGGAGCCGCCGAAAAGGGGCAGAAGGCGGCGCCAACGGCAGCGCGTCACCTGCCTGGTGTGACGCGCCGCTGCCCCTTGGCACCGCCTACTCCTCCTTTCGGCGCCCCCCCTTCCTAGGCCGGGGGGCCGCGAAAAAGGAGGAGTAGGCGGTGCCAAGCAGCGCGTCACGCCAGGCCTGTGACGCGCTGCTCTTGGCGCCGCCTTCTGCCCTTTTCGGCGGCTCCCCGCCCTAGGGAGGGCGCCGAAAGGAGGAGCTCTTCCTCCTCCTCCCCGCCTGCCCCCCCCCCCGGCCGCCTTTTTTTTTTAAAAAAAATCGATTTTTAAAAAAATTTAAAAATGGCGGCTGAGGGCATAGGTGGGGCCGTGTCCAACAGGCTACGGGCGGATCCGGCCCCGGGCCCTCAGTTGACAGCCCTGGCTTAGAGCAGTGTTTTTCAACCTTTTTTGAGCCGACACTTTTTACATTTGCAAAATCCTGGGGCACACCACCAACCAAAATGACACAAAATGACACTCTAACACAGTCATACATATAGTTAATATGTTTTTAAATGTATTTATACACCCAGTATGAAACCTGGGCCTGTTTCGATGAACACAACATAGATATGCTGGCAGGAATGGCAGAAAGACACAAACTTCCCACACAGAACTCCCATAACCAAGAGAAAATGCTATAAGATTTTGGTGGGCATTGACCTTGAGTTTTGGAGTTGTAGTTCACCTATATCCAGAGAGCACTGTGGACTGAAACAATGTTGGATTAGGACCAAACTTGGCATGAATACTCAATATGCCCAAATGTGAACACAGATGGAGTTTGGGGGAAATAGACCTTGACATTTGGGAGTTGTAGTTGCTGGGATTTATAGTTCACCTACAATCAAAGAGCATCCTGAACTCTTGCAACAATGGAATTGAACCAAACTTGGCATATTGAACTCTCATTCCCAACAGAAAGTACTGAAAGGGTTTGCTTGGGAATTGACCTAGAGTTTGGAAGTTGTAGTTCACCTACACCCAGAGAGCACTGTGGACTTAAACAATGTTATGTTGTTGTTTGTTTTCTATCCAGAATCACAATGTTGGAAGGAGGCTCACCACTTTAAGGTCCCTAAAACAGGCATGGGAAAACTTCGGCCCTCTGGGTGCTTTGGACTTCAACTCCCACCGTTCCTAACAGCCTGAGGCCCTTTCCTGCTTAAGTAGCTGAGGGGGGAAAAGGCAGGAGCATGCGCAATGCCCCACGGAAGACGCTCCCTCGTTCCCGCAATGCCCCGCGGTCGGAAGGAGCGCCGCGCGCAGGGCAGAAGCACCCCATCTGGCTGCGATCGACCTCATTTGGACTTGTAATCGACGAGTCGATTGCCATTGACTTCTTGGGCAGCCCTGGTCTATGAGAATTTTTACCATGCATGTCCTCGTTTTCCTTTATGAAATGTTGGCGGGTATGCCGGGCTATATTGTAAAACCTCAGCATGAGATTATTTTTTTTAGATGCTTGGAGGAAATATCATAGCACAAGTTTACAACCGTATATCACTCAACTTACCAACTGAAATATGTCTGGAAGTGCCAAAGAAAAAATAGATAACCACTGGGAAAAAGGCTGCATACAGTCCATAGCCTGCAGGTATATTTACCAGCAAAGCAAAGGCAAGACCTGAAATGAAAGAGAAGGGAATTCACATCACACTGAAGAATATAGGAGTGTACGCGAGACTGCGTGGGGATTTCTATAGAGCAGTGTTTCCCAACATTTTTTGGGCCGCGGCACATTTCTTACATTTACAAAATCCTGGGGCACACCACCAACCAAAATGACACAAAATGACACTCTAACACAGTAATGCATATAGTTAATATGTTTTTAAATGTATTTATACACTTAGTGGGAAACCTGGGCCTGTTTCGATGAACACAACATAGATATGCTGGCAGGAATGGCAGAAAGACACAAACTTCCCACACAGAACTCCCATAACCAAGAGAAAATGCTATAAGAGTTTGGTGGGCATTGACCTTGAGTTTTGGAGTTGTAGTTCACCTATATCCAGAGAGTACTGTGGATTCAAATAATGTTGGATCAGGACCAAACTTGGCATGAATACTCAATATGCCCAAATGTGAACGCAGATGGAATTCAGGGGAAATAGACCTTGACATTTGGGAGTTGTAGTTGCTGGGATTTATAGTTCCCTAGAATCAAAGAGCATTCTGAACCCCACCAATGAAAGAACTGGGCCAAACTTCCCACACAGAACCCTCGGGAGGCAAGAGGAGGTCTCTACTGGGGAAAGGGAGGCGGGCCTTCCCAATGCATGGAGAGGAAGAGACCAAGTAGACGAAGGGTGGGGGGGGGTGTTTGTAATTTTGTGCCTTTATCGAGGTAGGTTTCTTAGGGTTTTTATACTTCAACACACTAGACTCTCCCCCGGGAGGTTCCAATTTCCCACGGCACACCTGATGATCGCTCACGGCACACTAGTGTGCCCTGGCACACTGGTTGGGAAACACTGCCCTAAAGAAACAAAACACTGGGCTTGTGATCAAGTGCTTAAACCCTTAAACCTGGGCGGGGGGCATGGATTCATCCGACCTAGTCAAAACCTCACTATTTGATGGGAGATGTATTTGTATTTATTGGAACTTTTTAAATAATAATAATAATAACTCCCATAACCAAGAGAAAATGCTATAAGAGTTTGGTGGGCATTGACCTTGAGTTTTGGAGTTGTAGTTCACCTATATCCAGACAGCACTGTGGATTCAAATAATGTTGGATCAGGACCAAACTTGGCATGAATACTCAATATGCCCAAATGTGAACACAGATGGAGTTTGGGAAAAATAGACCTTGCCATTTGGGAGTTACAGTTTCTGGGATTTATAGGTTTTCCTGCGGCACACCAGGTGATCACTCACGGCACACTGCTATAGGGACCAATGCTTTACTAGTCAAATAACTAGGTTACCTTGTAAGACGGCAACTAGCCCTGTGCTAATTCCTGAGACAACGGCGCTGAGGATCCAGTCCTTAAGGCGATAGGCTGGAAGCCAGGATATGATGGGGAATAAATTGAGAGCAATTTTCTTCGCCTTCTGTGGAGTGCAGCTGAAAAGACACCAGTTCGTGCAATAGTTTAAACGCTCATGTTTTTGTGGGATCCAACAAAGAACAATATAATAGAAAGATGTTTAGGAAGGGCGGAGGTTTAGCACAGCTGTTAAATCAGCAGCAGCTAAAAGATCTATCAACCGAAAGGTTGCGAGTTCGAACCCCTGCCCACTGTTTACCTAAGCAGTTCGAAAACAGCTTTAGCTGTAATTAGAGAAATTAGGTACCACTGAAAAGTGGGGGAGGCTTTTACAATGCCATAAAGAAAAAGAAGATCAGATGCTGGAATGCGGACGTCCTGACAGCTCTTCGTCATAGAAGGATGGATCGACAGCACCCCCTATGGCACGCAGGGGCGGTCTAAGGTAATTTCGCATGGTAGGCGAAAATTATTTCGCCGCCCCCCCAAAACACATTATTTCCCCCAGCCCCCCAAACATTATTTTTGCGCCCCTCCCCATTTTTTTCTTGGTACCTTGCGTGCGCTCCTTCCATTCCTCCCACGCGCGCCGTGCCTTGCCCTGTGCAATTTGAAGGCCTTCGAAGGACCCTCCTCGCGCTTCCTGGTTTCCCTGCCAGCCCCACCCACGGGCGTTGCAGAGGGCGGGAGAGCGCTCTCCCGCCCTCTGCAACGCCCGTGGGTGGGGCTGGCAGGGGAAACCAGGAAGCGAGGAGGGGCCTTCAAATTGCATAGGGCAAGGAGCGGTGGCGTGTGGGAGGAATGGAAGGAACGTGCGCAAGGTACCAAGAAAAGAATTGGGGAGGGGGCAAAAAAATAATGTTATGGGGGACCGGGGGCAAAATAATGTGTTTGGGGGCGCTGAAATAATTTTCGCCTATCATGCGAAATTACCTTAGACCGCCCCTGCGTGCCATAGGGTGCTGCTGTTGATCCATCCTTCTATGACGAAGAGCTGTCAGACTTCCGCACATGCTCAGCAGCTGCTGCAGGCAGCAGGGAGGTTTGTTACGGCGGTGCGGCCGGTGGTGCGGCCGGCGAGGCAGCGCCCTTCCAAGATGGCGCCCCACACGGCTGCGTAGGTTGCTTACATGGACGAACCACCCCTGATGGCACAACACAAACAAACCCCTCCTTCTGTTCTGTCTGCTCTGTCTGTGTACTGTGTACGTCAATACAAATGGCATTGAATGTTTGCCGTGTATGTGTGCTTGTCCTCTCCGTTGGCGCTCCCTTGTGGTGGGGGAGAAGCTTGTGTACCCTAATGAAGTTGTGAGCTATGCTGGCGGTGGCATAATAGTCACCGGTAGGGCCTCCCATGCCAGACAGGTCACAGCCGAAGGGTCTGACGAAGAGCGTCAAAGGGCAGGATGGGCTCTCTAGCCTTTGGCAACCATCCTAAGAGAAGGAAAACTCTGATTTAAGATGGTGCTCGTTTAACTCTGTGAGGTCAACCATCTAGAGAAGGAAACTCGAACCAAACCTACGACTTGAGGACCTCGCTGCCACCGTCCTAAGCTTGCTACAAATGTAAGCTTTTACATTTACAAAATCCTGGGGCACACCACCAACCAAAATGACACAAAATGACACTCCAACACAGTAATACATATAGTTAATATGTTTTTAAATGTATTTATACACTCAGTGTGAAACCTGGGCCTGTTTCAATGAACACAAAATAGATATCCTGGCAGGAATGGCAGAAAGACACACACAAAGCTCTTGCTCAACAGCTGTCAGCCTCTCTCTGTTTTTAGTTTTTATCGCAGTCAAGCTTGTCTTGCTGTGATCCCAAATTCCCACTGTCACTTGACGCGCAGCTGCAGCACTAACTCTAACTTTGTTTACTTAGCCGCGTCTGAGCGAATCCAAGATGCGCGACCATAGCACTCTCGGGTCACTTCTTAGGTGACGCGAGAGTGCTATGGTTCCATTTCTTAAAAGGACAGATGCGCCTTATAGTTTATATATGAACTAGCTGTACCCGGCACGTGTTGCTGTGCCCTATTTAGGAGATGCGAGAAAGTCTGAGTATGTAAGGGTTGGAATTGATGTTACTTATGGTCTTGGTGGGGTCATGGCTGTGTCGTTGTGGGTTGTTCTGGTGGGTGGGATGTTGAAGTCCTGTGGAGTTGTCGGTGTGTGGCGTTGCTGGCGTTCTGCAGAGCTTGTGGATATGCAATGTTTTTTGTCTTTCCGTCTGCTGTGTTGATGGAGAGGTTCTGTGGTTTCTCAACTCTGGATTTGAAAAAAAGAAACTGTGTTTCTGTTCTGGCGTTTGTTCTGCCCTTTTTTGTTTGATGTATGTAGCGTTGCGAGTGTGTCGTCCGATGCTGTTCTTTTTAGAAGGCATGGCTTGTCTTTTGGGTCAGCTTATGCCTGTGTGGAAGGAAGGAATGGCATACAAATGGGTTGAGCAGTAGACGCAAGGTTGTGTTATGTGCGTATTGTGTTGTGTGTAGGTATTACTTTTTTGGTGAGTTAGTGGGTGTGTGGTGGCATTGTGGGTGGTAGTATGTTGTGGAATGCTTGTGTGGGTGGGGTGTTTTGGGTGTTTGTGTGTGTTTGTAGAGTATCATTGCAGTGTTGTGTTGTGGTTGGAGTATAGGTGGAGTTGTTTTTTGTTTGTGGTGGTGGTAGGTGTTGTGTGTGCGGGGGTCCCGTAAGGTTGGGGGGATGGGTTGTGATAGGAAGTTGTGTTGTGTTGTGTGGGTAGGAATTGCTGGAGAATTGCTCCCTCATAGAGTTTGGTTTTGTCAGTTTAACCCTGAAACACCAACTGACTGAACTCAAATCACTCAGCATTCTATCCTAGCCTTGGCTGGCTGTGCCCAGCGTTACTATGGTTACTCAGCCTCCCTGCATTTTGTGTGGGCCGATGTTGGCCAGTGGGTTTCGCTGGCTGCCGCAGAGAATGCTGGGAAATGTAGGTTTTTTGTATTGTTGTTTTGGGGGCCTTCTAGGTTTTGGGGGGGAAAGTTTGTTTGCTAAAAACCTTCCTTGCCTGAGGCCTATTTGTGTTGGCAAGTTTGGTGTCTCTGCCTTGGAAGGTTTCTCTGTATCTGTCAGTCGTTCGATGACAGGACCTCCTTTATATAATAGATGAAGTTCGAAAATAATTTCCCATGGCACACCTGATGATCTCTCACGGCACACTAGTGTTCCGCAGCACACTGGTTGAAAATCACTGTCCCAGGCCCTAAGGATGCCCATTTGACATCAACCCGGCGCAGAACTTTCTTGGTGACCGTCCCATCACTTTAGAACGCCCTCCCTCCTTACATCAGAGCCATCCGTGATCTAAAAGACTTTCGCACGGCTTGGAAAACGTGGCTATTTGAGAGGGCCTTCGGCTGAGAACTGTTAGATTGTCAATTGTTTTTAGATGTTTTAGATGCTAATTGTTTTAGGTGTTTTTAGATGTTAGATATTTAGATGTTTTTAGATGTTCGGGCATTCAGCTTGTGTTTTATTGTAAATCGCCCAGAGCCAACTGGGATGGGCGATTAATAAATCCCAAAATAAATAAATAAATAAATAACATAAAAAACATAAAGCAACATTGCAGTAAAATAATAATAAGAAAAAAATTCAAAAAAATTCAAAATCAAGCATAATATATAATAAACAGTGCAAAATAATATAAATGGGGGGGGGGGACATAACTATTTGTGTTTCTAATATTAATGTTTATGAAAGAAGAGCTCTTACCTGAAACATACTCGGAGGTGATCCATGAAGGTTTTGTGATATCTGTGCACTTTCTCATGTTCTTCATCAAATAAGACGTCTTGATACACCGGCCGCGCCACAACATACTGGCTACCGGCTGGTTCAACCATGTCTCCGGAAAATTCTTCCCGTCCGCCTTATGATAATGTCACCTGAAACTCTGAAAATAAATGGCAATGTGCGCTTTTAAAATATCTTGGAGTCCACAGAGGAGTAAACTCCGAGTTGAGCATGACCACCTTTGAAGATCAAACAAAACAGGATTATGACATTGACATCTAGTTTTTTACAACAACCTTCCTCCTCCCTTTTCACACTCCAAACAGTTGTAAACGGGGTTGTTTATCTCTGAGTCACTAGTTAGAGATTAAAAAAAAAAGATGAAGCCTTTTTCAAATCCGGTCATAATGGTGAGGAAAAAGATCATTGCTGTCTTCCGGGAAAGGAGGAATGCTTAGTTAGTTTTGAATGACTATGTCACTGTTAATGATGGACCGGGCCCAAACCTGGAAATGTTCTCCTCTTTATGTTTCTGAATATTCAGCAACCCAAGTCCAGGCTTTTTAGTTAGATCAATGGTTCCCAAACTTTTTTGGCCTACCGCCCCCTTTCCAAAAAAAAAAAACTCACCCCCCCCATGAAATTAATTTTTAAAATTTTTAATAACAATTAAAAAGAAAGATATATGAATTAATGCAGTGGTTCTCAACCTTTCTGATTCCGTGACCCCTAAATAAGGTTCCTCATGTTGTGGTGACCCCCAACCATATTTTCGTTGCTACTTCATAAATAATGTTGCTACTCTTACGAATTCTGATGCAAATATCTAATATGCAGGATGTATTTTCATTGTCACAAATGGAACATAATTAAAGCATCGTGATTAATCACAAAAACAATATGTTTGGGGGGAGTATGGACAACGCATGATGGGATTTGCAGTACCTTCGACCGATTCAGCTCTGACTTCCACAGACCACCGAGACCCCCACAAATTACAGAACTGGACCAAACTTGGCACAGAGAACCCACATGACCAACAGGAAATACTGGAGGGGTTTGGGAGGAATTGGCAGTGATTTACGGGAGATGTAGTTCACCTACATTTGGAGAGCACTATGAACCCAAACAACTATGGATTACGATGAAATTTGGCACAAATACTCAATATGCCCAAATTTGGGGTTTTGAGAAAATAACCCTTCTTATTTGGGAGTTGTAGTTGCTGGGATTTATAGTTCACCTATAATCAAAGAGCATTTTGAACTCCACCAACAATGGAATTGAGCCAACTTGGCACACAGAACCCCCAATTGTTCACCGCCCCCTTAAAGGGGTTCACTGCCCCCCAAATTCCCCTGAGCCTCCCACCGCCCCCTTGGATCGCCTCACCACCCACTAGGGGGTGGTACCGCCCACTTTGAGAATCAGTGGTTTAAATCAGTGTTTCCCAACCTTTTTTGAGCCGCGGCACACTTTTAACATTAAAAAAATCTGGGGGCACACCACCAACCAAAATGACACAAAATGACACTCTAACACAGTAAAGAACGGCTGGGGGTTGGTGGCCTGCTGGGAGCAGCTGCTGGGAGTGCCGAAGCCAGGGAGGCGGCGGAGCCAGGCTGCGCCATGCCCCGCCCCTACCCCCGGCTTCACCTCTCCCAGCAGCTGCTGCAGCCTTGAGGGGGCAGTGCCAAGCCAGCAGTGCCAGAGCCAGCAAAATGCTGGCTTCGCACTGTCCCCTCAAGGCTGGTGCAGCTGCTGGGAGTGCCGAAGCCGGGGGAGGGGGTAGAGCCAGGCCACACCATGCCCCACCCCCTCCCCCCAGCTTCAGCTCTCCTACAGGCCGCGCCATACCCCGCCTCCTCCCCCCAGCTTCAGCTTTCCTACAGGCCACGCCATGCCCCGCCCCCTCCCCCCCAGCTTCAGCTCTCCTACAGAGGAGGAGCATGAGCGGTGGACAGGCTTCAGTGGGTGGGGCTCCTCCACGCGGCTTCAGCGAGTGAGGGGCGAGAGTCATGGTGGGAGTCATGGCGGATTGGAGGCTGGCTGGGGAAACGGCCGAAGGAGGCGGCGCCCCGGTCCTTTCTTCTTTTTCTTCACCACTGCCTGGCCCTTCCTCCTCCCCCAAGCAGCAGGAGTTCGGCAGGAGGGGGAGGAAGGGGGGCAGAGAGCTTTTCTCGCGGCACAGCAGGAGGTCCGTCACGGCACACTAGTGTACCACGGCACACTGGTTGAGAAAGACTGGTTTAAATAATGTACCAGTAAGAGTTATAGTTTCCATTATATAACGATTCCATTTTGATTCCTCTTTTAATCATGTAGCCCAGTGGTTCCCAAACTTTTTTGGCCTACCGCCCCCTTTCAAAAAAAAAATTTACTCACGCCCCCCTAGAAATTATTTTTTCATTTTTTTAATAGCAATTAAACAGAAAGATATATGTATTAATATTTCTACTTTTTTGTAAAATATAATAAAGAAAGTTGTAAATTGGAAACATTGAAGTTTGAAATTATGAAACTATTTATTGAACTTAGAATAGAAATGTAATACAAAAAAGTTAAAACATTTGAAGTCATCTGAATGAGAAGGATGAGCCTGGTCTGCTGCTCCCAATCTAGTCATCCTCGGCTCTATTTTCGTCAGCAGTCATCTCAAATAATTGGGATTGACTATTTTTAATCGGTTTCTTTTTTTGTTCCACTAAATATGTTGAAGGACATTATTATTGTTGTTATAAGACTCAACCAGTTGGAAGGGAACCCCAAAGGTATTATTATTATATAATCCTATCACAGGCATTTCTTGTGCAGATTTATTCAGAAGGGGTTTGCGTTTGCCTTTCTGTGAGGCTGAGAGAGAGTGACTTGCCCAGTGGGTTTCCATAGCGGAGTGGGGATTCCAATCTAGGCCCCTTCTACACTGTCATATAATACAGGTTATCAAAGCAGATTACCCACATTTTCTCCTTTGAACTGGATTATACCAGTCTAAACTGCCATATAATCCAGTTCAAAACAAATAATCTGGATTTTATATGGCAGTGTAGAAGGGGCCTTAGTTTCCCAGTTTCACCAAAGTGGCTTCTGTATGAATTTTAGAAACACTTTATTATTTATTTATTTATTTATTTATTTATTTATTTATTTATTTATTTATTTACAGTATTTATATTCCGCCCTTCTCACCCCATGGGGGGACTCAGGGCGGATTACAATGTACACATACATGGCAAACATTCAATGCCATAGATGCACAACACATATAGACAGACAGTCAGACTATTTAACTTTTTTCTGGCCACCAGGGGAGCTGTCGCTTCACTGTCCATCTGCAACACTGATGAAGTACTTTCCGCATTCCCCGCATGCTTTTTGCTGGAGATTTTTATGGCCTCATAAATCAGTTAAATTAGCCTCCCCACACATAGGTGGTACCTAAATTTCCTACTTGACAGATGCAACTGTCTTTCAGCTTGCAAAGGTCAACAGCAAGCTACACAAAATTGGCCGGAAGCTCACTCTGACCCGGGCTGGCTTTGAACTCATAACCTTTTGGTCAGTAGTGATCTTAATGCAGCTGACACCCAGCCAGCTGCGCCACAATCCCGGTGCTTATTAATTAATAATAATAAATTAATAATAAAAAATTAATTATAATTATTAATTAATTATAAATTATTAATTGTCATGATAATAATAAACTTTATTTGTACCCCGCCACCATTTCCCCAAAGGGGACTCGGGGCGACTTACATGAGGCCAAGCCCAGAAATGCATTTCAATACATTTCCTGGTGCTTAGGGTCCTTCCACACAGCCATATATCCCAGAATATCAAGGCAGATAATCAACAATATGTGCTTTGAACTGGATTACCTGAGTCCACACTGCCATATAATCCGCCCCGCCCCTGCCCCACCCCCTCACCGGTGAGGAGGAGGAAAGCCCCACCCCCGGCTCTGCCCCTGCCCCGCACCCTCGGAGGAGGAAAGTCCCACCCCCGGGGCCTCCCCACGGCTCCCCCCTCCTTCCTAAAGCCACCATGCCGGCAAGGAGGTGGGGGTGGAGCCTGGGGTGGGGCGGGGGCAGAGCCTTTGGAGCGAGCAAAGGGGGGGGCGTGTGCATGCACACTTTATTTTTCATTATTTTTTTGAATATTTTTGAATATTTTTTTCGATTTTTTCCCCGATTTTTTAAAAAACTTTTTTTGGGGGGGTCTGGATCTACCGCCTCCCCATGGGTGCCACCCTAGACCTTGGCCTAGGGTGGCCTTATGGGTAATCCGGGCCTGGTTGTGTCCCCATACATTTTGTTATTACAATTTATATACATATCTGTATCCCTTATAAGGGATTGATTTAAGTTCTGCTTTGCCAGTAAAACTGAATTACTGAATCACGAAATGACGTCGCCGACGCTAAATATTTGGAAAGCTCGGATTTATGGCACTCTTCTTGTCAATAAGTAAGGCTTTGACATGTTAAGTCTGTAAATCCTTCCTTCTGTGCAAGCCTACTTTTCGGCTTAGACCCCTGTTTCCCCCTCAAAACGGTTATAAACGCAAACTATTTACTGCCACACGCTTACACAACACTCCGGCTCGATTGCTTTGTTTGCTTAGCTCTGGTTTATATTTGAAAGTGCGGGCAGAGGGATCCAAACCTCCGCACGGTTTGTTAATTATTTTTAGATGCCATTTCTTCACTTCCTTTTTTATTTACTCTGTTTATTGCTTTAAACTATTTCGATTGTCGCAGGGCTTTTTGCTAATGCCGGGCTCTGTAGGGAAGGCGGATTCGACTGTAACTTTGTACTACTATTGCCATACAAGGTCAGCAGAACCAAAGTGGGGCAACCGCTTCGGGAAACAGAGGGCGAAGTGCTGGGAATGGACAGAGCTATGAGTGTCGTGCCGCTTGCCTTGCTCGGTACTAAAGATGCTGTCCCATGGCCAGTGCTGAAGTACAAGCTGGTCTGGTCAGCTCTTGCGCCCTCCTTTACGAATACACCCTTTTCATTGTTATCTCATCCAGAGTTTTACCATTTTCTGTCGTACATTTTCCCCGCCCACTGTTTTTGATTTTTCACTTTGTATTTTGCACTGTTTTCTTTTATTCTTGTGTTTTACTTTTTGCTGCTGCTGCTGCCCTTGTCGCCCATTCAGAAGCAGCCCTGCAGCGCCTAACCTCCTGCTTTGCAACAGCTGCAGAGCTGTCTGGGCTGGAAGTCAGCCTGAAGAAAACAGAAGTCCTCTACCAGCCCGCACCACAGGAAGAACACCATCAGGGGCGGACCTACCTGTTCCCGGGGGGTACGCAAAAACATTTTTGCACACCCCCCAGTTGCTCCCGAGGAGAGCCCAGTGCGCATGCGCCAATCTGTGCGCACACGCACTGGCTCCAGAGCACACCTCCCACTTTGGAGGCCAGTGCGCATGCGCGAAACTGCGCACACGCGCACTGTCTCCAAAATGAGAGGTGCGCTCTGGAGCCAGTGCGCGTGCGCAGAACTTTTTTGCGCATGCGCAGAAGCTCATACAGGCATTGTAGCGCCTGTAGAAGCTTCTGTGCATGCGGAGGCACGGCTGGCCTAACAGGCCCGGCCGGGCGCGGCAGAGGCCTGGCCGGCGCAGCGGGTGGCGCAGGCCTCAGAGCCGGCTGCAGAGGCCTGGCCGGCGCAACGGTGGGGCGGGGCAGCGCGGCGTGGGCAGCGGGTGGGACGGAGCGGGCGGCGCCCTCCCAGGTGGCAACGCCTCCTGGGTGACGCCCCTCTACGCGCCTGCGCCATCTCTTCAGGCGCCAAGATTGATAAAGAGATAGATCACAGATTAGCTAAAGCATAGAGTGCATTCGAAAGCTTCAGAAAAGAGCCTGGAGTAACAAACACCTGAGGCAAAGCACCAAAATCAGTCTGTACAGAGCTATCATATTGTCTATACTCCTTTATGGGTCTGAAACATGGGTCACCTATCGCCAACAACTACGACTCCTCAAACGCTTTCATCAGCGCTGTCTCCGCACAATCCTAAATATACACCGGACCAACTATGTGACAAATGTTGCTGTCCTTGAGCAAGCAGGGATCACCAGCGTTGAGACCATGCTATTGAGAACACAGCTGCGCTGGGCAGGGCGTGTCTCTAGGATGGAGGACCATCGCCTCCCAAAGATACTACTCTACGGTGAACTCGCCATGGGTCAGCGCAAGAGAGGCGCCCCCAAAAAGAGATATAAGGACTCCTGAAACAACATCTCAGGCTCGGCAAGATTGAACGCCAACAATGGTCCACCCTGGCCTCACATCGGGAGGCATGGGGACGCACTATCCATAATGCTGCGGCCTCTTTCGAGAAGACACGCTGAATGGGCCTCGAAGAGAAACGACAACGCAGAAAGAACCGCAACTTGGAAACAACATCACCCAAGGAGACTTTCTGCTGTGCTTTCTGCAACCGAACTTGCCTATCTCAGATTGGCCTTTTTAGTCATCAACGCGCTTGTAAAAGCGTGGGATGAGTCCTTCCTAAGAATCTTTGTTCACGAAGTAATGCCGAGATGTTTTACTTATTTTGTTATTGCGTTGTTATTTTTTTGCCGTTCTGTATTTATTTTGCTGTAATTTTATTACCGGGCTCGGCCTCATGTAAGCCTCCCCGAGTCCCCTCTGGGGAGATGGTGGCAGGGTATAAATAAAGATTCTTCTTCATCTTCTTCGGCGTTGAGTATTTATGTCACAGCGGATAGGCAACAGAAATATAAAAGTTTAATTCCCCATCGGCCCAGAAACTCCAGTCTCTGTTCGAGTGAATAATGAAACTCTCATTCAATTCACAAGGTAAATATATAACTTTGTATTGAATTGTATTTAACAATAACTGGCAAAACATCGAAAAACAACAGCCATCACAGCTACCTTTCTAAACATCCTTTCCTCACAGATATTAAATCCCAACTGACAAATCCCAACTGTCACTTTGTAACTGACATTCCTCAAGGTTCCAGTTAGCAGTCTTGAGACAGCGCCATCTGGTGTCAAACATGTCACACTGCAGGTCATCTCAAACTGCGAAAATATATCTTGTGCTGACTCATGAATTGCTATTCAAAATGCAATAATCTGACACTCCTCCTTCATGAGCAACACAAGTACACACATTACTTATAATAACAATATCGTCTTACAAAATAGATTTAATTTACAATTAGTCAATGTTTTTGTAAACATATCAGCCATATTCTCATCTGACTGGACATACACAGGATTAATAAAACCATCCTGTACTAACTTTCTAACATTTTGGTACCTTACCCCAATATATTTTGTTCTCTGCTTTAATCCTTCAGCATTTGATATTGCTATGCAAGATTGAGAATCAGTAAATAAAGATATCTTATCTTCAAAACTTTGGAACTCGTTTACTAGAGCCTTTATCCACTCTAGTTCTGTACAACAGTCAGACAAAGCAGAAAATTCGGCTTCTGCCGTGGATAAACAAACGTGTGACTGTTTACGAGATTTCCATGTCACTTGTATCCCATTAAAACTAATTAGATACCCGGAACATGACAAGTTTTGTTCGTTGTCACCAAAACTTGCGTCCTGCAAACCCCTTCATACCGCTTTCTTTTGGACAAATTTTTAGCTTTTTGTCACATGTTCCTTTCAAATATCTTAACACTCGTTTTACAGCTTGCCAATCAGTCAACGTTGGTTCATTCACTCTCCTGCTTAGTACATTAGTGACATAGGCGATGTCAGGCCTAGTCCAATTTGCCAAATACAAGAGGCTCCCAACCACTGATCTATACATGTAAGCCTTCCCGAGTCCCCTCTGGGGAGATGGTGGCAGGGTATAAATAAAGATTATTATTATTATTATTATTATTTGGCATGGAGGAAGACATTGCCTTATCATTTGCTTCAAGCAGCAAAATGTCTTGGCCTGGTTCGGTTCTCATATAAAACATGCCCAGACCAGTGTCAAATTAGGGTGCATCTACACCACTGTTTCTCAACCTTCCTAATCCCGTGACCCCTTAATAGAGTTCCTCATGTTGTGGTGACCCCCAAATATCACATTATTTTCGTTGCTTCTTCATAAATCTAATTTTGCTACTGTTATGAGTCGTCTTGTAAATATCTGATATGCAGAATGTCTTTTCATTCACTAGACCAAATTTGGCACAAATACCCAATACACCCACATTTGAATACTGGTGGGGTGGGGTGGGTGAATCGATTTTGTCATTTGGGAGTTGTAGTTGCTGGGATTTATAGTTCACCTACAATCAAAGAGCATTCCGAACTCCACCAGCAATAGAACTATAAAATTATTTTCGTTGCTACTTCATAACTGTAATTTTGCTACCGTTGTGAATTGTAATGTGAATATCTGATACACAGAATGTATTTTTATTCACTGGACCAAATTTGGCCCACATTTAAATTGATATCGATTTTGTCATCTGGGAGTTGTAGTTGCTGGGATTTATAGTTCACCTACAATCAAAGATCATTCTGAACTCCACCAATGATGGAATTGAACCAAACTCAGCACACAGAACTCCCACGACCAACAGAAAATGCTGGAAGAGTCTGGTTGGCATTGACCTTGAGCTTGGGAGTTGTAGTTCACCTACATCCAGAGAGTACTGTGGATTCAAACAGTGATGGATCTGGTCCAAACTTGGTACGAATACTCAATATGCCCATATATGAACACTGGTGGAGTTTGGTGAAAATAGACCTTGACATTTGGGAATTGTAGTTGCTGGGATTTATAGTTCACCTACAATCAAAGAGCATTCTGAACCCCACCAGCAATAGAATTGGGCCAAACTTCCCACACAGAACTACCATGACCAACAGAAAATGCTGTGTTTTCTGATGGTCTTTGGCGACCCCTCTGGCACTCCCTCCTGACCCCCTAATTTGACCCCACTTTAACTGCTATGACTCAAAGCTATAGTTTTGCAAGGTCTTTAGTCTTCCCTGAATTAATTGGATTCACCTAAGTGCTTGTGATGTTGTTGTTGTTGTGTTAGGAGTTACTTGAGAAACTGCAAGTTGCTTCTGGTGTGAGAGAATTGGCCGTCTGCAAGGACGTTGCCCAGGGGACGCCCGGATGTTTTGACGTGTTACCATCCTTTTGAGAGGCTTCTCTCATGTCCCCGCGGGAGGAGCTGGAGCTGATAGAGGGAACTCATCCGTGCTTTCCCCGGATTCGAACCTGCGACCTGTCGGACTTCAGTCCTGCCGACACAGGGGTTTAACCCACTGCGCCACCAAGGGCTCCCACCTAAGTGCTAATTTACTGTTTGACAATTGATGTAACTGAGCTATTCTACTCGTAACTAGGGCTGGATCTATTCTGCCCTATATCCCAGGACCTGACCCCAGATTATTTATTTATTTTTATTTTATTTATTTCTCGGCTTTTATGCCGCCACTCCCAAAAGGCTCGGGGCGGCTCACAGCCAGAAAGCAAGACAACACACAACAAGCATATACACTCTAAAATGATAAAAATACACAATAAAACATCATTAAAAACACAGTTAAAATACTTAAGACGGTCTGGCAACATTGGCATGGCTTGGGGAATCCACTGGGCCTATACCTGGAAAGCCAGCCGGAAAAGGTGAGTCTTACATGCCCGCCTAAACGGGAGCAAGTCATGAATAGCCCGTGTGGCTGGCGGAAGGGCATTCCACAATGTCGGCGCTATGACCGAGAAGGCCCTTCGGCGAGTGGCAGTTCTTTTGGCCACCTTAGCGGAGGGGACGGCTAGAAGATTAGAGTCCTCCGAACGAAGTGATCTGGAAGGGTAATGTGGGGTGAGACGGTCCCTCAGGGCCTTAAAGGTAAGAACCAACACTTTGAAGGTAATCCGGTGCTCAATAGGCAGCCAGTGCAGATCCTGCAAAATAGGTGTTATATGGCATCCTGCTGGAGAGCCAGACAGGAGCCGGGCGGCAGTGTTCTGCACCAGCCTGAGCTTCCGGGTCGCCGACAGAGGAAGGCCAACGTAAAGAGCGTTACAGTAATCTAGCCTCGAGATGACCGTGGCTTGGATCACCGTGGCCAGATCAGACCGGGACAGGTAGGGGGCCAGCCTCCTTGCCTGACGGAGATGGAAGAAGGCAATCTTGCTGGCCACAGAGACCTGGGTCTCCATGGTCAGCTGGGAGTCCAAGTGGACCCCCAGGCTCTTCACGGAAGACGATGGGCATAACGCCGCACCGTCCAGGGTCGGAAGCTTTATCTGCTTTGAACTGGATTCTATGTGTCACCACTGCCTTATAATCCGGGATCATTTCCTGGGATATAGGGCAGTCTAGAAGGGGGGGCTGAGATTAGTAATTGGAGATAGACCAAACTATTTGGATTACCCTTTCGGCCCTTTTCCCGTCTATCAATGGTGCCTTGGATCAGATAATAAGATACACGAAAGTTGTGTGTAACAAAGGTCACGGCATTCGGATACTGGAAATGTTTAGTTACGAGAGACAGGTGTCTATCTACGTTGCGTTGACCAACTGGAAAGGAAATACAACTCCAACTGTGTACCTTGGAATTACTATTTAAACCGAAGGTCTTTATGAAACTCCGAAACACTTTCTTTTACACTTACTGTTTAGAAAGGAATTGTCGGAACTATTCCAATCATCCCAAAGCCTGTCTCCTTATCAACAAAGAAAATAATTGATATGTGTTTCCGATCCCCTCACCTTCATATCCTAACTAACGATTCCCCTGGTGGGGAGAAAAGCAGGATAGAATAATAATAA
The DNA here is from genome assembly GCA_030556195.1 of Anolis apletophallus. Taxonomy (NCBI): domain Eukaryota; kingdom Metazoa; phylum Chordata; class Lepidosauria; order Squamata; family Anolidae; genus Anolis; species Anolis apletophallus. Next base: position 8,715,631 of record JARBWK010000012.1, read on the forward strand.
TAATAATAATAATAATAATAATGTTACACTTTTCCTCCAATTTCAGATTCTACAAGTGCAATTCTAAAAAGTGGGTAGATCCAAGTCCTGGGTTGGGAGCCCACGCCTTCGCCCCGGATCTGGATGTGGGGCCCCAGATCCAGAGGAAGGCGGGGCTTCCGAACCGGGTTGGGGAAGCTGAGGCCTTCGCCCGGATCTGGATGCGGGGCCGTTCAGATCCAGAGGGAAGGCGTGGGCTTCCCACCTGGTTCAGAAACCCACGCCGCTCCAGATCTGGATGCGGGGCCATCCAGATCCAGAGGGAACGTGGGCTTCCGAACCGGTTGGGAAGCCCACGCCTCCCGGATCTGGATGCGGGGCAGTCCAGATCCAGAGGGAACGCGTGGGCTTCCGAACCGAGTTGGGAAGCTGAGGCCTTCGCTCCGGATCTGGATGCGGGGCCGTTCAGATCCGGAGGGAAGGTGTGGGATTCCGAACCGGGTTGGGAAGCTGAGGCCTTCGCTCCGGATCTGGATGCGGGGCCGTTCAGATCCAGAGGGAAGGCGTGGGCTTCCCAACCTGGTTCAGAAACCCACGCCTTCGCTCCAGATCTGGATGCGGGGCCGTCCAGATCCAGAGGGAACGCGTGGGCTTCCGAACCGAGTTGGGAAGCCCACGCCTTCGCTCCGGATCTGGATGCGGGCCGTCCAGATCCAGAGGGAACGCGTGGGCTTCCGAACCGGGTTGGGAAGCTGAGGCCTTCGCTCCGGATCTGGATGCGGGGCCGTTCAGATCCGGAGGGAAGGTGGGATTCAACCGGGTTGGGAAGCCGAGGCCTTCGCCCGGATCTGGATGCGGGCCGTTCAGATGCAGAGGGAAGGCGTGGCTTCCCAACCTGGTTCAGAAACCCACGCCTTCGCTCCAGATCTGGATGCGGGGCCGTCCAGATCCAGAGGGAACGCGTGGGCTTCCGAACCGGGTTGGGAAGCCCACGCCTTCGCTCCGGATCTGGATGCGGGGCAGTCCAGATCCAGAGGGAACGCGTGGGCTTCGGAACCGAGTTGGGAAGCTGAGGCCTTCGCCCGGATCTGGATGCGGGGCCGTTCAGATCCGAGAGGAAGGTGTGGGATTCCAACCGGGTTGGGAAGCTGAGGCCTTCGCCCGGATCTGATGCGGGGCTGTTCAGATCCAGAGGGAAGGCGTGGGCTTCCCAACCTGGTTCAGAAACCCACGCCCGCTCCAGATCTGATGCTGGGGCCGCTCCAGATCCAGAGGGAAGGCGTGGGCTTCCCAACCGCGTTGGGAAGCCCACGCCTTCGCTCCGGATCTGGATGCGGGGCAGTCCAGATCCAGAGGGAACGCGTGGGCTTCTGAACCGAGTTGGGAAGCTGAGGCCTTCGCTCCGGATCTGGATGCGGGGCCGTTCAGATCCAGAGGGAAGGCGTGGGCTTCCCAACCTGGTTCAGAAACCCACGCCTTCGCTCCAGATCTGGATGCGGGGCCGTCCAGATCCAGAGGGAAGGTGTGGGCTTCCGAACCGGGTTGGGAAGCCCACGCCTTCGCTCCGAATCTGGATGCGGGGTAGTCCAGATCCAGAGGGAATGCATGGGCTTCCGAACCGGGTTGGGAAGCCCACGCCTTCGCTCCGGATCTGGATGCGGGCCGTTCAGATCCAGAGGGAAGGCGTGGGCTTCCCAACCTGGTTCAGAAACCCACGCCTTCACTCCGGATCTGGATGCGGGGCCGTTCAGATCCAGAGGGAAGGCGTGGGCTTCCGAACCGGGTTGGGAAGACCACGCCTTCGCTCCGGATCTGGATGCGGGGCCATTCGAAAGGCCGTTCAAAAGGATGAGAAAAGGATTCCCTGGCAGAATGACGGGACACTTGAGACCAGGCTCTGCAAAAGGCATGCTCAGGACTCTGGGAAGGAAGAGAAGATGGAAGGAAGGAAGGGGGAAGGAAAGAAAGAAAGACGGAGGAAATAAAGGGGGGGGGAGGAAGAAAGAAAAGAAGAACGAACTATGGAAAAGGAAGAAAAGAAAAGCAGGAGAGAGACAAAAAGGGAAAAAAGATGGAAATGGGAAGGGAGGAAAGAAAGGGGTGGGGGAAAAAAGGAAAGGCAGTGAAAAAAAAGTAAAATAATGAAGGTAAAAGATGAAAAGAAAGAAGGGGGAGAGAGAGGGAAGTGAAAAGAAAGGAAGGAGAAGAAAAGGAAGACTTGTGGAAAATAATAAAAATGGAAGGAAGGAAGGAAGGGGGAGGGAAATGGAGGAAAGAAGGAAGGGGAGAGGGAGGGAAAGGGAAGGAGATAAGGAGAAGGAAAGGGTGAAGGGGAGAAAGGAAGGAAGAGGGAGGGAGAATGGAGGAAAGAAGAAAGGGGAGAGGGAGGGAGGGAAAATGAAGGAGAGAAGGAAAGAATGGAAGAGAAAGGAAGGAGGGAGGGAAGAAGGAAGGGGACAGAGGGAGGGAAAAGGAAGGAGAGAAGGAAAGAATGGAAGAGGAAGGAAGGAAGAGGGAGAATGGTGGAAAGAAGGAAGGGGACAGAGGGAGGGAAAAGAAAGGAGAGGAGGGAAGAATGGAAGAGGACAGAAGGAAGGAAGGAAGGAAGAGGGAGAATGGAGTAAGGAAGGAAGGAAAGAAGAGGAAGGAAGGAAGAGGGAGAATGGAGGAAAGAAGGAGAGAAGGAAAGAAGAGAAAGGAAGGAAGAGGGAGAATGGAGGAAAGAAGGAGAGAAGGAAAGAAGAGGAAGGAAGGAAGGAAGAGGGAGAACGGAAGGAAGAAAGAATGGGAGAGCCAGATGCAATCATGAAAAGAGCCACATCTGGCTCCCGAGCCATAGGTTCCCTACCCCTGTTCTAGAAGCATTCTCTCCTGACGTTTCGCCTTCATCTGTGGCAAGCATAATATAAGCACAATATAACATATTGTATATACATATAATATTGATAATATTATAATGTAATACAATACTACTAATAAAAATATGATACTATAATTATATATATTTATACTACATGTAATATTACTAATAATATTGCAGTATAATGTTATAGTACAATGCAATATATAATATTAATATTGTGCTATGGCAATAATATAATATATTGTATTTACATTTTACTTGTAAGCCGCTCTGAGTTCCCTTCGGGGTGCGAAGGGCGGCATAGAAATGTTGCAAATAAATAAATAAATAAATAAGCATCCTCAGAGGTGGATGCTTGCCACAGATGCAGTTGTGGGGGGTGATTTTGTCATTTGGGAGGTGTAGTTGCTGGGATGTATAGTTCACCAACACTCAAAGAGCATTCAGAACTCCACCAATGATGGAGTTGAACCAAACTTGGCACACAGAACTCCCATGACCAACAGAAAAAACTGTATGGGTTTGGTGGGCATTTACCTTGGGTTTTGGAGTTGTAGTTCACCTACATCCAGAGAGCATTGTGGACTCAAACAATGGTGGATCTGGACCAAACTTGGCACAAATAGTCAAGATGCCCAAAGGTGAACACTGGTGAAATTTGGGAAAATAGACCTTGACATTTGGGAGTTGTAGTTGCTGGGATTTATAGTTCACCTACAACTAAAGAGCTTTCTGAACTCCACCAACAATGGAATTGAACCAAACTTGGCACACAGAACTCCCATGACCAACAGAAAAAACTGTATGGGTTTGGTGGGCATTGACCTTGAGTTTTGGAGTTGTAGTTCACCTACATCCAGAGAGCATTGTGGACTCAAACAATGGTGGATCTGGACCAAACTTGGTACGAATAGTCAAGATGCCCAAAGGTGAACACTGGTGGAGTTTTGGGAAAATAGACCTTGACATTTGGGAGTTGTAGTTGCTGGGATTTATAGTTCGCCTACAACCAAAGAGCTTTCCGAACTCCACCAACAATGGAATTGAACCAAACTTGGCACACAGAACTCCCATGACCAACAGAAAAAACTGTATGGGTTTGGTGGGCATTGACCTTGAGTTTTGGAGTTGTAGTTCACCTACATCCAGAGAGCATTGTGGACTCAAACAATGGTGGATCTGGACCAAACTTGGCACAAATAGTCAAGATGCCCAAAGGTGAACACTGGTGGAATTTGGGAAAATAGACCTTGACATTTAGGAGTTGTAGTTGCTGGGATTTATAGTTCACCTACAACCAAAGAGCTTTCCGAATTCCACCAATGATGGAATTGAACCAAACTTGGCACACAGAACTCCCATGACAAACAGAAAAAACTGTATGGGTTTGGTGGGCATTGACCTTGAGTTTTGGAGTTGTAGTTCACCTACATCCAGAGAGCATTGTGGACTCAAACAATGGTGGATCTGGACCAAACTTGGTACGAAGAGTCAAGATGCCCAAAGGTGAACACTGTTGGAGTTTGGGGAAAATAGACCTTGACATTTGGGAGTTGTAGTTGCTGGGATTTATAGTTCACCTACAACCAAAGAGCTTTCCGAACTCCACCAACAATGGAATTGAATCAAACTTGGCACACAGAACTCCCATGACCAACAGAAAAAACTGTATGGGTTTGGTGGGCATTGACCTTGAGTTTTGGAGTTGTAGCATTGACAAACAATTGAGTTTTGGTAGTTCAAGATGCCCAAAGGTGAACACTGGTGGAGTTTTCATCCATCCAGTTCACCTACAACCAAAGAGCATTGTGGACTCAAACAATGGTGGATCTGGACCAAACTTGGTACCAAACTTGGCACAAATAGTCAAGATGCCCAAAGGTGAACACTGACATTTGGAGTTTGGGGAAAATAGACCTTGACATTTGGGAGTTTTAGTTGCTGGGATTTATAGTTCACCTACAACCAAAGAGCTTTCCGAACTCCACCAACAATGGAATTGAACCAAACTTGGCACACAGAACTCCCATGACCAACAGAAAAAACTGTATGGGTTTGGTGGGCATTGACCTTGAGTTTTGGAGTTGTAGTTCACCTACATCCAGAGAGCATTGTGGACTCAAACAATGGTGGATCTGGACCAAACTTGGTACGAATAGTCAAGATGCCCAAAGGTGAACACTGGTGGAGTTTGGGGAAAATAGACCTTGACATTTGGGAGTTTTAGTTGCTGGGATTTATAGTTCACCTACAACCAAAGAGCTTTCCGAACTCCACCAACAATGGAATTGAACCAAACTTGGCACACAGAACTCCCATGACCAACACAAAAAACTGTATGGGATTGGTGGGCATTGACCTTGAGTTTTGGAGTTGTAGTTCACCTACATCCAGAGAGCATTGTGGACTCAAACAATGGTGGATCTGGACCAAACTTGGCACAAATAGTCAAGATGCCCAAAGGTGAACACTGGTGAAATTTGGGAAAATAGACCTTGACATTTAGGAGTTGTAGTTGCTGGGATTTATAGTTCACCTACAACCAAAGAGCTTTCCAAACTCCACCAATGATGGAATTGAACCAAACTTGGCACACAGAACTCCCATGACCAACAGAAAAAACAGTATGGGTTTGGTGGGCATGGACCTTGAGTTTTGGAGTTGTAGTTCACCTACATCCAGAGAGCATTGTGGACTCAAACAATGGTGGATCTGGACCAAACTTGGCACAAATAGTCAAGATGCCCAAAGGTGAACACTGGTGGAGTTTGGGGAAAGTAGACCTTGACGTTTGGGGAGTTGTAGTTGCTGGGATTTATAGTTCACCTACAACCATGGAGCATTCTGAACCCCACCGACGATAGAATTGGGCCAAACTTCCCATCCAGAACCCGCATGACCAACAGAAAATAATATGTTATGGTCTTTGGTGACCCCTCTGACCCCCATAGGGGTCCCGACCCCCAGGTTGAGAAACACTGTTCTAAAGTATGTACAAATTATTCCTTATCAGTATGAAGAACACGTTGTTTACTCTTTTGCACAACTACACATTCATGTCACACATACTGCAGGGTGCGTCTTACCTGAGGAAGTCTTCAGTTGAGTTCTGTAGATCTATACGACCAGATTGTGGAAGGAAGATGGACACATTCAGCAGGGGAAATGATTTAAATGGTCCTGCTTATATAGCTGCGGAAGACTCATTCAGCTGTAATGGCTAACTTTCATTAACTTTTACGGTGTATGAAGATTTCATTGTGTCCTTGACCATTGAATCTGTGATCAATAAGGATGATAAGGATGGGCCCCTCAAGTTTCCTTGGCGGTTGCATAACACAGTTAGCCAATTGCAGGTTTGGATAGGTAACTAAATATGTGGTTAAAGAACAGCAATGAGCCATGATGATGCCTCCTAAATGAAATAAGTTTAGAACGACGGGGAAATTACAATACATATCGTAAAAGGAATGGTTGCAATTTCCATAAAAAGATGATGTTGTAGTAGTAATGTCTCAGCTGAAATTCACCTCTCCTCCTGCTGCCACCTGTCCTGTCCTGTCAATACGGAACAGGAGCTGAAAACACGGGACACGAAATTCAGAGCATGTTGCACCTCAGACCCCGGACAGCCCCCCCTAGATCACACACACCAGGCAGATGCAATAAATGTACTTTTATTTAGAATGAAGAATAGTCCAAAATGGAAAGATAAAAAGGTTACTCAATAGTCCCAAAAGTAAAACCAAAAATAGTCCTAAGAGCTGGCAAGTCAAACCGACTTGCATCAAAACAAAACAAGAGTATGAAGGCAAGGCAAACCACTCCTGCGGTCAACGGGAACTTAGAGTCCTGGAGACAAGGCAAACCGCTCCTGCGGTCAACGGGAACTTAGAGTCCTGGAGACAAGGCAAACTGCTCCTGCGGTCAAAGGGAGCTTAGAGTCCTGGAGACAAGGCAAACCGCTCCTGCAGTCAACGGGAACTTAGAGTCCTGGAGACAAGGCAAACCGCTCCTGCGGACAACGGGAGCTTAGAGTCCTGGAGACAAGGCAAACTGCTCCTGCGGTCAACGGGAGCTTAGAGTCCTGGAGACAAGGCAAACCACTCCTGCGGTCAACGGGAACTTAGAGTCCTGGAGACAAGGCAAACCGCTCCTGCGGTCAACGGGAGCTTAGAGTCCTGGAGACAAGGCAAACTGCTCCTGCGGTCAACGGGAGCTTAGAGTCCTGGAGACAAGGCAAACCACTCCTGCAGTCAACATGAACTTAGAGTCCTGGAGACAAGGCAAACCACTTCTGCAGTCAACGGGAACTTAGAGTCCTGGAGACAAGGCAAACCACTCCTCCAGTCAACGGGAACTTAGAGTCCTGGAGACAAGGCAAACCGCTCCTGCAGTCAACGTGAACTTAGAGTCCTGGAGACAAGGCAAACCGCTCCTGCGGTCAACGTGAACTTAGAGTCCTGGAGACAAGGCAAACCTCTCCTGCTGTCAACGGGAACTTAGAGTCCTGGAGACAAGGCAAACCGCTCCTGCGGTCAACGTGAACTTAGAGTCCTGGAGACAAGGCAAACCACTCCTGCAGTCAACGGGAACTTAGAGTCCTGGAGACAAGGCAAACCACTCCTGCGGTCAACGTGAACTTAGAGTCCTGGAGACAAGGCAAACCGCTCCTGCGGTTAACGGGAACTTAGAGTCCTGGAGACAAGGCAAACCACTCCTGCGGTCAACGGGAACTTAGAGTCCTGGAGACAAGGCAAACCGCTCCTGCGGTTAACGGAAACTTAGAGTCCTGGAGACGAGGCAAACCACTCCTGCGGTTAACGGGAACTTAGAGTCCTGGAGACAAGGCAAACCACTCCTGCGGTCAACGTGAACTTAGAGTCCTGGAGACAAGGCAAACCGCTCCTGCGGTTAACGGGAACTTAGAGTCCTGGAGACAAGGCAAACCACTCCTGCGGTTAACGGGAACTTAGAGTCCTGGAGACAAGGCAAACCGCTCCTGCGGTCAACGTGAACTTAGAGTCCTGGAGACAAGGCACCCCGCTCCTGCGGTCAACGTGAACTTAGAGTCCTGGAGACAAGGCAAACCACTCCTGCAGTCAACTGGAACTTAGAGTCCTGGAGACAAGGCAAACCACTCCTGCGGTTAACGGGAACTTAGAGTCCTGGAGACAAGGCAAACCACTCCTGCGGTCAACGGGAACTTAGAGTCCTGGAGACAAGGCAAACCGCTCCTGCGGTCAACGGGAACTTAGAGTCCTGGAGACAAGGGAAACCACTCCTGTGGTCAACGGGAACTTAGAGTCCTGGAGACAAAGCAAACCGCTCCTGTGGTCAACAGGAACTTAGAGTCCTGGAGACAAGGCAAACAATTCCTGCAGTCAACGGGAACTTAGAGTCCTGGAGACAAGGCAAACCACTCCTGCGGTCAACGTGAACTTAGAGTCCTGGAGACAAAGCAAACCACTCCTGCAGTCAACGGGAACTTAGAGTCCTGGAGACAAGGCAAACCACTCCTGCGGTCAACGTGAACTTAGAGTCCTGGAGACAAGGCAAACCACTCCTGCAGTCAACGGGAACTTAGAGTCCTGGAAACAAGGCAAACCGCTCCTGCGGTCAACGTGAACTTAGAGTCCTGGAGACAAGGCAAACCGCTCCTGCGGTCAACGGGAACTTAGAGTCCTGGAGACAAGGGAAACCACTCCTGTGGTCAACGGGAACTTAGAGTCCTGGAGACAAGGCAAACCGCTCCTGTGGTCAACGGGAACTTAAGAGTCCTGGATCTTGAACTTTCCAAGCTAAATGTAGCTTCAGGTCTGACCAAAATTTCCTGGGCACAATCTAATAAAGACAATGAAGTTCTATGTGACCATCGTGCCCCCTTTCTCAAAGCCCAATCTCTCCGGGAGGATCTGATACTAGCCCTCCTGTCAAATTCCTGCTCATTAGCCGGCCCAGGTGTATTATCATCATGCTGGGAAACTAGATCCTCCCTATCTTCGGAATGCTCGCCTGGCAAGGGAGTAGAGTAGTTCTCGTGAGACTCAAGGTCGCTGGGCCTCTCACTGTGTAATTCAGAACTAAATTCCATGGAGTTTTCATTATCTTCATCTGCAGTCACATACCCCTGTAACCATCCATCCTCCCAGGCTAAGTCTTCCTCTGCAGACCCATATCCATCAGGCCACCCATCATCCCCGATCGGACCCTGATCAGCTGGGACCCCCGGTGTCTGTCTATGGCCACTAGGTTGTAACACCACAGAGCAACAATACGGGATGTCCCGTATAATACGGGACAGGTGGCAACCCTATTCCCACCCGTGAACCACCACCCATGACTTCTGACATCACACCACAGGGAAATGGTATCTAACAAAACTCTAGCCTTATCATTACATTACTAAATTCTTTGTGCGACTAAATTTATTTTTATCTTCTTTATTTAAACACCCAAAGGCAAGTCTCTATTTTTAACAAACTCTTCATGGTTTCCTCCCCATATGCTGTTGGAGATCTTGGCCACTTGGGTATACCCGACTAATTTTCTTCTCCAATCCTTACTGAGTAGTTCTTTTTCTCCTTTCTTTTTCTCCCTCCTTTTTCTCCCTTCTTTTTCTCCCTTCCAAGACTTTGCGGTTGTAATTCTCAAAGCCACAAAAATCTGTAGGAAGAGATACTATATTTTAACAGGAGAAGGAATTATTTCATCTTTTCTTTGGTGTCTTACCATCTTCTGGTAACTATTTTCCAGCAATTGCTTACCTGAACGAACCTCATCAGATCTCTACTAAATGAATTATTTCTCGTTTGAAGAATTTATTTCAATCTAACCTGCAAAAAAACCTGTTGTTTCAGAATAACCTTATGATCAGACAGAAAATCTAAACCAACAATTCATGGCCTGCTCCCAAGCTGATAAATAATGCCATTTTGATTAACTTTATTTATTTTGTGATTCCAACTTAAAACCATTCCCTCTATGAACCTCCAAGGATGCTAAAATCATCTGGGGAGGCCCTGCTCTCGGCCCCTCCACCATGGCAGGTGCGACTGGTAGAGACAAGAGGCAGGGCCTTCTCCGTGGCGGCTCCTCAGCTGTGGAACTCCCTCCCCAACGACATCAGATTGACCCCCTTCCTTCCTGACCTTTCATAAAAAAAACTTTAAACCTGTCTATGGGGTCAAGCCTTTGATCAGTAAGTTGGAATAATCTGGAAAGAGAATATTTTAATGTACTGTATTGGCACTGTGGGTTGCCTGTTGTAAACCATCCTGAGTCCCTCCCCGGAGGTGAGAATGATAGGGTAATGTCATATATATATATATATATATATATATATATATATATATATACACACACACACACACACACACACACACACTCTGTATATACTGTATATACTGTATATGCTCTGTTTGTAATGAGGCTGAAGTAACCAAAAGAACCACTGAACAGAATCATACTAAATTTTGCAGAAAAACCTCTCACAACACAAGGTGTGACCAACAAAAATAAAAAACTAAATAAAACTTTTAAAAACTTACAAATCCTAAAAAAAAGTAGAAGATGCCTCTATAAGGCCCCTGCCTTTCCAGTCTTAGCCACTTCAGAATGTTAGAATGCTGAGGTGGACCAATCAGAACCCATATGCAAATAACACCACAGTGGCAACCAAATACCATTTCTGACAGTCTCAGGCCATTGCCTTTCCACTCTCAGCCACTTCAGAGTCTTAGAATGTTGAAGCTGGCCAATCAGAAACCAAATGCAAATAATACCACAGTGGGAACCAATCAGGAAGCTGCCACATATCCGCCCTCCGCACACATACATACATACAAACATAATATAATGTTACTACTATATATTACTATAATAAATACATGCATAGAATAGAGTTAGAAGGGACTCCACCATGGTATTAGGGGAGAAAAGACAGGAAGGAAGGAGAGAAGAAAGGAGGGAGGGAAAAAGGGAAGGATTGCAAGAGGGAAAGGGAGAAGGAAGGAAAGAGAGAAGGAGGGAAGGAAAGAAGAGAAGAGGGAAGGAAGGAAGGTGGTACTAAAGGAAGGAAGAAGAGAAAGTAGAAAGGAAAGAAAAAGGAAGGAAAGGCAGGAAAGAGGTAAAGAAGGAAGGGCGGAGAAAAGGAAATAAAAAGTGAATGAAGGAAACAGGAAGGGAAGAAAGGAGACAAAGGAAAAAGTAGAGAAAGGGGGAAGGCAGGAAGGAAAGAAAGAAAGAAAGAGAGAAGGAAAGATGAAACCAAAGAGTGAAAGAAGGAATAAAAGAAAGAGGTAGAGAAGGAAGAAAAGAGAGAAAGGGGAAGAAAAAGGGGGGAAGGAATAGGTAGGTACCCCTCTTTCATAATAGTCCAGATATCTACCTCTACTTCGAAAATTCTTACTATAGGCCACAGCAACTCGTGGCAGGGCACAGCTAGTAAATAAATAAATAAATTCCTCCAAATGAAGTACAGCAAAGGTGAGAGAATCCGCAGAGCTATGAGCCAATGGCTTTACCCAAATACCTCTGGCACAGAAGCATTTCTTCCTCTACTTCCTTGGCAAGATTACCAGTTGTTGCAGAATGGTGCAGTTTCGTTGCAGAAGGGAACATGATATTCCCGAGAGTGTGGGCAATTAGATATGGAAGAAAAGCTGCTGGGATGGGCACTGTCCAAACCCTTTGCATGGCCATTGCGAGCTTATCTGCTTCACAGCTTACCGTCATTCACATCTATGTGGTGAAGGTGTATTTTTTTCTTAGCTGCATAAAAGTTTATCAGGTAAATCAGTGTTTCCCAACCTTTTTTGAGCCGCGGCACACTTTTTACATTTGCAAAACCCTGGGGCACACCACCAACCAAAATGACACAAAATGAGACTCTAACACAGTAATACATATAGTTAATATGTTTTTAAAATGTATTTATACACTCAGTGTGAAACCCGGGCCTGCTTCGATGAACACAAAATAGATATCCTGGCAGGAATGGCAGAAAGACACAAACTTCCCACACAGAACTCCCATAACCAAGAGAAAATGCTATAAGAGTTTGGTGGGCATTGACCTTGAGTTTTGGAGTTGTAGTTCACCTATATCCAGAGAGCACTGTGGATTCAAACAATGTTGGATCAGGACCAAACTTGGCATGAATACTCAATATGCCCAAATATGAACACAGATGGAGTTCAGGGGAAATAGACCTTGACATTTGAGAGTTGTCGTTGCTGGGATTTATTGTTCCCTTACAATCAAAGAGCATTCTGAACCCCACCAATGATAGAACTGGGCCAAACTTCCCACACAGAACCCCCAGGAGGCAAGAGAAGGTCTCTACTTGGGGAAAGGGAGGCAGGCCTTCCCAATGCATGGAGAGGGAGAGACCAAGTAGACAACGGGTGGGGAGGGTGGTTGTTTGTAATTTTGTGCCTTTATTGAGGTACGTTTCTTAGGGTTTTAATACTTCAACCCCCCCTTCCTGGAGGTTCCAATTTCCCAAGGCACACCTGATGATAGCTCACGGCACACTAGTGTGCCCCGGCGCACTGGTTGGGAAACACTGAGATAAATAACAATCGTGAAAGTCTAAATCTAACTGAGAAGGCAGTGTTCTCTTTTAAGAATTCTTCCCTAACATCAATATAGGTAGATGGACAACAGAAAATCTATCCAGTTAGGAATAATAATAATAATGTATTTATATTCCGCTCGATCTCCCTGAGGGGACACAGAATGGATTACAGAATAGATATATGGCAAATATTCAATGCTGTTATATAATAATAATAATAATAATAATAATAACCTTTATTTATACCCCACCACCACCTCCCCAGCGGGGACTCGGGACGGCTTACATGAGGCTGGGACACAAAGCAACGAGGGGGGAAACGTCTAAGGTTCAATACTTATCAATATCTAATATTTTACTGAATTATCAATCATTCAGATATAACATATAGAGTAAACTCTGCACAAGTTAATAACAATATGTTCTACAGCAGGGCTGCCCAGGAAGTCAATCGCGATCGATCAGTCAATCCCGGGACCGAAGGAGGTCGATCCCAGCCGGATGGGGTGCTTCTCAGAGGGGGCGGAGCCAGGCTGTGCCAAGCCCTGCCCCTCCCCGGCTTTGGCACTCCAAGCAGCTTCTCCAGGCTTGAGGATGGCAGTGCCAAGTCAGCCTTGTGCTAGCTATGTCACCACTGGTTTTGCATTGCCATCCTCCAGCCTGGAGAAGCTGCTGGGAGCTCCAAAGCCAGAGGGGAGGGGGCGAGGCTTGGCGCAGCCTGGCTCCACCCCCCGCTGGCTTCCGCTCTACCAGCAGCTTCTCCAGGCTTGAGGATGGCAATGCCAAGCCAGTGGTGGCATAGCTAGCACAAGGCTGGCTTGGCATTGCCATCCTCAAGCCTGGAGAAGCTGCTGGTAGAGCAGAAGCCAGAGGGGGGGCGGAGCCAGGCCACACCAAGCCTCGTCCCCGCCCCTCCCCTCCCCGCTCCAGCCTTGAGGAGTTCAGTAGATCTTTCTGACTTGGTTTTATTATAAGTAGCTCGCGTGCTGAAAAAGTGTGGGCACACCTGTTCTACACAATAATGGTCATCACAAGATTTACGGTCTGCACAATAATGGTCATCACAAAAATAATCATCACAAAACTTACACACAGGTAAGTGAGAACGCTTTCAATGTCGAAGGAAAGTTCTTTGCACAGATACCAAAACAGGGATCGTCCCAGGGTACTTCTATTTTAGGACTTCTCATAAGTCCAAATGGAATATAAATCTGGTTAAATCACTCTTGGTAAATCAGAGTCCATAGAAGTCCATAGAGTACCCAGCGGTCAACGAAAAGGCTAGTGCCAACGCATAGTTGTTTCGCCTTACGGCTTCCTCAGGACCGGGGACCTAATCCGGGGTATCAGCTAATGGTGTTCCACAGCAATATCAATATCGTAAGCTGGAGTATAACATAATATAAAATATACTATTACATGAGTTAAGTGAAGAACAGGCTTCCCAAAGGGCACAGCTGGGACTACATAATATATAATAGATATTATAATTACCCAATTTAAAGGTCCATACATACCAATGTGAATGTGTATCAAAGGCATGGTAAATCCTGACGATATCTGTAGATATTGGGCTGAAAGCAAATGATGAGGGAAGAACACGCAATATATAATGGATTGAGGCAGATTAAAGTCATTATACTAACAACTCATTGATGGAGAGTTTATCATTTAACCCCGATGGGGGTTCTGAATTAAGGTTAATGATCCATTTGTCTTCTAATTGGAGTAACAGCCATTTGATGTTAGTGTGAGGTTGGGGTTTAACCCTTTCTAGAACAGTAACCGATGGATCATCACAACTATGATTATGTGTCTTGTAGTGCAAATACAATACTGAGTTATCGTAATCCGTTCGAAAACGTGATCTGTGTTCTGAAATTCATGTCCAGAGTTCCCTCGAGGTTTCTCCTACGTAAAGATTTCCACAGCAGCAGGCTAGACAATATACCACATTTTTAGAACTGCACAAATAACAACACAATGAGTCAAAAAAGTGCACCAAACAATATAAAACAGTACAACAAAATAATTAACAAAGACAGACAATACATAGAAGCAAGGCTTCCCTCTTTTTCATTTCCGGAATCTGGAGGCTGTGCTTGACTTAGCCATGGGGAGGTGCTGTTGGTCCTTTTTTCCATGCCGAGGAGCCTGTTGTCCATGGACGCCTTCCTGATTGAATTGGCAGCATGTCTTCTGGGGCGCCTTTTACCTCCCCACCAAAGTGGTACCTATTTATCTACCCACATTGCTGTTTTCAAACTGCTAGGTAAGCAGAAGCTAGAGCTGATGGCGGGAACTCACCCTAATCCATGGCTTGAACTGCCAACCTTCTGGTCAGTAAGGTTTTCTGTAGCTGGCAGTTTAACCTCCTGTGCTAATTGCGACCCAATTTTTGCCCCAAAAAACCCCCTGGGAATGAATGAAATGACCTCAGACCTCACAACTTCTGAAGATGCTTGCCATAGATGCAGGCGAACCATCAAGAGAGAATGCTTCTGGAACATGAGCATACAGCCTAAAAAAACTTACATCAACTGAATGGAATGACCTCTTCAAACCTCTCTCTAAAATCTGACTCATGTATTGTGTGGTCTGGGGAAAGTCTCACAAGCACCACTAATGTACAATCAATGAATATGCAAAGATAGCCTCAACTTTATGCATTGCACCTGTGAATATGATTGGCCCAAACCCAGAAAAAAAACCGGAATTCTGTGCTGTTTTGCACATCCCTACTATCTATGTATGTTCTCTACCAGCCCGCACCACAGGAAGAACACCATCATCCCCACGTCAGCATAGGCAAATCTGTGCTTAAGTCCGTTCAGCAATTCACCTACCTGGGAAGACTCATCTCTTCAGATGCCAAGATTGATAAAGAGAGAGATCACAGATTAGCAAAGGCATATAGGGCATTCGGAAGGCTTCACAAAAGAGTCTGGAGCAACAAGCACCTGAGGCAAAGCACCAAAATCAGTGTGTACAGAGCTATCGTACTGTCTATTCTCCTATATGGGTCTGAAACATGGGTCACCTATCACCAACACCTACGACTCCTCGAACGCTTCCATCAGCGCTGTCTTCGCACAATCCTAAATGTACACTGGACTAACTATGTGACGAATGTTGCTGTCCTTGAGCAAGCAGGGGTCACCAGCATTGAGACCATGCTATTGAGAACACAGCTGCGCTGGACAGGGCACGTCTCTAGGATGGAGGACCACCGCCTCCCAAAGATACTACTCTATGGTGAACTCGCCACGGGTCAGCGCAAGAGAGGCGCTCCCAAAAAGAGATACAAGGACTCCCTGAAACAACACCTCAGGCTCGGCCAGATTGATCACCAACAATGGTCCACCCTGGCCTCACATCGGGAGCCATGGAGACGCACTATCCACAATGCTGCGGCCTCTTTCGAGAAGACATGCCAAACAAGTCTCGAAGAGAAACGACAACGCAGAAAGAACCGCAACTTGGAAACAACATCATCCAAGGAGACTTTCTGCTGTGCTTTCTGCAACCAGACTTGCCTATCTCAGGTTGGCCTTTTTAGTCATCAACGCGCTTGTAAAAAGCGTAGGATGGGTCCTTCCTAAAGAATCTTCGTTCACGAAGTATTGCCGAGAGAGAGAGACTATTGATGTATGTTCCTACTTTATTTTATTCCTTTAAGGATTTTGTGTAAAAGGACTAGAATTTGAAAATGTCTTGGTTAATCCCCCCCCCTTTTTTTGTGGCATATTTACAGCTTCCCAAAGTAGCAAGAAAATCAAATAAATGTTATTCATTAAGTGGGGAAAATCAAATGTGGAAAGCGAACGGTGTCGCTAGCAATTACTTTGTTTGTTAAAGGATTGACATTATGTTCCCCAAAGTAACATGTTATCTATGACATTGTTAATGATAATGTGTCATCTCATAATTGCGGGGAAGCCCAACAGATGAAAATGCTTATTTTGCACATCTGTATCTGAGTCTTCCCGTTCCAAGGACACACATGCTCATCATTGGGATGTAGGTTAGAATGAGAAGATGTACGAGGGTTGAATGAAAAGTAATGCCTCCACCTTCGTAACTCCTCAACAGATAATAATAATCTTTATTTATACCCCGCCACCATCTCCCCAAAGGGAACTCAGGGCGGCTTACGAGGCCAAGCCCAGAAGTGCATTTTAATACAGTAACATAAAAGACATGGGCGACAGAAGCAGCCCTGCAGCGCCTAACATCCTGCTTTGCAACAGCTGCAGAGCTGTTTGGGCTGGAAGTCAGCCTGAAGAAAACGGAAGTCCTCTACCAGCCTGCACCACAGGAACAACACCATCATCCCCACGTCAGCATAGGCAAATCTGTCCGTTCAGCAGTTCACCTACCTAGGAAGAACACCATCATCCCCACGTCAGCATAGGCAAATCTGTCCGTTCAGCAGTTCACCTACCTAGGAAGAACACCATCATCCCCACGTCAGCATAGGCAAATCTGTCCGTTCAGCAGTTCACCTACCTAGGAAGAACACCATCATCCCCACGTCAGCATAGGCAAATCTGTCCGTTCAGCAGTTCACCTACCTAGGAAGAACACCATCATCCCCACGTCAGCATAGGCAAATCTGTCCGTTCAGCAGTTCACCTACCTCTTCAGACACCAAGATTGATAAAGAGAGAGAGATTACAGATTAGCAAAGGCATAGAGCAGTGTTTCTCAACCTGGGGGTCGGGACCCCTGAGGGGGTCGCAAGGGGGTGTCAAAAGGGTCGCCAAAAACCATCAGAAAGCATAGTATTTTCTGTTGGTCATAGGAGTTCTGTGTGGGAAGTTTGGCCCAATTCTATCGTTGGTGGGATCCAGAATGCTCTTTGATTGTAGATGAACTATAAATCCCAGCAACTACAACTCCCAAATGTCAAGGTCTATTGTCTCCAAACTCCATCAGTGGGCATATGAGATATTCATGCCAAGTTTGGTCCAGATCCATCATTGTTTGAGTCCACAGTGCTCTCTGGAGGGAGGTGAACTACAACTCCCAAACTCAAGGACAATGCCCACCAAACCCTTCCAGTATTTTCAGTTAGTCATGGGAGTCCTGTGTGCCAAGTTTACCCCAATTCTGTCATTGGTGGGGTTCAGAATGCCCTTTGATTGTAGGTGAACTATAAATCCCAGCAACTAAAACTCCCAAACGTCAAGGTCTGTTTTCCCCAAACTCCATCTGTGTTCACATTTGGATATATTGAGTATTTGCACCAAGTTTGGTCCAGATCTATCATTATTTGAGTCCACAGTGCTCTCTGGATGTAGGTGAACTGCAACTCCCAAACTCAAGGTCAATGTCCACCAAACCCTTCCAGTATTTTCTGTTGTGTCACGGGAGTTCTGTATGCCAAGTTTGGTTCAACTCCATCGTTAGTGGAGTTCAGAAAGCTCTTTGATTGTAGGTGAACTATACATCCCAGCAACTACACCTCCCAAATGACAAAATCACCCCCCACAACCCCACCAGTATTCAAATTTGGGTGTATCGGGTATTTGTGCCAAATGTGGTCCGGTGAATGAAAATACATTTTACATGATGATTCATAACAGTAGCAAAATTACAGTTATGAAGTAGCAATGAAAATGATTTTATGGTTGGGGGGTCACCACAACACGAGGAACTGTATTAAGGGGTCGCGGCATTAGGAAGGTTGAGAAACGCTGGCATAGAGTGCATTCGGAAGGCTTCACAAAAGAGTCTGGAGCCGATTATAAGCCTATTTGGGCTATTTATATGCATTTAGTTCTATGTGTTAAGTGCTTCGTCCTCTTCCCCTAAACAATATATATATATATATATATATATTGATATCGATATATTGCCTTGTGTATATTGCCTTGATATATTGCCTTGTGTAATAGTTTAGCGTTGACGCAACCCATGCTCTGTTTGTTATATGTGGGATATATTGACCATAGTGATCAGATGCCTATCCATTGGTGCCCCCTTGTTGTGGGGGAGAGGCTTGCGTATCGTAATGAAGTTGTGAGCTATGCTGGCGGTGGCATAATAGCCACCGGGAGGGCCTCCCATGCCAGACAGGTCGCAACCGAAGGGTCTGACAAACGGCGTCAATGGGCAGGATGGGCTCTCTAGCCTTTTGGCAACTATCCTAGGAGAAGGAAAACTCTGATTTCAAACCCGAGCAGATGGTGCACGTCTAACCCTGTAAGGTCAACCATCTAGAGAAGGAAACTCGAACCAAACCTACAACCTGAGGACCTCGCTGCCTCCAGCCAAGCTTGCTAGGCCCAGGCACATGAACCTTTGGTTTAGATCAGGGGTCGGGAACCTTTTTGACTCCGAGAGCCATGAAAGCAAACTATTTGGAAATTTATTTCAGTGAGAGCCATATAATATATATAATATATTTTAAGACTGAATTCAACTAAATGTGAATATATACGTACATACGATGAGAAAAGGATTCCCCCGGCAGAATGACGGGACACTTCAGACCTGGCTCTGCAAAAGGCACGCTCAGGACTCTGGGAAGGAAGAGAAGGCGGAAGGAAGGGGGAAAGACAGAAAAGAAAGAAAGACAGAGGAAATAAAGGAGGGAGGGGGAGAGGAAGAAAGAAAAGAAGAAGGAACTATGGAAAAGGAAGAAAAGAAAAGCAGGAGAGAGACAAGGAGGGGAAGAGAAAGAAGGTAATGGGAAGAGAGAAAAGGAAATGAGGGGGGAAGGAAAGGAAGTGAGGGAAAAGTAAAACAATGAAGGGAAAAGAAGAAAAGAAGGGGAGAGAGAGGGAAGTGAAAAGAAAGGAAGGGGAAGAAAAGAATTGGGGGAAAGAATAAAAGAGAGAGGAAGAGGGAGGGAGAATGGAGGAAAGAAGGAAGGGGAGAGAGGGAGGGAAAAAGGAGAGAAGAAGAAGGAAAGGGTGAAGGGGGAGAAAGGAAGGAAGGAAGGAAGGAAGGAAGGAAGGAAGAGGGAGAATGGAGGAAAGAAGGAAGGAGAGAGGGAGGGAAAAGGAAGGAGAGAAGGAAAGAATGGAAGAGAAAGGAAGGAAGGAACGAAGAGGGAGGGAGGATAGAAGGTAGGGAGAGAGGGAGGGGAAAAAAGAAAGAAAAAGAGAGGGGGGAAAGAAAGGAAGAGGAAGGAAGGAAGGAAGGAAGGGAGAGGGAGAATGTAGGAAAGAAGGAAGGGGAGAGAGGGAGAGAAAAGGAAGGAGAGAAGGAAAGAATGGAAGAGAAAGGAAGGCACGAAGAGGGAGGGAGGATAAAAGGTAGGGAGAGAGGGAGGGGGAAAAAGAAAGAAAAAGAGAGGGGGAAAAGAAAGAAAGAGAAAGGAAGGAAGGAAGGAAGGAAGAGGGAGAATGTAGGAAAGAAGGAAGGGGAGAGAAGGAGGGAAAAGGAAGGAGAGAAGGAAAGAATGGAAGAGAAAGGAAGGAAGGAACGAAGAGGGAGGGAGGATAGAAGGTAGGGAGAGAGGGAGGGGAAAAAAGAAAGAAAAAGAGAGGGGGAAAAGAAAGGAAGAAAAGAAAGGAAGAGAAAGGAAGGAAGGAAGGAAGGAAGGAAGGAAGGAAGGAAGGCGCGGGTTGCTCTGGAGAGCCAGATGCAATCATGAAACGAGCCACATCTGGCTCCCGACCCATAGGTTCCCTACCCCTGGTTTAAAAGGTGAGGCCAGTTCTGTGCACGCTGTGCTCCACCAGAAAGGTCAATTGCACAGGCTCGAAGGACACATCCAACCTTCGAATCATCAACGCGCTTGTAGAAAGCGTGGGATGAGTCCTTCCTGAATCTTCATTCGCAAAGAAAAGCCAAGAAGTGGTCAGGTCATGATATGAATAAACATAAGTTTAAATAATGCACCAGTAAGGCCTTCTCGTGGACCACCTTGAGAATTTCGGGTGGGGGGGCTGAAGCCCCCAAGCCCCCCCCCCCCGGCTACATGCCTGCAGCAGTCCATGGATAGTTTTTTCTCCACTATATCAAATGTATTTTTAGTTTGATCCAATGAGGAGAATCAGAGGGCCCATCCAGGCAGGCCCTATATCCCAACAACCGATCCTAGGTTTCCTGCTCTAAACTGGATTATATGAGTCAGCACTGCTAGATAATCTTGGATAAACAGAAAACCTGGGATTTAGAGCCTGTCTGGAAGGGCCCAGAGATCTGTTCTTGCTCCAATCTCTCTCTCGGCATTACTTCGCCAACGAAGATTCTTAGGAAGGACTCATCCCACGCTTTTTACAAGCGCGTTGATGACTAAAAAGGCCAATCTGAGATAGGCAAGTCCGGTGGCAGAAAGCACAGCAGAAAGTCTCCTTGGGTGATGTTGTTTCCAAGTTGCGGTTCTTTCTGCGTTGTCGTTTCTCTTCGAGACCCGTTCGGCGTGTCTTCTCGAAAGAGGCCGCAGCATTGTGGATAGTGCGTCTCCATGCCTCCCGATGTGAGGCCAGGGTGGACCATTGTTGGTGTTCAATCTGGCTGAGCCTGAGATGTTGTTTCAGGGAGTCCTTATATCTCTTTTTCAGGGCGCCTCTCTTGCGCTGACCCGTGACGAGTTCACCATAGAGTAGTATCTTTGGGAGGCGGTGGTCCTCCATCCTAGAGACGTGCCCTGCCCAGTGCAGCTGTGTTCTCAATAGCATGGCCTCAATGTTGATGATGCCTTCTTGTTCAAGGACAGCAACGTTCGACACATAGTCAGTCCAGTGTATATTTAGGATTGAGTGAAGACAGCGCTGACGAAAGCGTTCGAGGAGTCGTAGGGGTTGGCGATAGGAGACCCATGTTTCAGACCCATAGAGGAGAATAGACAGTATGATAGCTGATTTTGGTGCTTTGCCTTAGGCGTTTGTTACACCAGACTATTTTGTGAAGCCTTCCGAATGCACTCCATGCCTTTGCTAATCTGTGACCTATCTCTTTATCAAACTTGGCGTCTAAAGAGATGATGCTTCCCAGGTAGGTGAACTGCTGAACGGACTGAAGCACAGATTCGCCTATGCTGACGTGGGGATGATGGTGTTCTTCCTGTTGTGCGGGCTGGTAGAGAACTTCCATTTTCTTCAGGCTGACTTCCAGCCCAAAACAGCTCTGCAGCTGTTGCAAAGCAGGATGTGAGGCGCTGCAGGGCTGCTTCTGAATGGGCGACAAGGGAAGCATCGTCGGCAAAAAGCAGCTCACGGACAAGATACTTTAGAGTCTTCGTGCGAGCCCTCAGACGGCTTAAGTTGAACAAGCTACCATCAGTACGATAGCGTATATATATATGCCGTCGTCTTCTTCGGGATCTGCCATAGCCCTTTGGAGCATCATGCTGAAGAAGATTGTAGAGAGGGTTGGTGCAAGAACACAACCTGGTTTCACTCCATTAGTTATGAGAAAGGGCCCTGAGAGAGCATCGCTGTATCTGACTTGACCGTGCCAGCCCTCATGTAACAGGATAATCATTTTGAGAAATTTGGGGGGACATCCTAGACCAGTGTTTCCCAACCAGTGTGCCGTGAGCGATCATCAGGTGTGCCGTGGGAAATTGGAACCTCCAGGAGGGGAGGGGGGAGAGTCTAGTGTGTTGAAATATAAAAACCTTAAGAAACCTACCTCTATAAAGGCACAAAATTACAAACAACCCACTCCCCACCCTCTCCCTCTCCATGCATTGGGAAGACCCGCCTCCCTTTCCCCAAGTAGAGATCTCCTCTTGCCTCCTGGGTTTTCCGTGTGGGAAGTGTGGCCCAGTTCTATCATTGGTGGGGTTCAGAATGCTCTTTGATTGTAGGGGAACTATAAATCCCAGCAACTACAACTCCCAAATGTCAAGGTCTATATCCGTTGAACTCCATCTACGTTCATATTTGGGCATATGGGGTATTCATGTCAAGTTTGGTCCTGATCGAACATTGTTTGAGTCCACAGTGCTCTCTGGATATAGGTGAACTACAACTCCAAAACCCAAGGCCAATGCCCACCAAACTCTTATAGCATTTTCTCTTGGTTATGGGAGTTCTGTGTGGGAAGTTTGTGTCTTTCTGCCATTCCTGCCAGGATATCTATGTTGAGTTCATTGAAACGGGTCCAGGTTTCACACTGAGTGTATAAATACATTTAAAAACATATTAACTACTAGCTGTACCCGGCACGCGTTGCTGTGCTCTTTTTAGGAGATGCGAGGAAGTCCAGTCATCCACGGTGTGCCCTCCTCTAAACTGCAGTTGGATGGAGCGTGGGTCATAGGGGGCATGGTGTGCCAAGTTGGGTCTTTATTGGTCTTGGTTCTGGGCCACAGTGGTCTGTGGGGAATGATGGGTTTTGAAGTACTACAAATCCCATTTTCCATGGTGGTACTTCAAGTCCCATCATGCATGGTCGGGGCTCTGTGTGCCAAGGTAGGTTACTGTAAATTCAGGCCATACACAATGTCCCATGAGCTGAGGCCTAGTTAGGAACAGCAAGTTAATGAAGCCTTACTGTCAATTCAGGCCATACACAATGTCCAAGTGATTTGGGTGTTTGTGTTGGGGATTGGATCAGGCCTTTTCCTTATTCTGTTTTGGCAGTTTATTATGGATCGGAATTTTCATGTTGGCTGGCCAGTGCAGCAGTTATGCAAATCCGCCCTTATTAGCAGCCAATCGTGTTGTTCAGAATGTAGAGGCTGGGTGAGTCTTTGGCTGCCCCGGAGGATGCTGGTAAATGTAGTTTTATTTTTACTCGTTGTTTTGGGGGCCTTTTAGGTTTTGGGGGGGAAAGTTTCTTTGCTACAAACGTACCTTGCTTGAGGCCTATTTCTGTTGGCAAGTATTGTGTTTCTGCATTGTATGGTTTCTTTGTTTGAGGTATACATCACATGACGTGAACCCATTTATATAATAGATATGTATTACTGTGTTAGAGTGTCATTTTGTGTCATTTTGGTTGCTGGTGTGCCCCAGGATTTTGCAAATGTAAAAAGTATGCCGCGGCTCAAAAAAGGTTGGGAAACACTGGCCTAGACGTTCCAGGATCTGCCACAGACCTTTTCTACTCAGTGTCGACGGCTTTGGTGAGGTCGACAAATGTTACATAGAGTCCTTTGTTCTGCTCTCTACATTTCTCTTGCAGTTGTCTCAGGGCAAAAAACATATCTTGCTCCAGTAGTCCATTGTAAAAAGTTCTCCAAAGCTTCAACGCCTTGCAGTCCGTCACGCGTGCCAAGGATGCTCAGTCAGCTACTGGGAAAATGTTGAGCGTGACTAGCCCTGAGGTTAATTATTGCTGTGTGTCTGTCTGCAGTGGGCGAAGCTATGGAGATGTTGCCCTCAGAGTGACCTGAAGATTTCGCCAAGTCCCTTCGCATGTGTGGGTGGGACACGGCCATAGGAGAGGCTTCCACTGAAAACTTGTAAAGCACGACAAGCTAGTGTCTTTCCTTTGAGAGCGGAGTGGAAATTTACGGTGAATAGGGGGAAAGAAAACAGGTCCATCTCATGGTCTGGAGGAATTTTAATTCGTTTTATACAGCACAATAAACATTCAAAAGCTGCGATTTTAGAGCTGCATTAAAAGCCTCATAATATAAGTATATTGTTTTAGTTTGTCCTGCCAGTGACTTATTATATGGTCCTTACAGCTTGCCTTTGAAAGGGTTCCTCGTTCTTCTCTGCACATCCCGGTTAGAGTTTGGCACAGCGTTGCGCATTGTGTTCAACTTTAAGATGGAAGTGAAGCTTTATATGTGAAACAGATCTAGCTCTTAGGTCGATGATTCTGCTGCTTCGGAAAAAAGAGATTTGCTCTCCTTTTTAACAAGGTTCAATTCCATGGTTGGGTCAATTTTTCTTTCCGAGGTCGTAGGTCTGATGAAAAGGTTTCTTCCTACAAACTATAATTAGTAGGCCTGGGTAGGTTCGTCGGAACGCTTCTAAAATCAGAATGAATTCGGATTAAATTCCTTTTTGAATTTTTATTTAATTTCTATATGCGTCCACTTGCCCGACTGGTCCGCGATTTTGGTCTGGAGTGTCATCACTACGCTGATGACACTCAGCTGGTGCTGAGAATGGACGTCAGGCCGGACACCGTACCCGGTTGTTTCCATCAATGCCTCGAAGCCATGACTAGATGGCTGCGTTCTAGCCGGTTGAAGGTGAACCCATCCAGGGAGGTCCGAGCTCTCCCGGGGGTAGCGAACATTATTTTGCCCCCCGGCTCCCGAGCGCCGCCCATATCTCCGTGCTGCCCCGCACTGCGCCTACAGGTGCTTCTGGGCATGCGCGGAGGTTTTGGCGCCAAGATGCCCAGTGCCTACGGAGTTCCACTTGAGCTCCGTAGGCACTGCGCATGTGCGCGAAAATCTCCGCGCGCATGCGCTGTGCCTACGGAGTTCACTTGAGCTCTGTAGACACAGCGCATGTGCGCAGAGATTTTCGCGCGCATGCGCTGTGTCTACGGAGCTCATGTGGAGCTCCATAGGCACTGGGCATGCGCGCAAAAGCTCCGCGCATGCCCAGAAGCACCTGTAGGCGCAGCACGGCAGCAGCACGGAGATACGGCGGCGCGGCGCCCTACGATTGCGCCCGACGCTGTCGCCTCCAAGATGCCACTCTACGCGGTCGCATAGTTCATCTAATGGAAAGACCGCCCCTGAACCCATCGAAGACGGAGATTCTATGGCTGGGTCGTCCTGGTGTTGCTGAGTGCTGGTTGCCTACCCTGGACGGCGAGCGGCTAAGCCCGTCGTCTTTGGTAAAAAGCCTGGGGGTCCAATTGGACCCACTGCTATCGATGGAGACCCAGGTCTCCACGGTTAGCAGGTCTGCATTTTTCCATCTTCGACAGGCTAGGCGACTGGCTCCTTACCTATCCAGGAATGATCTAGCTACGGTGATCCAGGCGACGGTCATCTCGAGGCTAGACTACTGTAACACCCTCTACCTTGGCCTTCCCTTGTCGACAATCCGGAAACTTAAGCTGGTGCAAAATGCTGCTGCTCGATTGCTGGTGGGAGCATCGGATAGAGAGCATATTACACCAATTTTACAGCAATTGCACTGGCTACCAGTAGAGTACCGGATTGTCTTCAAGGTGCTGGTTTTGACCTTCAAGGCCTTGTATGGTCTAGAGCAGGGGTGCCCACACTTTTTCAGCATGCGAGCTACTTATAATAAAACCAAGTCAGAAAGATCTACCGAGAGAGAAGCAGGGCGGAGCAGGGGGAAGGGGGCGGAGCTTGGCGCGGCCTGGCTCTGCCCCCCCTCCCCCTCTGGCTTTAGCACTTCCACAGCTTCTGCAGGGTAGAGGAGGGTAATGCCAAGCCAGTGGTGGCATAGATAGCCACTACTGGCTTGGCATTACCCTCCTCTGGCATGCAGAAGCTGTGGAAGCGCTGAAGCCAGGGGAGGGGGCGGGGCCTGGTGCGTCCTGGCTCCGCCCCCTCAGAAGCGCCCCATCCAGCTGGGATCAACCTCTTTCAGTCCTGGGATCGACCAGTCGATCGCAATCTACCTAATGAACACCCCTGGAATAGAGCCAGTGTACCTGAGCCAGTGTTCCCCCGAGCTCGCTGCGACCAGAAGAACAAAACCTTCTGGTGATTCCATTGGCCTGTTCCTGCCGCTTTTCAACAACAAGACAAAGAGCCTTCTCCGTGGTGGCGCCAACTCTATGGAACGAGTTACCAGATGGAGCTTGCGCTATTAGAGAGTTGGCCCCTTTCCGGAAGGCCAGCAAATCTTTCTTTGCCGGGGAGATAGCACAGCGGTAACACAGCTGTGTTTGCAATCGGAAGGTTGCTAGTTCAAAGCCACCCCGAGCTGGTTTGGACAACCAGCTATTTCAGCCCTGTCCACTGCCCACCCAAGCAGTTCAAACACTACAAAAGAATTGGTGCTGAGCAGAGAGACAACTATATAAACACACAGGTTCAGGAATTTATGAATTAAAAATTGAATAAATTTATTACAGGCATTCAAGATAGGCATCATAATATATGGGTGCAACCCCCTAGTAATTCACATATAAATTTATAGCATATTTGCTTTCAATTTATATGTGAATTACTAGGGGGTTGCACCCATATATTATGATGCCTATCTTGAATGCCTGTAATAAATTTATTCATTTTTTAATTCATAAATTCCTGAACCTGTGTGTTTATATAGTTGTCTCTCTGCTCAGCACCAATTCTTTTGTAGTGTTTGTATCAGTTCCCTTTAAGGGTTCTAAAGCATGGTTTATTTTGGCCATAATATAATATGTATGTGAGATAAATAGGAGTTTGATTCCACCATGTATGTATTACTCCAAGCTGACCTTCAGGAGGGAGTTCCCTCTGACCCCACATCTGCTGCTCCAAGCTGCACTCCATGTGGGCTGGGCCAGTTGCGTGTATTTAACACCAGGGGTCACTGTGGACTGCACCCTTGGGTCCGCAGGAGTGATGGTGTATTGGATCTTCCTCCCACCTAATAACTTATGGTAGGTGTGCCGCCCTCCCCACGCATGTGCTGGCAGTGCATGGTTCTGTTATATCATGTATTATTGTATTGTTTGATATTTAGGCTTCTCCTGTGACGCTGCATCAGCATTTTATACATTGCCGCTTGAAAAAGCTCCCGGCGAAACAGATCATGGCCTTGCAAATACAATTCTGTTGCGGCTCTTCCAAGCGTCTACACTGGCTCTGTGTTGGGTATTTTGCACCCCCACCCATCAATGTGGAACTGCACGAGACTTTGGTGAACTCTATATGTATAATTGGAACTTTGGCCTGATTTTGGTATGGGAATATCATGCATTTGCTTCCCTCCATATGTTCCTCTTTGTATTGAATGTTTGCCTTCTCTCGAGCGTTTTATAGCATATTTCCACCCAAGCAGTTCAACAGCCCAGCTGTGCCCAGCTGTGAATAAACAACAATTGGGGACCACGGAAAAAAAGTGGGGAAGGATTTTTGCACAGACTTTACAACGTCTGAAAAAGTTCGGCTGTCGGGAGGAGGGAGATGCGGAAGTGGTGGAAAAACAGAGGCTCCGGTCATGAGGATGGAACAACAGCACCCCCTTGTGACGCGTAGGCGCAATGACGCAAGGACATAACAACAATGATGTCGTAATGGAGCATTCACATCATATGATGCACACCCTGTATGACGCAGCCAGGAAAGAAGTCCTTCTAAAAACTGCACTGTACTGTCTATGTGTAAAATTGTATGTCTTCCGACAGGGACTCTCTGTCGTATATGTATTGTAATCCGCACTGAGTGAGAAGAGCGGAATAGAAATAAACAGTATTATTATTATTATTATTATTATTTTCATTGTGTTCCTTGTCCATTGGCGTTATATAGATCTCTTCTCTTCTCTTCTTTCTCTCTCTCTCTCAAATTACTCTTTTTAAAAGACAGAGAACACATCTCTAGAAAATTTTAGGTCCTGCAGCATAATTTCCACAGGAAACTGACCATTGAATTCCACCGAAGGACCCAGAGCTCCCTAGAAAAGATATTTTAATCACATCAGCGAATAATTAAAGACGAGTGAAGGTGATTATTTCCCATTTTTCAAAATACATTTTTGCCTATGAGTGCCTGGCAAGATGGGCCTTGCCTAGGGTTGCCATATGTCCCTTATTCTAAGGGACGTCCCTTATTTTGGCCCCAAATTTCGTGTCCCTTATTTTCAGCTCCTGTCCCTTATTTTCAGCTCCTGTATTGATGGGACAGGTGGCAGCAGGAGGCGAGGCTGGGCCAGTACATATACACACATTCTTCCTTCCTCCTCCTCCTCCATCCTGCTACCCCTTTTGGCTCCTCCTGTTTCCTCTTGCCTCCCCGCGCGCGGCTGGGAATTGTAGTCCAAGACTGCCTCCTTTTGATTGATAGGTGTGCGCAGCCCTTTTGTGTGGGACTCCATTTCCCAAGAGCCCTCGCTCCCGGGGGGAGAAGGAGGAGGAGAAGGAAAAGGAAGAGGGAGAAAGGGGCCTGCCGGTCTTCATGGTGCCGCCAGTGAGCGGTCTGAGGGAGCTGCAGTCACGGCACGGGGAGATGCAGGTCCGCATGGAGCTGCTGATCATGGAGACCCAGAGGCAGGTCTGCCGCACCCTCGCCCACCTCGACCGCGGGGCTGCTTTCACCATTGACCGCTAGGAAAGGAAGGAATTAGACCTCCTGCCAGGCACACAAATCACACCCACACCAGCGGTGAGGGGCGGGTGGGGGTCTCTGGAGGGCTTTTGAGCCAGACGGGCATCTGCAGAGAGGGCTTGGGTTGTGCCTTCTTGCAGAATGCCTAAGTAGATAATAATATTGCCCTGAATGCACGCGAAAGGAGGCTTCTGTTAGACCCCAGTCTAAAGATCAGTCAATAGTGTGATGCCGCATCTGAAAAAGCCAAGGCTGTATCAAAAGGAATATAGTTAGGGTTGCCTAACGATTGATTTTCAAGTTTTTATGAAGTGTCCCTTATTTTTGTGAAAAATCCCGTAATTTTAGGTAAATGTCCCTTATTTCTTATATCAAAAAGTGGCAACCCTAGCCTTGCCGTATGTGACATGATCCGCAGAAAACAGTAGCCGAAGAGTGTCAGAAACGGGGTACACGTGTGCATGATGAGGTTCTAGAATTTTTTTGTATTTTTTTTCCTTCATGACTTTGCTGTTCTACAATGTGACGTTCCAATTTTGGCGTCATGTGCTTTTTGATAGCATTGTGGCCACAGTTTCCTCTATCTTTGACGATGCTGATCTTATCTTGCTTCAGATCTCGGAGAGCATTTATGCGCCAGCTTGTCACTTTCATATGCCACTGTTCAAATGCAGGATTTATGGTTTCTAGATTTTTGTTTACTTTTGGAAGATCTTAAGGTTATATTACTCCCAATAAAGAAAGGAAGCTCTACAAAAAGTCAAGATGGAATTTTAAAATAAAGATCCAGTTGGGCTACTGAGTTACTCTATTGCAGGCAAAATAACAGAGTTGCAAATTTTTGTTTGACAAGTTTTATTTGACATAAAGCAGGGCTGCCCAACTGGCGGCCCGGGGGCCGTATACGGCCCCCAGCCCCTTCCCTACGAGCCCCCTAAGCTTTTAATAATAAAAAAATTAAATAAAATATTTTTAAAAATTACCCACTTCCGGGTTTCGGAGCAAGTATTGCGAGACTACGGAAGCCACACGGGATTTCGCTCTCAACGCGAAATCTTGCCTGCGTTGAGAGCGAAATCCCGTGTGGGTTCCGTAGTCTCGCGATACTCCTGTTGCCGAAATCTTGGCTACTTAATCCCTGCGGCCCACGCAGACGTGATTTGTACCTTCCTGGCCTCGGTCGGTCGTCGCCTCTGCTCGTGGTCCGGCTGCTCCTGGATCCCGCGCGTTTGGGAAGGTAGGCTAACCTTTATGTTATT
Source organism: Anolis apletophallus (assembly GCA_030556195.1). Taxonomy (NCBI): domain Eukaryota; kingdom Metazoa; phylum Chordata; class Lepidosauria; order Squamata; family Anolidae; genus Anolis; species Anolis apletophallus. Next base: position 8,745,423 of record JARBWK010000012.1, read on the forward strand.
ATTATGTAATTGTGTATTTGAATGCCCACCCTGCATTTAATGTGAGTAAAATATTATATTTGACTGTATGGATGCCCCTTTTGAATGCCCACCCTGCATTTAATGTGAGTAAAATATTATATTTGACTGTATGGATGCCCCTTTTGAATGCCCACCCTGCATTTTATCTCAGTAAAATATTATATTTGACTGTATGCATGCCTCTTATGAGTAGTAAGCCGGGGGCGGAGCCGGGGTGGGGGCGGAGCCGGGGCGGGGGCAGACCCTACGGCCCCCCAGGTCATCAGTGACCGGAATTCAGGCCCCTGGGCCAGTAGAAGTTGGACAGCTCTGACATAAAGCTTACCAACTGCATCTGATGGCATGGGCAAATATTTAGTTCTTGCTGTGATTTTATTATTACCTCTCCCTTTAAAAAAATAATCTATATATATAAAAAGAGAGCTGTCATCCTAAGTAGCCTATAGACAGCAAAACCACACAAGGCAGACACACAGAAACAGCCCACATACTCAGTTAACCCTACGAGGTATGTTTACCACAAAAAAAACACACCAAAAAAGAGCCAATGACCACAAATCCAAACAAACATTATGGACTACAACTCCCATGATCCCCCACTCCAGCCCCCTCTGGCAGTTTAGAGTGTCAGAATGTTGGTGGTGCTGGCCAATTAGAGGCATTATGCAAATACTCCCTCAGTTAGAATGTACAGGCTGGGAGCCACCACCCTCTGGCAGTTTAGAGTGTCGGAATGTTGGTGGTAGGGAGGGAGAAGAGGCAGGAGCACAGAGAGAAGAGAAAAGCTGAGGGATGAGGGGGAGAGGGAAGAAAGGAAGTATAAAAGGCAGGAAGGGATGTTACTGTTGGTCTTCGCCACGTGCACACGCGTATGTACATATAGACATGCACACATACACACATATATACATGCACTGAAATATACACATGCAACAAACGGGGACAGTGCCCCTCCCACCTCCTCCCGGGCTCCTCCTTAACCCTCCCAAAAGGAACGAAAGAAGGGGGGGGGAGGTAGGGAAAGGAATGGAGGGACTGAGACAAGGAGAACAAGGACTGATACAGAAAGGGGAGGAATGGCAGGAAGGAGGGAAAGGAAAGAAGGAAGAAGGGGAGAAGAAAGGAAAGGAAGAATAGAAGGAAGAATGGATGGAAGGAAGGAGGGGAGAAGAAAGAAAGGGAAGGATAGAAGGAAGAATGGATGGAAGGAAGGAGGGGGGGAGAAGAATGGAAGGAAAAAGGAAGGATAGCAGGAAGGAGGGGGGGGGAAAGGAAGGAAAGGATAGAAGGATGGAGTGAAGGAAGGAAGGAAACAGGGGAGAAGAAAGGAAGGAAAAAGGAAGGATAGCAGGAAGGAGGGAAGGGGAGGGGAAAGGAAGGAAAGGATAGAAGGATGGAGTGAAGGAAGGAAGGAAAGAGGGGAGAAGAAAGCAAGGAAAAAGGAAGGATAGCAGGAAGGGGGGAGGGGAAAGGAAGGAAAGGATAGAAGGATGGAGTGAAGGAAGGAAGGAAAGAGGGGATAAGAAAGGAAGGAAAAAGGAAGGATAGCAGGAAGGAGGGGAGGGGAAAGGAAGGAAAGGATAGAAGGATGCAGTGAAGGAAGGAAGGAAAGAAGGGAGAAGAAAGGAACACAGAAACACATATACATGGGATAGAAAAGGTGAATAAAGAAAAAATATTTTCTCTGTCACACAACACTAGGACTAGGGGGCACTCCCTAAAGCTCCAAGGTAGGAAAGTTAGGACTAATAAAGGGAAATATTTCTTCACTTAGAGGGTCATTGGGTTATGGAACTCACTTCCAGAGGAGGTTGTGACAGCTGTCAGCCTGGACAGCTTCAAGGCAGGTTTAGACAGATTCATACCAAGGGAATCAGTAGTTACTGAAATGGACATCCAAGTGCCACCTCTGTGTTGATGGAGGCTGGCAGGGGTAACAGGGAGCAGGTGAGGTTTTGCCCTCCTTTCTGCTAGAGATCCCTGTGTACAACTAGTGGGCCACTGTGTGACACAGAATGCTGGACTAGATGGGCTGAGGCCCGATTCAGCATGGCTCTTCTTATGTTCTTATGTTCTTACATATACATGCACAAAAATATACAAATATACACATACACACATACATAAACACACCTGTACTTACACACATCAACACATATACACGCACATACATATACAAACACTTATATACATAAGTACACACATATACACGCATACACATATACACATATACATAACTACACACACAGGCCCCAAGTTAAAAAAATCCCACAGTAACGCGTGGCTGGGTCAGCTAGTTCTTTATATTTGGGCCAGCCATGCCATCCCATACATCTTCTTTTAATTCGCCTCTAAGGGTGATATCCACATTGGTGTCCTCTCATATAATTTCTTTTCAAATTTATATGTGTTATTAAATTCCTTGCAAAATTCAAATGTGTCAGAAAATTCACTTGGAACGTTGAATGAACCACGGGAGCACTGCTGAATTTTATTGCAACATGTATTGCTAATCTGAAATTGGACAGTTTCACAAGCGACTACAGACGAATCGAGAGGAGAGCCAATGCCATGTTATCTTTGAATTAACTCAAGCAAGGGAAAATAAGGGAAAAGTCCATGAGCTAAGTTTATCCCCAGAGCGGAAATGGCACGCAAGAACAAAGGGTCAAGTGAGCAGCCAAGTTTTGTTCTTAAGATACTACACTATTATCTCTCAAGTAACCAAGGGACTAGCCTTGTGTTGACCGACCTGTCAGGCAGCAAGGTGAGGCCACGCTGAGGAAAGAGGTGGCAGGGAGGTCCAGGCACTCAAGGGGAACTTGAGATATGCAGAAAAACGTTACTTTGAGGGAAAATACCCACAACGACTCCAGCAGACTGAAGGACAAACAGATTCAACTCTCGATAAAATAGTGAAGAGTAGAGACATCGCACTGGCAACAAAGATCCACATAGTTAAAGCAATGGTATTCCCCATCGTAACCTATGGATGCGAGAGTTGCACCATAAGGAAGGCTGACCATAAGGAAGCTTTTGAACTATGGTGTTCGAGGAAAATTCTGAGAGTACCTTGGACCGCGAGGAGATCCAGCCAGTCCATACTTTTTTATATTAATAAAGAGTTTATTTACATACAATAACAACTTACAGTGTAAACAAAACACAAAACAATGAACATTTTACATACACATAGCCCAACACCAAGGCCTGAACCAGGCCCGGATCAGGCCCTTTTGGTGCCCTAGGCCAAAGGCTCTGCCCTGCCCCCGACTCCACCCCACCCCACCCCAGCTCTGCCCAGCCCCCGGCTCCGCCCCGCACCCACCCCCAGCTCCGCCCCACCCTAGCTCTGCCTCGCCCCACCCCTGGCTCTGCCCCACCCCTGGCTCCGCCCCACCCCTGGCTCCGCCCCACCCCAGCTCTGCCCCACCCACCCCTGGCTCCGCCCTGCCCCCGCCCCCAGCTCCGCCCACCGCCAGCTCTGCCCTGCCCCACCCCGGCTCTGCTCCGCCCCAACCCTGGCTCCGCCCCACCCCAGCTCTGCTCCACCACTGGCTATGCCCTGCCGCCTGGCTCAGCCCCCACCCCAGCTCTGCCCTGCCCCACCCCGGCTCCACCCCCCCCCCCCCAGCTCTGCCCCACCCCATCCCCGGCTCCGCCCCACCCCCGGCTCTGCCCACCCCTGGCTCCGCCACACCCCAGCTCTGCCCCACCTCACCCCTGGCTCCGCCCTGCCCTGCTGCCCCGGCTCCGCCCCACCGCCAGCTCTGCCCCGCCTCACCCCGGCTCTGCCCGCCCCAACCCTGGCTCCGCCCCACCCCAGCTCTGCTCCACCACCGGCTCTGCCCCGCCCCCCCCTGGCTCTGCCCCCCCCCCCCGGCTCCGCCCCACCCCCAGCTCTGCCCCGCCCACCCCAGCTCCGCCCCACCCCAGCTCTGCCCCACCCCACCCCAGCTCTGCCCCACCCCACCCTCGGCCCCGCCCCCACCCCCCAGCTCTGCCCCACCCCCAGCTCTGCCCCGCCCCACCCCTGGCTCTGCCCCCACCTCCTTGCTGGCACGAGGAGGAGGAGGAGGAAGGAAAGCCCCACCCCGGAGCCGACCCCGAGGCCTCCCCCGGCTCCTCCTCCTCCTCCTAAAGCCACCATGCCAGCATGAGAGGTGGCCGAAATCGCCTTTTCAGGCCAGCATGAGTCATGACGGCTTTAGGAGGGAGGGAGGGAGGGGTGGGGCTTTCCTTCCTCCTCCTCGCGCCGGCGAGGAGGCGGGGGTGGAGCCGAGGGCGGGGGCAGAGCCGAGGGGAGCAGAGCAAAGGGGGTCTGTGGATGGCGTTTACGCCACCGCGCGCATGCGCCCTATATTTTGAAAGTTTTTTTTGAATTTCAGGGCTGCTCACAATCTGGATATTTATTTATTTATTTCCAACATTTCTACCCCGCTCTTCTCTACCCCCGAGGGGGGACTCAGAGCGGCCTAACAAAAGGCACAATTCGATGCCAACATAATAAATACAATATAAAACCAAAAACATACAGCATTAACACACATTATTTATTTATTTATTTATTTATTTGTTTGTTTGTTTGTTTGTCACATTTCTATACCGCCCCTCTCAGCCCGAAGGCAACTCAGGACGGTTTACACAAGGCAGTCTCTGCCCTCAATACAACCCAAGCAAACAAACCAAAAAAATAACCATATAACAGCAAATTACCAATTAAAAACATACATTAAAATACAATTAACATTAACACATCATACACATTCTCTTAAGTTAAAAACAGTATTTCATCCATAACAGGAGCATTGAGCCATATCCCTCAACTTGCCATAACAAATCCAGTCCAAAGTGCTACATTGTGCTAATGTGCAAACGCTTCGTCCCACAGCCAAGATTTCACTTTTTTCCTGAATGCCAGGAGGGATGGTGTTGATCGTATGTCGCTTGGAAGCACGTTCCACAGACGGGGAGCCACCACCGAGAAGGCCCTCTCTCTCGTCCCCACCAACCGAGTTTGAGAAGTTGGCGGGAGCGAGAGCAGGGCCTCCCAGATGATTTTAAATTATGAGGTGGGACGTAGAGGCTGATGTGTTTGGACAAGTAAGCTGGGCCAGAACCGTACAGAGCAGGGCTGTCCAACAGGCGGGCCCTGGGCCGTACACGGCCCCCGAGCCCCTTCCCTCCGGCCCCCTAACTTGTTTTAATAAAATACAAATTAAAAATAAAAAATAAAATTTAAAAAAACCCCCTACTTCCAGGTTTAGGCAAGCATCGCGAGACTACGCCAGCCAATCCCGCAGTATGGGTAAGGAAGGGCCTGGCTCGAATCAATCAATCTAAAAACAGTGGGACGTTGGGTGAGGGGGGGGGAGGGGTCCCTCAGCGGCGGTTTCCTTGGCGACACTTCCTTCCCCTCCTCCGCGCCCCCTCCCCCTTGTTGTGCTGCCTTCCCCCGCGTGCAGGGCGCAACGTGGCTTCCTTTGCGCCTGCCCCCGCGGCTTGTTTTCCCTTCAGGGAGGGAGGGAGCTCTTTGGGCCTCCTCCACCCGCCTCTGGGAAAGGAGGCCCCATCAAGCCCTGCGACGGCATTGAGGTGTTTTTTTTTTTGGTGTGTCCCAATTTGAGTGTGGACTCAAATAACTCAAAGGTATTAGGAAACATTCCCCAAAATCCACCAGTGTTCCCATTTGGGTATATTGAGTATTCATGCCAAGTTTGGTCCAGATCCATCATTATTTGAGTCCACAGTGCTCTCTGGATGGAGGTGAACTACAACTCCACAACTCAAGGTCAATTGTAATTAAATTGGAGCCGGGGAGGGGGCAGAGCCGGGGAGGGGGCAGAGCCAGGGGAGGGGCGGAGCCGGGGGAGGGGGCGGAGCTGGGGGGAGGCAGACCCTTCGGCCCCCGAGGTGATCAGTGACCGGAATTCCTGCCCTTGGGTCCGTAGAAGTTGGACAGCCCTGGTATAGAGCTTTAAAGGTCATAACCAGCACTTTGAATTGAGCTCGGAAATGGACAGGCAGCCAGTGGAGCTGACACAACAGAGGGGTGGTATGCTCCCTGTATGTAGCTCCAGTTATTAATCTGGCTGACGCCCATTGGACTAATTGTAATTTCCGAACTGTCTTCAAAGGCAGCCGCATGTAGAGTGTGTTGCAGTAATCTATTCGGGATGTGACCAGAGCGTGGACGACCGTAGCCAGATCAGACTTCCCATGGTACGGGTGCAGCTGGTGCACGAGTCTTAACTGTGCAAAAGCTCCCCTGGCCACCGCTGAGACCTGGGGTTCCAGGCTCAGCGATGAGTCCAGGATCACTCCCAAGCTGCAAACCTGTCTTTAGGGGGAGTGTGACCCATCCAACACAGGCTGTAACCCTATGCCCATATTTATGGTATGTACCATTTATTTTTTAAAGGATTGCACCACTATACATTCAAGGTTTATTTAGGCCCTCCCACATCGCCTCATATAACCCAGAATATCAAGTCAGATAATCCACGATATCTGATTTGAACTGGATTATCTGAGACCACATTGCCATATAATCCAGTTTATTTATTTATTTATTATTTACTTCGCTTCTATACCGCAATTTCTCAGCCCTCGGGCGACTCAATGCAGTGAACAATAGCAAAATTCAATGCCAAACATCACAAAACATACATTAAAAGGCAATTGTTTATTTATTTATTTCACGATATTTATATGCCGCCCTTTTCAACCCCAAAGGGGACTCCGAGTGGCTTACAGCAAACTACAAATACAACAAACTACATTACTGCCATAGCACAATATCAGTACTACACATCACATTGCACTATAACATTATATCGCAATATCATTAGTAAAATTGCATGTAAAACAAAAATATAATTATAACATCACAATACCATTAGCAGTATTATATTGTATCAATGTATATACAATATATTACACCAAACTCATATTATCTATATATATAAAAAGAGAGCTGTCATCCTAAGTAGCTTATAGACAGCAAAACCACACAAGGCAGACACACCAAATCAGCCCACATACACACAAACGCTACAAGGTATGTTTACCACCCCCCAAAAATAAAATTAAAATTAAGCAATACAATCAAAAATACAAAAAACCCAATTGGAATACAACTTCCATGATTCCCCACGCCACCCCCTTCTGGTAGTTTAGAGTGTTGGAATGTTGGTGGTGCTGGCCAATTAGAGGCATTATGCAAATACTCCCTCAGTTAGAATGTACAGGCTGGGAGCCACCACCCTCTGGCAGTTTAGTGTCGGAATGTTGCTGGTGCTGGCCAATCAGAGATGTTATGCAAATAATCCCACAGTGGCAACCAATCAGAAAGCTGGCATATATCCACATACATACAAACATTCACTTTGTTGTCCCAGGCCTGGGAATACAATGGGACAGGACTACAATACAACAAAAGGAAGATACAAATCCCATCTCATCCGGAGCAAACAGCTAAAGTTCTCTTAATGTTATCAACAAGAGGCAAAATGGCCATCTGTCAAGAGTCCTTTGATTGTGCTTTCCCTGGGTAGAAGGGGTTAGTCACAGACTATGGCACAGCAACACGTGCACAGGTCAGCTAGTAATATTATAATAATTAAGCAATACAATGACAATCAATTAAACATCATTAAAAACAAATCAATTGCATCTCATAAGTAAACAAGATCCGGTCTCATAATCCAATTTTCCATGTTCCAATGTTCATTAGTTGCCTATTCAAATGCCTGTTCAAACAACCAGGTCTTCACTTTCCTTCGAAATGCCAACAGAGAGGGAGCAGCTCTAATTTCTGTAGGAAGGGCGTTCCACAGCCGAGGGGCCACCACTGAGAAGGCCCTGTCGCTTGTCCCCGCCAAATGCAGTTCAATGTGGATTTTATATAGCTGTGTGGCAAGGGCCAGTGTGCCAGTATGCCAAATTAATAATTAACTTTAAATAACTCATTTATATACTCTCAATAGTGGCCATAAATATATTTTACCTTGAGTTGAATAACAGTGACAACTCATTTTCCTATGAAATGATCTCGAGGCAATTTACTTAGCTGATAGATAACATGAGATTATTCTTGATCTGTTGATGTACCGGCTTTTACAGGCACATTATGCTAAGACCGGATATCCACCAGCGAAATGTCTACAGATTCCGCAATGCCCGCTTCGGCCAAGGATGAAAAACATAAACAAAAAACATGAAATTCGTGTTAAAACGATGTCAATTTTTTTCCCTGGAAATGTGACCTTTGCTCACCAATTAGGGATTGTGAGCACAAACCCACACATGCTACCTAGCAGGCCTGTTTGATACTAAAAATGGTTCAAAACTCATTCCGGATGTAGGGGCGCTGGCGCTTCGAATCTGAATTACTTCCAAAATTTTCGGAAATTTTTTGAATTTCAATTAATTCAAAATTTCGAATGGCCGTTAATGGCGGGCACGCATGTTTAACCCAGTTTGGATGCGGCTGTCATCCCCGTTCTGACATGAAGGGAAGACATCCCCATCCAAATTGGGTTAAACATGCGTGTCCGCCATTAACGAAGCCATTCCGAAATTTCGGAATTAATTCGAAATTCGAATTTTTTCGGAATTTTTTGAAGTAATTCAGATTCAAGCGCCAGCACCCCCTACATCCAGAACAAGGTTTGAACCATTTTTAAAATCCAAACTGGGTTAAACAGCCAATGAGGGGAAAGCACCTCGGGAGGGGCGGGAATCTAATGCTGATTCCTTTCCGAAAATGGCGGCAGTGGCCTCGAAATGGCAAATTCACTTCCGGGTTGCTTACATTGCTTCAAAACCGCTCCAAAAGTGAATTTATTCCGAATTCATTCTGATTTTACAAGCATTCCAACGAACTTACCCAGGCCTTCTACCTAGACATGAAGGAAGCTAATGGACTTGCAACATGAAGGACACACACACCCAGCATGGACATCACAATCACAACATGACGCATTTGAGATGTTGGCAGGAGCGAGAGCAGAGGTTCCCGGATAATCTTAAGTTGCGAGGTGGGACGTAGGGGCAGATGCGTTCGGACAAGCAAGCTGGGCCAGAACCGTATAGAGCAGGGGTCAGGAACCTATGGCTCGGGAGCCAGATGTGGCTTTTTTCATGATTGCATCTGGCTCTCCAGAGCAGCCCGGGCCTCGGTTTCCCAGCATGCAGCGGGGAGGAGTGACGCAAATGCGCTGCGACTGCCGCTTCTGCGTCGCCATTGGCGCCTCTTCCTCATCTCCTGCGGCACTCGGGGGCCTGTGGCCTCTTCGCTGGGGATGGCAGAGCCGGGCGGTGGTGCCTCGTCCTCCTCTTCCTCTTCGTCTTCCACCACGGGCCTTGGGGGAGGTGACGGAGGCGAGCCTGGCCCTGGCGCTGTGGACCCAGCCTTGCTGCTCCCGGGAGATGCAGCCTCTGCCTCTTCAACCCCTTTCAGAGGGACTGCCTTGCCGATGTCGACACCAAGGTCCACCTTGGCTCCTCCCCCTCCTCCCCCCCTTCCTTCCTTCCTTCCTTTCTCTTCTTTTCTCTTTCCCCTCTTTTTCTTTCATTCTTTTTCCTCCCTCTCTCCCTACCTTCTTCCCTCCCTCCCTCCCTCTTCATTCCTTCCTTCCTCTTCCATTCTTTCCTTCTCTCCTTCCTTTTCCCTCCCTCTCTCCCCTTCCTTCTTTCCTCCATTCTCCCCTTCCTTCCTTCCTTTCCTTTCTCCCCCTTCACCCTTTCCTTCTCCTTCTCTCTTTCCTTTTCCCTCCCTTTCCCCTTCTTTCTTTCCTCCATTCTCCCTTTTCCTTCATTCCTCTTCTTTCCTTTCCTTTTTTTCCTTCACCCTTTCCTTCTCTCCTTCCTTCTCCCTCCCTCTCTTCCCTTCCTTCTTTCCTCTTCCTTCCTTCCTTCCTCCCCTTCACCCTTTCCTTCTTCTTCTCTCTTTCCTTTTCCCTCCCTCTTCCCTTCCTTCTTTCCTCCATTCTCCCTTTTCATTCCTTCCTCTTTTTTCCTTTCCTTTTTTCCTTCACCCTTTCCTTCTCTCCTTCCTTTTTCCTCCCTCTCCCCTCCCTTCTTTCCTCCACTCTCCCTCCCTCCCTCTTCCTTCCTTCCTCTTCTATTCTTTTCTCCAAGTCTTCCTTTACTTCTCTTTCCTTTCTTTTCACTTCCCTCTCTCCCCCTTCTTTCTTTTCTTCTTTTCCCTTCATTATTTTACTTTTTCCTCACTCCCTTTCCTTTCTTTTCCCCACCCTTTCCTTTCCTCCCTCCTCTTCTTTCTTTTCCCCTCCTTGTCTCTCTCCTGCTTTTCTTTTCTTCCTTTTTCATAGTTCGTTCTTCTTTCTTCCCCTCCCCTCCCTCTTTTATTTCCTCTGTCTTTCTTTCTTTCTTCCTTCCTTCCGTCTTCTCTTCCTTCCCAAAGTCCTGAGCATGGATCGGAAAAAATGGCGGCAATGGCTTCGAATTGGCAAATTTATTTCCAGATTGCTGAAATCACTTCGAAACCGCTTCAAAAGTGGATTTAATCCAAATTCATTCCGATTTACGAGCATTCAGACCGAACCTACCTGGGTATATATATATATATATATATATACTAGCTGTACCCTAGCACGCGTTGCTGTGCCCTATTTAGGAGATGCAAGAAAGTCTGAGTATGTAAGGGTTGGAATTGATGTTACTTATGGTCTTGGTGGGGTCATGGCTGTGTTGTTGTGGGTTGTTCTGGTGGGTGGGATGTTGAAGTCCTGGGGAGTTGTCGGTGTGTGGTGTTGCTGGCGTTCTGCAGAGCTTGTGGATATGCAATGTTTTTTGTCTTTCCGTCTGCTGTGTTGATGGAGAGGTTCTGTGGTTTCCCAACTCTGGATTTGAAAAAAGAAACTGTGTTTCTGTTCTGGCATTTGTTCTGCCCTTTTTTGTTTGATGTATGTAGCGTTGCGAGTGTGCTTGTCTTTTGGGTCAGTTTCTGCCTGTGTGGAAGGAAGGAATGGCATACAAATGGGTTGAGCAGTAGACGCAAGGTTGTGTTATGTGCGTATTGTGTTGTGTGTAGGTATTACATTTTTGGTGAGTTAGTGGGTGTGTGCTGGAATTGTGGGTGGTAGTATGTTGTGGAATGCTTGTGTGGGTGGGATGTTTTGGGTGTTTGTGTGTGTTTGTAGAGTATCAGTGCAGTGTTGTGTTGTGTTGTGGTTGGAGTATAGGTGGAGTTGTTTTTTGTTTGTGGTGGTGGTAGGTGTTGTGTGCGCGGGGTCCCGTAAGGTTGGGGGGATGGGTTGTGATAGAAAGTTGTGTTGTGTTGTGTGGGTAGGAATTTCTGGAGAATTGCTCCTTCATAGAGTTTGGTTTTGTCAGTTTAATCCTCAAACACCAACTGACTGAACTCAAATCACTCAGCATTCTATCCTAGCCTTGGCTGGCTGTGCCCAGCGTTACTATGGTTACTCAGCCTCCCTGCATTTTGTGTGGGCCGATGTTGGCCAATGGGTTTCGCTGGCTGCTGCAGAGGATGCTGGGAAAAGTAGGTTTTTTTGTATCGTTGTTTTGGGGGCCTTCTAGGTTGGGGGGGAGTTTGTTTGCTAAAAACCTTCGTTGCCTGAGGCCTATTTGTGTTGGCAAGTTTGGTGTCTCTGCCTTGGAAGGTTTCTCTGTCTCTGTCAGTCGTTCGATGACGGGACCTCCTTTATATATATAATATATATATGTATGTCATTTTGTTCTGCATATGAATGTAGGAAGAAATCTGTCAAAAAAACCCCAAAACAACCAAAACACAATTATTATTTTCATAGAAAAGTCAACATTTTTATATGAAAAATATTTTAAAATGATTATCAGCTTCAAAAACATTAATGTCAAGTAACAGAATAGTCTTACCGATTTTCACCGAATACACGCAGTGAAGTTGGACACTTAAATTACCCTGAATTGGATGCAGATCACGCAAATTAATGATGCCTGAAATATTCCTACCACTTCTGCCCATGTGATAGTTGTTCTATTTCATTACTTAACTTTATTAAGCACTAGCAGTCCCCTGCCACATGTTGCTGTGGCCCAGTCTGTATATGTTTTTTGTGTGTTTATATATGTGTGTATATATTTGTGTACTGTGTATTTATGTGTGTTTGTGTATCTACTGTATGTGGTTTTGCACATGCGCTGTAATGTATTTCTTTTGGGTTTTTTTTGGCTTTTTAAGTCTTTTTTGCTATGTTTTTCAGTGTTTTCATGAGTGATGGTCACTTGTTGGCTTGATAGGTGTATTGTGTCCAAATTTGGTGTCAATTCGTCCAGTAGTTTTTGAGTTATGTTAATCCCACAAAATAACATTAAATTTTTATTTATATAGATAAAATTCCTTTTACTGTATATACTTTTAAAAGTTTCATTGGCGTATGGAAACAGGAGGCTGCGGAGTAAAGCTGCTTCCTTTTTCCTTCCTTTCTTCCCCCCTCTTTCCTTCCTTCCTTCACTCCATCCTTCTATCCTTTCCTTCCTTTCCCCTCCCCTCCTTCCTGCTATCCTTCATCTTTCCTTCCTTTCTTCTCCCCTCCTTCCTTCCATCCATTCTTCCTTCTATCCTTCCCTTTCTTTCTTCTTCCTTCCTTCCTTCCTTCCTTCCTTCCTTCCTTCCTTCCTTCCTTCCTTCCTTCCTTCCTTCCTTCCTTCCCTTCCTTCTTTCCTTTCCCTCCTTCCTGCCATTCCTTTCCTTTCTGTATCAGTCCTTGCTCCCCTTGTCTCAGTCCCTCCCTTTCCCTACCTTTTCCCCCTTCTTTCGTTCCTTTTGGGGGGTGGTGGTTAAGGAGGAGGCCGGGAGGAGGTGGGAGGAGCGCTGTCCCCGTTTGCTGCAGCGGAGTCCTTATACTTATGTATATGTGTATATGTATATGCGTGTATATGTGTGTACTTATGTATATGTGTGTTTTTGTATATGTATATGCGCATATATGTGTAGATGTGTGTAAGTACAGATGTGTGTATGTACAGTATGTGTGCATGTGTATATTTCAGTGCATGTATATATGTGTGTATGTGTGCATGTCTATATGTACATACGTATGTGCATGTGGCAAAGCCCAACAGTTACATCCCTTCCTGCCTTTTATACTTCCTTTCTTCCCTCTCCCCCTCATCCCTCAGCTTTTCTCTTCTCTCTGTGCTCCTGCCTCTTCTCCCTCCCTCCCTACCACCAACATTCCGACACTCTAAACTGCCAGAGGGAGGGGTGGCTCCCAGCCTCTACATTCTAACTGAGGGAGTATTTGCATAATGCCTCTAATTGGCCAGCACCACCAACATTCCGACACTCTAAACTGTCAGAGGGGTGTGGCGTGGGGGATCATAGGAGTTGTAGTCCAGTGGTTTTTTTTGTATTTTTGGTTGTGTTGTTTAATTTTTTATTTGGGGAAGGGGGGGGGGGTTGGTGGTAAACATACCAAGTGGGGTTTTGTGTGTATGTGGGCTGTTTTTGTGTGTCTGCATTGCGTGGTTTTGCTGTCTATAGGCTACTTAGGATTACAGCTCTCTTTTTATATATATAGATATATATATATTATATTATATGCTGCAATTTTAACTGACGATTTGTTTTTACTGTGTTTTATGCCTTTTATGAATGTGAGTCGCCCTGAGCCTACGGGAAGGGCGACTAATAAATCGAAGAAATAAATAAATAAATAAATAAATAGGGTTCTCACTGAAATACATTTCCAAATATTTTGCTTTCATGGCTCTCTGAGTCAAAAAGTTTCCCGACCCCTGTTCTAGAAGCATTCTCTCCTGACGTTTCACCTGCATCTATGGCAGAAATCCTCAGAGGTTGTGAGGTCTGTTTCTGTTACACATTTGTGGAGAGTGTGGCTTGTATGTGAGTGGGTGGAGGGAATTATTTTCGCATTCTAGTTTAATAATCAGTCCCACGTGAAAAATTACGTTGAACGTCTTACTAGTGCTGCCCACTCAAAAACATCAGACAACACCGGTCCCAAACTTTCCATTCATCCCACACCACCATTAATATGTTACCGAGTGATGCTCCAGGAGCTAACAAGAGGCTTGATGAGAAGGTAGCTTAAATGATGGAAAGTAATTTCCAGTCGTTATGCTTTTATGTTTATTGATTCAGCTAGCAGAGAGATAATAATTAACGTCAGTTATCTAGTAAACCTGTGAACTTGTTCCTGAAGCACAACCTGCTGGGTTAACAGCAGCTATTATGTTTGTGACCTCCTCTGCTTATTGTTTCAGAGAGGAAAGGAATGCTCGTTGTCTGTACCAAGAGCAGCTTGGAATCCAGAGGGGAGAAAAATGAGCAAGGCAAGGCCAACCCGGCGAAGACGGAGATCCTGTGGCTGGGTCGCCCAGGGGGGGTAGAGACCCAGTTGCTGACGTTTGACGGTGTGGCACTCTGCCCGCAACCGTCAGTAAAGAGCCTAGGGGTCCGGCTGGACCCCCAGCTGTCTATGGAGGCGCAGATTGCCTGCGCCTGCAAAACAGCGTTTTACCACCTGCGACAGGCAAAACGTCTGGCTCCTTACCTCTCCCGCTGCGCCCTAGCCACGGTGATCCAAGCCACGGTCATCTCGAGGCTCGATTACTGTAATGCGCTGTACATTGGCCTACCCTTGTCGGCGATCTGGAAACTCAAGCTGGTGCAGAACGCAGCAGCACGCCTGCTCTCAAGAGCCTCATGATCCACTCACGTGACTCCACTCTTGCGCGAGCTGCACTGGCTCCCAATTGAATTCCGGGTCACCTTCAAGGTGTTAGTTCTAACTTTTAAGGCCTTATATGGTTTGGGGCCAGTTTACCTGAGGGAGCGGCTTACCCTTTACGTGCCCAGGAGATCGCTGCGCTCAGAGGGACTCAACTTACTAGAGGTGCCTGGCATTAAGGTCTACAGGCTCTCTAGTACGCGGCAAAGGGCATTCGCTGTGGCCGCCCCAACCTTGTGGAACACCTTCCCTGAGGAGATACGAGTCATCCGCGACTTACTGCCATTCCGCAGAGTCGCCAAGACCTGGTTATTTAGACAGGCATTTGGCCCATAACCAGTGCCCATTGCCACTAGCGTTCTGCTACCCCGCGCCATCGTACTTTTGCTGCTCTATTGCAGTATTGTTGGGAATGGGATTTTAACTGGGGGTTTTGTATTGGTCTTACTGTGTTTTGTGTGTTTTACTTGCTGTTTTAATTTTGTGAACCGCTCTGGGCTCCAGAGAGAGCGGTATATCAAGCTGAACTAATAAATAAATAAAAATAAATAAATAAATAAATAATAAACTGCACTATTTAGGAATTTGGTTATGCCCCACTGGGCTGGAGATACATTACCTCAGGCCCGGATTACCCATAAGGCCACCCTAGGCCACGGCCTAGGGCGGCAGCTTTGGGGGGCAGCAGATTCGGCCCCCACAAAACTTTTTTTTAAAAAAAACCGCCCCCTCGCAGCGCTTTCCCCCCGCCCTCCCGAGAGAGGGAGGCGCTGCGAGGGGTGGGGGAGGAATGGCGCCCTCGCAGTGGGCTTCCCTTCCTCCTCCGCAAGCAGGCTTCCCTTCCTCCTCCTCCTCCTCGCCGCCTCCTTCCTTTGCAAGGGGGCGGCCCAGGCGGCGAGGAGGAGGAGGGTGGGACTTCCCTTCCACCTCCTCGCGCCTTCCTTTCGGTCGCGGGAGGAGGTGATGGAAGCCGCAAGTGGGGCTTCCGTCCGCCTCCTCCTCCTCCCAAGACCGAAAGGAGGGCGCGAGGAGGAGATGGACGGAAGCCGCATGGCTGGGGCCAGTGCCATGCGGCTTCCGTCGCCGCCTCCTCGCACCCTCCTTTCGGTCGCGGTAGGAAGAGGCGACAGAAGCCACACGGCACTGGCAGCCTCCTCCTCCTCCTGCGACCGGAAGGAGGGCGTGAGAAGGAGGCGACGGAAGCCGCACGGCCGGGGCTGCTGCCACACATGCGCAGCAGCGCCCTGGGGCAGGGCCTTCCACGCCCTGGGGGCGGGGCCTTCCATGCCCTGGGGGCGGGGCTTTCTGCGCACTGGGGGCAGGGCGGGGCGTCTTTTGGTCTAATCCGGGCCTGCATTACCTGTCATATATTGTTTTAACTGTGCAAAGGCAGTCCTGGTCACCGCAGCCACCTGGACTTCCAGGTTTAAGGTGGATCGCCCCCAAGCTGCGAACCTGAGACTTCTGGTGGAGCGTAACCCCGTCCAACTCAAGTTGTAAACCTATTCCTAGATCGATCCTATGTGAGACCTGCATTACCTTCATCTTATCCGGATTAAGCTTCAATTAGTTCGCCCTCATCCAGTCCATTACTGCCCTCAGACAACGGTTCATCTGCGGAACTGCTTCCTTGGCATCTGATGGAAAAAAAGTAATAGAGCTGGGCACCCTCTGCATGCAGATGGTACCAAACTCCAAAACTCCGTATGATCTCTCCCATTGGTTTCATAACATCAGGGATAGAGATGAGCCCCGCAGGACCCTACATTCCACGTGTCCTGGGGCCGAGCAGGACCCCCTCCTCCCCAACACCACATTTTGGAGACAGCCCATGAGGAAGGACCGGAATCATTGTATCTCAGTCCCTCTGAGCATGCCCGGATTACCCATAAGGCCAATGAGGCCATGGCCTAGGGGCGCACGCCGAGGGGGCGCAGATCGGTAACCAAAAAAAAACTGGTCCGTGCCCCTCTTTCCCCCTTTCTCATGCCCCTCCTTGCTCCCTCCCAGCAAAGTCTCTGCTCCGTCTCGCGTGCTCTCTCTCTCTCTCTCGCTCGCGCTCTCTCTTGCGCGCTCTCTCTCTCTCTCGCGTGAGCTCTCTCTCTCTCACACACACACTCTCTCTCTTGCACTCTCTCTTGCACACTCTCTCTCTCGCGCGCACGCACATGCTCTCTCTCTCTCTCTCTCTCTCGTGCACGCCTTTGGAGCGAGTTTGCACCCGCTGTGCTCTCCCCAATCCTCCCGACTCCCGAGGAGACCTGCACAGCACAGTGGTGCTTTCCATTCGGTGGGAATGCATGGGGACCTTGGAGGTGGCGGGATGGTCCCTACTCACCTTTCTCTTCTGCTCCGGAGGCACCATGGCGAAAGCCAGCCAAGTGTGGGTCTGAGTGGTGTGTGTGTGTGGGGGGGGGGCGTAATTCCAAAGTGTGGCCTAGGGTGCAAAAAAGTGTTAATCTGGCCTGCCTCTGAGTGCCATCCCATTCAGTCGTTCCAGAATGATACCATGATTGATGGTATCGAAAGCCACTGAGAGGTCTAGGAGGACCAGCAGGGTCACACTTCCCCTGTCCAGTTCCCACCGAAGATCATCCACGAAGGCGACCAAAGCAGTTTCCATCTCTTGTTCCAGCCTGAATCCGGTCTGAAATCGGTTTGAGGGTTTTAACTATTTATTTTTAATAAAGTAAATAATATTTATTTATTTATTTACATCATTTATATTCCGCCCTTCTCACCCCGCAGGGGACTCAGGGCGGATCACAATGCAAATATACAGGCAAACATTCAATGCCCTTTGACATACAAACATGTAAGACAAGACACTCAGAGGCAATTTAACATTCCAGCTTCTGGCCACCAGGGGAGCTGTTGCACTCCTTCACTCCTTTTTACACACATCATGGAGATTTATGGCATTGTAAATTAGTTAAATTAGCCTCCCCACAACGTGGTACCTAAATTTCCTACTTGACAGATGCAACTCTCTTTCGGGTTGCAAAGGTCGACAACAAGGTACACAAATGGTCGAGCGCTCACCCCGACCCGGGCAAGCCTCGAACTCATGACCTTGTGGTCAGTAGAGATCTTATGCAGCTGACTCCCAGCCAGCTGAGCCACAGTCCCGGTGCTAATCTATTTTCATGTTTTTATGTTTTTCGAGTTTTAAATTGTATCAATTTTACTGTAAGCTGCTTTGAGGTATAAATAAAATATAGTAAAATAAATATTCTTTTTGGAAATCTCCTCTGTGTGCTCCAGCAATTGAAGAGGCCACTGAACTGAAATGGAATCCCTACAAGATGGAGGCTCTGTGATTGAATGTCTCTCAGGCCCAAGAACTGAGTAAGGAACCTGTTCTGGATAGGGTCTCACATCCCTGAAGAACCAGTCTATGAGGCAGGGGTGGGCAACCTTTGGCCCGCGGGCCGTATCCAGCCCGGCAGCCGCCTCTGTGCGGCCCGGGGAGAAGGGCGCCAGGGGTGGGGCCAAGAAGAGGGAGTGCCCTCGTGGTGGCGATCCTGGGCTTTGGCCCTCTTGCATGGAGGGTTGCGTCTCGGTGGAGTGAGGGAGGGCCCGAGGGTAGAGGCAGCACCAGCTCCAGGCTCTCTGCCTCCGGCATGGTGAGGCTACGGAAGGCCAGTGTGGGAGCGTCAGTGCCGGCGGCGTGGCGGGAGGAGCCTTTGGATGACTTCCTGTAGCCCCGGATGAGCTGGCTGAGGCATTCTGGGAACCATAGTTTCCCCCGCTTTGAGGCAGGCCTGCCACTCCTCCTCCCTGTGCCCTCCCTCTGCCCTCCTCTTCCTCCCTCCTCCCTTCTTTCTAATTTTATAATAATTTTATTATAAGTTGGATTTTCTTTTAATTATTATTATTTTATAATAATTTTATTATAATAATAATATAATATAATAATAATATAAATTATATAATATAATGTTATATTATAATGTCTCTATATATATATACTATACTATAATAATTATATTAACACTAATAATATATGAATATTTCTTGATATATTAATATGTTAATATTAATGATGTGTAATATATAGTAAATAAATAAATTATGTAGATTAGAATGTAGCTTCGTCTTTAGGTGCGGCCCTCCATAATATTTTTTGGTTCTCATGTGGCCCCTTGGAAAAAATAATTGCCCACCCCTGCTGTGAGGTGTTCCTGGACACATCTCTGTCACTGGAGGCCTGGATGGACAGCACAGCTCAAAGGGCCTGGTGCCAGCTGCAACCTCTCCTGGAGAGGAACCATCTGGCCCCATAGCACATTCATTGGTAACTTTCCTATCAGAATATTGCAAGACACTCAAGGTGCCCTTGAACATGACTCAGAGGCTATAGCCAGCGCAATATGCAGTTAGCCAGGGTGTTATCAGGAACACTCGACATCATATCACACTGGATTTAAAGCAGTTTCACTAGATGCCAATATAGTACTTTCATGTCAAGAGTGCTTTGATGATGTATTCCTACAAGGCTGGTGTTTGGACTGGATGGCTGTAATGGTTATCTTCTGACTTTACCATTCTAAATTCAAGAGTTCTAAATTCGAGTACTAAATTCATGGATGGGCGATATGGTCTTTTCCATTGTGACATGCTGCGTAAGACTAGCCACGGAATTCCCCACAGGGTTGAACGATCCTTTGAACATCTCCACCTTACTTACCTGATGCACCTGCCTCTGCCTCTAATTCCGGTGCCTATTCATTCCTTCATTCCGCCTACCTTTCACCTTCCATCGTCCAGACTTGGATTATGAAAGATCTCCTTGGATTGAACTACTTACACACTCTGGATGCCCTCCTATATGCTTCGTGACTCTTGGTTTCGACTTATTGGCATTGTCCTGATGAAGCCCTTTAATTAGGGCGAAACGGGTTCAGGCTGGTGGATTACCTTCCTGTTGAAGCCTGTCACAACGCGGGTCCTGGCCCTGCACCTTAATCACACACACACAGACAATGTCAATTAACTATTTATTGAAGCACAAATGAAAAGCAGGTGAAAAGGGTACAATGTTCAAAAGGGTAATGAGCAATTAGTCCAAAATGATTAGCAATCAATGTCCAAGAAAATCCCCAAAAAGCAAGGAATCAATCAAAAGCAAGGTCCATAAAAACAAAGCGAATCAATGCAAGAAAGCTTAGTCCATGGTGAAACAAGGCAATCCAAGGTACAAGGAATCGACAAGGTCTCTTGGCACTTCTTGGCAAGGCAAGCCAGACTTTGGCTCCAAGGAAAAGCGGGTTGCTGAACGTCCGTTCAGCTCCGACCTGGCCACCCAACTGAGGAACTTTCCCACAGAGTGTATATTTAATTCCCACCTTTGTGAGACCAGCGCCTCTCCAGGCTTCGGCGCCAATCTCGACATGTAGACTCAATACTACTCCTCCGGTCGAAGCTCCGAGAAGGCCGGGCACTCCCTGGGAACATTCCTCTGCTTCGGTTTCCATCTCCTCCTCTGCATCTGGTGGCAACAACCATTCCTGTGACCCGAATCCTCCTGGATTCTCATAGGAATCATTTGATTCATCTGATGCAGAATCTCTCTGGCCTTCATCATCTGAGTAAGCAGAAGGCCAGGTGTCATCCCATTGTAGACTGTCAGTAGGTGATGCAGGCCCATCATCCCTTGCATCCCCATCAGCTGGGTCCAGAGCAATTGGGACCCCCGGGGCGGCAACCCGCCCCCCCGGAGGGAATGGAGGCTGGGTTGCTACAGCGCCAGATTCCGGACGGACAGCCTCCATTTTCCCTGGATGTCTCCTGTTTGGATTTACCTATTTGATATATTTATACCCATTGGTCCTAAATTGCCTCCTTATTTCAGCATACTGCAATCTTTTATTTATTTTTTTATTTTATTTTTTAAAACATGATTTTTATTAATTTTTCCAAACACAGTTCAAACATGGAAAGAGGGAGAACAATGAAGGTGATAGGAAATCTAGGAAAATAGTAGACATAAGAAATACATAAACAGTGTATACAAAAAGGGGGGGAGTCCAAGCACCCGTGAATATAAAACTACAAAAATACAAAAATAAATTAAAAAATTAATTTTTTTTTAAAAAAATAAAAAAATAAAAAATAATTTGGCTTTCATTTCAAGCTTGCTTTACTTATATTTCTTTCCTGTCTTAAATTACAGTTTTTCTTTTTTTATAAAAAAAATAAATCTCATAGTAATTTTTTATAATGTTGGAAAAGCTCCCAATTTGTTTCTTTAATCGGACTCCCCGAATAAAATTTTTTAATTTGTCCATATCTTTAATTTCCCTTACTTTTTCCTTCCAATCTTCTATTTCGGGAGTATCTTCGAGTTTCCAAAGCCTAGCGAAGACCATCCTTGCTGCGGTTGTCAAGTATACAAACAGTTTATCTGTATTTTCGTCTAGCATCAAGTCCAAGTCCGTGATTCCCAAGAGGTAATACTCTGGTTTTTCTCTTAAAATTTATTTTCAATTTTTTTTTGCATTTCTTTGTGAATTTCTGTCCAATATTTTGTGGCTGTTTTGCAGTGCCACCACATATGAAAAAAGCTTCCCTCCTGTTCTTTACATCTCCAACATTTGCTTGAGATTTCTTTGTTCATTTTTGCCAATTTCACAGGTGTCATATACCACCTGTGAAACATTTTCCACCAGTTCTCCCTTAAATCCGATGCATACATATACTTTATTTTTTTATTCCATAATTGTTCCCATTCTTTTAAGTGTATCGGTCTTCTGAAATTTTCAGCCCATTTGATCATGCAATCCTTTATTTCTTCTGTTTCTGTAGTCCATTCTAATAAAATTTTATAGATTTTTGTTATATTGCAATCTTTGACATAGCAGACTGCTCCTCCTACATTCCTACACATTTTCTCATCGTCGTTTGGGCCGGATTATCCCTAATACCGCGACTTGTTTGCATTGGGGAGCCCACACGTCTGGAACGGTAGAATATAGATCCAGCTTCCCTGCGCTATCGCTTGACTAGTTTAAATCAATTCCCACAACAGTACAAGATCATTTTGCAGCCTTACCGCACTGCCCTTTGTTTAGGACACGGGTCAGGAACCTTTTTGACTCAGAAAGCCATAAAGGCAAAAATATTTGTTAGCACATAGGAGAACAAAAAATATTGGTGACATCCTTTCACACACCAACTTACAACAACCTCCACTGAGAAGCTCTCTTGTAGTAGGAACATATCCATGCGGGAGATGTAGTATTTGCAGAAACATAAAACAACAAAAGACAGTAGTCAGCACTACCAACAATAGACAATTTAAACTGAATTCCTTCGCAAACTGTCAAACCAGCGGGGTAGTCTATCTCAGGGCTGTCCAACTTCTACCGGGTCCAGGGCCGGAATAGAGGTCACTGATGACCTCGGGAGCCGCTTGGCCCCGCCCCCGGGCCCCGCCCCCAGCCCAGGCCCCGCCCCCTCCTAAAGCCGCCGAAAAAGGGCAGAAGGCGGCGCCAAGGGCAGCGCGTCACAGGCCTGGCGTGACGCGCTGCCCTTGGCACTGCCTACTCCTCCTTTTCGGCGCCCCCTCCCTTCCTAGGGCGGCAGAGCCGCCAAAAAAGGGCAGAAGGTGGCACCAAGGGCAGCGCGTCACAGATCTGGCGTGACGCTGCCCTTGCGCCGCCTACTCCTCCTTTTCGCGCCCCCCTCCCTTCCTGGGGCGGAGCCGCCGAAAAAGGGCAGAAGGCGGCGCCAAGGGCAGCGCGTCACAGGCCTGGCGTGACGCGCTGCCCTTGGCGCCGTCTACTCCTCCTTTCGGCGCGGAGAGAGGGACGGAGGGTGGTGCAGGGAGGAGGAGCTAGCTCTCTTCCTCCTCCCTGCCCCGGCCGCCATTTTTTAAAAAAATTTAGAATTTTTAAAATTTAAAAATGGCGGCTGGGGGCATAGCTGGGGCCGTGTCCAACAGGCTGGGGGGCTGGATCCGGCCCCAGGGCCGCCAGTTGGACAGCCCTGGTCTATCTCCTAGAATGCAGCTGCTCTATGCAGTACACTGGTTTCACCTCTAGGAGTCTAAAAGAGCACGCTTTGGAGCACAAATCCAGGATTAATTGAAGGCTACAGATTTCACATTATATTCACACTGCACTGAGCGTAACCATTCATTTGACCAAATTAGAATCCAGGTCCTTGAAAAGGTGAAAGGTCCACCACATATGGACTTCATAAGTCTACTTAAAAGAAGAGAGACACACTGGATTGTCCAGCTATCTACTGAGAAACAATTGGGAGGCCTCAATGACCCTTTAACCATTAATGCTCTCCTTAATAAATAGCTGTCTTTCTCTTTCTCTTTAAATTATACATGGTCAGTTACATATAAAGTGATAGTACCTTCTGACTTAAGAAAAATTACTAACGTATCTTCTCTACAAAATAATCCATTTGGAGCAATATTGTACACTGGTCATCGCCACAAAACTCCTCCATCATTCCTTCCGAGTGGCACACCATCTCAAAAATATGCACTGGAAATATATGTCCAAGTCTATGATGCCTATGGCGCATTTTCTCAAGTAACTCTTCAACAATTGTGCATGACCCAAGAAGAAGTAATCCAGCTGATATTATTCTGAGTGAACTGCATAATTTAACTGGTGGCATAAATTCGTATCTTGAAATGAAAGATTACTTGAGTGCCGGTTTCCTTCTATATGTGGCATCGTCTATATTAAATGTTGTTGAAGCTTCTCCACCTGCGTATGACTCAAAAAACGATTTACGGGAAATCCTCTTTAATGCATCTTCCAGGATTCCGATGAATGACGTCGGGAAGATAAACCAAATTGTATCAATTATTTGTCAAATAACACAAAACGTTAATAAAATTACAAAGGGATTACAACTGCTTGCAGTCAGAAAACTCAAAGAAGCCAGCGAGGCTCTCAAAAGACACCGGGGAAAAGACTTGGGTTCCAAGGAAGCAGAAATAATTAGCAACGGTATATTTACTGGATTGTCTAACGTAGTGAGAGCGTCTCTCTTGAACCGTAGGAACGCCAAGATAAATGCAGTTAAAGAAGCAATTCAGGTGACAGAAGTAGTAGCAGACCTAGTCTTACAGGGAAAAGTTCCCGGGGAACGTAAAACTAGCATAGAAGCCAAAGACTGGTCTATTCACTTATGGAAAAACGAAAAGTGGGAATTTTCTCAAATTTTATTTCCGAAACGACGTTGTAGAAATTGTTTTCATCTTAAACTGAAGCAGGAGAATCACACCGAACTACCGGCAGATGCCGTAATTTCCACTCTTCATTATGTATTTAACGAGAATCCCTTCTCTTGGTTGCCAAACTCAGTAGATATTCACACAGTAGTGACTGGGTTCAAGATGTTAGGAGTCGCAGCCAACGGAGACGTTCTAGGGATCAACCCTGAGGTAACAGAGTTGATTATGGAGAATAACAATAAGAAATCTCCCATTTTTAATTTGACAATAGGACCTGATAAAAAACTCTACAAAACAACGGGTGGCTTCAATATTGAAATAAAGAAAGATTCCAAACACGTCTTCATCCAGATCCTGTGTGACCTTGAAGTGACGTTCACTGTATCTATCTACTTGGGACTCAATGTCAGCCACCCTCCAATAGCATCTTACATTGCCTTCCCGGATAAAGATCCAATGCCACATCAAATGGGTTCTGCCACCACCGACTGTGCAGTTAAGGCGCCATATATGCTTTGTCTTCCTCAGTCGCTGCTTAGCGGGTTATCCGGCAGTAGAGGAAGGACGTGGAACATCTCAGTTGTAATACAGTCCGAACCAATTGTGAGACATCAAACCGCCAAAGTTGTTCGCATTGCTGTTTTCACAGCGGACTGTCTAGTTTTGAATGGCATTCAGAACCAGTGGGAAGAAGGAACATGTAGTCTTGGCTCTCACACCAGTTGGTCCAAGATACATTGTATCTGTGAGGCAAAAAGACATAATACAACGACAACGACTACAACAACCAGCCGTCAATTATTAATTGATTCCGATCCTCACATCAGATTTTTGGCTGGCAAATTTGCATTATTCCCCAATCCTTTGGATATTAACAAGGTTGTATTAACAGAATTTGAATCAAATCCAGTTACTTTGTATACAATATTTACCATTTTTGCAGGTTACATCTTTTTTACTATCTGGGCTAAAGTCAAAGACAAAGCTGACCTGAAAAGGAAAAACAAAATACTGGTCTTGCCAGACAACGACCCCTTCCACAAAGTGCGTTATTTGATCACCGTATATACAGGAAGTCGGTTAGGATCAGGAACTACCGCAGATGTTTTTGTGGAACTGACAGGCGAGAATGGTGTTAGCGATGTACATTGCATCAAGCACCCCCAGTTTCCAACTCTTTTCCGTGCATCTGTTGACACCTTTCTTCTAACTACTAAATACGAATTAGGGGAAATTTTGTCCCTTCATGTCTGGCACAATAATGGCGGTTCATCCCCTAACTGGTACTTAAGCCGAGTCAAAGTATACAATGTGCAAACTAAAAAATCTTGGCTGTTTATATGTAGAAACTGGTTAGGTCTTGGCAAAGCGGATGATCAAATAGAAAGATTGTTTCCTGCTAAACAACTAAGCTCAAGCTTAAATAAAATGGATTACTTCTTCATATCCCTTGCCAGAGATTTGGAAGAGACCCACATATGGCTCTCCGTATTTTCTCAGGTTGTTACCGGTAATTTCACCAGGGTGCAAAGAGTATCCGTTTGCTTGATCATCATGCTCCTCAATCTCTTATTCAATATCATGTACTTCAGTGCCGAAGAGGAAAAAGAACTGACTTCTACAAGAAACCAGCTTATGAAATCTCTCTATATTGGATTTGTGAGCGCTTTGTTTTCCATCCCTATACAATTGACTACAACGTGGTTATTTAAATACTCACAACAGAGGTCTTCTGCAAGTACCAGGGGTGAGAGCGGGCTAAAAGGAAATGCCCCCTCTTTGTCCGAAACCCTCTCGACTGACGACACTTCGTCAGGTCCTGAAACTTTGAACGTGAAAAGGCAGGATATAAAAATTGCAAACAACAATGCTAATAATGACAATGCAACAGACAAGGATGCGGGAACAACCGAGGAGGAGCACACAACGGTGCATAACGAGTTCTTATTCTTCTTTGAAACGCCAAAATTTTCATGGTGGTGGAAATACGTCGCGTGGGTACTGGTCTTTATCATATCTGGAATCTGTTCATTTTTCATTATCTTATATGGTCTTTCCTATGGCTATTCGACTTCAGTGCAATGGTTTATAGCATCCATGACCTCTTTTTTTCAGAGTGTATTTTTGCTGCAAACTCTAAAGTTGTGTCTTATCTCCGCCGTGAGTACGATTACTCTTAAATTCTGCGAAAACATCCCCTGGAAGAAAAGAGAGCAGTACCTTCAGATGCAGCTGGTCCAAGTAAGCATCGCTGGGAAAGACATGAAAAAGCTCCATCATGAGCTTGTGAGACTCAGGCACAGCAGCGCATACGAACCGTTGACGGAGGATGAAGTGATCGTCTTGAACAAAAAAGTGAAAGCTCAACATCTCGCTTTTGTTTTCATAAAGGATATAATCTGCCACCTTCTTTTCTCGTCCTGCATTTTATCTGTTGCTTATTCCACAGATCCCACCACTAGCTTTTACAACAACAAAGCTATCTATGACAAATTTTCTCCTGGCCTGTCGAAAATAAACAGGCTGGAACATATTTACGTGTGGATGAGCGATATCTTTGTGCCGCTGATACACAATGACTACCAACCAACGTATCTTTCAGAGCAGGGGTGCTCATTACGGTGATCGGGAGCACCTAGGTGATCTTCGGCCCTCTTCCAGGTGATCTTTGGGCCTCACCAGCCGGATGGCGCGCTCCTGCCATGCGTGCGCATGTGCGCTCCCGCCACCGCCTTCGCGGGGCTTCTTTTGCCAAAATGAGGCTTTAGTGGGCAGGCCCTGGCGCTCGTCTTGCCATGCATGGTGTGGTGACATGACCGCCCATTGGTTGCTGCTGGGGGTGGGTGGGTGGGAGCAAGGCGAAGGCACGCGCACGGATAGGATGCGAGGCTGTGGGAGGGATGGAGGGAATGTGTGTGTGTGAGAGAGAGAGAGCCAAGGAGAGAAGAAAGAAATCCGGAGAACTTTTTCAAATCCTTTTGGCAGGCAGGCAGGTGGGCGCTGGAAGGAGAGAGGGAAAGAGAGAGAAAGAGGCGAAGGAGGCCGGGCAAAGTGGGGCAAAGACAAGCAAGGCCCACCGCACACCCTGCTGCTGCCCTTGGGACTCCCATTCCAAGCCGAGACCTGGGCGAGCGAGCTGTGTGGGGCTGCTTTCTTTCCTTGGTTGGGGGCGAGGAGGGAGGGCTCCGCCGTGTTCCTGGGGCTGAACCTGAGGAGGAGGGGGCTGCGGGGATGGAGACTCCACTTGCTGCTGCTGCTTGTGCCCTCGCCGCCTTTCTCCGCCTCGCCCTCCTCGCCCTCGGAGAAAGGCGGCAAGGGCCCACGAGAGAGAGAGGGTGGCTCTTCAGAGCCGGCTAGGAAGAGCCACCTCTCTCTCTCCCTCCCCGTGGGCATGGACTGCCACCAGTGGGAGGGTCCTCCTTCCTGCCAGCCATCCACTTGGGTGTCCTTTCTGAGTGACACCCTCGAAAGGAAGGAAGGAAGCCCCCCCCCCGCTGCATCTGTCACTTTGGGGAATCACCTCTTCCACTCTTCCTTCTCCTGCCCAGGTAAGGAAGCCTCGAGAGAGGAGGGAGGGGGGAGGCTGCCGTGGGGAGGCTCCAGCCTCACGTGGGTCCCTCTCTCAGTCCAGTTTCCCAGCCCAGGCAGCAGCCAGGCGGCCCCTCTTCCCAGTCCTGTGCCTTCCGAGCCACCGCCAAAGCCATATCTGGCCGGCGCGCTGGCGGGGGTGTCTATAAATACCCTCCTGCTGCATGCGTGGGAGGGGCCTGCTGTGCACGCAAGAAGCAGGACGGGATGGGGACTTCCTGCTTCGCGAAAGCACGCAGCAGGAAGGAGGAAGGTAACGAAGACATTAAGAGAGAGTGCACGCAGGCAAGGAGGATCCCCTTCCCGGGTGTGCGTGGCAGGGGGTTCGTGGGCAGGCAAGAAAGAAGCCCTGCGCAGACGGAAGGCTGCAGTAGGAGCGTGCGCATGCGCGCACATGCTTACATGCACAACAGGTGATCTTTTCAACTTGATTGTTCATATAGTAGCTCGCATGATGAAAAAGTGTGGGCACCCCTGTTTCAGAGTCTTGGTCCAAAATACTCGGTTTACCCAGAATGAGGCAAATAAGGTCACAGTATGCTGAATATGCATGCTTTCTTCCAGGCAGCTTTGTAAGTAGCCATGTGGCTAGTCAGGCCCACTGCCGCCCTGATTATAACACCCATCCAGAAGATCAGAATGACTACCTTGGATCATGGGCCATCCGAGCCATTGCGCCTGTTTCAAATCAACTGAGTAATTTTCAAGGATTTACATATGAATCTGACATTGAACAGTGGGAATATAAGTCGTATGGTGCTTTGAATGCATATGGACCGGGAGGGTACTCATTTTATTTCTTTCCACGAGAACAACGGCCCAATACAACACTGAGACTGGTTGATTTGGAAAACAACAACTGGCTTGATGAGCACACCTGGGCGTTGATTTTTGAACTGACAACATTTAATCCGGATGTAGACCTATTTTGTAGCATTACTATCATATTTGAAACTAGTGATCTGGGAAATGTTAATGCAAGTTTGTCTGTTCATTCTTATAAACTCTCTGTTTTCCACTATCAAAGCAACTCTCAGTTGGTTGTATATGGATTTATAGTCTATGTTCTTGTTTTTTATCTTGCTGATGAATTCCACATGCTGCGTGAGCAAAGGATCGGTTATCTCCAAACCGCAACTAACTTGATCAATTTTGCAATCAAAACAATCTGCTTGTTTTTTATCTTGCTAATTGCACTAAAATTCAAGTTGGCCCGTTCTCTGTTAGAGCTTCTTTTACAAGACACAGAAGAATTTATTCCCTTTCACGTGGTTTCTCAAATTGATCAGCTCTATAGGATGGTTACCGGCGTTTTGGCCTTTCTTCTGGTTTTAAAGCCATACCGCTATTTCAGATTTTTGTACAAAATGCGGCTGGCAGAAAAAACTATGTCAAGTGCCTTTCCTGAGTTTGTTTACATGACCATGTTCACAGTTGCGCTGTTTTATTTATTTATTTATTTATTTCCAGTGTTTATACCCCGCTACTTCTCAACCCCCGAGGGGGGACTCAGTGCGGCCTAACAGACGGCAACAATTCGATGCCACACAATACATAGTAAAACACAGTTAAAATTAAAATACATTTAAATACACCTAGAATTCAATACATTAAAATACAGTTAATATTTAAAACATCATATACATTCATCACCATTAAAACAATGTTCCATCCAAAGTCTTAGATCTTAACCACCAATTTGCCAACTGACCAGTCTAAAGTGCCGTGTTGTGCTAGGGTGCAAACGCTTGGTCCCAAAGCCAGGATTTCACTCTTTTTCTGAATGTTAGGAGGGATGAAGCTGATCGAATATCAATAGGGAGTGCGTTCCACAGATGGGGGGGCCACCACTGAGAAGGCCCTCCCTCTCGTCCCCGCCAACCGCATTTGAGAGGTTGGTGGGAACGAGAGCAGGGCCCCCCCGGATGATCTTAAATTACGAGGTGGGACATAGAGGCCGATGCGTTCGGACAAGTAAGCTGGGCCAGAACCGTATAGAGCTTTAAAGGTCAAAACCAGCACTTTGAATTGAGCTCGGAATTGGACAGGCAGCCAATGGAGCTGACACAACAGGGTGGTGGTATGCTCCCTGTATGTAGCTCCGGTTAGTAATCTGGCTGCTGCCCGTTGGACTAGTTGTAGCTTCCGAACTGTCTTCAAAGGCAGCCCCACGTAGAGTGCATTGCAGTAATCTATTCAGGATGTGACCTGAGCGTGGACGACCGTAGCCAGATCAGCCTTCCCAAGGAACGGGCGCAGCCGGCGCATGAGTCTTAACTGTGCAAAAGCTCTCCCGGCCACCGCCGAGACCTGGGGTTCCAGGCTCAGCGATGAGTCCAGGATCACTCCCAAGCTGCGAACCTGCGTCTTCAGAACCTGCGTTTTGCACATATATGATATTTGGTTATCTCATATTTGGGCAAGATGAGTGGAGTTATAACTCTTTGATTCATTCTCTTCAGACTGTATTTTCATACTCCTTTTTTGGCCTTAGAACAGGGGCGGGCAACCCACGGCCCGCGGGCCGGATGCGGCCCCCTGGCCAGTTCTGTCCGGCCCGACCCGGGGAGAAGGGTGTCGGGGGCGGGGCCAACCAAGAAGAAGGGGTGCCGCTGCCGCCATCCCTTCACGGCGGCTTTGGAGTGCCCCAGGCTCTCCGCCTCCTCCTCCTGCCTCCGGCATGGAGAGGCTTCAGGTGGCCAGTGTGGGAGGGTCGGTACCGGCAGAGTAGTAGGGAGGAGCCTTTGGATGACTTCCTGTAGTCACGGAAGAGCTGGCTGAGACATTCTGGGAGCCGTAGGAGTCAGGAAACTACAGTTCCCAGAATGCCTCAGCCAGCTCATCCGGGGCGACAGGAAGTCATCCAAAGGCTCCTCCCCGCCACGCCGCCGGCATCCGGAGCTTCTTCACGCCGGAGCCAGGAAAAGGAGGCGGAGAGCCCAGAGCTGGTGCTGCCTCCACCCTCGGGCCCTTCCTCACTCCACCAAAGTGTGACCCTCCATGCAAGAGGGCCAAAGCCCAGAATCACCACCGCGAGGGCCGCCGGGGAAGGCAGGAAGGAACCCCCACTGCCCTGGTGCAGTCCACGGCAGCCCCCGCTTTGAGGTAGAACCATGGCAATACAGACTGCCGCTCCTCCTCCCTGTGCCCTCCTCCTCCTCCCTCCTCCCTTCTTCGCATCTTGTCTTCTTGAATTTTATTTTATTTTCGTGGTTTTCATTATTATTTTATAATGATATAATAAATAATATAATATGTTATATTATATTATAATTTCAATATATTATGACTATATATATATATACTATAATATAATAATTATGATATTAATACTAATGATATATGAATATTTCTTGATATATTAATGTTAATATTAATGATGTGTAATATATAGTAAATATAGCAAACAAATAAATAAATAAATAAATTATGTATATTAGAATGTAGTTCCACCTTTAGGTGCGGCCCTCCATAATATTTTTTGGTTCTTGTGTGGCCCCTTGGAAAAAATAATTGCCCACCCCTGCCTTAGAAGGGCTGGCGCTACATCTGAGGGATGGTTAGTGCTATTTTTCAGAGCTTCGTTTACAGTTGTAATATTATTTATATGTCTCAATTTCTGGAGAGCCCTCATAATTGCCAACTATAAGGCAATGAAGCACCCTGTCTATGAACAACATTCTGATGAAGCTGAAGCAATAAACTTTGTGGCTCTGAAGATCCGACGTATGTGGCTTTCCGTCACCCAGCCAAAAACATCTATAAGCGACAGCGACGTTACCAACACTTTTATTTTTGGAAAGCCTATAGCTAAGGATGAGAAACAGCAAGGGCTAAAAACCACACGGGTACATGGCAAGAAAATGGTTTATCTTTCTGTTTGAGAAAAGTAGTGGTGAACACTCAATAAATGTGATTATAATTCTGTCACAAACTGATCTCCGTAGAGTTTTTATACTAATGCTATCTTGAGAATATTTCTTTAAAAAAAATGGAAACTAAAACATGTGAAAGTGCAGAACATTTTTTTTTAGTAAAGTGGGAAAGATAGTGATAGACAATGCTGAGCCTTCTGCATGAATTCCAAGGAAAATCAGACTTAATAGTATTGAAAGATGGCCTGACCAAGGGCCTGGTCTGGCAAACCTTCTAAACACGTCCTTTCAGGAAAAGTCCTGGAAAGCTCTGCAATGTAAAATGGTTTGCTCCCCAGATCCCTGGGAAAGGGGGCGGAACAAACTCAACTGGGCTCTGCAAATGATGATTGGCAGGTGCTAAGGACCAATCAATGAAACCAAACCTTTGCAAAACTGTGCAGGTTGCAAAAACACAATTCAGCAATGCAAACCCTTTAGAACTCAAGGTTTTCCATGCAGGTGGCGCTCACAGGAATTAAACTAACCATGAGCTGGCTTTTCAAAATAACAATTATATACGCAACAACAATTAACACTTAAAAACATAAAAGTACAATTCTCAGCATCTTGTTAAAATCACTTTCCGTTACATTGTCATCATTTCATAGGTCTAAATAAACAAATATATTTCATCTGCAAATGCCTGCTCAAACAGCCAGGTCTTCGGTTTCTTACGAAATGTTAGGAGGGAGGGGGCTGCTCTGATGTCACTAGGGAGGGTGTTCCAAAGCCGAGGAGCCACCACTGAAAAGGCCCTGTCTCTCGTCCCCGCCAATCGCGCCTGTGAAGAAGGCGGGACTGAGAGCAGGGTCTCTCTGGATGATCTTAAACATCTCGATGGTTCATAGGGAGAGATGCGTTCGGACAGGTAAGTTGGACCAGAACCGTTTAGGGCTTTAAAGGCTAAAGCCAGCACTTTGAATTGTGCCCGGTAGCAAACTGGCAGCCAGTGGAGCTGGTAAAACAGAGGAGTTGTGCGCTCCCTGAGTGCCGCTCCTGTTATCAACCTGGCTGCTGTCAGCTGCACCAGTTGCAGTTTCTGAACAGTCTTCAAAGGCAGCCCCCCGCAGAGAGTGTTGTTAAGATTAAATTCTCTGCAGCGGATGTTTGATGTTGTGAAGCTTGAATAAACCAGGACGCTGAGTCGGGAGTTAAAAATAAAACAATTCTTTACTCACAAAAACAAAACCACTTCACTTCTCAGCACAATCTCTTCGAGAGCCCCACCCAAGGTTAGATAACAAAGCTTTATACTAAACGCTGAGGGAAGTTTTAGGCCAGGTGTCCTTCGTCACTTCCCACTCTACATAACACTTAAAGATATACATACACAAATTAACATTTAATTACTATGGTACATTTTATCAATTCTAACAATTCCCCTCTTAAATGTTAATTTTTCATTCTACACTGTTAATGTATTCTTTAACTTTTACATCCAGTATTCATATATCACATATACACATATATATTTTCTGGATTACTTCATCACAAACATAATCACTTCCTGCAGAACCTTTTTAACTTTAAGATATCACTTCATTCCTCTGTACACAATATAGACGCACCACACATCTCATACTTCACATTTTTAAACATAATACACATTTTTTTTTAACTCATAGACTGTGACACAATCATCAGTGTCAATCATCTCCACAAGGAACTCTATGGAATTTTCCTGGTTGTGATAAAAAAGGCTCTAACATATATTTTTCTTCTTTCACCTCCTGCTTAACTGCTCTAGATGTAACTTTTCTTGGGATGTAGGTGTCTTTACCTTTTGTGTACCTGCCTGTCTTCTTTCAGGTGTACTGCAACTCTCTTTCTTTCCTTCACTCTGTGAGGATGATACAAACTTAGACCTCACTATCTGTTGTTTCTGACTCTCAACACTAGATGGACTCTCCCCTCCTTGAGTGTCCCGCTACATTTTTCTTCTGGAATCCCATGTAGGTTTTCAGTATTTGAATGAATTTCATTCCAGTCTTCCATTTTGCTAAAATATGCTAGTTTTGAGAACTTCACTGTGTTTGGGCTATCCAATAACCTATAACAACCATTTCTTGCATATCCTACGAACTTCACCTCTTTATGTTTTATTTTCTTGTTGGTTCTTTCTTTTGCTGACAAAACCATCTTTGCCTTTTGACCAAACACTTTGAGATATTTGTAACAAGGGACGCGGTCATACATTTTTCTAAAAGGAATATCTTGTATGCATTGATCCCACAACCTATTCATAAGGTAATTGCTAGTATTTAGGATTTCCGTCCAATACACTTGTGAGAACTTGCTGTCTTTTAGAATGCATTTCTCCATTTCCCTCAATGCTTGCATTTTCTTCAATGCTACACTCTCTTCTCCCTTTAACTCTTCAATGTTAACACATTCTACATTTCTATTCCTTAGCACTTGTTTTAGCTCTGCACCACAGATTTCCATTCCTTTATCAAAAACAATTTACCCAATGTCACTCCATATCCATTTTCAATCAAGTTTAACCAGCTTGTTAATTTTTCTTTTGCTTCAGACAGGTCATCAAAAAATACACATATGAAAATCGGCTCAAACGTTCTACAAAAGAGCATTGCAGATTGTGAACCACCAACACTTTTTCTCAAAAGGACCTTCTATACAAACATGTGCTGCATCAAACAAATTGGTTACTTTTATCTTTGATCTCTTGTTGTAATTTAGAGGCACAGTTTTTCACTTTATCGCAAATTGCGCATTGCAAATCACAAAAGCACTGTTCCATTTTATATTCAGGGCATAACTCTAATGTCTTCTTCAAAACTTCCATGCTAGCATGCCCCATTACTCTGTGGAACAAATGTAAGCACCTGTCATGCTGAATTGTACTACCAACACACATAACCTCCACATTGTCTTCTACACAAAAACCGTTGACCTTCTCAAACATTTCATACATTTTATTACGTTTTACACCCTTGCCAACTAGTTTTCCTTCCCTGTTGTAAATGTAACAGTATATTCCCTTGAATGACACTCTGTACTGTTGTTCTGTTAACTCAGCTACACTCAACAAATTAGACTTCATTTCTGGAACAAACAAAACCTTTTGCCAGTACATTTTTAAACAAGAAATGTAACAAGTTCCAAATTTATTAAAAAGTTGTACTGCGTTATTTGCAAGAGATAATGATGATCCATATAAAGTCTCCACATTTCTCAAATTCGCCAAATCATTAGTGATATGATGAGTTGCTCCAGAGTCTAAAATCCATCTACTGCTTCTACTGGAGTTACTTCCCCTGCAGCAACTCTTGTTCCAGGTTGACTTGATGATCCATCATCACGTTCTCTTCTCCTTCTTCCTCCAGACACCTCCATCTTGGCCTTGCATTCCGGGCCCGGTGTCCAATGTTATTACAAATATGGCACCTTCTTGCTGTGCTTCTCTTAACCTTGCATCTGTCTGTCTCTCTCAACGGCTCTATCTTGCAATGCCTTTCCTCTGCATGCTCCACAAGTTGGCAGCCAATCTTCATATTCTTAGCCTGCTTCTCCTCAGGCCTGCATGCCCCTTGCTGCTTCTTCAGTCTTGGCATCTCCTCCTCAAGCCTGCATGCTCCTTGCTGCTTCTTCAATGGCTCCACATCAGCCTGGCAACTCTGGCAACATTCTGCTTTCCCCTCAGGCTGGCAACCATTGTCCACATCTTTCTGCACAAACACTCTTTCCATTACATCCAAAATGCTCCTGCATATTGCAATGGCATTGTGCAATTTCTCCTTTGTCAGTAGGCACATCACACACTGGACAAAGTTATCAATTTGCAGCTCACCTCTGGCTTGTAGGTTTTCCATGCTCTCAGACCATTCTTTAAAGTTCTGGTCTATTCCATTTGCCATCTCTGTAAGTGGATTGCGTGTAGACATTTCCACTTTTACTCAGAAGATCTCCTTTTCTCGGATTCACAGCCCAGCCTCTGTAGTTCAACACTATTTACTCACAGCAGGCACCTGTCGATCTTCTTCACATCAAGGCACATCATGGATTTTATGGCTGTTCTCTATTTAGTGAGTGGATTATACCCAGTCAGTTTCCCCTTTGGAAGATCTTCGGTTGCACCCGAAATTCAGCCCAGCTATTTTCCTATAGCCTCCGGCAATCTCCCCTCTGATCTGGCTACTCACAAGACTCAGTGGCTTTATGGCTTCACACCCAGTACCATAAATCTTCAGGGTCCCAGCACGCCCCGCTGTGCAGATATCACCGCTTCTTCTGTGTAAACACACCGTCTCCTTCAAGCAGTAAAAAACTCTTCTGCAGCAGCTCCGATACAGCCTTGCGTCCTTTCCAAAAACTTTAAGCTTCAAAACAAACTTTATCAAACTTTCTCCTTGGCAGAGCCCATAACCATTGTTAAGATTAAATTCTCTGCAGCGGATGTTTGATGTTGTGAAGCTTGAATAAACCAGGACGCTGAGTCGGGAGTTAAAAATAAAACAATTCTTTACTCACAAAAACAAAACCACTTCACTTCTCAGCACAATCTCTTCGAGAGCCCCACCCAAGGTTAGATAACAAAGCTTTATACTAAACGCTGAGGGAAGTTTTAGGCCAGGTGTCCTTCGTCACTTCCCACTCTACATAACACTTAAAGATATACATACACAAATTAACATTTAATTACTATGGTACATTTTATCAATTCTAACAAGTGTTGCAGTAATCTATACTGGATGTAACCAGAGCGTGGACTACTGTGGCCAAGTCAGACTTCCCAAGGTATGGGTGCAGCTGGCGCGCAAGTTTTAATTGTGCAAATGCTCCCCTGGTCACCGCCAAAACCTGGGGTTCCAGGCTCAGCGATGAGTCCAGGATCACACCCAAACTGTAAACCTGCATCTTCAGGGGAAGTGTGACCCCATCCAACACAGGCTGTAACCCTACGTCCTGTTCAGCCTTACAACTGACCAGGAGTGCCTCTGTCTTGTCTGGATTCAATTTCAATTTGTTCGCCCTCATCCAGTCCGACACAGCGGCCAAGCACCAGTTCAGGACTTGAACAGCCTCCTTAGTAGCAGGTGGGAAGGAGTGACAGAGTTGGACATCATCTGCGTACAGATGACACCGCATCCCGAAACTCCGGATGACCTCCCCCAGCGGCTTCATGTAGATGTTAAACAACATGGGATAGTATTGAACCCTGAGGAACCCCACAAGACAATGGATGAGGGGCTGAACAGGTGTCTTCCAACAACACCATCTGGGAACGGCCCTCTAGGAAGGACTGGAACCACTGCAAGACAGTGATTTATTTATCTTTTTAGCAGTCTTCTCCAGCACCAAATGTGCACCTGAAATGGGCCCATGCAAAGATGACTGTTACCAAGGCTTTGAGGCTGTCTGACTTAGTAAAGGTAAAGGTTTTCCCCTGACATTAAGACCAGTCGTGTCCGACTCTGGGGGTGGTGCTCATCTCCATTTCTAAGCCAAAGAGCCAGCATTGTCCGTAGACACATCTATGGTCATGTGGCCGGCATGACTGAATGGAGTGCCGTTACCTTCCTGCCAGAGCGGTACTTATCGATCTACTCACATTTGCATGTTTTCAAACTGCTAGGTTGGCAGAAGCTGGGGCTAAACAGCGTGAGCTCACGCCAATTCCCGGATTCGAACCTGCAACCTTTCGGTTAGCAAGTTCTGCAGCTCAGCGGTTTAACCCACTGCACCACCGGGGGCACTTAGAAGGATGTTTTCACATTTTCTTCTGGCCAATCTGATTTTTTAAGGATCAACCACAAGGAATGTCGCAGAAGCGATTTCTATGTCTTTCTGCTTTTTATGACTTCCTATCAGCAGTTTCCCAGGGCTTCCAAAATCAGGTTTTTAACACAAGGAATTCGACTTCAACAGTTCAAGCTGCACAGATTTATATTTTAGCTCTGATTAAGTAACAGCAAGAGATTTTTCAAATATCAGAAATGAGCAGACACTGCCATCTCGTGGAGGTGTGTGTTACTGGGATAAACTGTGGTAGGGCAGCACAATTCCTCTTTTTTTGAGGAATCATTTGAATATTCAGGCCTCCAATGTGATTGGAGTTGGGTCGAAGGACCCCTATGCCAGTGTTTTTCAACCTTTTTTGAGCCACGGCACATATTTTACATTTCGTATTTTGCTTGGAAGCGCATTCCACAGGCGGGGGGCCACAGCCAAGAAGGCCCTGTCTCTCATCCCCACCAGCCACAGTTGAAATATTGGCGCAAACGAGAGCAGGGCCTCCCTGGATGATCTTAAGTTATGAGGTGAGACGTAGAGGCAGATGCGTTTGGACAAGTAAGTTGGGCCAGAGCTGTATAGAGCTTTTGAATTGAGCCCGGAAATGGACAGGCAGCCAGTGGAGCTGACACAACAGGGGAGTGGTATGCTCCTTGTATGTCGCTCCGGTTAGTAATCTGGCTGCCACCCGTTGAACTAGTGGAAGTTTCCGAACCGTCTTCAAAGGCAGCCCCATGTAGAGTGCATTGCAGTAATCTATTTGAGATGTGACCAGAGCGTGCACCACCATCGCCAGATCAGACTTCTCAAGGTACGGGCGCAACTGACGCACAAGTTTTACCTGTGCAAAAGCTCCCCTGGCCACCGCCGAGACCTGGGGTTCCAGGCTCAGCGATGAGTCCAGGATCACTCCCAGACTGCAAACCTGCATCTTCAGGGGGAGTGCAACCCCATCCAACACAGGCTGTAACCCTATGCCCTGTTCGGCCTTCCAACTGACCAGGAGTGCCTCTGTCTTGTCTGGATTCAATTTCAATTTGTTAGCCCTCATCCAGTCCGACACAGCGGCCAAGCACCGGTTCAAGGTCTGAACAGCCTCCTTAGTGACAGGTGGGAAGGAGTGACAGATTTGGACGTCATCTGTGTACAGATAACACCTTACTCCAAAACTCCAGATGATCTCTCCCAGCGGTTTCATGTAGATGTTAAATAACATCGGGACAGTACTGAACCCTGAGGGACTCCACAAGACAACGGTTGCGGAGCTGAACAGGTGTCACCCAATAACACCTTTTGGGACCCACCCTCCAGAAAGGATTGGAGCCATTGCAGAGCAGTGCCTCCAAGTCCCCTTTTTGCGAGGCGTCCCAGAAGGATACCGTGGTCAACGGTATCGAAAGCCGCTGAGAGGTCCAGCAGCACCAACAGGGACACACTCCCCCTGTCGAGCTCCCGATGCAGATCATGTACTAAGGCGACCAAGGCTGTCTCAGTTCCATGTCCCGGCCTAAAGCCAGACTGTGCCGGATCAAGATAATCAGTGTCTACCAGAAACCCCTGGAGTTGCGAGGCCACCACATGCTCCATGACTTTGCCCAAGTAGGGGACATTGGAAACTGGCCGATAGTTGACTAATTGAGTACTCCAAAACATGCAGTTGGGGAATAACTGGGGAGGGGGTGTTCTCCGGTGCAAAAAATGGTTGGGGCCTTGTGGGGTTGTGGACTGTGTATTTGTCTACCTCCATTTGCATTAAGTACAGTGTCTTATGAGACATGTCGTGTAAAGCAGTGTTTCCCAATCTTTTTTTAGCCGTGGCACATTTTTTACATTTACAAAATCCTGGGGCACACCACCAACCAAAATGACACAAAATGACACTCTAATTGTCATTTTACTAACTGTCACCCTTCCCCCTCATGACACAGCCGCTTCCGCAAAAAAACCCTCCTGAGTGGCCGAAGTGCATGCGGGCTCGGCTGAGCAGGATGGATAGGAATTGAGCACACGGGGTGGCTCCGAACCTCGGAACAAAACTGCGTAGGAGGCCCGCAGCCGTCGCCACCCCCAGCTCTCCTTCCCGAAGGGGTTCCCCCCCCAGTAGTGCCTCCCCCTCCACGTCCCTTCGGCTTCCCTGCTGTCGCCTTGGGGCCAGATCGGGAAGGAACCAAGCTGGGCTGTGGAGCTGCACATCCCGGCCTCTGCTCTGCATCCCAGAGCCCAGCCAGGAGAGGCCAGGAGATGAGCGGTTGCTCCCCTTCCCCGGCGCGGAGGGGCTAGAAGGCAGAAAGCCTCGCCTCGAGCCTCCGGGAGCGGGGTCGGACGGGGGCAGCTCCCGCGGACTCCTCCTCCCTCTCCTCCTCCTTGCTGCCAGAGGGGAGGAGGGCAGAAGAGCACCCAGGAGCCAGGAAGCAGGAGGAGTCGCAGCCCGGCCAGGCAGCCCTTGGCGCGCAGAGGGAGGGAAGCAAGGAAGGAAGGGAAGGAAAGGAAAGGAGGGAGAGAGGAGGGAGGGAGGAAAGTTCTGGATGCCGAGGGCTCTCCCTGACTGCAGCCGGGCTGGCTGGCATTGCTGCTTCGGCCAGGAAAGCCTCATTTCCGCTGCCTGAAGTTTCCTGCTAGGCTCTCTCTCTCTCTCTCCACTATAATTTCCCACGGATGATCTCTCACGGCACACTAGTGTTCCGGGGCACACTGGTTGAAAATCACTGCTGTAAAGAACTGAATGCCACAATAAGTACAAAATGTTTTATTTCGTGATAGTATTATTTCCTAGCAGTGGAATGTTCAAATAAGACTTTGTAATGGATTTGCCCAGACAATACGCTGTAAAACAGCAAAGCAACACAAACAAAGCAGCTTGTGCGCATTAAAATATATGTTCACGCTTAAGCTTTCGGCTGCAGCCGATTTTCATTGATTAATCATTTGGGCAGTTCTTTTAAAATTTTTCCAGCTTTTGTTCTTTTCACTCAGCTGCATAGAAGAGTCATATTAATAACCAAGATTTATATGACAAGATAAACTATTTTCCGGCCGTTTACTTTTCTGGCTTTGAGGCCCAGGTGGTTCTTATTTCTTTTCTCTGGATGCCCAAAGAGAACTCGGTTGAAAAGTTCTGTATCAGCCGTAGATGCTTTCCTGCAGGT
The DNA here is from genome assembly GCA_030556195.1 of Anolis apletophallus. Classification (NCBI taxonomy): domain Eukaryota; kingdom Metazoa; phylum Chordata; class Lepidosauria; order Squamata; family Anolidae; genus Anolis; species Anolis apletophallus. Next base: position 8,785,777 of record JARBWK010000012.1, read on the forward strand.
TATAAAAAAACATATTCTGCGCATCTTATTAAACAGAAAATTCACCACCTCCGCTTCATCCGAAGGTTCTTCATAGACAGGCTGCTTCATGTCCTCATAAGCAGACATAATCACCGCTTGAAATAAATTGATCAAAACACAGATCATGACCATCATGAACGAAGCCAGAAAGAGACCCCCCAGCACCCGGTTGGACTCAAAGGCAGTGTCTTTAAAAGCTGAAACACAATATGAGAACACCGTCTGAGCCGAATGAGTCATGGTGTTGTAGTTCCATTCATACTGGCCAAAAACCAGGTAGCCAAAGGTCATGTATACAAAAAAGTACACTGCCACCACTAAAGCCATGGAACAGATGCCAGGAAGGGCTGCTAAGATGGATCGTTGAGCCAAACGCACGTCGTAAAAGAATCGGGAATAGCGGAGAGTTTTCAAAACAATCAGGAAAGCCAGAAACCCCAAGGTTATCCGCAGGGTTCGATCAACATGAGAAACTTTATGAAATGGAATGAATTTATCTGGCTGTAGTAAATGCAACTTGGATAGGTCGGTGGCCAGCTGGAATTTGAATCCAAGTTGCAAGAGGAAGAACAAGCACACGCCCTTTATTCCCAAATTAATTAAATTGGAGACCGTCTTGATGTATTTGAACCTTTGCCGCTCCACCACGTAACATTCGTCGATGATATAAAAGACGAGCATGTAACCGACAGCCATGTAAACAAACTTTTCGGTCTTGCTGAGCTCCTTGAAGATCGGCAGTTTGTATGAATGGATCCACAAGGTCGTGTTAATCGGGCCCAAATTAGAAAGCTCAAATATAACGGAGATACTGCAAAATAAGTCCACGTCTGAATTGAAAGTTGTCATCTCCACAATGAGTGCCCAAGTATTTTCATCGAGCCAATTGCTCTCTTCTAAAATATCGATTTTTTTTGTTGAATTCCGCAAATTTTCGTCGGAGTAAAAATTAAAAGTGTACCCTCCTGCTTCGTATGTGTTGAGTTCTCCGTATGAGCTAAACTTCCATGGATCTCTAACTGATTGATAAGTGAAGCCTGAAATATTGGTGAAAGTATCAGAAACAGGTTTATCAGCTGGGAGTGTCCAGGACCCAAGGTAGTCTCCTTGATTTTCTTTGTCAAAGCCATATTTATGAAGACAGTGGCTTTTGCTAATCACAAATTTATGTACAAAACTTTGTTGATAGAAACATATTTTGTTCGTATATTTTGCGCGTACTTGTCGCATTCTGGGTAGACCAAGGATTTTGGACCAAGTCTCCGAAAGATAGCTTGGTTGATAGTCATTGTGAATCAAGGGCAGAAAGACTTTTCTCAACCAGGTGTAAATGTCCTCTACTTTATTGACATCTGAGAGCCCGTCTGAAAATTTATTACGAATATCCTGGTTGTAATAAAAACTTGTGGTATTTTCTATGGAGTAGGCAATGTGTAAAACAAGGATCAAGAAGACGAAATGGCATATCACGTCCTTAATGAAAACAAAGGCTTGGCGTTGAATTTTCTGCCTTTTCTTAAAAATCGTGATTTCATCCTCTTCCAAGGAATGGTACTCCTTGGTGCCCCTCATTCTTACTAAATCGTAATGTAACTCGCGCATATCATCGGCATCCATATTTATGTCACTTAGTTTAATCTCTAAGTAGGCCTCTTTGCTTGACCATTCAAGGCTTTTACAGTTTTTCGGATAGAGCGTCTTTAGGGCCGAAAAAATAGCAATATTCATAATTTGAAGCAAAAACACATTGACCCACAGTGAAACAACAGAGGCTACTAACCACTCGATTGAAGCTTCATAGTCAAGGGTTAGGCCATGGAGTAGGATAAAAAATGACGATAATGTAGAAGTGACTAAAACAAATATCCATAAAACGTATCTATTCCACCAGGATATTTTGATTTGCGGCCTTTTACAGAACACCATGTTGGCAATACTGTGCGGTCTAGTTTGGGGATATGATTTGTGGTTATCTAGATAATTATTATTTACGTTGTTGTTAGTCTTAGCACCTTGTGCCATGTCGTCTTCTATGGCAATGACGTTTGCGTCACCCTCTGGAATGGTGCAATTGGTCCAATTTTTAGACGTGTGTCTCCATGTTATGTTTTTAGATGGTTCTTGTTTCTGTGAGTCTAAGGCCTTGGGAGGGGACTCCTGGAAATGAGCTCCCAAGTCTTTTGAATCGGTTCCGATAAGGTACCATTTCTGCAGACACTCCTTCCAGTTGCTAAGATTTCCAAACATGAGAGCAGAGTATAGTGCGGGCAGTGCCCGAGTTGTGCTCTGAACTGAAGGCTCCTCCTGAGAATATTTGAAAAAAGCTGTCACAATCATTTGCAAAGGGACGGAAATAAAAGCCCCTTGAACTCCAATTAAGAAGGGTCTCAAATGTCGTATATCTTCAGAAAACATTTGCTGTTCCTCGTCAGCACTGAAAAACATAATATCGACAAACAGGATGCACAACAATACTGTTAAACAAGCAAACAATCGATGAAGCCTGTTGAGAGAACCAGTACAGACGTGAGCAAAGATGGAGAGCCACAAGTGGTTGTCTGCTGCACTATCGGCAAAGTCTATCATGAAAAAATCAAGTTTGTTTAAAGGTGCTTTTGGGTGAGCAACGATAAATGACCGATCTATTAAGCCGTCACCTTTATCCAGAGAGAACCATTTCCGGCACATGAACATCCAAGACTTCTTTGTGTATATGTTTTCCACCTTAACTCTGCTCAAGAACCAGTTTGGGGAAGAGCCCTCATTATTGTGCCAGACTCTAAGGCAATAAATGTCTCCGAGGTCAATTTTACTAGTCACAAGGAAAGTATTGATGGCCCCGCGGAAAAAAGTAAAGTATTCGGGGTGTCGTAAGCAATGCACATCGCTGGCGGCTCTTTCCCCTGTCAGCTGAATAAAAACATTCGCGGTCGTTCCTGCTCCCAAACGGCTGCCGGTGTATACCATGACCAAATAGCACACTTTATCAAAGGGGTCGTTGTCTGGCAAGACTATAGCATGCTCTGTGCTGTTCATATCGGCCCTGTCTTTTCTCATGGCCCAAATAGCCAAAATCACGAATAATGAAAATATGAAAAGGAGTGTTAGCAGTATCAGTAGATTTTGGTGTGTTTGAGTTGGCTGGGTCTTTTGTGTGCCTACTGGATTTGAATAGGATGTTATTTTCCCAGCCAAATATGTGGCACTGTTGCTGAAGGCTCTTCTTAGCCGAGGGTTTGCAGACTTCGAAACGCGCCTTTGGCCTGTGCAGATGCAGTGCACCTTTTGCCAGCTGGTCTGAGGACCAAGAATGCAGACGTCTTTTTTCCAATGACTTCCAACTCCATCCAGGTACAAACACTCCGCAGTAAAGAGCCGAACGTCCACAAGTTGGGTATCTCTGTCCCACGGGTCTGACTGCAAAACTACGGATATGTTCCGTTTGTCCACTCTGCTGTCTTGGAATATGGATCTGAGCAATGTCTGGGAAAGACAAACTATGTAAGGTCCCGTAAATGCACAGTCGCCGTCACTAGAATACTTTCCCATTGGCACCGACGTCATCTTATAGGAAACACTGAAAGAAGCTATAGGATCACAGCTGACCGTGAGACCCAGATATATGAAGACTTGGAAAATCGTTTTCTTATTTGTCACAATCTGAATAAAAATGTTTTTGGATTGCCGGTGTACTTCAATACTAAATTCTCCAGTGGCTTTAGGGAGTCTTTTGTCGTGTCTGATCGTGACTGGAAAAGCGGCGTTCCTTTTCTCGTCTTTGCTAGGCATGATCATTTCAGCGACATCAGGCACGATCCCAATCCTGTCGCCGTTATATTTGGTTCCTGTCATCTTGAATCCAGTTATCATTGTGTTGATATCGTCGGCGTATGGCAACCAAGGAAAAGGATTGTTCTCAAACTCATAAAGAATAGTGGAAACGACGGCATCTCTTGTTAATTCGTCACTATCCTCCTGTTTCATTCTGAAGTCAAAGTAGTTCTTACTGGAGGATGAAGCAGACACACCCCCTTTTTGATTTTTTCTCAATGTGATGGTCCAGTCTTTGACTTCCATAATAGTTTCGTTTTCTTCTGGAATTTTCCCTTGTAAGACTAGATCTGCTAATGTCTCCGTCGTAGAAATGGTTTCCTTTATCCCATTTATGTGGATATTTCTGCGTTCGAACAAAGACGCTTTGTGTACGTTGGACAATCCTGCAAGAATAGCAGTGCCGAGCGTCTCTCTTTCCTTCAGTCCCAAATCTTTGTTGCCACGCTTTTTCAGTTCTTCAATCACTTCTTTGATTTTTTGTATTGCCAGTAGTTGCGATTGTCTGTTTATCTCAGCAACTTCTTGTGTTATTTGAAAAATATTTGAGATCGTTTGGTTTGCTTGCGTTACACTCGTCGTAGGAATTCCCGCAGACCTGTTGAGAAGGAGTTCCCGCAGCTCGGTCTTAGAGGAAAGAAATCTTTGTGAAACTTCAATACCATTTAAAGTAGAAGCCACTATGTAGATGAGATAAAGTGCCCTAGAGTAATCCCTACTTTTCAGAACAGCCGTTATTGGATCTCTTGGTCCATTAATTAAATTTTGTAATTCATTTAGAAAAGCACCTGTTTGCTGACCTTTCGAGGGGCCGTATACTTTTCTCTGTAAAGTTATGTAGTAATATTCTCCATGCGCTTCACACACTTCAATGCGTGCTGTCAAAGTACGCTGCTTGGAAGGCATTCCAAGTGGGGTCATGAGGCGATCCCACTGGTGAGTGTAATGATAGCGCCAGATGGAAGTGTTGGGGCATGCACACCAACCCGGCTGCAGTGGCTGCCATTCCAGCGTATGAAAAATGGGTGGCTGATGGAAGAAGAGATAGATATCTTTGCCAAACACGTTGTGATGAAGACATTTCGGCATGGTACAGGAACGTGAAACACACTGTATAGTCTTGAGGTTGGAGCCCTTGGGTGGAGCTATGTCTTTTCTTGCTAAGTTAGGGTCCAGCACTGTCCATGAACCAATACTGTGTGCAGAAGGAGAGCTCCAGTACCAGCAGCAGAAAGAAGATGGCCGTTCAGCCTGTTGCTTCCCAGTTCTTGAAATAAATCTTGCATTTCTTACAAATGGTCCAGTAATCCAGTCCCATAGACGTGAAGTCTGGTGTTTGTTCTCTTGCTGATGATAAATATGGTTTTCTCGGTCAGAGCAGATGAAAAGCAATGGTGGTAATAATAAATAAGGACATATTGCTTCTGCGTACTGAGAAAAGACTAGCAGAGAAAACAACAGGGGGTGCATCTTGAAGTCAGAAGGCAGCTTGCCTGGATTAGGAGAGGTTGCTGTCCTCCAACTGCCACAAAGCGAACGACTGGGGGAATTCTAGAATTGTACATGTCACTGGGCAACCAGTGTCCAAACTTTCCTACCTGGTGAAAAGAAAAGATCCCTTGACATTCTTTAAACATGACATACAAAGAGAAAGACATTATCTGATACAGAGTTGTGGGTTCCCTGGATAGTGTTGCCACCTGTCCCGTATTATACGGGACATCCCGTATTTTTGCTCTGAATTTCATGTCCCGTATTTTCAGCTCCTGCGCCGTATTGACAAGGCAGGGCAGGACAGGTGGCAGCAGGAGGTCCTCCCTCCCTCCCATAATACCGGCTGTCAGGAATTGTGAGAGCTGGGAATCCAAAACACCTGGAGGGAAGGCCCGAGGACTGGGCTGTGTGGTTTTGTGTGTCTCTCTCTGGGGGGAGGGCGTCCATTTTGGGAGCGGGGCAGGGCACTTCCGGGAAAGGGAAGATGTTGCGCATGCGCAGGGGCGGGGCTTCCATCCACCCATCCATCCCTGCTGCCTTCCTTCCTTCTTTGGCCGGGCCTCTCCACCATCCCCACACGGCCCGCCCCTCCCTTGTGACGTCACCACCCGCTCTCCTTCCCGCTCGCCCTCCGTCCTTGCGCGTGCGCAGTCGGCTCCCGGTGGGGCGGCGGTTGAAGCCTGTGAGGCAGAAGGGAAGCAACGGGCAGTGAGGAGAGTGGAGGGGGGAAGGGGTGCCCGGCCATTGAAGTGAAGGGCTCCCCATCCTCGTTGCTGTCGTCTCCAGGGGGCAGGCGCCCCGTGAAGGGCATCCCCAAGAACCCCTCCACCATCTCTGCCTGGGCCTAGGTGTGGGCTCGGGCTCAGGTCTGGCCTCCGTGCCCTGGGGCAGGGCGCACCGTGAGAGCGAAGAGGGCGAGAAGCAGGCCCAGCAGATGGAGGTCTGGCCCAGCGCCAAAGGGTAAGCCAAAATTGAAACTGGGCCTCTGAATGTTTTTTCTGCATGCTTTGTCATACCTAATGCATTGTATTGCTATTATAAAGCTATTATTATTAGTAGTAGTAGTACTTTACGTAATACATACAGTACAATGCATTAGGTATGACAAAACATGCAGAAACATACTATGTACTGTTAAGAGGGTGAAAGTCAGTTTCTTTTATGAATTTCAATCATTATCTTATTCTATGAATAAAACTATTTATACCTAACGTTTGATGTTGAAGTTTTTATGAAGTATCCCTTATTTTTGTGAAAAATCCCGTATTATTAGGTAAATGTCCCTTATTTCTTATCTCAAAAAAGTGGCAACCCTATCCCTGTAGCATCTCCAGATGTTGACGTCTACATGGCCAACACTGTCATTGGTTGGGGGCTGACTGAATTTGGAGTCCAGTAATATCTGAATGGGCAGTGGTTCCTCCCTGTAAGAGTTTTCCCTATGACAGAATCCTGGAATCCAATGACTGAGACACCACAGCTATGTATCTAGAATGTTCCGTATGCAAATATTAGTTCTGACACAGAACTATGGCCTCTTCCTCATTATATCATAAAGGGTCACGTTTTATCTCTCTATGTCTCAAATTACATCAAAATTGTGCTGGATTCCACTTTGTTTTAATTTTCATATTAAGCATAAGTTTAAAAAAGGAATTATATTGGCATTTTAAAATCATTTACAGAAATAGGTCAATAAATTGTAATAAAATTTGAATTTGGCTAGGATGCACGTTGTGATTTAAAAAAAAACCTTTTTATTAACTCGGGGCGGCTTACATGAGGCCAAGCCCAATAACACATAATAACAACACAACAGCAATTATAAGACAATATAACCAATAAAACTCAACCATAAGTAATGACAGACAATTTGAAACCATTTCGGGCAGGCCAAATGTGAATATTAAAATCTGTATATCTGTATCTGTATACCTTTATAAAACGAAATGTTTGTATGTGTGTATGTGTGTGTGTATCCGGAGGGCGGAAGGGCGGATATGTGGCAGCGATTTGCATAAAGTCCTTTGATTGGCCAGCCTCGCCACTCCAAAATTCTAAGGCACCAGACAGAGGGCATTGCTAGCCACTGATTAGCCAGCATCCCAGAATCAGGCCTCTACATTCAAACAACAGGATTTCTTCCCACTGAGGGAAAAAAGCCAGCAACCCAGAATCAGGCCTTTACATTCAAACAACAGGATTTCTTCCCACTGAGGGGAAAAAAGCCAGCAACCCAGAGTCAGGCCTCTACATTCAAACAACAGGATTTCTTCCCACTGAGGGGAAAAGCCAGCAACCCAGAATCAGGCCTTTACATTCAAACAACAGGATTTCTTCCCACTGAGGGGAAAAAGCCAGCAACCCAGAATCAGGCCTTTACATTCAAACAACAGGATTTCTTCCCACTGAGGGAAAAAAGCCAGCAACCCAGAGTCAGGCCTCTACATTCAAACAACAGGATTTCTTCCCACTGAGGGGAAAAAAGCCAGCAACCCAGAATCAGGCCTTTACATTCAAACAACAGGATTTCTTCCACTGAGGGAAAAAGCCAGCAACCCAGAATCAGGCCTCTACATTCAAACAACAGGATTTCTTCCCACTGGGGGAAAAAAGCCAGCAACCCAGAATCAGGCCTTTACATTCAAACAACAGGATTTCTTCCCACTGAGGGGGAAAAAGCCAGCAACCCAAGTCCCAGGCCTCTACATTCAAACAACAGGATTTCTTCCACTGGGGGAAAAAAGCCAGCAACCCAGAATCAGGCCTTTACATTCAAACAACAGGATTTCTTCCCACTGAGGGGAAAAAAGCCAGCAACCCAGAATCAGGC